>JAPNXP010000011.1:2816353-4016353 GCA_028753945.1 Hexactinellida sp. DTS-2022 | reverse complement strand
CATGAGTCTTTAGTATGCGTCTCTCCACCATCGTCTGGCACCCGTACCTCGAGTACACACAGGGGACAACTGCGAACGGACATGAATTCTGTTTGTGTATTTTCATGTCTCTCTTGCGCAGCTTTTCAACTCCGCATTTCTTATCGCACTCCACCATCACCTCCTCGCAGACCATAGAGTGTGCCTCAATGTTAGATCTGTCCATTACGATTCCGCAGTTCCATTCACAGTCAACCAGAAACAAACCACATTGCTCCAGGTGCTGGGTTAGTTGATTTATTTTGCCTATCCATTCACAGCCACGTGAATTCAACGGACAAATGGAATTCAACCCTTCAATCGCGTTATCAGTCACTGTGAATGGAATTGTATTCGGGTTATTCACATCAGTACACGGCTTACACTTTTGTATGCCCTCACTAGTTACGTGGGATTCTCTCAGCAAACCGCCGCACTCGAGACAGGAAAACATTTTTATTTCTTCTTTCGTCAGCTCGCGAGTCAGCAAACCTCTCTTGTAGCCTCCAAACTTGCCTTCTACTTCCACATACGTATAAATCAGTCCGGACTTATTATCAGAGATTACCCTTTCAGCTGTTGCCATCTTTATTGTGATTATTTTGGTGAAACTTGTTTGCTTGCCGTTTTAATATGAAACTTTCCTGGAAGATTTGTATAGGCTTATTCTAGGATTACTTTAGTTATAGCTTTAGGTTCTAGCTGTGACACAATTAGAGCAATGGATAATCCATATCAATTTCATGTTTTATGGATTCTGGTGAACTTAACTAATTCACTGAAAGAGAATAGCCGTAATAATATTAATATAGCACACCACTTGTCGTGCTAATTCACTATACTATTTATCAGTTATCTCATTGTCTATTCATTTTAATATATTCCAACTTCTGCCGTCTAATTTGGTGTCAGATGTTACATTCCTTAGTCGCCATTCAATTCCTAGGAGTTCAACTGATTCTATTGAATTAATTCATAGGAGTTTCGTAAAATTAGAATTATTGAATGAACATTTGGTTTCTCTCTTATTTTGAGTTTTAATATTTACAGAATTATTCAATTATTTGATTAATTCATTTTCAAAAATGAAAATTTATTTAATATTAGCTAATTTAGGAAATTTAATAAATAATTTGTAGTTGGGTTACTTGGGTACATCATCAATTTAGCTATATATATATTTTTCTATGCACGTGTATGTGAAAATTCAACTAAAAATTCAATGATTTTAATTTCTCTATCAATTTTGTTAGTCTAATTGCTATTAATTAATATAAAATATTCCCGTTAACTTAATCACTTAATTGGAAAAAGAGTAAACTTAATTAACAAAAAAAGACTTCAAAATTACGTACATAATATACGTACTTATATTCATAACTTTTTGAATTTACCTACACTCACACGATGCAACATTTTAGCATGTGTATCCTGAATTTTTATTGCAATAAATTTCATGCAACATTGTTGCATGAAATTTTGTTTAAAAATTTTTGACATGTTTGTGACATGAACAAAGTTGCACCTTGTATGTCGAGTTTTTATGAAACATCTGCACGAAAACAGCAACAACGTATTGCGTGCAATAGATGCATCGTGTATGGTGGGCTTAGATTTATAATTAAATATATTAAGCTACAAATCTACTCAAGTTTAACTTTATTACTGTTACTAAAGGCAGAGGCGTAGCTTACACCTATGCGCCCAGGGCGGATAAATTCATGCCGCCCTTCGGCACTCGTATAAATTTCAAGTTGGAGGTCTATTTCAGTGAATTATGGCGTTATTTACAACATATATTTATTGGTTATATTATTTATTCATTGAGAAATGCTGTTATTTCGACAACCGAGGAACATGGATCAGAGGCGGATCCAGGGGGCCAGGGGCCTGTGCCCCCTTTCGAGACTAAAATTGACCGAAATGAGGCTGAAATTACAAAATAATTAAGGAACTTCAGCTTCATGTTTGAATTAGGTCTCCTTATGAAAAATTAGCATTTAAAATTACTTCTGAGTGTATAAAGAGTGTTACAAATTTTAGCAGTAACCCCCCAGACCCCATTAAAGGTTGCTCGCTATCCTCACATTCGTTCTTTGGACACCAATTTTTAAACATTTATGGATCCGCTAGTCAGGGCTGGGTTCAAATACATTCAAAAGTATTTAAATACAATACAAATACTTTCGGAATGTAATTAAATACAATACAAATACTTTCGGAATGTAATTAAATACAATACAAATACTTTCCTTCTTATAATAAAAAATATTTAAATACATCTCAAATACAAAAAAAATGTATTTAACATACTCAAATACAAAATACATTTTGTATTTGACCCCAGCCCTGCCGCTAGTGCTGGATGTATCAAATTGAATTGAATTGAAGCAATCTAATTGAGACAAGTTATCGTCATTGAGTTTCTAGATATCTTACTGAAAAAATAGGAATGTTTGATTTCCTACTGTTAAATATCAATATTAAAGATAATTATTATCGTCTGCTCTTTTTATGCCGTAAACTAGACAACAATTTATGCCGCCTTTTAATAGTGCCGCCCGGGGCGGTCCGCCCCCCACGCCCCCCCCCCCCCCTAGCTACGCCCCTGACTAAAGGTCTATCTATAAACAGTCAACTCCTCTTAATTTGGTCACACCAGTTCCATTGTTAAGTTCGGGACATACTATTTTTAAGTATAATGTGTTCCTCTCTATTAATTCAGACCATTCAGATTATCCTTGGTATGAGCTTAGCATAATTATACCCCTCTCAGTGAAATAATAAACAATTCTCTGAAGCTATAATACTAACAAATCTTAATTAATTTATATAGTAAAATTTCTTGTAGTTATTTGCTATATACTTCTAGTTAATTCTACAACACTCTGAAAATTTAGAGAAATTTTTCAAATACAAATTTATTTATTTCAATATACAAAAACAAAACATACTAATTCATGAACAATTAACTGTGCACACACATGCCTACAGACCTCTACACTGCCACGAAGTTAGGTTGTACATATTTTCCAGGTTTAACTGGTCTAAGTAGAACACAATCAAACCACATATTGTCTTGCCAATAGGGCACGAGGCTCATGAATTTAGATTCAATTTTTCCATACCCTTCCATTCTTATACATCCAGTTGAGAGTTCTACCCACTTATCATAGTATTTGGCACTGAAATGATACACTTTCCCCAGAGATACATTTTCACTCCAAACTCCGCCTTGTTCGATACGATAGAATAGATCTGCGTCTGGCATTGGATTAGCATAGGTGATAGTAAAAGACGATTGCTTTATCCTCCAGATGACTTCATATTCTCCTGGAAATACATTGTGGAATGTGGTTACATTTTCGAGATGACACACTGTTTTGAGGTATAACGGGGCATTCGATAACGTGCCTTCCGTCTTCTTGTCTCGGCTGTAGTAGCTAGGGGTTTTCACCCAAGCACCGTTTATTTCTAAACCCGTAACAAACCTTGCTTTCTTTAACAGGTCCCAATATACTTTCGCATAACTTCCATAATGTGTATCTGTAGTCAATTCTTGAATGCGCTCAGCAGTGAATGCATAGTAACAAAGTTTTTTCCAAAGATTGGATACTTGTATATGCCAATGGATACAGGTCTTAGAAAGATTCATGAGATCTGCAAACCCATTTGAGTGTAAAAGTATTTCTCGAGAAATAACTTCTGAAATATCAATTGGAAACAAATATGTGGGCGCACTACTATCAATTGGGTTTGAAACAGCCATTTTGATTGTGTGGATAATCTATACCAATTTTGAAAATACATTTATAGAATTGTACACATAAGCCTATAATATACACTCAATTAAAATGTAGTTCATATTAATTAGTCTATTACATTATTAATTGTAGTGCAGATCGTTTGCATTTCTCACTGAATTTGCTTGGTAACAATTAAAAGAAATTGCTAATTACTGTGCCGACTATACTATAGTATAGTGGCCCAGTATTGAAATGACTGCCTTGGTTTTTATTATCTGTCTTAAGTTGGAATGAATAATACTCAAACCGTAAACTACGTAAGTTCATAAATAGGGCTCAAATATATGTCTATTGTTTTTTGCGAAAAGAAAGGAAATACATTGATAATGAGTCAAATTACATTGATAATGAGTCATTATCAATGTAATTAATCTATTAGCCAAATAATATACGCCAGTGTGACATAGATTGCAAAAAAACAATTAAAATCAAAACTCTGATTTAAATCAAAAAAATCGGATTTTTTTTATTTTTAAAAAAAATCATGATTTTTATCAACCCTGCGGGAATCGAGATACCTGTTATTGTCTGCGTATATACAGTAAACTCTCTCGTTATTAGGAACACAAAAAGGGAAATATCGGTTAAGGAGCACAAGGTTTAATTCCCCTAGCCTATACTAATGCATGCAAGTGACTCCGGTTAATACGAACATATTTCGATGGTCCCCTGGTGTTCCTACTATTAATAATTAATATTAAAATTCTTAGAAATCAAATACCAAAGAGGTGAGACTAAATGGCTTTTGATTCCTCAAATATGCATACCTTAATGGCTAAATGGTAGCTATGGATGAGCAAACAAGAGAACACATTTACAGATTTTATTAGTTAGAACTAGAAGCAAATAAACACACTATATAGCAGCAATTAAGCAGAAAATATTTGCAGCCCAAATTTGTTGTTTAGGGACACACAAACTAGTTTGTCGTTGTTGATTGCTATGCCAGTAGGAGAGTCAAACATTCCTGCTTCATATCCTTCTCTCCCTATGGTGTGTAATAGGTCTCCTTCTGGAGAGAATACCTTGATATTGTGTCCCTGGCAGTCGCTAATGACGATGTTACTGCGTTTGTCCAAATAGAAGAATAATGGGCGGTCCACTTGCATTCCTTTACCTCTGGTAACTATGGAGCGGGACTTCTCTCCTGATAGTGTAAACACATGGATACAGGGATTGTCTTCATGGCTTAGCGCAAATATTTCAATGTTTGTGAATTTAACATCAACAGGTTGTGTCATAGTTTGATGTCGTAGCGAGTCTTGGAAAGCTAGATCTGTAGACAAGATTTGGATTCTGTTGTTGTTTTGATCTGGCACGTAGAGGCGTTGATTGGGAGATATGGCGAGTTGACTCGGAGAATCGAACTCTTCAGTTCCAGATCCTTTCTTCCCTACTCGCTTTACCATTGTGAGATCTGGAAGCTTGAATATGAAAATAGCGTGTTGGCCTATGTCCGTGACATAAATGCTATCCTGATGGATTAAAATTCCCCATGGACCTATCAGGTGTTGATGTCCGAATTGGTTGAGACAGATTCCTGTCTCTGAAAATATTTGAATTCTTTTGTTGCTCATTTCCGCCACATAAATGTGTCCAGATTTCGTATCGATTGAGACACCTGTTGGGTTATTAAAGTTTCCAGGAGCTCTTCCGAATTTCCCAACAGCAACAATGGGTTGTTGGAATGTGGCATAGTTTGGTATCGCTAGCCTAGGAGGGATGGGAATAGTCTCAAATTGTACAATCTCTCCCAGACGGGAGATACGTTCCTCTAGGTCCCGTGTGTCGCAGAGGTGGCTCACTTCTTGAGGTGGTGCTGCCACTTGCATTTCTGCCATTTTGGCTTCCAAATCTGTTACTATTTTCTCCTGAAAGGAATGTAGCAAATTGTGCTTCATTTGACCTTCCAAAAATGCGCGGGATTCTGCGATTTGTTGTTGCATTTGTTGGCGCGCCTCCCGATTGGCTCTGATTTCCTCTCGTATGTCCCTTAAGTCGGTCAACAGCTGGTGCCTTCTCTGCTCGAGAGAGAGTATCAACCTGTCTATCGATTCATTAATTTGTATCGACACGGGGTCTACGATTGGTACTGGGATTAGCTCAGGTATTTGAGTCGCCATTTGTGTATATTTGAAATTTATTTGAGTTTGTTTGTTCTTTTCAGTTTAATCTTAATTTATAGTTCCATTCAATATCAGGTCTCATTTCTGAGTAACACAGTTAATATTAGTTGTGTCTGTAAGTAAGACAATACTTTAACTCTGAACTAATTGCATATTTAGATTAGTGGCTATATTAATGTGGTTGTTGTTTCAATGAAATAATTAATTTCTGCAATTCCATCAAATTCCTTTGAACCACTAAAGTAAATTAATTACCCTTTAAAGAATATTGACTTTCCAATAATAAGAGACTTTCGTTCGTTTAACATATTTAAGTTCTGAATAATAAATACACAGTTCCGTAAGGTGAACAAATTTGGTGTTCCTACTAACGAGTGTGATTATATTTCTATTTATAGTTCCACTTCATACTTACATTGGACCCTAGTTAACAAGAATACACACTTTAATTCTCCTAGCCTATACGAATCCATTCAGGTCACAGCAGTATTTGAACTCGAGCGACGCGTAGCAGGCGAAACTCCTTAGTTAGTACATTGGTAATAGGTGCTACAGAATAATGATTCTAGATTACTACGTTAATATCGGAAAGTTATGAGCATCCGTTTGATGAAAAGATGTGCGATCTGTGTTCGTTCGTACGCATTCGACCGTAAAAGGAATTAATGCTGCCTTATGCAATTGATCCCAGTGCAATACGTAGATTGGTTGTCTGTATTCAATAATAAGTCTGCATGTACATAGCATAGTGATCGTGTATCACATCTAGACAAGTATTTGAATTATTGTCGCCCTTTGGAAGTCTTGAAATATAATCATTTGTTTTTGATATTTTCTTTGTTATACTATCGTTACATGCTATCTGCACAGGTGTAATTTTAGATTTGTTTGTTTGTTGGCCCCATGGCACTGATCCTCTCCAGTGTGTGCTCCTCAATCCAGTGGGGTTGCTATATTAGCAACTCGGGTTTTCTCGGATAACCCTATAGGGGTATATTAAAATTATTTGATCAAAAATCGTGACCTCAAGTGCAAATTAGATTGCAATCTGCAACTATTTTCAGATCTTTATATATTATCGTGTGAGCAGGGCATCGTCCGTGTACGGAAAAATCTAAAATTACAGCTGTGCCGGCACCATGCCCTTGAGGCACTATATTTAGGTGGTTAGATAATTAATAAAAGTGCCTATAGAAGAAAATGCTGTCGGCACAGCTGTAATTTTAGATTTTTCGTACACGGTGCCCTAGTCACAGGAAAATAAATAATGCGCTGAAATAGGTGCAGCGTGCCGGCTAATTCGCACTTGGGGTTACTATTTTTGATCAAATAATTTTAACACATATTTAAATGTACACAACTTGCAAGGGGATTTGGGGCCTTTAAACGTACGCACAAATTCCTTAAAACTAGAAACGCCTTTTACCATTTCGTTATACAAAAAGGATGTTTCGTTAAACATTCACTAATAACATTTGAACAGCAAATAGCAATGGCTACGAATATCATCCTAAACAAGAAGGATCTGCTCTCTCGCCCGATACAGTCTCTGAATTCCCTCGCGGATACCAACACGGATATTGAGTCTGTGCTGACTAGCTTCCAACAGCTAGTCTATCCCTACACAAGCAGCATTCCTCTTGCCGATCAGGTTGCTACGAGCGAGTCTCACAGCAATCTAGTGTGCATACGTGGAATGATACAGAATATTTCTGACCCTATACTCTACACGTCTTCTGTTTCAATACAGAATCCAGACTCATTAGAACAGCGCACTGTTCCTATTCTATTCCCTGACTGCTATGTCCCACCAGAGGGATGGAATATTCTAGAAACTCTAGACATTGACACTGCACGCAATGCAAGGGATTCTATTCTAATCAACTGTGTACCGACTCCGAACGAAACTGAATGGTGTAAATCTGAATGGATTCGAAAGCTAACTAATCAACCCAGTCACTCAATATCACAGCTACCATTGCAAGTTATGGTATACACACAGCTAACTGAGATCCTATTGAATCAAGTCGTGTTATTCTACGGAGTTATTATTCACACGGACACAAAGCCAACTCTGCACTGCTTATTTCACAAGCGAGTAACCATGGATGCACCACTTCCATTGTATAAGTTCGATAATACGAAACCGTTTATTCTCTCAGTTAGAGAAAAATTGCTTAATCAGCTACAGTTCTGTGTTTCGGGAGATAAACTAGCTGCGGAATATCTGCTATTCAATCTCATTTCGCGAAATTACGCGCGCTGTGACGTAACACATCTCGGCAAATTCACACTAACTATAATTCGCGCATCTTCTGGTATGGCTCAGCTGATCTCCTATCTCTACCCGCTATTGCTACAGCGTTATTTGTACATTCCAATGTCGCTGTCCTATCTCAACGACAAGAAGTTTCTACCGAAGAAGGACTTCGCGACGGAAGAGCTGCTCCCGGGCTGTCTCCAGCTGGCGGACTCCACATTCCTATTGCTCGACGAGACGCGCCTTGACAACGGAAAGCTGAGCTCAGCGGGCGTGCAGGCGCTGGCAGCCCTCGCAGAGCTGATAACCACACAGTGTGTGCAATACGACTTCACGTACCACACTCTACCATTCGATATAGACGCACCTATCCTTATTGTAACGGAAGGCAATAAATCGCTGCTCCCCACAGACACTACGCTCCCTGTGCTCGCTTGCGATGACACGCTAACACGCGATGAGATCTCTGTTGATGAGCTGGAACAACTGAGACTGTACATTGCAGTGGTTCGGACCATGGATTACAGTCTTGACTCGGAGCTACAGGATACAGTGCAAGAAGACTGGGTTGAAATGAGGAGAGGAGATAAAGAGCTGGGTGCACAGGACCTGTCCACGCTTCTCACCGTGTCCAGATACCTGAGTCTCTCTCGGGGAGACAGTTCTCTCCAGAAGGAGACTTGGGATGAAGCCAAGCAGTTGGAAGTAGAAAGGAAAGATAGAATCAATTCTATCAAATAGAGTAATAGTATAGTGTATGTTTGTTCTAGAAGATTCGATGGGTGAGTTATTCTATACTGTGAATCCTCGTTATAACGAAATCCAAGGTAAATATTTTCTTCGATATAAGCGGAGTACAGTAGACTCTTGCTAATCCGTTCTGATTCAAAATTCGCTGTTCGGATTAGTGGAGTAATACATTTTCTTTAGACGTCTATAAAATGATAATCTCGATAATCCGCACCAAAGTTATCCACCCTTTGTAATCCGAACAAAAATTTAGAGTACTTAAATACTTGTCTTGAGACTTATTAGTTATACTTCCATAGTATAGTAATATAGTAGCTATATTCAAGATTTTTCACACTTTTATTAGAATATATATTTGAATCTCCCATTTGATTAGCGGGGTGTATTGTATAATCAATTATGTCTGGGGAATATATATAGATTTGTTATATGCTTCCTTTTCCGGGAAATTACTGCTATTATCCTTAGTATTTAATGCTTGTTTTAACTTCTCAAGGAAATATATTGTTAATACCATAACCATGATGGTTGGCAATATTTCAATGCAGTTGACCATACATTGTCCTTATATTCAAAACATTAAACAAATCATACGGAGACGCTGCATTAGTTAGAATTTTGAAGTTGTCAATAGTTAGAATGGATTATTGGGACTATTGTCAATAGTTAGAATGGATTATTGGGACTATTGTCAATAGTTAGAATGGATTATTGGGACTATTGTCAATAGTTAGAATGGATTATTGGGACTACCGTCACTAGTTAGAATGGATTATTGGGACTACCGTCACTAGTTAGAATGGATTATTGGGACTACTGTCACTAGTTAGAATGGATTATTGGGACTACCGTCACAAGTTAGAATGGATTATTGGGACTACTGTCACAATTAGAATGTTTTTTTTTACACTTTGAATTGCTGCATTTAAAAGGAATCCGAAATGTGATTGTTAAACCTAAACGGAGCATATATCAGAGACGGAACCGGTCGACCGGTTGGGTCGGGTCGGGTCGGGTCGGGTACCAGTCGAACCTTGACCGGCCGGTCGAGATCTCTATATGATCTATTCGATATCATAATATCATAATATCATAATACAGTAGATGTCGGATATAAGCACACCGGTTATAAGAACATATCGGATATAAGCACACTATGTTGGAAAACGGTTGCCATCTACCCTGTATTATTTATGTCGGTTATAAGCACATGTCGGTTATAAGCACCTTAAGTGCAGTTCCCGACGATGTGCTTATAACCGGCATCACTGTATCATAATTTGTTTTGATTGAATCTGGCTCCAATAGCCCTTGAGAGCTTTGTAGTCTTAAAGGAGGCTTCCTTAAATGGTCTATGCCTCTATGGCCATAATATTTATTCCTAAATTATTATGACATGACACTACAGTAGATTCTTATTATATTATTTATAAATTATTGCTAGCTATGATTGACCGGTCGGCCGGCCGGTCGGGTCAAATTTCCAACTGCACCGGTCGGGTCGGGTCATGAAAATCCCGACCGGTTCCATCTCTGGCATATATGTATTCTTACTTATGGAATTTTTATATAAATTATTGATGTCCTATTCTTTCGATATCACGACAAATGAGATACACTTTGCAAGAATAAAAACGCAGTACAGGAAAAGTTTTTACCACTACAGATGGTCACAAATATATCAAATACAAAATCACCGGGAGCTACATCTATCTTAGGTGCGTCTTCTTTAATTGACCTAGAAACAATGTTGTTATAGAAATTATTATGTTGGTGATATGGGAAATGAATTTATGATTATTATATTCTAACAAAAATTCAGATAGTTATAACATTTTATACAATAAATTCCAAATAAAACTGCTGATATTGGTATATTAAATTTATAACCGTTAACAGATATTAGCAACGGTTAACCGAATCCAGACTTTGTTTATTTCTAGAACATGAGATCATTATATAATTTATATTCCTCATATTTTTAGGCACTATACGAGAACAACAAAGCTCAGCAAGAAATGTAAGTAATCTTATATTTTAATGACATTTATTACTATAAAGTATAAACTTCCACAGGATGTCATTTTTACTTGATTGAATGTACACTTTACACTATTTTACAAAATATTGCGTAAGAAAGTTAAACCTGGTTTACTTATTGGGGCTAACTTTTGGGACAATCTAATAATAGTGTATTCTCCTATTTAGATTGGACATTGGCACATCTCTTGGGGCATCGCCTCCCCGACAACATCACCTCCCCGCACTGGAGAGGCTGGTTCACAGCCCCATTCCCATACATATCACCCCCAGTAGCATTCCCACCAGCTCCCCTCACGTACACCAGTAGCCTCGACCATGTCAGCTCCCCTCACGTACCCCAGTAGCCTCGACCATGTCAGCTCCCCTCACGTACCCCAGTAGCCTCGACCACGTCAGCTCCCCTCACGTACCCCAGTAGCCTCGACCATGTCAGCTCCCCTCACGTACCCCAGTAGCCTCGACCATGTCAGCTCCCCTCACGTACACCAGTAGCCTCGACCATGTCAGCTCCCCTCACGTACCCCAGTAGCCTCGACCGCGTCAGCTCCCCTCACGTACCCCAGTAGCCTCGACCACGTCAGCCCCCCTCACGTACACCAGTAGCCTCGACCATGTCAGCTCCCCTCACGTACACCAGTAGCCTCGACCACGTCAGCCCCCCTCACGTACACCAGTAGCCTCGACCACGTCAGCCCCCCTCACGTACACCAGTAGCCTCGACCGCGTCAGCTCCCCTCACGTACACCAGTAGCCTCGACCGCGTCAGCTCCCCTCACGTACACCAGTAGCCTCGACCATGTCAGCTCCCCTCACGTACACCAGTAGCCTCGACCATGTCAGCTCCCCTCACGTACCCCAGTAGCCTCGACCGCGTCAGCTCCCCTCACGTACACCAGTAGCCTCGACCGCGTCAGCTCCCCTCACGTACACCAGTAGCCTCGACCACGTCAGCCCCCCTCACGTACACCAGTAGCCTCGACCGCGTCAGCTCCCCTCACGTACACCAGTAGCCTCGACCACGTCAGCCCCCCTCACGTACACCAGTAGCCTCGACCGCGTCAGCTCCCCTCACGTACACCAGTAGCCTCGACCGCGTCAGCTCCCCTCACGTACCCCAGTAGCCTCGACCGCGTCAGCTCCCCTCACGTACACCAGTAGCCTCGACCACGTCAGCCCCCCTCACGTACACCAGTAACCTCGACCATGTCAGCCCCCCTCACGTACACCAGTAGCCTCGACCACGTCAGCCCCCCTCACGTACACCAGTAACCTCGACCATGTCAGCTCCCCTCACGTACACCAGTAGCCTCGACCGCGTCAGCTCCCCTCACGTACCCCAGTAGCCTCGACCGCGTCAGCTCCCCTCACGTACACCAGTAGCCTCGACCGCGTCAGCTCCCCTCACGTACCCCAGTAGCCTCGACCGCGTCAGCTCCCCTCACGTACCCCAGTAGCCTCGACCATGTCAGCCCCCCTCACGTACCCCAGTAGCCTCGACCATGTCAGCTCCCCTCACGTACACCAGTAGCCTCGACCACGTCAGCTCCCCTCACGTACACCAGTAGCCTCGACCACGTCAGCTCCCCTCACGTACACCAGTAGTTCATTAATTCCATAATTTTCAGTAAATCCTATTATGAAATGTTTCCCGATAACATTAGCATTACAATTGTCCTGAAGAGAGACTTGCTTGAATAATATAGCAATTGATAGTATAAGAAGATAAACACCGAAAATTGTTGTCATCTAACCTAATATTTAATAAGTTCGAAAAGTAATTGGCATCAATCGATAACGTTAGGTAGGTACGGGATACATACAATTCGTGACCTTACATTTCAAGACATGTACAATTCGTGACCTTACATTTCAAGGCATGTACAATTCGTGACCTTACATTTCAAGGCACGCACATTCACTAATTAATGTTCCTAATCAGGGTTTCATCTAGGCGTATGCGACCCGCCTCCAGGCGCGTAATTTCAAAAGGAAACTTTTCTAGGCGCGCGAAAATCGAGAGATGCTCCCATAGACGTAATACAAATTGCGCATTTTAGGCGCGTGTGAGCGAGCTCAAACTTAATCTAGGCCCGCGGGATCGCGGGAAATTTTGCCTGGATGAAAGCCTGTTCCTAATTCGTCTACCTATAGATTTACCCAGAGTCTACTATATCATCTACTTATTAAACTCGATCTTGTATGTGTTTGTTTCTTTGTTTGTTTGTCCGGTTTGTATTAGAGATGGGGGAATAGAAACCGCATTTATATTTGAGATAGAAACTAACTTCCTAAAGTTATTATAGGTAAACAAGATGCTGACTACGAATTTCGCAGTTAAAAATTTATACTAATATGAATATTTATTGTTGTTTTCAAAAAAATAGGTAAACAAATTAGAGAAAATTCAAAATTAACTTAGAGACTAACTTCCACATGTTAGATAAGGTAAACAAGTAAGTATGCTGAATACGAATCCAATTTTTTCAAATTTTTAATGTTAATATTTAATGTCTATTGAAAAAAGTGAGACAACATTTAGTAATTGAGTTATTTGTCACGAAGCGACCGAGACCTCGTATTTATTAAATCACAATTGTTGTGTGTTTGTCTTTTGTTAAATTTGGACACCAATTCAAAATATATTTATAATGGACAAACATAAAGATACATATTATCCACTTTGATATATTTTTATATTTTCTCCATCTTAAATATAATAAAGGTTCTTCTGTTGGGCCTTACCCCTATCACAATTACGCATATTAATTAAAAAGCATCAAAAACTGACTTATGCAAACCAAACCCTGCTTATAATTTAGAATAGAGTAAGAAGTATATATACAGTCGACTCCGCTTAATAGAGCAACCGGTTAATAGATTTCTCCGCTTAATGCGGTCAAAATTTCACAGGATTTATAGGACGGAATGACAGTTTGGCTTAACATATATTCGGTTAATAGATTTCTCCGCTTAATCGGGTCAAAGTAACCTGGTACCGAGGTGACTCTATTAAGCGGAGTCGAATGTATATTACAAATATCAGAACCTCTGCAACAAATTAAAGTTTCATAAATAAGATCTGTATTTACGCGAACAAGTTTCTCCTAGGGGACTTATGGTTAAAACTAATAAAATATCCTGATCAAAACAAAACGTCACCAAGGGAAGTTGTAAAAAGGGCATTTACTTCAAATAATTTTCGTCACGAATTGTATGTATCCCTTAGGTACACATGAGAAATCATGGTTCAATAACAGTCTAAATTTCAAATTTGGTAAATCCACTATTTCTATTCATCAATCAAATCTCCAATGTTTATGTTACCAACCAGCGGCTATCCTTTTTAGTCCCTCGATTCCCTAAAAGTGTATACAAAGTAACTTCGACAAATCATCACCATCATCACTAGTTAGACTACCCGTATATTAATAAGAATATTGATCACTTACCAAAGTAACTTCGACAAATAACTAGTACAATTATTTGATGGGGGTACGCTACCTAAACGTAACAATTAAATTAAAAGTTAACTGAGGTAGGCAAGCAAGCTAATCGTCTGTAATTAATAACTGTTGGAGCTGCTAATGGCGTACTATCGTACATATGGATAAAATATACAAATTCCATATATTGGTATGCGCTGTCATATTGTGCTCAACCCCTTGGAAGCGTTAATTAAGCTATAATTCTACATTAAAAATTAGAAATGCATTTCTCATGTAATACTTTGAGATTAATCAACTGCATTACATTTAATTGTCTCTAATAGTCCACTTTCTAATACTCAAGTTCTCAACTGGTCCACTTATATAATTTTACTTTGCTCATCGTGTTTATATGAATTTAGTGATTGTATGTATATGCGAGATTATATTTGAATGTACTAATACTCTGACAATACCGTATATTAGTTATATTACCTTTGATGCTACTTAATTAAGACTAAATTCTTTATTAGTCCATGTTCTCTAATAGTCCACCTGTGTCGTTTTCCCACTGGTGGACTATTAGAGAGACAATACAGTACTGAAGTAAATAACTACTCTAGACAGTTGAGATATACGCAGTATTTCAGATAGCCTTTGCAAATCTGCTCACCTTTGGGTTGGCAAATTAAACTATTTCTTACCTAAACAATACTAAAATCCCTATTTACCTAGCTGAAGCTGAATGGATATGGGAACGATAACAAATTTGAAGTTTATATATATTGCACCCAGATGAAAGCCTGATAATATGATATAAAAATATATATATATATATTCTATTCTGTACTCACCCACCCTGTTTGCACTTGAATTGATATATAACTAGACAATTGTTGTAATTAATATTTTATTGATAAATTAACACATAATATATATACATATTTACAAATTCCCAACTGACTTTCTTCTATTGACCTGTATTTTCAAACATCAAACTACCAACACACAATTAACTGGTTACTAGATTATGGCCTTTTAGCTCGTGCAATGCAATGCAAATGTGGGGAGGAAATGTATGAGGGTGCCTACGCCAACTCCCAGGATGGTTACAAGTGGAAATGTATATTTCTTAAAATGAGCCATAACTTAAAAACTATCAATTTTATGGAAACTATGCTAGTACTGATCTATCCGCAATTGGTAACTTCCTATTCATTGTATCATTGATAATACATTTTCTAGGCCTAACTTCAATAATCTTTGAGATAATGAGTGTATTACCATATAAATAATTATGTGCTAATAATCTCATTATCTCAAAGATTATTGAACTTAGGCCTAGAAAATGTATTATCAATGAATAGGAAGTTACCAATTGCGGATAGATCAGTACTATCATAGTTTCCATAAAATTGATAATTTTTAAGTTATGGCTCATTTTAAGAAATATACATTTCCCTGACAACCGAGGGATGTGTCAACATTGCATTTATAATTTCGATATATTTCATTCAACTAGTTATGGACATCCTCATGTTCCAATTTTGAACATTTATAACGCGTTTAACTATGTTAAAAGCAGGCTATAAAAACATGATAATTCCCACGAAAAATAGCGATTACGTAATCAAATGGTGATATATCACAATTCTAAAAGGTGTTATGCATGCCTTGATATCATGTTCCTAACTTCCTATATAATTATAATGCATTCCTCAGGTCTGTCATTACTAACTATTGAGATAAAGATATGTCAGCTAATAATCAATGGCCTTTAAGTAATCCATGGTTCGGAGTAGTAGTAAGGCCTTATATAACGAAGGTCACGAGTCACCAAACCTCTCTATAAGGTAAAATTATGGCCATCGGTTGCCAGCAGGGGCTCCGGGTCTAATCGCATGCCGGGGCCCCTAATTTATAATTATGTTCAGAGTAGGTATTCGTTAAGGAAGTTTCCCTGTTTTCTATTATCTTGCTAGTAATCTAGTCTTATAACTTAATATATCTGGAATCCACTCCTAGCAGCACTGTTATTATGTCTAAATACTTTTATGATTATGCTATATTAACCACATTGGGATGCAATACAACTCTAGAAGTGTTATTATTATAACGGGAGTCAGGTCCTGAGTACCTAAGAGATAGATATATTTCCTAATTTAAAAGTATAAAGCAAGACAATATACTGCAGGGCTGGCGGAAGCAGTTATAAAGTGTTCAGCCATGGCCTGATCGCTTCCGTCGGCCCTATACTGTCAGATCAAGTATAACTCTTAATAAACAATACTGAACTTGCTTCTACAAACAAATCACTTAATTAGTTGAGAAAAATTAAAATATTTGCATTGCTTGTATAGCAATTAATGTATTATTCAATAGGATATGCCATCTTCCATAAAAATTGTAATAATCACTGTCGGTGGCAATATACTTATCAAAAATACAAATTTAGTGCTATGCTGAGACATGAGCAAAAAAACAAACTAAAACACATACTTATAAACATATAGACAATCATCGAGTATTATTATTAATTCATAATTTGCTCTGGAGAACTCCATCCATAATTGACGATACCAAAGTTGTAGCTTATCTTGCCCATTAATATCCGACAAAGCAAGAGATTAACTCTGATAACTGTACATAAAAGTAAACATAACAATTATTAAAAAGCAGAAACAGTGTCTGTAATGAATACGTATAACACAAACTTAATATGTCCCGATAAATCTAAAGTAAGCATTCAAAATGCGAAATTAGCAACCAGCGGGATTGGGATTTTAGTACTAAAATACGTATCACATTTATTTGTTTGCGTGCTGTCGAAGTACAGTTGGCTTGTCCTTCTTTGAATTCACACCAAAGTTCATAATCACTATTTTCTACAGTTTTGAACTCTACCACCCCGTGTTGCAGTATATCCTCAGGATGAGCTACACTGCCTGTTCGTATATTCATTCCTGTTAACTCCTGTGGTTGGAGAAACTCTACTTCAATACTGTCCCCTTCGAGAGTTAGATTCGACCACAAATAGCCCTTTCCCTCGTAGAGCATATCCGCAGTGTAATACTCGTAGATAGTAAATGTAGAATTTATTTTTGCTGATGGGTTGGAGTAAATTGGTGTCTTGAACGGCATTGCAAGTCCATCGCTAAATAGAGGATCCTTTGCATCCATGGTCTTCCCTGGCAAACTAGATACAGTTCCCATATGCTGGAAGAGTGAAGGCTTGTACACAGTGTATATTTTATCGAGAAGAGATGCACAACTCTCAAAATCTAGACCAGAATAGCATACAAGTGATCTACCATAGTCATACACCAGCCAATCACAAGGTTGATTAGAGTAGAAAAGCAGCAGATAAGAAGCAAACGATAGCAGATCGTTAGTTCGCATCAACTTTCCTATAAACCCTAGCAATGAAAAGTGAATTAGAAACCAGAAATCATCCTTCACTTTATCCACATGTCGGTCGATATGGTAAGCGTAGTCTGTAGCGGCTATAATGTCATCTTCCAACTGCACGTAATACTCTCCTTTGTTGCTAGCGTACCACATCAGAAACCCGAAATCTAAGTTCTGTTTAGAGCGCCACTTTATCCGATCTTCAGGGTCTCCTAATGTAGATGGCAAGTCGTCTAGAGGCGGGTAGAGCGTGGGATGGGGACAGACTACCTCAATGTTACCTCTTCTAAACGAGGCATAGTGATTATACATAACTAGGTCAATCACCTCTTCACATCTGTCAGTGTCTATGTCAGCTACAAAAATGATGACTAACACATTTAGTTTTTGAATACTTGTGGAATTATTGAAAAGGGAAATGAGTGTTTCAATCAAATATTTTTTATTTTGTGTTCTGGCGACTGTGGGTATTCCATAAACCACTTTGTAATATTTCCTTCCAGCCTCCGAGATTATTCTAAATTTATCAATTGTTATTTCGTCAATGAGTTTATACCTATGGTCCTTCCCTCGTGCTCTATATGCAAATTTTGCATTTGATTGTGTTGGTTTTAACAGGATTGATACTTGGCTGTAATTTTCTCGAGTGAAATCTGTTTGAACCATTACAGTTATGTTCTCATTAGTTTCCATTTTTATCTCATCCAATTCCTGTATAGCATTGGTATAATTGTCGTTCAATTCTTTCAACTCCACGTAGAGGTTTACATTGCGACTATTTAAAATTAGAACTTGTTGTATCATGAAGTATAGCAATATAATTGCTGCTACTAAATAGATTATTTTGTTTCGCATATCCTTATTTCTAAAATGTTTGAAAATTTAATGACTAACTTTTGTGATGAAGAAAATTCACTAGAGTTATAAAGATATCACTGAACTAGGTATACACAAACATATTGCACATGTGCAAGATGATATAGTAGTTCACATGTATATATATTGAAGATCTAAGAATTAACGGAGTGAAGAATAGGCTCTAGGCTGCAATATACCTATTCTATTTATACGAATAATTTGCATTTTTAACATTGATATTACAAAGTATCTATATATCGAGGTTACCCTATTTCTGAATAATAATTATTTAGTCTATTTTTGGTCAGTTGGAAAACTGAATTAATGATGCTGCATGAATAATTTATACTGTTCAATAAATGCATCGAATTTATTAAGAGGAAATTATATCCTAATTCTGTATTCTAAGTTGTAACATACCGATGTGTTTGCCTTGTATTGATTATCAATTTGAAAACTTATTATTCATATTTAACGAAATACCTTATATATCGTATTAAGCTTGTGGTCATTATGTGAAGGGAGAATCCTGGGGAAAACAGCGCTATAAGAAAGTAGGCCAATTGCCCCTCCCTATCGCCACCTCGAGTTATAGGACCAGTATTAACCTGCTGTATGACGGTTTACTTACCTCTATTACTATAACCACTGTTAACCAAGGATACTATTTATCAATGACGGTTTACTTACCGCCTTTCCTATGGCTTCACACTTTATACTTCCTATTACAGTAACATTTACAAAGAGTCCTATATATAATTAGAAATATTATACTATCAGATTTTGTTAATGCATCAAGATAGCATTTAATAATTTCCATATTAGCATAGATATTTTGGACCATTATGACAGGATCTGAGATGTGAATCCTTATAAGTATAGATATGTGATAGGAATTATAAAGTGAATCCATAGAAAATACGGTAAGTAAACCATACAGGGATTCCCTGTATGGTACAGAGATTTTAACCATTTTGGCTCTTATATACAGGCGTACAGGGATTTATTAAATTTGTACGGGGATTTTTTCAGGGCAAAATTACTGATTGTGTTCAGGGGACTCAAATAGGTTGGAAGGTATGACATACAACTAGGCCTGAGACAAATATTCGAAATGTAACGAACGATCTTTTTCTAAATGAACGAATATTTGAATTTTCGTTTGTTTTGATGGCTAACCATTAAATCAAATTCAAGACTCAAAATACAGTGGAAAATAGTTTTTTGTTAATGTTTCAAAGTTTAATCTTGGTTACAAAGTATAAAAGACACAAGTTAGTTATTAGGGGGTGCATGCATTAGTTCGAATTCTGAAGGTTGTCATTAGTTCGAATTTCATAGGTTGTCATTAGTTCGACTCGGTTTTTACTAGGGTTGTCATTAGTTCGACTCGATTTTACTAGGGTTGTCATTAGTTCGACTCGATTTTGAAGAGTTTCTCATTCTATTTTGAAACCTTACTGTAATGAGTTTCTTATTATATCCTTCGTCGAGTAATTCGCTAATAGTCAACAAAATTGAAGATATTAGATATATCTATATTATTAAATCTCGATTGTTGTTTATGTGTTTGTGTGTGTGTTTGTCCGGATTATATTAAAGTGATGGGGGAATAGAAACCGCAATTAATATTGGGATATAAACTAACTTTCAAATGTTATAATAGGTAAACAAGTATGCTGAAGACGAATTTCGCGTTTATAAATTTCTCATATTAATATTTGTTGTTGTTGTTTACACAAAATAGGTAAACAAATTAATGAAAATTAAAATCAACCTAGAAGTTAGCTTTCAACGGGTATTATAGGTAAACAAGTATGCTGAACACGAATTTCGCATTTATAAATTTAATATAAGAATATTTGTTGTTGTTGTTTACACAAAATAGGTAAACAAATTAATGAAATTCAAAATTAACCTAGAAGTTAGCTTTCAACGGGTATTATAGGTAAATAAGTATGCTGAACACGAATTTCGCATTTATAAATTTAATATAAGAATATTTGTTGTTGTTGTTTACACAAAATAGGTAAACAAATTAATGAAATTCAAAATCAACCTAGAAGTTAGCTTTCAACGGGTATTATAAGAGAACGTGTATTATAAGTATATAACTATGACAAATATTTACTAACTATGCAATCAATTGTTTGTGAGGAGTAAGGCCGCGTAGCGGCCGTTAACTTGAGGTGCACAGCACCGATCTGTCGCAAAGCGACCGAGACCGAAGGGCTCGTATAAGTTAATATAACATCATCTCACATATCTATAAAGTATATCCTTCTACTGAGCAAATGGAATACACAATTGGTTATATAGACGTCTAACAGGGAAGATTCTCCCAACTACAGATGGGCACAAATATCTTCAATGTAAAGTAAAAGAAAACAAGACTTATTTGAATTGCGTTCTCTTTAGAGATGGATGTAAAGCAACGTCAAAGTTACATATGGATACGAACTTAATTTCACCAATGGCCATACATAACCACAGTTTGGTGCAATACAAATCCGAAGTATTTGAATTAAAATCTAAATGCAAAACTAAGGCACGGAGTTCGCAAGATTGTTTGAGAAAAATCTTTGACGATATCACAAGAGATGATCCAGCTGGATCTAGTGTATCATTCCCCCAGTGTGAATCTTCAATGTATCGTTCAAGGAGAATGTTACAACCTAAAATACCTGCAAATGCTATCGAATTTTAAGAAATCCTATCGGTGGCTACTATCGGAGTACTGTGTCTGTTGATAACAAAACCGCAATAATTTTCTTTTCTGATAAACTAAAAACTAATTTGCCCCTGGTCAAAAGTATTCAGTTTGATGGAACTTTTCAAACAGATCCAGTCCAATTTTTCCAGTTGTGGACGATTTTCCTAACTGTTGGACTGTCACGCCAAAATTGGTCCGGGTCAAAACTGGTCCGGCCGGACCACTTTTGACTGCCAAAAATGGTCCGGGACCAATTTTGACTGCCAAAAATGGTCCGGTCGGACTAGTTTTGGTCGCCAAAAATGGTCCGGCCGGACCAGTTTTGGTCGCCAAAGGCGGTCCCCATTGGCCAAAGGTGGCCCCCGCCGGACAGCCATTCCAAGACAATAATTATATAGCTTTTATCATTCATCAACACAAGAATACATAGAGATGCAAATGTTTTCACAATAGTCAATAATACACAATTACAAAGTTGATCTTTACACCGTAACTCCATATATCACAATTACAAAACCAATTCTTTTCACTATTATTCATGCCTTCATACTTACAAGGGACTCCTTTTCCCCCTGAACCATAGTAGACAATTAGAAAAAGATACATTTTCAATTTAATTATTGATTGTCCTACACAATTTCGCACTAGTGGGAGCTCTGTTTTAGCAACTTTAGTGCGATCTAACAATGCGATCTAGCAAAAAGTTTAGGCCGGACCTATTTTAGCAAGCTAGGACCATTTATAGCAGGCCAAAATTGGTCCCGGACCAATTTTTTCGTGACAGGACGATATACTTTACCAGGCATACATTGTCTTATGACAGCTGAAGACAAAAATCTATATAAGGCAGTATTAAATGAGATTCGTAAACTTATTCCCCAATTTCAACCTGAAGTAACTATGTCGGATTGGGAGGCAGCTCCAAGGAATGCATTTAAAGAAATTTATCCAAATGTGCAAAATTATGGATGTTGGTTCCATTTTAGTCAGCGTATTTGGCAAAAAACTCAAAATCTAGGACTAGAGCATTATGCAAAATGCCCAATTTCTCATATTGCCCATAACAGTGTAATAAATATATTCCTCATAAAGTCTCCTTAATAAGAATGGTACACACTATCAATTTGTTTGGGAAATTCGAATTCTCCTATTAGTCGCTCAATAAATTTCAGCTGAACCATAAGGATAGCTCGATTACAAATAATACTAAAATAATAACATTCAATAAAATAGTCAAATTGTAATGAACCAGAGCGCCTACGCACTCCGGTCCATAGGAGTCTACGTGTAATGGAAATGGTTTCGTCTTATTACAAGGACTCATCAGAAGGGTAACCCTCGACCACCTGGACCTAGCCCGTCCGTCCCTAGTTACCACCGTACTGCCGTACCCTCTGGCCCCTGTGCCGTACTGCTGATATGCTAGGTTCTCACTAGCATACTCCTGCCAGGACATTCGTCACAAAATGATTGCTTAGATGAATTTATTTGCAGCCTCAGAAAATCTTTCTATTAAGCATTTTACTAATTGAATGAAGTCTAGCTAATCCATACTAACAAACTCTCGAATTTAATTGGCCAACATATTTTGTCAACTTTGGATGCAAATGCGAATATTTCTCTTCAAAAACCAATAGATCGTTGTCGCAGTACAAAATTACCCCTGCATGCAAATTTTCAGATATCTAGTCCTATTATTTCTGGCAAACACACACACACACACACACACACACACAAAAAACAATTGTGCTTTACTATACGAGCCCTTTGGTCTCGGTCGCATCGCGACCTTTGTTCGTTCGTGGTAGACTCTACGTATTACAAATAACTGCCGCTTCGCAGTCTTACCCACCGTGAGGTGGAAAACAGAATAGAGAAAAGATTTGTCTAGTTCAAATAGGATTTTATATGAACACTTATGCATATCTAAATATCTAAACTTATGCATATTTGTATGCATTTCCTACTATAATACGGCTATAAGCTAAACTATGCCCCCTATTGGCATAATTTGCATTGTGTATGGGTTAATAGTGTATAGGTATACTAATTGTTATCGGATAATTATTAACTATAAATTAATTAAACAATTTTTGCATTTAAAAGCACAATTGTGGATGTTTGTGTGTTTGTCCAGAATTATTAGGAAAGACCATAAGCTCTAGAAATCTGAAAAATTGCATGTGGGGTAATTTTTAACGCTGACAACGATCTATTGGTTTTCTAACGAAATAACGGGATTATGACGTCACAAAAGCACACATTTGGGCTTAACCACAAATCTAAGATTCTCAAAAGTGGTTCCATTGGACTGGTTGATTACCCCATACACAATGTAAATTATGCCAATAGGGGGCATAGTTTAGCTTATATCCGTATTATAATAGGCAATGCATTAATTAATGCATACATTTGCCTATAATAACGGGCCAGTTGACTAATGAGATATACATAAGTATCAGATATACTTTACTTTAAACTTAGAGCAGGGGTTCGCAAACTTTTGCAGCATACCGGCCACATTAGGTAAGAACATATAATTACCGGCCGCGTCTAATAAAATTATTTTTTCGTATGAATCTATTTGGTTTATAGCCTTACGATACGTATAAGAATCCTAGCGGATCCAGAAATGTTCAAAAGGAGGTGCCCAAGAAACAAATTGAGCGAATTAAACTGGGGTATCGGGGCTTGCCCCAGATTTTTTAAACTTATATATATCTATAGTTCACTGGTGTTAGAATAACAAAATTAGATAGTAAACTGTGTACACGTTAATTAAATTGAGGTCAGAGTAAATAGTCAGTTATATGGCAATCCTTATAGTATCTATTCTAAAACAAAATATCTAAAATTTCAAGTATTGAAGTAAATTCCTTAAAATGTTCCAAAAATTCAAAATTGTCCTCGTAGAACATTTTAGGCATTGTTGCTACCGGCCGCACTAAAGAAGCAATCCGGCCGCATGCGGCCTAAAAAGGCGAGTTTGCGAACCCCTGACTTAGAGGCTCCGTAAGCAGATTCCTATCTGAACTGTGTTAGTGCAAGTATCAATTAAATTGAATCTAATTGAGAAATTATCAGAGCATTAAAAGATCGCTCTCCATTTTTTTAGGAGCGTGCTCACTGGAGCGCACTCCTTTTTAAAATATCACTAATCCAATACAAAATTACATAAATCATAGAATAATGACGAAACATCGATATATTGGATAATCAGAGCAGGAAGAACGTACAATTACATTATTTATACTAGGGAATGTGTCATTTGGTATGTAAATATTTAGAGATATTGTAATAATATGATTATATGACCTAACAAAGTTACCATGAGGTTTCCGCAGTTTTTAAGCGCGAATCAGAATTAATTAACTAGATAAACATATTTTTTTATTTAACATATTTTGGTGCACAAGAAATGAAGGAGCGCAAAGTGACCGCGCTCCAATTTTTCAGTAGCTGGAGCGAGAGAGCGCTCCTTTTTTTATCGGAAGAGCGAAACAGGAGCGCCGCTCCTTTTTATGGTTAGGAGCGCGGAGCGGGAGCGCGCTCCAAAAAATGAGGAGCGCTTAATGCTCTGGAAATTATGAAGTTGTTTATTAGTAAATATACTGAAATTTTATGGAACACACATGAAACAGAATGTTGTTCCTTACTAGTCGGGTAACCACGCTTCGCCGCGAAATTTTGGTCCCGTTGTGAGTTGTGACAGGAGAAATTAATCTCACAGTTAATTTCATATTTTATTTATACAAAAAACCCGAATTTGATAGGTCCCCAAAAGCATTTGATTGTTTGATTAGAAATAGCGTCTTAACTTTTCACAAATATTATATTTTTTAGATTTGATACTAATTTTTATGTCCAGGTTGTCGACCATTGCCCGTCATTTGGTACCGGTTTAAACTTTCTACGACCACTGGTTCATATCGAACGTGTTGTGTTACAGACAACAGTTCTCGCTTAATATATAAATAAATATATAGAGAAGTGTTTCTACAGGATAAAAACGGATCGATATCTAGGATCCCACTCATATAGATCTTGTGTGGGTGACTGATAAGGGGAGTATTGCCCCTGACTTCCTCACAAGGTCCAGTCCATACTGCCGACCATGATACACTGACCACGAGTATTTGCGTACTGCCAACTGTTACTGAACAACCAACCACAGGTACTTCCTTGGAACAGGGGACTCATATCAAGATATAAGTTGAATGTTGAAGCACTGTATGAGGAAATTGTGCATTCCTTTTAAGTCATTAGTTGTACTATCTTCTAACTAAGTCACATTTTCACATAATATGTTGTATACTGTAGAAACTAAGTCAATACTAAATTGACTGCTTAAAAGTTAAGTACGATACCTATCTTCCGAAAACTTCAGGCGGGATGGAAGTATAATTATTTCAGATATCTCAATTAAAGTTGAATAGTCTCATATTATGCTTATTTTTCTAACAATAAACTAAATGCAGTGGTGTAATAGCAAGTCACTTATTGCACGAAATTTACTTGGTAATAGGCGAACTTACTATTCACTGTGGATATTATTGCTAAATTAATTAATTTTATTGATTAAATGATAATTTATACTTAATTAATAATTGTGAATGAATTTTCTCAAGGATGGTGGAAACAAACTTCCAATTAGTCAATTGTTCTTTATTGCATGGGTTTTAACACCTTAAAAAAATGATGACATTATCAAAATCTAAAATTACAGCTGTACAGACAGCATTTTCTCATCATAAACCACTAAATTTAGAGCTCTAATTATATTTTTACCTATAAATAATTGTTTATTATTATAATAAATATAGAAAGTACTAACCAATAGTACAATCTATAATTTTACGAAATTACTTTTAGATGGCCATGAGCGCACAATATTCTGACTTTGCATCATTATCCACAAAAGGATATGTGACATTCACGAATGAGTTGAGTGGCATTGTAGAGAAAGGAGACTGGATTGCTGGAGCTCTGTTCAATTTAAAACCTTTCACATCTGTTAATGACTACTATGAGAAGCTGTGTCAGTTCATGGATCAACTCAATACATCTACAAAGGTGGGTATAATACGTTGTTACCCTCAACTAATCAGCACAACTGAATCAGCTCTGTCTCAGGAGTCAGCTGGAGAACATGATATGAGATTCAAGAACATTGATGCAACCAACACATTAACTATTCAAGAGTTGAATACACAGTATGTTGATAAGTTCGAGTTTCCATTCATTAGTTGTGTGAAGGAAAACTCAATAGAGAATATCCTGGAACTAATGCAGAGTCGAATTGGGAATAGTTGTGAAGAGGAAGTTGGAAATAACATTCATCAGATTAAAAGGATTGCTTGGCATCGTTTGAATGATAAATTTGGAAATATTTCCAAGTTGTAAAAGTTATTGTGCTATTTTAAAGATGTTTAACCGATAATTAGTTGCATTACAGTTAAATTGTAACATTGTCCTCCCAGCATAATTTGATAGCATTATTACTAATTGTTGCTACTCTTCTAGTATTTCCTTGTATTTATGAATTATGGTTATTAAAAGTGATATAATAATCTAATTAAAAATCTCCAAAATTGTTGCTGACTCTTACTCAAGGTAGATTATCATTAATGTTTCATTAATTAAGTTTGTAGTTCTGCTTTTCAGCTATACTATTTGTCAACAACAGTTGAAACCGGATATTTTTTACACATTCTTTTAACGAAAATTTGTTATAAATATCCGATTGTTAAAAATACCCGATTTTACAACAACAACAATAATTAATTCTTTACAAGAAAATGTGTAAAATATATCCGATTGTTAAAAATATCCGGGGTTAAAAATATCCGGTTTCAACTGTATAAACTTTTGACCTTATTAATTAACCGAAAATTTCCCCAATTAACCATAGTCTTTTCTATCAGCTTCTATTGCCTGATTTTGTTCGTGGCAAATGACTCCTAAATAGTGGTTGGCCCGATTAACCAATTACAGCATTAAGCGGAGTCGACTGTACCACGGACTACTAGAATACCCGGACGGGCAACTCTCAAAGTGTTGAATAAAAACTGGAGGCTGAAAGGCTCCAATTTTTATTCAACACTTTGAGAGTTGCCCGTCCGGGTATTCTAGTAGTCCGTGACTGTACGTATATAGATTTTAG
Source organism: Hexactinellida sp. DTS-2022 (assembly GCA_028753945.1). Lineage (NCBI taxonomy): Eukaryota > Metazoa > Porifera > Hexactinellida > Hexactinellida sp. DTS-2022. Next base: position 3,988,783 of record JAPNXP010000011.1, on the reverse strand, counting down.
ATAATATACTTACAATATATATAGTATGATCCCTTCTGCCTCAGCCGCATGGTAGCTTTGTTCGTTCATGTTAAACACTGCGCAATGTAATTAACTGCCGCTACGCGACCTTACACTCCTCAAATAAACACTCATAATAAATAAGTTCAACTATGGCTAGTAATTTACGTGCATTATTTAGTTCGGTATGTTGTAATTGGGAAGCCGAAGTAAGTAGTAATTAAGTAATTTACTAACCCAGGAATTATCTTCTGTATAATAAATGGTTAGTCGATCTATTTTTTGAAAATTATTAAGGAAAAGGTTATTGTATTACATGCCATATTATCAATACAAGCTGCTCGTCCGCCCCTCAAAGAATAGATTGCTCAATATATCAATGGTTTGAGTACTTAAGGAAGAATGAACATGGAAATATGCTCACTAAATTAGAATTTGATCCGCCCCTTTGTCTTTTATGAAGCTAGAACCGCCTCTAGAGTAGGTACTAAGTAATCCCAATTTTTTCGGACCCCCTAAGGAGCCTACAGTGGTGTTTGCCTAATAGCAATTGTTCTAATCACAATATGGTTGACTTTCTATAATCTATTTTAGGTGTCCAAGCGAGGATTTAATGTTTATTTTGTACGCAGCACTACTCTATTTATATCTTGTGGTCCCTAACTATAGGTTTTATATACGGACAAAGTAAATTACAAATATTTATCAAGTGATCTCCGGTATTGTTGATTATGAATTAATCAATGTTTTTGAACACAGACAATTTTCTTGATAATAGTACTTGTTTGTGTGTAACACACAGACTCAAAATATGGAAATTTCCTTCATTAAAAAATTGTACAATGCCGAGGACCCAAATTCCTTTAACTTAACACGACGTTTACCACCGATGGGTCACGGAAATGGAACTAAACCACTTTATGCCCATATATGGGCATGTGGGTCACAAGTGGTTATCAGCGGGTTAATACATGTTTGGCTAGACAGACAGTCTTTCTACACTAACCGGCTATTGTGTCACTTCATGCACAACACTAGTTCAATCACTGCAAACAACCATTCAGTCATTTCGACGAAAATTCAGAAATTCCACCATTTTCCACCATTTTCCACCACTCTCGGATGTTTTCCACCATTTTCCACCATTCAGTCAGACCCCTAAAGGCTACTAAATCACAAAATGGCGACATTCTAATAATTATAAAGCAACCACATGCTAAAATACAAGTAATATCCGAGTTACAACTTACTATTTTCGTCCATAAAATGTATGAAATTGCTGGTTTATTACTGTGCCGACTATACTATAGTATAGTGGCCCAGTATTGGTCTTAGTGCCTTGTATATATTCATTCTCATTATATATTCGGAAAATGTATACTAAGAATATTAGCAAATTATTTTCATTTTCTCGTAGTTCTTTAGACTCGAATTGTATATTTTGTATATTTGTGATGTCATCGTTAAATGGCGCCTAAACAGCTTAACCACAAATCTCAGATTCTCAAAAGTGGTTACATTGGACTCGAAATGGTTGATTACCTCATATACAATGCAAATTATGCCAATAGGAAGCATAGTTTAGCTTAGAATAAATTACAAAATTGGACTCTTATTTTCTACTATGATTCGGCAGCATGTATAGCCGTATTATATTAGGCCATGATTCTAATACTGGTTGTTCAGAAATAAGGTAATCATGATTTATTTATAATTTCAATGTTTAATAATTTGCATTTGATTTGTAGAAACCGGAGGGACATAGTTGTCTAACTTCTCCCTGTTAATTCCAATTGTATCAATTACTATATCTTATTATTACTATTCCTCTTAATCTTCCAAAATATTCAATTTGCTCGTATATATCAAGTACAAGTATCTGATTAACACTATTGATCTTGCTTTATCAACAGGTGATAGTGAATCAATTTTCAAACATTTTAGAAATAAGGATATGCGAAACAAAATAATCTATTTAGTAGCAGCAATTATATTGCTATACTTCATGATACAACAAGTTCTAATTTTAAATAGTCGCAATGTAAACCTCGACGTGGAGCTCAAAGAATTGAACGACAATTATACCAATGCTATACAGGAATTGGATGAGATAAAAATGGAAACTAATGAGAACATAACTATAATGGTTCAAACAGATTTCACTCGAGAAAATTACAGCCAAGTATCAACCCTGTTAAAACCCACACAATCAAATGCAAAATTTGCATATAGAGCACGAGGGAAGGACCATAGGTATAAACTCATTGACGAAATAACAATTGATAAATTTAGAATATCTCGAAGGCTGGAAGGAAATATTACAAAGTGGTTTATGGAATACCCACTGTCGCCAGAACACAAAATAAAAAATATTTGATTCAAACACTCATTTCCCTTTTCAATGATTCTACAAGTATTCAAAAACTAAATGTGTTAGTCATCATTTTTGTAGCTGACATAGACACTGACAGATGTGAAGAGGTGATTGACCTAGTTATGTATAATCACTATGCCTCGTTTAGAAGAGGTAACATTGAGGTAGTCTGTCCCCATCCCACGCTCTACCCGCCTCTAGGCGACTTGCCATCTACATTAGGAGACCCTGAAGATCGGATCAAGTGGCGCTCTAAACAGAACTTAGATTTCGGGTTTCTGATGTGGTACGCTAGCAACAAAGGAGAGTATTACGTGCAGTTGGAAGATGACATTATAGCCGCTACAGACTACGCTTACCATATCGACCGACATGTGGATAAAGTGAAAGATGATTTCTGGTTCCTAATCCACTTTTCATTGCTAGGGTTTATAGGCAAGTTGATGCGAACTAACGATCTGCTATCGTTTGCTTCTTATCTGCTGCTTTTCTACTCTAATCAACCTTGTGATTGGCTGGTGTATGACTATGGTAGATCACTTGTATGCTATTCTGGTCTAGACTTTGAGAGTTGTGCATCTCTTCTCGATAAAATATACACTGTGTACAAGCCTTCACTCTTCCAGCATATGGGAACTGTATCTAGTTTGCCAGGGAAAACCATGGATGCAAAGGATCCTCTATTTAGCGATGGACTTGCAATGCCGTTCAAGACACCAATTTACTCCAACCCACCAGCAAAAATAAATTCTACATTTTCTATCTACGAATATTACACTGCGGATATGCTCTATGAGGGAAAGGGCTATTTGTGGTCGAATCTAACTCTCGAAGGGGACAGTATTGAAGTAGAGTTTCTCCAACCACAGGAGTTAACAGGAATGAATATACGAACAGGCAGTGTAGCTCATCCTGAGGATATACTGCAACACGGGGTGGTAGAGTTCAAAACTGTAGAAAATAGTGATTATGAACTTTGGTGTGAATTCAAAGAAGGACAAGCCAACTGTACTTCGACAGCACGCAAACAAATAAATGTGATACGTATTTTAGTACTAAAATCCCAATCCCGCTGGTTGCTAATTTCGCATTTTGAATGCTTACTTTAGTGATTAAGTTTGTGTTATATTGATTACAGTCACTTTTCCACTTTAATTTATTCTTTATGTACAAGTTATGTTCTCTCATGTTTTGTCGGATGTTAATAACCACGATATGCAAAATTAATAGCTTTTTAATTAATGCTATTTTAAGTTTGGAAATTTACCCTAGACTCGTTTTGAACTTTGTGATGTTTTTGCTATATAGCAATGTTCCCAGCCGGATGTCCAGTGGCGTACCCAAGGGGGCCATGGCCTCCCGAAATATTTTGCTCATTAGTTACAATTCTATCTATCTATCCAAATCAGTGGAAAACCCAGGGGACTATTGGTCTAAAATAACCAGCAATTTTGTTTAAATATACAATCCATTTTAGCAAATATTGCTGTCTTTACTTATATTACAAGTGACTACTACAAAATAATGTCGATCTTCCTGTTAGATTTGGCCATTTCGTTGATGATTTCCTTTGGCTCTATTTTTATTTCACGTCCATGGGCAGATATTATTGCAAGACCAATAAATTTTTCTTCCCCCATATAATATATATACTAGTAATACTACTCTAGAAACTATAAAATGAAGAATTAGACAATTACTACTGTACTACATCGACAACAAACGATTCTCTTTGTTAAATGGATTGTATATAAAAAACACTAATCTGATTTTCATTGAATAAAGGTTAATGATTGACCATTGCATTATTATTAAATTTTATACTAACTAATGACGACACACTATAGTAGAATTTGGAACTACCTTGGCCCCCCCACGAATAAAAAAGTTGGGCTACGCCACTGAGGGAGGGTGCCGTAGGCTTCATTTAAGGGTGCCCAGACTTATTATTTTCTTGTTAACTGATCTTATGACTTGTAATCTTTAGTAAATGATCTGGATTACTCAATATTTCGTTGCTTTTCTATTGTTTTTGCGATAATTATTGAATTGAATTTTTGAATAATTTAGTATTTATAGTCTTTATTAAATTATATAGTGTGTTTTGTACATTTATTATAACTTGTAAATAAAATTAAATATTTTAAAACACAAATAATTTTCTTTGAAAATACCCTCATTTTTATTACATTATACTGATATATTATACTTTACACTATTTATACTCCGCTCCTTCATCTGCACTTTGGAATGCGTCATCATCAGAGTCTTCTGTAGACAGGTCTGTCCGCAGACAGTCAGGGGGCGGGGGGAACCCCCAGCCCAGCAGCATTGCCGGGTCTGCATACTGCTCGAGGCTCCGCTGCTCCTCGAACCGCCAGGGCTTATGCCCCGGTCGGTGTGTCTCCTTCCACTCCTCATACCCCTCAGAGGCCGCGTACAACTTACGGAATATTCTGGGCGCCATATAAGTACCAATCTTGTTACATAGCCACTGAGGAACAGCTACCTTCGGGTCTCCGTGGGAGAGGTAGGAAACGCTGCACCCGCTATCCGAGTTAACCACGTAGTACCCAGTGATGAGGGAGGCTGCCCTGACTATCCCAGGCACGGGAGGGTGTGTCGGGAGCTCCACGGAATGGTTCATTAATATATAGCCTCCCGGAACCTGCCGCCACATGCGCTGGAATACGATATCTCTGTTCCGCAGAGGAAATGGGCAGTTCATACAATAGTAACAGAGGTTTGTGTGCTTATCCAGTTGGTATATATCATATAAATCAGTGCTTACCACGTCCCATCTACTCCGATACTCATCGTCACACAGACAATCAAACATTGTGTCCGCACTGACTCCCCTGACATCCCCTCGAACCCGGATACACTTCGAGGTTGTACCCGGGAAATCTCGGCTTTGTACTGTGACGTCACTATCGTAATTGAGGTCCCAGCCCTCCTCATTCTCACACAGAGACCGGAAGTACTCGAAATCTTCCGGTTTGCTAGCAGCGATAGCCTGGCCCAAATGCAGCTCCATTGAATTCGTGTAAAGTTTGCTGAAGTTTGACAAATATATACTTGTGCGTTTGCTATGACTAATGAACAGCGTAATGTGGCTAGCAATGAATGTAGTAGATTTAACACGTAGTCGAAATTAAAGTTGCTTTTGAATCAAACTTGCCATAATTCTATTCTAGGAAAAAATACGACTGCCCAGTCAAAACAGCAACTAAATTTGATTATTCTGAGATTGCAAAGGCTAATACTTTCTTTGTTTTGGTTAGTCAGTTATTTGACTTGTGAGATATGCAATCATAAATTCTACCAAAGTGATATGAATATTATCTTAAGCAAACCATGTTCACAGGGAAAATAGTGTTCGCAATAACGAACTTTACTAAATACAAACCCTAAGTAAGTTGTTAAACACAAAATTGTCTAGACCTGACTCACTGTATTTGGAATTTTCATAATATAATTTGAATTTAATATGTAATTCTAAGCACAAATTATTACTCCCTAGACAACTTATGTCAGGAATAGATTACACTCCGCCATATACGTAGGTATAGACCGAGTTACAAGTTTAAGTAAAAGACACTGATATATGAAAATTGTTATTTAATTTAGCCGCATTTCCCAATTTTTATTAGCTATTTATTAATTAACTGACTCGTTGCATACCTTGGATTTTAACCGCTTGTTGCTAGGGCGTAATCTTTGGCATTGCAAATATAAATAATATTTTGTGATCTGTAAAATTATTTAATTTAGAAAGATGGCTGGTAAAGACAGTTATAAGTCTGAGCAAGACTTTTCTGAAATAATTCAAAATAGGAAATGAACTTGGAAAAGACGCATTTAGTGTGGTGATTCGTGAAAGATGCGATAAACCTAAAAAGCAAAGACAATGACAGTAAAACTAATTAAAGCAAATACCATTTCGCTCCTAAGGCGGAAAATAAATAGGGAAACGAAAATATGCAATACTATAAAAAATCATGCAACATTGTCTCGATGTTCCATATCTATAAATCACCAGACTATTATTACTTGGTATTCAAGTTGGTAACTGGGGGAGAGTTGTTCGATTACATCGTCAAATGGGAGTTTTATTCCGAATAGGACGCAAGCAATGCCGTTAGGCAGATCCTGTCTGCCATTCAATATTGCCACGAAAAAAATATTGTGTACCGCGACTTGAAACCGAAGAACCTTCTCCTCTAAGGTACAACCTGCCGATATTAAGGTAGCAGATTTCGGACTGGTAATCTAACTTGTGCATCCGACTGCATTCAGCTGGTACGGATTCGCCGGAACCTCTCCGGAAGTGATTAAGGTTGTTTAAGGAAAACAAATTTCGGAGATTTAATATTTTGGAAATTAAATTTTACATTAATAAATTAGTGACTATAACATATACGTATATATAAAGAACCCGGTTGAGAACCACTGATGTATCTACTACAGTATACAACATACTATGTGAGAAGAAGATAGGTTTAATGAATAATGATTAATTAACACAGGTATGAATAGTAAATAGAAAATAATCAAAAGAAAGAGAGTGACACGGTTGTAAATCTATTCCTATTTCATCGTTGTTGTCTCTACCATTAACTTGCTGCTTCAAATAGATGAGTCATTCAGTAGAATTATCTCCTCTTTTGAGAGACATGGTATATTCCATTATTCTATCCAAACGCTTCTGTGTATTTACCATAAGATCCTTCATTTCAATTAACTCAGTAGCCAATAGGTTAACCTCCAATAACTGTTCTTCCAGATCCTCTAACATATTAGTAGTTTTCAATTTGTCTTCCATTAACTGAGTAATAATTTCTTGCTGGGACTGAATGACGTCTCTGTATTTAGTATTCCCTGGCATTACGCGAATATTAAGAGATTAAATCAGATTAATTGGTTATTATACCTTAGTTTCATCCAGTATTTATATATAACTCATGTTATGCAACTAATTAACATACCACACTCAATGAGTGTCAACTTTTCATAGAATCCATGTAAAATTCATTCTGGCAAATTTATACACTCTTTTCAATAACATTGAAAAGTAAGGAATGGTGCATTAATTAACTGCATTGTTATTGATGGTGTCCTTAATTATCCTTTTTACACTTTGTATGACATCGCATAGTAAGTGTGCCTAGAATAAACAGACCAGCAGATAATTATAGAACTTGAGCTTATGAGAAATACAACAAAATTGTTAATGTGCCACTATACAATAGTATAGTGGAAATCACTGCCTTTATTATTATTTATTTTTTTACAACTTTCTACAGTTTAAGAATATAACAACTACAAATAAACGATTATTAACCACTCAATTGGCATAAAGACGCTTAAAGCTTTGTGATAATGACAGAAAACTTTAAATGTGCACGACTTTGGAGATACTACTTTATAGTATCTGAAGTTGGGAATACAAGTTAACGTTATGAAAATTGAAACTGTTCTCCTTTTGGGTAGCGAGGGGAACCTAACTTTTCTCATTTATTCTATAACCAAATTGCTTTATGATTTCGATGGGCAATATAGTAACTTTACTTCCCAATAACAATATACTACTAAACTAAAGTATGTATAATCTATCAGCCACAGTTTTAACTTATCATTATATAACGTAATGTCTAATACGAACGAAATTAACCGAGACCGAAGGGTTCGTATTGCAAAAAAGCTGTATTGAATTATAAAGCAATACATAAAAATATTATAGGTTCACACTTCATAGAACAACAATTGTGTCATGATATTCTATGTGAATTCTTACAATTTGTTTTTAATAAAACGTTTCATTAAGTTACATTGTATATCAGAATGAAACTGCTCTTTAAACGAAAAAGTCGATAACCATGTGTCGTTCTGAATTCCAAATGATCAAAATAACTTTTAGAACTATCGGGATCAATGCATGTAGGTATTTTGAAATATCCAATTACTCCATTGTTAATAGAATGTTTTGTGGTTAAAGAGGTGAGGCAATTATTTCTAGATGATTTATAGATTACGATGTTGTTTTGATCATCCAAAGATAATGCTTTTGGATTGCTGAAATTACGATTTCCAATAAAAATTGTTCGGATACAATGTTTGTCTTTTGTTAATGAGAGTTTACGAATCGCATGTGAATAGTCGTTATTTAATCCTCCTAAACACTGTAGAACCACCAAATTACTACCTTTTATGGCAATAGAAACAGTACACCCAATTAACACATCATTTACTCTTATGTTTCTTATGAAATTTAAATCCGAATCGTGGACTGAGATACAGTTTCCCGTTTCACCATTTGAATAGATATTTCCACACACGTCATAATCCAAGAAGGAGTTATCATGACTACTCACAGTTCCTTTGCAGACTAATCTTTTGCAAGTGTGATCATTGTGACGTATCAGGTGGTTGTTATTGTCTAATAGAAAGTTATTAAATCCATATTGGTTAGATTGGTTTATATGAATTCCTAAATAAACGATGAAGTCTTCACTGAAAATCGCCCTAACATACAATCTATAATTGTTTGTCGATCTGAAAGAGGTGACAAAGTATCCCTCAGTTGTGTAGATTTGACTCAGATAAGTGTTAAAATCCGAAGCATTGTTTGCACCGTTAACCAATAGGAGATTCTTTCTTCGATTAATAGCATATGCACTAGTTAGCTGGAGTCCTGTACTGATTTTGATTGGAGATTTCTTAAATTCGTAGAATTCTCTCTTATGTGTATGACAGTTTTTATCTTGGTTAACCGATAACTCTTCTTGTTCGATTTGAGATGATGGATTTGTGTGCATATTTACTTGAAAGTTGAAACTATTAATATAATCTACATACAGTACTACAGTATATATTAATAAACCGCCTTAGTAAATTGTTTATTTATATTGACTACAGTATTGCATTTATCACGGAAAATTTACAAATTCGCTATTTGATTACAAAATACTCTTGTAGTTGTTTGTTTGAAGGAATAACCTTTCTATGAAATCAACAGCAATATTTTCCCATTTTCCCTATTTTAGAGTTAGACTTAGACATAAATCCAGGAATCAATCCAATGTGTCCTATCATAGACTCCTTTAGATAAGGACTGGAACGTCACGATCTCGGGGTTTAACTTGAGTCTGAGAGGCTCCAATTTAAAAATTGAAATGGCATTAGGTTCCCGGTTTCCAATTGTGATTTTTGGCAAAAGCGTAAATAGTCAAATTTAACAATGTGAAATTTTATTGATTACGTCATCATGCGATAATGAGTAAGCATATTGGCAATCTGGTATGACTAACGTGTCCGTATCATTAATGTCCATGTTCTATTAAATTTTCAGATTTTTATCTCTTAGAGGGCGCGAATTATGTGCGATTCTCGAAATGTGACAATGACGTCATAACTTGTCGAGGTGTGAGAAATTTTGAGTGGAAACCTCAACTTGTTGTCGGGTGCCAAAATTTACCCCTATATGCCAACAATCACATTTGGAAACCGGGAACCTAATGCTTTTTCAATTTTTAAATTGGAGCCTCTCAGACTCAAGTTAAACCCCGAGATCGTGACGTTCCAGTCCTTATCTAAAGGAGTCTATGGTCCCAATATACTATTTACACATATTTTCGGTTAAGTCGGACGAACTTCCTCTAACTAACTGTCCTAATTTAGTCCTAGTCTACTGTATTTTAATTCCTTTTTAAAACTGTCCCAAAATGAAACTACTTCTTAAGTTCGTATTAAGTTAATTAGTAATTATAGTCGACTTCGCTTAATTTGACCACTAGTCGGAGAGCTATTTGACCCAATTAATCGGAGAACCCAATTAACCGGTGAATTTATTAAGCGGAGTTTACGGTAATTAGAAAAGTTCCAAGTACGCATAGTGTGTCCTCCCAATTGTATTAGGTTAACATTGAGCATACATGCTTTATATAGGACGTATCGATTACGAATAGCCAATTAAGTATAGTAATCCCAAATATACTGTGTAACATTTCTGTTAGATAAATTATAGTAATTAATGTCTAATTTTATGTGTTTTGTTAACTAAATTGTGGGCGAATCGGATAAAAAGTTGAAGAGTTAATCCCAAATACAGTAGGTGATTTTGTTACGTCATAATCCCCTTATTTAGTTGCAATAGATCGTCAGCGTTAAAAATTACACCTGAATGCAAATTTTCAGATTTCTAGAGTATATGGTTTTCCTATTTATTTGGACATACTAGGGACTTCTTTAATATAGGGACTGTAAACTTCGTTTGACGGTAAAATTAGCGTAGGCCTAAAACAGTTTGTTACTTTTTGATATCCCGTAATCCGCTAATGCTAGACACAGGAAATGTATTATTGTTGTATAGGAAGTCATATTTTGGGAGTCCAACGGTCATATTGGTTTATCGAAAATATTTGTGGAATGTAAGTTATGTGATTTTCACACCCTTCCATATATGGTAATATTGTTAAAATCTCGAGATTACTAAACTTTATACATATGAAATTTATTATTGGCAAATGGGAAATGGGAATTCATATTTAGGGACTCAGTAGATCACATTGGTTTACCTAAGGCGTTCCCCTTAGCCTGCCTATATTATTATTTTGGCACTCTCCACAGGAGGATTGTCCCGACCCTGTTTTGTAGTTTTGCTAATTCTTACCTATCACTGGCTATCAGATATCTGTCATTATGTTGTTTATTAAAAAAATCTTAATAAGTTTCTTTCAAATCTATATTTAAATCAATGTTAACCAATAAAATTTATATTAAGTGATGATGAGAAATGGATGTAGGACTACATATTCTGATAAAATTCAAAAAATTTAATACTTTATACATTAATTTCCCAATAACTCTGCTGTTATTTAGCAGACCGGCTAACTGGTTAATAATCAGCAACGGTTAACCGGTTAACCGAATCCAGCCTTGTTGTTTTTAAATAAACAACATAATGACAGATATCTGATAGGTAAGAATTAGCAAAACTACAAAACAGGATCGGGGGAATCCTCCTGTGGAGAGTGCCAAAATAATAATATAGGCTAAGGCCTAAGGGGAACGCCTTAGGTAAACCAATGTGATCTACTGAGTCCCTAAATATGAATTCCCATTTCTCATTCGCCAATAATAAATTTCATATGTATAAAGTTAACTAATCTCGAGATTTTAACAATATTACCATATATGGAAGGGTGTGAAAATCGCATAACTTACATTCCACAAATATTTTCGATAAACCAATATGATCGTTGGACTCCCAAAATATGATTTCCTGTACGAAAATGATACATTTCATATGTATAAAGTTAAGTAATCTCGAGATTTTAACAATATTACCATATATGGAAGGGTGTGAAAATCGCATAACTTACATTCCACAAATATTTTCGATAAACCAATATGACCGTTGGACTCCCAAAATATGACTTCCTATACGTCAATAATACATTTCCCGTGTCTAGCATTAGCGGATTACGGGATATCAATAAGTAACAATACTGTTTTAGGCCTACGCTAATTTTACCGTAAAACGAAGTTTACAGTCCCTATATTAAAGAAGTCCCTGGAATACAAAAAAACAAGTAAAGAACAATTGTGATTTTAATTCGTGTATGTTGATTTATATTCTCCATATTATAAATGCACTCGCTTTTCAGGGCTCATGTTAAGCATGTTAAGCACTAATCACCTTACATCAGTCATCGGCAATTATGTTCCACCATTACCCCATTTCAGAGCTCAGCGCATCACTGTTACCTCGAATTCAGAAACTACATTGATAAACACAAAGAACAAGCAGTTTCATTTATAGTCGAGACAACCTGAGTAAACTACTAAATTTAATTCTGTTCTTAGCATGTCTAATGGCTAAAGTGGTACTTGCTACCCTAAATAATATCTACTAACAGTGGCTGTATTGTGTGACAGTTGACATCTTATATCGCTTTCCGGATAGGTCTTGTTACCTCCAGAAAATCTGAAATTACCCCCGATGGGGTAATTTACCCCTAATTGCCGACCACTGCCTTACATAATAAATTGCAACATTTTTTCGTACAAAAATTCTTCTTGTCTCATAAAAATTCTTCTTGTCTCATAAAAATTCTTCTTGTCTCATAAAAATAATTATTCATTATTTAGTATATTACATAGGCGTAGGCTCCGGTAGGGTTGGTGAGGCCATGGCCCTACCAATAATTTGTCAAGAGCCATCATCTTCTATTAAGTATTATGAAAGTTAGCATAAATGGCCCTACCAATCCTGAGTCTAGGACCAATGGCCCTACCAATCCCCATCCCGAGTCTACGCCCCTGTATTACATTTATAGGGTGCAAAAATATGCACAAGAGTATTCTTGCATAATGAAATATATCACATAATCTGTCGTTGTTATGGAATGTAGAATCTTAGTTTTCAATTAGAAAATAGATTGGTTATCGATATCGATTGCCAATCCAATCGATAATATAATCGGACAATCCAATCCAATCGATAATCGATAAAAATCATCGATTATTTATCGATTATTTATTGATTTTCTAGATTATTTACCGATTTTCTATCTATTATTTATTGATTTTCTATCGATTATTTATTGATTATCCATCGATTGTGTATAAATTATTTTAATTTATAGAATATTTATTTTGGGTTCTTTACCCTGTCTCCATGATTAAGAAATATGTACACTACCCGGCCAAAAGTATTTGAACAACAATATTATGAATTTATACATTCAAGCTTATAGCAGCATATTAACATCTGTAGGTGCTACAATATGGCTATTAACACCGTATCCATATGTAAAGTATAATAAAATAACAATACTTTTGAATTTCCATTATTATGGAGTTGTTTAACTCATTAGCTATAATTTTGGGTATTTTTTCATACTTATTCGATCAAACAAACAAATATATTAATATTATTCGCCTTTACTCGTAAAATCGAAAAAATCGGGGGAAAATCGATAATCGATAAAAATCCGTCGATAAAAATCCAATCGATGAAAACTTTGGGCAATCCAATCGATACAAAATTCAGCAATCGATAATCGATAAGTTCTCTCGATTGGATTGGATTGGCAACCCTGGTTTTGTTCCTAACTAACCCATTTAGCAATGTATGAAAGTGATTGTCAACTTTCATATTATATTATAATATTACAAATATTAAACTAATTGTTTATACAATTTGAGCTCAGAATTCAGAGCCTATACAATGTCAAATGAATGAGTTCATGAGAGAAAGTAGTTGCACAACACTATATTACTGCCTAACATATTATCGCTCATTCTAGACACACCCTAACAGACAACTAACATCATGACTACAAAAAGCTCATATTTTTTTCTGCTTGTCTAGCAACTTCTTTGGTATATTGGACTGTCTCAGCACTCCTCCAACTTTGAAATCCTTACACTTTCCTTCATAAGGTATGAATACATCTACTCCAATTTGAGTGGAATCCCATATTTCTTCAAATGTACTCATTGTTGTCAACAACCATGTGGTATGAATGCAAGTTTCTCCATGTTGTTCAAATGCCTGTCCAGACCAAGCAGCAGTACTGTTATAGCCTTTATAGGAGACAGCCCAACCTAGCGCACGTCCACATATATCGTATGTTCCATACAGTGGATACACTTCTTCACAACACGTCCCCACACCCGTTAAATAGGTTCCGCTAATGAAACCGTCCTTTTGCTCTTTTATTTGCATAATGGAGCCCAGTTCATTTATGTAACGTCCAACAAGATTTAGTATTTCCTAAAAGATTTGGAGAATTATGAAAATTTGACAATTTTATGCTGAAATTGAAAAAAAATGAACTTTTGTCAATGGTTACTTAAATAGGATGTACTTACAAGAGGTTTTCGTTTATCATCATCTGAAGCCATTCTGCAAAAACTGTATGTTTTCCTTGATTAAATTGAAACCTATGATAAAAAATAAACATTTAGAGTCGGTGCCTACAGCATTTTCATCGAAAGCACAATATTTTCGGGAATATGTATAGTGCCTCCAATAGATATTGCTATTAGCACAGACAGGAATTTTAAAAATTTCACTACATGTAATTTGCATACTGAGAATCCTATAGATTTAGTTAATTGTCATTGTAGATATAAAAATTAATTGTGTACTTCAGTATATATACAGCTACTAATGCCTACTATACAGACGAAGGCCATTCTCTAGGTGTAAAATTTACCAACTTGTACGAATAGCAATTTATTCAAAGATAACAAAAAATATCATAATTAGCAAATTATAGATGTTATTTGCGAAAATTAGAATATTCATTTACTTATTAAATTTATTTCAATTTAACCTCTACGTGCATTCTGAATTTTTATTAATTAGTTCACTTATTTGTGAACAATAACAATTAAATTAATATTTTTGGAAATTTCAATGTTGAATTCGTCTTCCTAATGTGAACTTATCATAGTATCCGTTTGTACCTAACCACTATGACAATTATAAATGCAGTCTCCATTCCATAAGAACATTCGAGCAGTCAGCAGGGCAGGCGATACGGAGAAAAAAACACTTACCCAAGCAGTAAATACTAGGCCACTATACTATAGTATAGTCCAGCGATTCCCAACCTTTTTCGATCGTGGACCCCCTATAGTTATTTTGTGGACCCCCTGCCATTGACAGTAATACATTTTGTGGACCCCAGGTTGTGAACCACTGGTATTGTCTGTACAGTAAAAATCTAACCAGCGGTCCCTCCAGGTGAGATGTCCCGGAGGGACTTGTGGACCTAGGCAGGGACGTAGCCACGGGGGGGGGGCATAGGGGGGGCAATGCCCCCCCTGGTAAATTTTTTGTAACTATTTCATTGCTCTGATGCATTGATGCTATTGAATTAAAATTAATGAGATCTCCAACATGCTAATCCATTTGAGTCATATCCCTGTACGAGGCTCCAATTTCCCCCTGTACATTGGCCAAGATCCCCTGGACACCCCATATATTTTTCTCACTGCTCGTCTATGATGTAAATCTACACTTATACTGAAACGAATACAGTAACCAAAGCATTGTATTATGTGTGTCAAGATTATTTCTTCTTATTAATTTTGACATAAATCAAAATAATCACTTAGGACGCAGAGAATATTAAAATATATAGATTGTACAGAGAATCCCTGTACGCTTGAATTGGGTGTTAGTTTACACAAAACAAACTGCTACATTTTAGGGTTTAGACAATTTTAGGTATAATTCGACAGACAATCAATAATATTTCCAAACTAGTAATCTGTACGCATGGACATAACAACCAAAATGATTGAATCCGTGTACGGTAGATAGGAATGGACTGTTAGTAATCTAGTTGCGCCTTATAGGATATTCCTAGTTATTTTGCAATTTTGGTTCTAACTTCTAATCAACTGTTTACAAACCCAATACACCTTTTCCTTTAGACATGTTACCTGTCAAATTTGACTTTTATCTGTCATTATAGCCAGTGTTTTTTTAAGGCAAATTAGAGGCCCAAAATGAGCTTCTAATTTTTCTCAATTGGCCTCTAATTTTTAACGTGCTAAGTACTCAATATCATGAAATGTAGAGTGAGGGCCTCTATTTGTTGGCAGGGCCCTCTAAGCAAATCCTTAAACAAAAACACTGATTATAGCTATGTAGTAGTTTTTTCCTGTAGTATTTGCTGGGGTTCAAATTTCTTGTTAATGTATTTATTTTTGTAGGCTACTTTTCATACTTTTGAGAACATTAAACTAAAAAGGTTCATCTTTATCGCCTAGTTTTTTTGGTAACATCAACTGCTAGATCTAACACCAATAGAATGTTTGCCCCTCTGGCAATTTCTATGCCCCCCTAAGTGAAAAATCCTGGCAATGTCCCTGGACCTAGGGTGAGATGTTCCCCTTAGGGTCAGATGTCCTCCCCTCGAACTCCTCATACTAGGATCCCAGAACACTTAAACTCACAATGTACATCACTATAGTTTTATATTCTACTTTTTAAGTGTTACATATCTTTCCAATATAGTATATACACTTAATGTTATAAGTAATAAAATCTTGTTGACTAACACATACATTTTTCTGATTCCAACTATTACGATCACATTTAACAATATTATATAATTGTGAATTTGTTTCTGGATCCGCCCCTGGAAACACCTATGCTAAAAATTTCAGCTCTGTTAATCAAACTCTGTTCTGTGAGATACAGACTAAACAGCTAACCAAAGTATAGTAACTTCAATACTGGATTACTATTCTGAAAAGTTAATGCTTTCAATAAGAAAATCTGGCACTTTGTAATAGTATCTTTATTAAAATTCATTAATTTACATACAATCTTGCTTGCTTGACACATGATCTTTTTAATTAATACCTGACTTCATACATAGTTCAGCTACAACTGGATGCAGGCGGGAATCTTACAGCTTGTTATATGTTAGGGGTGTTATAAAATTATAAGTTCAAGGTTTGCATCACATTAATGCTGGATCAATTAAGAAAGATATACACGTATTATTGAAGACGCTCCTCCAGATTGTCAGAAGAAGCTGTTGTAAAAAGTGCAACTAACAAATTCCTCATGTGAAAATTAATAAAGGTTGATCGATTTTCTTTTCACCAATTGGATTTCTTTTATAATCCTTCTATTTAATCAAATTTACTTTTACTTTAATTTCTGATTGCTGTTAGTGCTAACCAGTGGCGGAGATAGCGCGGCGCCACTGGTGGAGCACAGCCTACCTCAGTGGGGATACTAAGTTTAATTTTGAGCCAGTGCCCCACCTCAGTCAGGCTCCATGAGGTTGGGCACTGGCCCTGTCACGAAAAAATTGGTCCGGGCCAAAACTGGTCCGGTCGGACCTATTTTGGCTCGGCCAAAAATGGTCCGGGACCAATTTTAGCCTGCCATAAATGGTCCTAGCTTGCTAAAATAGGTCTGGCCTAAACTTTTTGTTAGATCGCACTAAAGTTGCTATAACAGACCTCCCACTAGTGCGAAATTGTATAGGACAATCAATTATTAAATTGAAAATGTATCTTTTTCTAATTGTCTACTATGGTTCAGGGGAAAAAGGAGTCCCTTGTAAGTATGAAGGCATGAATAATAGTGAAAAGAATTGGTTTTTTAATTGTGATATATGGAGTTACGGTGTAAAGAATCAACTTTGTAATTGTGTATTATTGACTATTGTGAAAACATTTGCATCTCTATGTATTCTTGTGTTGATGAATGATAAAAAGTATGGCTGAAACGAATATTCGAAATGTAACGAACGAACCTTTTTCTAAACGAACGAATATTCGAATATTCGTTCGTTTGGATGACTAAGCATTAAATCAATTTCAAGAGACAAAATACATTGGAAAATAGGTTTTTGATAATGTTAGAATGGTATAATAATAGTCACAAAGTGTATTATACACAAGTTGACTAATAATCAGCTAGTTTAAGTGGGAATATATATTTACTATATCTCTCAGCTATACAAAAGTCTTGTTGTTGCCCAAAATTAGTTAACGAATATCCGTTTCAATCTAATATTCGTCCAAACGAATATTCGTTTCGTAACGAATATTCGTTTGCAAACGAACGAATATTCGTTCAATCATTTCGAACGAATATTCGAATATTCGGTATATTCGTTTCAGCCCTAATAAAAAGCTCTATAATTATTGTCTTGGAATGGCTGCCAAAACTGGTCCGGCGGGGACCACCTTTGGCCAATGGGGACCGCCTTTGGCGACCAAAACTAGTCCGGCCGGACCATTTTAGGCGACCAAAACTAGTCCGACCATTTATGGCCAGCCAAAATTGGTCCCGGACCATTTTTGGCAGTCAAAAGTGGTCCGGCCGGACCACTTTTGACCCGGACCAATTTTGGCGTGACAGCTCCACCTTCCCCGCCCTCCCGACGCCCCTGGGGCTAACCCAAAATCTAGCACTAACTTATTAGAATATTTCTATTTACAAATTTTGAAATTACAGTCTGTCCGAATAACCTAAGTGAAATGGTTTAATTAACACCTTTATAGTGATGATGATACGACGAAAAATCCAAACGTACGTCTGTACAGACAAAATTTTCTCAGGGATTTTTCATGGTGCGGCGTCGCCAGACCACATTCAAAGACTGTATAATTCTCCGCCGTACCACTTTTTAAAAATGACATGCCGCCCCTGTTGTAGATAATATTTTATCACATATATTCTATAGATTTATTGATAAACAAGTGAAACTAACTTCAACATCAAGATTCCAGAGATCTTCACAAGTGAGTTTGAACAATAGTTAATCAATTGAGATATATAAATTCTATTATTTGTATACAAATAATACTTTACAACTCGATTATAACTAACCCCATATTTCCTAATCCTTAGTCGCACTACAAAATAAGTACCCCTATGTATTATTCGAGTGTGCGTACTAACGTGCCTGCATATAGGGAAGTACAGTGAACTCTCGTTATAACGAAGTGCTTGGAACCTGTAAATTCCTTCGTTATCTCCGGATATTCGTTATAAATGGATAATAATTATGCATTTAGTTCTCTGGGGGGAAATCTCCATTGGTTATACATCCTTGAATCTTTCTTTAAAGGCTCATTCTAACAAAACATTAAAGTATCCCACAGGTACAGTTTTCAATCCCTAATTAATTATTATTCGATAGTGGCCGCAAACATTATGCGTTTCAGAATCCATAAAACTTAAATCACTGGAAATTTATATCGGTTCTTAGGTCCATAAGCTTTGTACCCATTCGGTTGTGTTCCAAAAACGGATTCAGGGGGGCAAGGGGGATTTTCTCTCTTTTTGGGGCTGTCCCCTCCAGAGCCTCCCCTGCCGAAAATCCTGGCGGCGCCTCTATTGTATTCACTTAAATTTCCAACCTTATATTCTAAAATACATCTGCCAACAGATTCTTAATATACGGTATATAAGGCCATAAAACAAAGAGGTCAGTTTCTAATTTTCATTCTTGGGTAAACTATGCCTCCTATTGTTGTTATTTGGGTTGTATATGGGGTAATCAACCATTGCGATTACAGTAGAACCACTTTTGAGAATCTCAGATTTGTGGTTAAGCTGTTTAGGCGCCATTTAATGATGACACCACAAATATACAAAATATAGAATTCAAGTCTAAATAACTACGAGAAAATGATGATAATTTTCTAATATACTTAGAATACATTTTCCGAATTTATAATGGGAATGAATATATATTACCAGCAATTATATACGTTTATGGACGAAAATAGTAAGTTGTGGATAATACTTGTATGTGGTTGCTTCATAATTTTTAAAATTTTTTAGAATGTGATTTAGTAACCTTTGGGGAATTGGAGTGTGAAATAAATCCCTGTTTAGTATTCCTGGTATAAAATTATTACAAAGTAGGAAAAATGAAATTTAGGATATCAAAAATGTTAGAAAGGAGATCAAGTTAGTATATTTTATATTATGAATCGCCAATATATAACTATGTATTCACTATCTCAGGGTTCCGAAATCTTTCATTTATATCAGGCCACATAATCTTAACAAAAATTTTCTCAGGCCGCAAACAATGTCGAGAAATTTTTCGAAATTTATAACAAAACTATTATGTTGTTGTAATACTAGAACTATACTAATTTCTAAGCAAAAAGTGCATAAAGGACTCTGGTAAAGCTAGTTGTGTCCATCAATTTACTATTACTAGTACATTAATCAGTGTGTATATGTGTACAGGACAGTGGTTAAGGTGTCATAAACTAGAAGGTCAAAATGTGTTGGACGCATATGCGTCTGGTGCGTCCGTTTTCGGGCATCACTGCTTTCACCAAAGTCCCGAAGCGTTTACAATACGTAGAAATGACAAACATAGTAAAATCATGCGTGACCTTCGTTCGAAGGTCACGCTTGTACTTTGTAGTCTTGTATCCATATTATTTATATCACATAATGTGTTTTATTCTTACCTATTTGTTATTAGCGTATAAGTAATCAATTATGGCTACTCCAGTTACGAAGTGGCCCGGGGAAGTGCCTGATTTTTCAAAAGTGGCCGGGGGATAAAACTAATTGAAGACCCCTGATGTAGAGGATCTACGAAATCTACGAATATAATAGCTAAATTGCAGAACAGTGACAATACCTACATGTGTTAATTAAATCCTGGGTTAGTAAATAGCATTTTAATTAATTACTTGACATACTTATCTCCCAAATAGCAGCATACTGAATTGATCGAGTAAATGTAATTTACAGTCACAGGTTTAACATATTTAATATGAGTGATATTTTGAGGAGGGTAAGGCCGCGAAGCGGCAGTTAATTGTATTACGTAGTGTCTAAGAAGAACGAACGAAGGTCGCGAAGCTCTCTTTGTGAGAGAGTGATCCGTCGCGAAGCGACCCCGAAGGGCTTGTCTATATAAAGTATAACAACTCACGATAATGCTATAAAAAGATCTCCGATAGTATCAACTTGTATTGAATAAATATTTCAACTGGTGTGCGTAATCGCAATATATTAGATGATGAAAAAATAAACTGAAAAATATATAAATTTGAAATGGATTGAAATTTGATAGTAGTAAATTGATACAATATTTACTCTTATATGAAGGTGTTTATGCATACTCAGACAACCAACAAATAAATACACCACGTATATTTTAAGTATTTACGATTAAATTTAAATTTATACTATGAGCAGAGGGGCCAGATGGATCAAAATCATAATCCAAATCCATTCAGTAATCCATTTTCCACAGGAATATAGATCCAAATCCAATCCATATCCATATGGAATACTGATATCAAATCCATGTCCAATCCATGAATCCATCAGATCCATGAGATCCATCAAATCCAGTATGTACACTAACCGGCCAAAATTATTTGCCCCCAACAGCATTAATTTGTATTCAGACATTTGAGGTTATACCAGCATAATAACATTAGTAGATACTACAAAATGGCAATTTGCATGAAACGAAATGTAAAGTATAATAAAACAGCAAAATTTTCGAATTTACATTTTTTATGGAGGCGTAAAACTCATTAAATATTTAATTTGCTAATTAAATAATTAATTTGTGATCATTAAGTTGCAATGTTAATATATTTCATGGATTTCCTTGGAATTTGGTTAATCCAAATCCATCCGATATCCATGAGTTTGGGATTTGTCAATCCAAATCCATCCAAAATCCATGGATTATGGATTTGATGGATCATAAATCCATGAAATCCATAATCCATAATCCATCCAGCCCCTCTGACTATGAGTGATCACAAGATCAGTGATCTGATATGTTTGGTTTCCAAGAATGCACTAGAGTAGTTAGCTTCTCTGATGCATTGTTTATTATTACACCAATATTGGCTTCCTAATAATACGACTATGAATGGAATTACGTAATTTATAACCAACGTATATTGAAATTATAAATTAATTTTGAAAATAATTAATTAATCTAGGATTTAGGTTCTGTCCAAATGAGATGTATTATGTAACATTTATGTTATTAGAGATTTTTCCATCGTAGACGGCATAGGCGCAAAGTTTTACAAGTCTGAGGTTAAAGTTGGGGGGGCGCGCGGTACGAGTGTAGCGAGCGATTTTTTGGGGGTCTGGGCAGTGGCGGCGCGAGACCAAAATGAGCGATGGGGCTGGCCGGGGCAAGGGTCATTTGAGATGGGGCAAAATGTTTAACAATAAAATCACTATCAAAAAATATAGGTAGACACACAATAGTGGTATGGGGAAATTTCATGGTAAAACTAACAGTAACAACAAGGTTCAAAACATGAAAACCAATTCAAACGTATCCATGTACAAATTTGGGTTAAAAAAGCGTCCTATTAAGAAGACGAGCGAAAAAACTTCAAAAGCGCCCAAATAAATTATAAGCTATTGATAAGGCTTGCCCCACCAGTGGTGGGGCAAGCCGTAGGCCAGGTGGGGCATTTGCCCCACCTTGCCCCAGCGTGGCGCTGCCTCTGGGTCTGGGGGGCTTGCCCCCCCGAAAAAAATTGATTGCAACAAATGACATTTTTTTAATGAATTATACGTATATTTTACTTTCCTAAATTATATTGAACATCTTATTTTTTATCCAGAGGGCACGGTAACACCCGCACCATTAATGTTGTCCCCCTTCAACTTTTTACGGGGGGGGGCACACGCCCCCCCGCGCCCCCCCCCTGTTTGCGCCACTGGTAGACGGTGCCTTTTCCACACCTTTAGAGATTTGAGATTGGCCTAATTTGCACCTGGGGTTACGATTTTTGATCAAGCAATATTAATTAACTACCTAACCAAAATAAGTATTTCAACAATAATCGTATGTATTCTTACATTCAAGGGTGCTATTAGCATTTTAATGCTAATAGGCAAATACTTAAACGCGGATATTTTCCTAAAACGAGATGTTACCTATAATAGATTTGAAAAAATTAAAATTTGAATTTGAGTTTTTATGGAGTTGTTAAACTATTAATTATATTTAGCTAATTATATATCGGTTATAATTATCGGTCTAACAAATTTGATTAAAAGCCTACCAAAATTCGTTATACCTCTAACAAAATTATTGAAAAGTCTTACAGAATCATTGAAAAGTCTAACAGAATCATTGATAAGTCTAACAAATTACTGAAAAGTCTGACAAAATTACTGAAAATACTTTTCATTAATTGTAGGATTAGGTTAATTAGAGCTGTTAGCTGTATCAGTAATTCTTTTACTTTTCATTAATTTTGTTAGAATGGAAAATCTGTTAGACATTTCACAACTTTTGTTAGAGGTATTACGAATTTTGTTAGACTTTTAACTAAATTTGTTAGACCGATAATTAGGACCATTGCGAACGAGCGAAAATAGCATTGCGAACGAGCGAAATTTTAGAGGTTCAAGCCCTACAGAAATTTTTCCAGCTCATTATTGGCTTTCTTCCTGGGATTTTTGACTTGTATTTGTTCTTACTTCAATATTTAATAAGAAAAAATGGAGGATAATTATCCAAGTATTAGTATTATCCTCGAAATGTACGCCCATGCTAATGGAGCCAGATCGCTATTGGATCCTTTGTAATTTGACGAACATTACTCTACTAGTCTACTTATATTATAGCTTAGAAATAATATAATATGTGAGGGTGGGACCTGGGGGTTGCCATTCAGAAACATTTTAGGAATCTTGTACACCCGAGCCAGATACAAACTCGGGAGAAGCTGCCCCGCCAAGCACCCTAAAACTTCACTACCAAAGTATCTGTACATGAGAATATGAGAACATGAAAATACACCTTAAATTAAAACAGAGGAAAGATTGTAGAGACAAATTATAATCGATAAATTCTGAAACATAAAATCTATCTAACTATTAAAACACAAGGCTGGGTGTGTGGTTAGTGTGTAATACTATTAACATATCATCTTTATTGAAATACACAGTTAATATTCATTATGACCCCCGTTTTTGTACAATAAACTCACGAAGAAGTACACTTGGTTTTTGTTAGAAATACTAAGATTTTTAACTCTACCAGTGCCATGTTTTTACCTTAATTTCTTAGTACAGTAGAACCTTGTTAGTACGAACACGGTTATTACAGACACTATTTTAGTCCCCTTCGAAGCCCTTTAAATACAAAATTAATGCGAATATCGGATAAGGTGAACATCATTTTGATGCTCCCCTGGTTTTCGTATTAACGAGGTTATATTTGTATCTAGTACTTGCTATTTCTTAGTATATTGTTAAATGTTTTCTTTACAATCTATGATTAGTGTCCATCAGGGAATTATCCAAGAGCGCGAGACGCTCCTTTTGGAGTATGATTTTAGGAAAAAAATTAATTAGGAGCGCGAAAAATTGGAATCTTCTCCCATACCATAACAATAATTAGTGATTTAGGCGTATGGAAATTGGATCAGACCAGGATTAGGAGCGTATTTACAAATGGCTGAATAATATACTGGTGTCCATGTAGAATGTCTAACAGATTTCCATCTGTCTCTCCACTCTCTTCTCCGCTCAGGCAAATGCAAGCTGTAAGTAATTTATACTTATTTGTTCTCTTATTTAACTATTAACTCTATTTGTTGTTATATAATTTATTGCCTGTGTTGGTACAGTGGATGCCGGTAATAAGAACATTTTCGGGAACAGCATATTATGTTCTTATAACCGACATAAATTATATAGGGTATATAGAAACCGTTTTCCAATTTAATGTTCTTATAACCGACATGTTCAAATAACCGGTGTTCTTATATCCAACATCTACTGTATTCATAAATCACCAAATTTATCCTTGACGCTTTATTCAGTAGTATTTATATGGTCACCAACGCATTTTTGTTTTGTATATAATTATCATTGGTTTGGCTCCTCTTATTTTGAGTTATAAGCTAAATTATAATATAACTTGGTCCTTTGTTTGTGTGTGCTTCAATGAATTTGAAATCTACTAAATTAATGAGAATCTTGAAGAATGATTAAAACAATTAAAACAATACACGGCCATTTATTTACAATAGAGGGAATCTTATCTTCAATAATATACTCTTTTTATTGTTTTAATTAATTCTATTCATTTTAAAGATTCCCTGGTATAGTCATGCAACAAGTTAATTAATGATTAAATAAACTAATGAGTTTTTATGCCCACATACACATACTGCAAATACACACAAATATATAAATAAACGTACATTCTTTTAATATTTTCATAAATTTTCATCTTCTTATCATAATGTGCTATCCTATGTTATGTACTATTCTACTGCTACTGCCAGTAGTAAACAGTCGTTCAACTGTCAGCACACTAAGTACACATAATAGTGGCACTTCGAATTCTCCTACTCTTATACCCGAAACTCCAACTGGCTTTTCCCATAGTACCATACCTGTAACACATGATAGTGGCACTTCGAATTCTCCTACTCTTATATCCGAAACTCCAACTGGATTTTCCCATAGTACCATACCTGTAACACATAATAGTGGCACTTCGAATGCTCCTACTCTTATACCCGAAACTCCAACTGGCTTTTCCCATAGTACCATACCTGTAACACATAATAGTGGCACTTCGAATGCTCCTACTCTTATACCCGAAACTCCAACTGGCTTTTCCCATAGTACCATACCTGTAACACAAAATAGTGACATACAGTTAGACAGTAATATAGAACTATCGACATCTGTCTCTGATCTCGAAATATCCTCAGAATCCACTGATATTGAATTATCCACATCTCTCAATGAAGAATATATTCAGATGGAAGATTTCACTTGGAAGGAATGTAACCTGAATAGCAACCGTCTGGTCATTAGGAATGTTAATATATCTCCTGATCCTGTATTAAGAGGACAAAATATGAAAATGAAATTTACATTAATTGTCCCGCATACTATCACCAGTGGAAGCGTAGAGTTGAAAATATGGAAAAAAATTGGTCCAATGATGTTGCATTTTTATGACAACAAATTGGCACTCTCTAAAAAATTCAATTTGCCCTTAGCAAAAGGAAATTATGAATTTGTATTTTCAAGATATATCCCAAGGTTAGCCCCTCTCGGTTCATATTATGCGCAACTAACTCTCATCGATCAAAACAACGATAAAGGGTGTATTGACATTAATTTCAGTATTGCTTAAGATATATGGATTATTCTGCTCGCCTTATTTACCTATTTACTCATTATTAGTGCATCAGTTCATAATCTACAATATTTGTTATTTATATATACTATATTATTATTACATTATTAAATACTCTTGTCTAGCACTATTCCATACGGGGGGGGGCGAGGGGGGGCATTTGACCCCCCCTGGGATTTGAAAAATACATTGATCAGAGCTGAAGCCGCCCCCCCTCACATTCCCAAAACTCTACTTTGCCCCCCCCCTTGCCTAAATTGTGGATGAAATACTGCCAATCCTGTGTTTCTCTTCTCCCTCCTGATTGAATACACACACACAGTGATTACCGTAGTCACTCAGAATGATGTTATGTTCTCTGTCTATGTCGAAACAGTATGGATTGTTTGTTTGCTTACCATTGCCACGAGTTATCAGTCTGTTGGTTAGAACGTGATTTGAATCGAACACAAACATACACGGATCACTTTAGTCTAGCACCAATACTCTGTCTCGTGTAACCTTAATATCCATATATTATATTCGACGAGGCGCATGCGCCTCAGCTACCAGGCGCATGCGTCTAAGGTACGAGGCGCATGCGTCTATTAATTAAGACGTTTAGAGCGCAAATAATATGCACATCTTCGAATGATTAGTTTGAAATATTTATACAGGTAATATACAAGTATTCAACACAATTTAATAAGCTTGTTAATTTAGAAAATAATTATGCAACGTATGAAAAAGAAAAACGCCCGAGACATATTATTGAATGTTTGTGATCAGTTTCAAAGGGTGACTGGCGAATCGGTTGGAGTTACTTTTACCTGGGCCGGTAGTCTCGACATTCTAGGCCCAAATGGGTTCAGAGAAATAATCAAGGAAAATAAAGACAAGGTTTGGCTCAGTTTAGCTATTCCAATGGAAACCATGAAGACCAAACCTTTATTGGACAAAGACATGTTCGAAATTATTCATGAAGATATTCGCAATTGCAGTTCTGAAAAACTAAGACGGATTATTTCTTGGGCTGTTCAAAAATCAGTCGGTTAGTAATCAAATAGGTGATATACATGCAAACCTCTATAAGTGGGGTATCTATAAATGGGGAACCTCTATAAGCGGAGGAATTTTGGTCCATATTCGTTCATTTCCATACAAATGATCGTCTATAAGCGGGGAAGTGGAGGAATGGGGGACCTTAATTTTAAAGGAATTAGTATTCCCATACAAAATGACCTATATAAATGGGGGAGATGGACAAAGTCTAACATAAAACTTATAAATTATGCTGCATTTCTAATAAATACACTCTAAAGTTCTACAGATAAAAATATTTTTGATGTCTCTACTATAATGTTTTTTAAGAAATCATCGGCAGTGGATCAGAATTTAACTAAATTGTCAAAATATACAAATACTGACTATAACTTACATTAATAATGGATGTGTTATAAGTATATATTTCATAATATGACCATATGTAGTGTCTATCCATTGAAAATTATAACTGGGGAATGGGGGGCAATTCAAATTTTGCCCGTCCCAAGCTCCCCCACTTATAGAGGTTGCACTGCAGTACTATATTATTATCTTTTTTAAACTAAACAATTTTATTATTAACATCTGTAAATTTCGAATTTATATGTCCAGAATTCGTTATTGTTTTTCACACAATTGATGCTGGCTGTTGCTTGACTTATAAATAATTTCCATTAAAATTTGTACTTATTCACTAATCTTTAATTTTAAGTTTATAATTTAAAAAATTATGTAACTATTGTATAATACTTACTGTCTTTTTATTATTGACATTCATTACATAATTTTAGGACAAAGAAAGAACATTTGGGTTGACGAATCTAGACCTTCATGGTGGCCAAGCAAATACCATTTGTTTATATCTCCAAGCAAACTAAAAAGCATTCCATTACGAAGGAAAAATTGATAACTATTGCTGAATCATATAAACAATATTTAGGGTTGAATACCTCTATTGTTGAGTATGTTACTAGCACTCCAAAAAGGCACAAAGAAAATACTACTTTCCTAGTCCCCTGCCTAAGAAAACCAAACTGGATGAAAGTAGTTCTTATTCAAATAGTTCTTTTTATGGAGGATTACTTGATACACCTCAACAACCTCTAAACTCCCCAATTATATTAATGGGAGATTCACATGTAATCTCACAGCCCAAGAATGGATATAAGCCTTTAACTTCACAAACAAGAAAAAAATGCATAACAGAACTCTCAAACCACATGACAATGCTATCGGATGTTGTTATCAATGCATATTGTGTAAGTATTCAATTTTTACTATGCCGAATACTACGTAGTGGGCCAGTTCTAATCTCACGGCCCTGGTTGGTTATTATTGTTTTTGTTTCTCCGTGACGGCTCTACAGCCTAGATTGTAAGTGTCACAGGTGGGAAAATTTCTCGATGACTGTCTAGTTGCTTACTAATGTATATATCGTGGCCCAAATTTTGAATTTCATTTTTTGGAACACATGTTGACACCATTCAAAATTTGCCTGGACCATATCTCAAAACATGTTATACTAAATCCCCATCTTTTTGACCATTGCCCTAAATAAGTGAAACAAACTACAGTAATAATAAATTCCCATTATGCAAATTTATCGACTGAAAGATAATTCAATGAATTACCAAATAAGATACAACCCACTATGTAAATTGGTATATTCTGATCATAGTCTTGTTCGTAATTTCATAAATTAATATTAATTAAGCAGGTAAAAACTCTTTCCCAATAAGCGGACCTAACTGTATGTACTATTTGTTTATATTTGAATACAATCTCTAATAATTAAAAAACAAATTATTTCTACATTCTTATTTGCAGCTGATTTTAAATATTCTCTAGTCTAGTGACTTGAGTACTTTTAATTTACAATTTTGTAATTCTACATTTCTCTTACCTTAGAAAACTATAAAGAGTACTTAAGTACCTTTGTGATCCTTGAATTTGACAATATCATTAACTAGATATATATTAATCCCTGTTTGTTCCAATTTTAAATTAGATTCTGGGTATCCAAAACCATAGGGACATACTTGAGACAAATTTTCGGGATATAAATTTTCTGAAAGCACAATTAAATCTAATAGTTGGCGTCTATAAACTGTCGAAAGAGTATGGTTTAACTGGAATGGAATCGGAACATTCGAAATACATTCAGGTTTAACTAGAAATTAAAACTTCTTTGATGACTTCGGTATAAATTCCTCAGGAAGCTTCTGGAAAATAGATTTACATTTGCAAACCCTTTCGCATGATTCACAATACCATTTATTCTCCTGATGGCGATAGGTGTGAATTGCAAATTCATCATCAGATAGTATTATATAGGTATTGTCTAAAATATACAATGGTTTATTTTGAATGTACACAGCTTTAACAATTTCCAGAGTTATAAAAGGGAGGCATTGTTCATAAGCTGCACAATGAATGCAATCTACAGACCTGCATCGATCACAATTCCCATTCGTTAATATCACAAGGCTCTTTGAGAGGGATATAGCACCTAAATGAGTGAATGTAAGCATAACAATGTAGCTTATCAGTCTCATTACATCACAAAAGAGCAAATCAGTAATAATTTATAACTCACCTTGAGAGCATTTATAATCTGGAAATAGTGTCAGTTCGGAATCTGAGAGATTCCAAAAATCAGCACTTTTGAGAAGACGTATATATTTATCAATAATTGGGATTTGGATGGTTGTAAGGTCATTTTCAAAATGAAAATGATGTATCTCACAAAGTTCGGTTGGCGGAAGTAGCTCGGTTGCATGTTTTGCTATTGGGTTGTGGAAATCGAGTGTACAGGTATCATGAACAGAAGTGTTTACTGATTGAATTTGTAGGTAGAATGTAGTTCTGAATTATTAAGTTTACGTTTCTTTTGAAGAGGATGAACTTCTAGGAAATTTCCAGACATATCTGAAAGCAATTTAAACATTTTGGTTTATATACAATTTAATTAAATCGACGAAAGCCTATTTCAGTAAGTCGACCAAGAATTAAATAGATGTGCTTATTCTTGTGTACAAAGCATGTACGCATGTAGTGGATATCCATTGAACATTTAGGCGCATGCGCCTTGTACCTTAGGCGCATGCGCGTCGTAGCTTAGGCGCATGCGCCTGGTAGCTTAGGCGCATGCGCCTCGTCGATTTTAATACCTCTTAATATCACGTGGATAGTAAAACACACCTATTCCTAGCATGGAATGGAACTTGATATCCTCTGTGAAGATTTGGACTCTGTTATTGCTAAGATCGCAGACATAGACATCGTTAGTTCTGTCAGAGACAGCCAGACCGTATGGACAGTTGAACTGAGCTTCTCCACTTCCATTGCTACCAACACTCTTGATTAGTTTGCCTCCTAGCTCGTAGATACTAATAAAATGACCACTGTGTTGTGTAACTAGCACGCTATTACGAGTTATACAGATACCCATTGGACTATTCATCTTCTCACTGAACATGAAGAGATAGTCTCCGTTACAGGTAAATACTGTACTCGATAGTTGCACATATCCGCTATGTAAATGTGTCCAGTCTTGTAATGCACTGCTATGCCTCTGGGACGATTGAATTCTCCAGGAGCTTTCTGTTCGTTAGACTTCTTGCAGCAGTAGGCAGTAGGCAGCCGTTTAGCCTTGTAGTCCGGTACAACAGGCTTCACTTGGGGAGAGAAAGTGCGGGTGGGAGATACGTTAGTCTGACCGTTAAGCTTAATACTCCCTATCTGTTCAATGTCAGTCTCGAATAGACTATCCCACTCGAACTCACTGCTACCGTCTATACCAGCTGTTAGCTCTGCTATCTTGTTGTCAATTGTAATACGAATTATTTCAAAGGTAGTTTTATGTTCGTTATCAGTGAGGGTATCTGAGCTAACACTTTTATTTTATTCAAATCTTCGACTAATTTATTCATGTTTTGAGTTTTGCTATTGTACTCTGTCTCTATGCGATCAACTCTAGAGAGGAGGCTACTTTCTCTAACTCGTAGAGCTTCATGATACTTTTTGAAGCTGTCTTGTATCTTCTTTCTTGCATTCGTTATCTGATCATGGAAGTTAGTAGTATTTGCGTTGCCATTTATAAAACTGAGATAATTTCTACTGTAATCCAATCTATTTATATTCTCTAAGTTTAGTGTATATTGTTAGAAAAATGAGCCTATGCTAAGAAATCCGATATCTATATGTTATGGGCAATATGCGAAACTGGGCAATTTGCAAAATGCCCAGTTTCGCATATTTCCCATAACATATCTATCTATCTATAAGTTTAGAGTCTCTATGAATTGTTTATTTATTACACCTACCAGGGAATGAAAGGTTCACGAACGGACAGAAATTGACGCAATTCCGTTCAACTTAAATTGACGCACGTTCAGTTCGTTCAAGTTCAGCTCCTAACTTCAGCTCCACCAGCGTTCGTTCAGTTCGTTCACGGGCTAACCCGCGTTCGTTCAATCCGTTCGATTAAGTTCGTTCAGTTCGTTCAATCCGTTCAGTTCGTTCAGTGTACAGTGAGTGGGTCGAACTATTCCTTTGAAAATAGACTGTTCTATCCCCCAAGCTGTTATTGAAGTCAGGTTAAGAAGCTAGAATCTTAGCTAAGAGACATGAGTCAACTAGGGATGTCCGGAATTACCACTTTTGCATTCACCTATTATATTTAATGGATCAATATTTATAACTATCTTTATTCAGTTTAGTTCGTTCAGTTCAGTTCGTTCAATCCGTTCAATTCATTCAATTCAGTTCGTTCAGTTCGTTCAGTTCGTTCAATTGCCGTTCGGAAACCGTTGGCGTTCGTTCAGTTCGTTCACCGTGAATTCCTTATATGCCCTGCGTTCAGTTCGTTCAGTTCAAGTTCAATAAGTTCGTTCGTGAACCTTTCATTCCCTGGTGTGTATATATATATTTGTTTGTATGTTACGAGTTGATTGAAGAAAGTGGACGGTTTCCAAATGTGATTTTTGGCATATAGGGGTAACTTTTGGCACCCGCCAACAAGTTGAGGTTTCCACTCAAAATTTCTCACACCTCGACAAGTTATGACGTCATTGTCACATTTCGAGAATCGCACATAATTCGCGCCCTCTAAGAGATAAAAATCTGAAAATTTAATAGAACATGTATATTAATGATGCGGACACGTTGATCACACCAGATTGCCACTATGCTTACTCATTATCGCATGATGACGTAATCACTAAATTTCACATTGTTAAATTCTACTATTTTAGGCCTATTTACGCTTTATAATCAATATTAGGAGTAAATAAACCACACACCAACCGCGAAGCGGTTGGTGTATGGTTGTGTTCTGCCGCGAAGCGACCTAGCAAGTGAAGCGCGCTAGTACTATTTAATCAATAATGGAGTTTAATGACAAAATTATATACCAGATACATATCTTAAATTATCCGCAACCCGTTAATAACATCAGTTTTAAATTTTGAATGAATTTAGAAAATATGGATTAGACATTTTCGAATTTCATGTGTACTTTCCATTGTATTTCTCAGATCGGAAAAATTCCGAGTTACGGGTACCCTCTGGACCACAGTGCCCGTATAAGGGAGGTTGGAGTGTATTTGCATTTATTACTTTTAAACAGAGCCAATCCGCTCTCTATAAGCAGGACCGTAGGAGCAGGTGCGGCCTTGGCCGCACCAATAATTTTAGTGAACCACACAAATAATCGGGCCCACATTTAAGTCATCGACTATGGGAGCGGCATAATGGTATTGGTAAACACAACTGCTACAGGTGTGGCATAGGTGCTGCTGCCCCACCAAAACTGTTCGGTACCATTATAATATAATTTATTTGTAACCATTAGATTCTTTAGCAGTAGCACTCTTGCTACGCTTCAATAAAGACTGTATAACACTAAATTTTATTAGTATTTGTATTTTTTTATATTTCCATTAGTTGAGTAACTTAAAACATAGAGTAAAAGAGCGTATAAAGTCAGGGTTGCCAACTCTCCCGCTGTTTTTCCTTTTCCCCCCATCCTCCCGACCTCCCGTCAAACTTTCAAACTCCCGATTTTTTGGAAAATATTTATATACGTAGTATTTAGATTTTTTGATATATAAGTAATTACTGGCTTTTTTGTTAAAATTAGTGTTAAAATCATATAGATGCTTTATCCCACTTATTAAAACACTGACTATTATGTTTTAATTTGAATTTGGAAGAAATTTTAAAAAATATTCCGGGTGGCCTAAAGTTGTTATACTACTAGATATGATGCTGAATTTTTTAGTCGTTTAGTTTATATGTCGATCTATGCAACATCGGGCAGAATAAGCTTTACAACACATTTTACAAATTTGATGGCCTAATTGTCATAAATTCCTTGAAATCTAAAGAAAAATGTTCATAAATTACGAGAACTTTCGAAGATATTTAGATCTGCTACATCTACGTATATCTAGTATACTAGTACAAAAACATGCTTTGTAGAAAAATTCTAATTCATTAATTTTAATTAATCTAGCTATTTCGTTTTTAAATTTGATACACAGAACTATAAAAATTATCGTTTCCTAATTGTAGATATCCAAACATAAAAAATATTAATATTGTATCCTTCTATTCATGCTAGAATCAAGGAAATAGCATATATTTTGAGTCTCCCGCTTTCGCCCACTTTTTTGATAAAACTCCCGCCAAAATCGCAAAAACTTCCCGCTTTTTGGTTTCCAGAGGTTGGTATCCCTGATAAAGTACAAAACATTCATGACTGTTTATAATAAATATTGTGACGTCACTATGCCGCACCAATAAATGTTGGCGTGCTACGGGCCTGATAAGGGTATACACCTATAAACATGTGGCTTGCAAATTACACAGTTCAGTATGTTGTTATTTGGGAGCCAAGTATGTCGACTAATTAAGTACGTAATCCTAATTGCTAACCCAGCATTTAGCTTCTGTATAATAAATTGTTTAATTATTAATTCGCTGCTTTACTCTCATCAATATATCATTATTTTACAGAAGAAATAGGTCAGTAAATCGAAAATAATTTTGATAGTAATTTTTGCATACTAATATTTTTGCCTCCAAAGAGCCTCCAAAAAGAACATGTGTCGGCACAGCTGCAATTTTGCACTATTATTATTATTTATATTTCTCCGTAGCCGGTGCCCTGCCCACACCTCTATAAATAAAGAGCTGATACTTGGTATGTAGGTGCGGAGTGACCGTCTAGTTTGCACCTGGGATTAAGATATTTTATTAACAAATTTTGGACACCTTTTAGAATTTGTCTGGGCCATATCACAAATAATTTTATCCAAACCCCATTTTTTTAAACCATTGGATTCACAATAAAATTCTGCGTCTGATGGGGGAGTACAAATTTTCATATTGTACTTCACGTGTGCCATAATTGAGTTGTTAATTTCCTTTGTTTACTAACTCTTCCGTTCAATTGAAGGTGTTTAATCTAATTCTAATGTTTCAACTTGTAATAATTTTATTGATTCAACTTGTGAGATCGAGTAGGCTTCTATTTTCTAATTGAAAACCAAGATTATATATTCCATAACGAAATATATATTGGTAGCTAATGGATAAAAAAAATCCAAAATTGCAGCTATGCCGACGCATGTTCCTTTGGTGGCACTATATTTTGATGGTGGTTTATTGATAGTGCCTCCAAAGGAACATACTGTCGGCACAGCTGCAATTTTGGAAATTTTTTCGCCATGTCATCATCACTATGAAGGTGTTAAATTATTTCTGAAAGGTGTTTCTGATAATTGTGATTATTGTAATATACATTCAAATGATTATACACATTTTGCGCAAAATTGGTTTGAGATAGAGCATCGAAATGTATTATCATTGAATAGGAAGTTGAGGACGGGCTATCAATTGGATCCACTGACTAAGCTGTAACTATATTTCTTCTCGAGATATGACCTCAAGCATTGAAATCACGTTTCCATAGCAACAGAGGAATGTGTCAACATTCCATAATTGATTCTGAGATATTTTATGCAAAATGACTCCTAGATGGCTTAGTCACAGCGATTTGTTTGAAAAAGCGAAATTTAACATTTTACATGCGTTCAAAGTTTTGGCATATTTGGACTATTAGACAATAGCTTAACACTTGATAAATCAGTCAATTTTCATTCAATTAACATGACATTTCTTGAAGACCTTAATTTAGGTTGGGAGCTTTTTCTTTTTAATGGGTAAATTGTATAACCACCTCTCATACTAAGTTCCCATTCCTGGACCGTATCATACTAAATATATTTCTATTTATTCAACCAATTGCTTATAAATTATCCACACATGTGTGTTTAGAAGATTATTCTTCCTAAAGTGCTATAATTGGCACATTTTTTTCTTCTGCACTTAGATGATTTCTTCAAGTTAAAATCTTGGACAATCAACACTTACATTTAGATATTTACACTTACTTTTATCAACATTGTGCTTTATGTTTTTCTTTGGCTTCTTATTATATATGTATTCCTTGCTATATAATCCAGAAAGTGAATAAATTTGTTAAAAATATTTCTTTATACACACAATTCTAATCGACGTTTGTTTTTATGTCTTTCCAATTTTGCAATCTACTTAATAATCCTTTATGTTTTGTTTGGATCGCATCTTCAGTGCGAATGATGTGCTGTGGCGATGTTGAAGCTAATCCTGGACCCATTTCTTCAGGTTGGTTTCTGAGATTTTTGATTCACTTAATGGATAATAGTAGGGCATTGGGTCGCACGATCATTACGCGATCCTTTTCTAACGATCGTAGGGGGATGGCGAACATATTTACAGGAGGATCAAATTGGAAATCTCGATCATTCTCCTCCCTAAATTTCGATCCTTACATTCCGATCTTTTGAAAATCTGTTAAGCTATAAAGCGCTTAGATTATCAGCTCTCTCATAATATTTCTAATTATGATCATAACTGTTATTAACATATAGAATTATCATAATGAATGTTGCTGGTTGGTCATTAAAATTTTTATTACATTTAGGAGGAAATTAAATTCTAATTTAATCAACATTTCATTTTGTACTATATATATGTTATGTCGATTTTGTCAAATGTTGATTTTACAAAATCAACATGAATCAACGGAACTAAAACAAGTGTTCGACTTTGGCTATATTACTCGGATAAGCCTTAGTTTTATTGCATTTTGTTCAGAATTCGTTTCATCCAAGTATATACCGATTGATATGAAGTAATTTTTACCAAAATGAAATTTTTTATTAGCATGAAAAAATAGTCCATGGTGATTTTGCAAAATCAACGAATAAAATATGTTGATTTTATAAAATCAACATTTTTAATTAGTTGATTTTGTAAAATCGAGATTTTTAATTAGTTGATTTGTAAAATAGACATCTTTAAATTAGTTGATTTTGTAAAATCGACATTTCAGAATGTCGATTTTACAAAATCAACTACAGTGCAACCTCTATAAGTGGGGTCTCTATAAATGGGGAACCTCCATAAGTGGGGAATTTTTTTACCATATTCGTATATATCCATACAAATGAACCTCTATAAGCGGGGAAGTGGGGAATGGGGGACCATAAATTTCAAGGAGTTTTTATCTCCATACAAAACAACCTCCATAAATGGGGGGAATGGACAAATCCTAACATGATTCTTATAAAATAATACAATATTTCCAATAAATCGACTCAAAAGTTCTACAGAAAAAATATTTTCGATTGATCTACTCTGATGTTTTTAGAAGAAATCACCTAGTGTAGATCAGCAGTTAACTAAATTGTCATAATATACAAATAAGAACTAGAACGTGCATTAATGTGTGTGTTATATGAATATTTTGTATAATTTAGCATATATAATGTTTTTCCAATTGAATTTTATTTCCGGGGAATGGGGGGCAATTGAAATTTTCCCCGTCCCAGCTCCCCCACTTATAGAGGTTCCACTGTAATTAAAAATGTTGATTTTATAAAATCGACTTTCTGAAATGTCGATTTTACAAAATCTACTAATTCAAAAAGTCGATTTTATAAGATCAACTATTTTACAAATTAAACTTAAGTTTGTATGTTGATTTTACAAAATCGACATTTTGGATGTTGATTTTGTAAAAACGACTATTTGACAAGATCGACTTAACATATACACAATGGTAATAAGAAATGATCTCAAAAACTATCGTGATCGAGATCGGCGATCCTTTTTTTCGCAATGGGCTAATGTCCTATATTATAGTATAATGACTAACGATTTTCTTTATATAGATGAGAATGGAAACAGACATAGTGATATATCAGATTTGATGCAAAAGCTATGATCAAATTAGATTACAGTTTGTCTGAAATTGATGATAACTTAAAAGTCAATAATTGGCGCAACCCTAGCTCAATCTGGGGTGAGTTATCAAAGTTAATCTCCCGAAGAAACATTA
This sequence comes from Hexactinellida sp. DTS-2022, assembly GCA_028753945.1. Classification (NCBI taxonomy): domain Eukaryota; kingdom Metazoa; phylum Porifera; class Hexactinellida; species Hexactinellida sp. DTS-2022. The sequence goes on along the minus strand of JAPNXP010000011.1, from coordinate 3,951,249 downwards.
GCAAGTACAGAGGTAAGATCAGACTTTTGTGGTACAATAACAGATGCAATGTTCAAAATCGATTTAGAACGGCTGTATTGCAGGCTTGCCGTGGATATGGATATCCATGGAGATCTCCATGGATGGATATCGTGGTTTTGGTCATATCCATGGATATTGTGGATATCCACGGCTATCGTATATATCAAAGGATATTGTGAAAAATTCATTTCAATGTTGTCGTTTATCACGTATGAAGACTTGTACTAACTGAATAATTATAACAATGTAACAATAGTCTATTATATGCACATGTGTACATTGATTTACTTATTATATATTGTTAGCAATCATTGACAATCAATATTACCGATATTATATACGCAAGCTTATGCAATTTCAAGAAATCAGCCGTGATGATATGAACGGCAGACTCCGAGATGAGTCTGCAATCTATAAAGATATACCGGCGTTTCGGAACAAAAATCAAGTCAATGCCAAAGCAATCTACCTCACTGAAGAAGAAAAATACGCGCCCTACCTCTCGTGTGGATTTTGTTCCAAAACTTTCGTGTGGTACAATTTGACCCAAGGAAAATGGGTAAACCAGAGTGGGATGAGCACAGTGAAAGTCCACCAGGAAACCTGTAGCAAGAATGAGTCTAGAACTATAATGTGTACCCAACAACCTCTGATCGACAAAGCTTTGATTGCGATAAAGCCAAGAGAAACAAGGAAACCTCTACCGGCAAAGATGAAAAAGATGTGGAGGGATGAAGTAGTGGGTCATTTGAGTGAGAACTCAACCATCTCCATCAACTCATGTGCAAAGTTGGCTTCTGCTCATGCCAACTATGCAGCTTGTGTCACCTTCAAGACTAATTTTCTCTACAACTGGAACATTGGGCGAACCTACATCACTAGCGGTATGTAATTTTATATTTTGTTCCTATTAGTAGCAATGACTAGTATGCGACTATATAATTTATATGTTACAAATTTCATTCTCGAAATAAGACATAAACTAAATTTATGTTTACCAGTTCATATTAACTTCAAATAACTTTGTATAGGTATACTAGAAAACGGAACAGTCGCCCATCTACAATTGAAGCAGTTATACATGTTATGCTCACACTCTGAAGTGACCGATTCTTGTGTTTCTGGAATTATGGATTTTTGGTCTGGTAGGCATCAGCAACGAGTTAGTTATGGTGGAATCATTGCATGTGGGTTGACAGAGGAATGGAAGTGGTTCCAGTTTCCCCTTCGTCTGGAGAACCTTGACGAAATATCGCATAACTCTGAATTTACATTCAAAATGTTTACAGAGGCTTTCTGTATGGAGATGAAACCACGATACCCATTCTTTGTGACAACAGATAATGAGAACAAGATGAAGGCGGCTTTCGATGGGCGATGGGAAACAGCTGATTGCAACTTTGGAGGTAGAATTGGATGCACAGAGCATGCATTGTCAACATGTCTCACCTTCGTACTTGATGCTGAGCCAAAAGGACATTGCAGATTAGAATTACAAGATCAGTTACTGGATAAAATAACCACTATTGAAAATTTCTATAACCGCCGTGATGACAAGGCAAAAAAGCTGGTGAGAGCAATACCAGAGAAATCCACCACGCGTCCTTGGCGATCCTATTATAACAGATTGTTAGCTGCAGTGCAAAATTATGTGGTGTACCTTACAGAAGAAGATAGCTCTGTGGTGGATAATCTACCATCTTTAGCCCTACTAAAGTCTGTGTTTGCAGTGTTGGATCAAATAAAACGCTTCTTTGATTGGGTTGAAGTGGACGGTGTAACATCGCATCGATCCTTTGTGAATTACCTTGTTCTTGACATGCATTTGTTCGGCCGCCAAATGGATAATTCTGAGCAATGTGTTACAAGAAACTTATGCCAAGATCTGCGAGGTCAAATGGAACTTAAATTGTGGATTTATTCTGGCTCGCCCTTTTCTCAGTCTGCTGCTTTCCTCTCTGGTAAGTAACTAGAGTTACTAGACAAACATTCACTACTTTATATTATCTATCTATTTTTTATTCTTGCAGGTCTGGACATCCCAAAAACTATTGGAGGTTATGTAAAACAGTACTCCCGATCGACAAGCTCACTTAAGAAAACCTTCGCTGCCACTTGGATGAAGGTGGCAGCCGAACACGATAACTTAATTGATCAGTACCTAGAAGAACTCTTCGGAATGTGTGATCCATCAGTTAAACAGTCCGAACTACATGAGCTGAAAAGGGTTAGTCATCAAATATCTGGAGATCCCTTCGAAGATTTATACCTGATAACCGATGAGGAAGAACAATCGCTTGCCAAAAAGGCAAAGGTTTCTACTCTCGGAATAGAACTCCAAGAGTTCAGAGACACCCGGGTACCAATGAAAGATCCCACTGAATTCTGGCGGTACAGTCAGTTAAAACGTTTGCGCACCTGTGCAAAGATAATTTTCTCGGCGCCAGTATCTTCTGCAGCCGTGGAGAGGTTGTTCAGCCAAGCCGGAATCCTACTATCGAAAATGAGAAAGAGGATGTCACCGGCTGTCATGAAGAAACTGGTATACATCAGGTACCAGAATAAATATAAGGAACTTATCAATAAGCTTGGAATTGTTATCGATCCAGGAGAACTAGAAAAGGCCATCGATGAAGACAGAGAAAAAAAAGCATTTGAGACCGATGTTGAATCTGATAGTGATGAAACTTAGGATTATGTTATTACTTTTAGAAACATGTTTTAGTGCACGTATACTAGTACCATAACATGCAACATATAACCAGACAAATTATAGATACTAAAATAGTTTTATAGTTGGCTCATATATTATAAATATCCATGGATGTCCATGGATATTGCTTTTAGACATTCGTGGATATCCATGGATATCCATGGATATCCACGCAAAATTCCGTGGATATGGATATGGGTATGGATAGGAAATTTCATCTCCACGGCAAGCCTGCTGTATTGGAACACAAAACTTCATTAACTAATGTAAACACACAAAACAGCAATCTCAACTCTAAAATTCCCACAACTCTGAAGGAAACAGGTTATTCGGATGTGAATGAAAATATAGATTCCAAATCTGCTTCCTTTTCTAATATTTCTTCTCAGATAGTTCCATTAAAAACATTTCATGAATCGACTACATGCATCCTTAAAGATAATCCATGTGAAATTGAGTGCAGTGCTTCAAAGTTTCATTTAAGCTATCAAGAATGGAGCCAAATAGAGCCACAATTTGCATATGGAAAGTTGCAACCCGAATGGACTAATATTTTTACTCGAAAAATAGAAGAATTTTACCCACTCTGCGTGTTGCTGTTTAAATACCACCGAATTAACGTAAAGTACGAAAGTCTAAAATGTCACTTTCTAATTGCTGAAGCAAATTGCAAATTCACAAACTGCATTACACTAAAAATTTGGATTGATAGAGCACCAGAAAATTGGGTGGATAGTGTGAAAGTAAACTTCCTAGTAAACGGTTCAATATCTTCTCAACATTACGATAATAGAACGTCACATAGTCGTCACATTACTGGTGCAAAAAGGAAGGAACTGACTCTGAACATATCCTCATCCTCTCCCATTAATTATCACTATGACCAATTCAAAAGTTCTGAAATTTTGTCTAGCCCAAAGCATGGTAATTTCAACAACATACATTCACAAAGTGTTCTACGAAAGATAAAATCACAGGAATTATCTAGACAACGGTTGAATAGCGATTTGTGGCTTGATATTGTTAGCACAAAGAAAACCTAGAGACCTCCGTTATGGAGATTGAATTCCTAAGGAAAATGATTGAATACGAAACTGAACCTATGGAAATCCCTACAAAGAAACCTCCATCAATGTCCAGATACGCTAAATGGAGAACTAATTTAAAACAAAAATTAATGGGAAAACCCAAAGTGGTGGACAGAAGTACTAAATTAACGGAATCTTCAATCAAGCCAGAAAGCGACAAAACTAACATAAAACTCAAACAGGTTTTGAAATCAAATATAGAAGTCAAACTTGTTGACTTCGAATCTCATCTTTCCTATTGTCGCACGAAGAACCCTGAAATCTGGACACTAATAGGGAACCCAGGTTGCGGCAAGACCTTCCTTTGCAAGTACGCCGGATACCAATACGGGATGGATAACATGGAGAACTTCCAGTACCTGCTGTGCATTCCCTGCAGAGACACAGAATGGCATGAGATAGAGGTGGCCAGGCAAGAAGATAAAGAGATCAACAAATACATTCTCAGATGGCTGCGCATCAGTCTGCCACTCGGTGTGGGATGGGCAGAGTCCCTAACACGATACCTAATGAGGACAGGAGGGGAGAGTCTCCTCCTGATCATAGACGGACTCGACGAGTTCATTAAGTCAGTCCCATTCGAGACAACACTACTTTATCTCCTCCTGAAAAAGATAATTCTACCTAGCGCCACCATCCTACTCACCAGCAGACCAGGGGCTTGGTCAAACGTAGCCACGGAATTCGGTAATGAAATTAAGATCAACAGTCACTATCAGGTGCTAGGGTTCTCGCCTAAGAACAGAGATTCGTATTTCAAGAAACGAATGAATAGTGAATCCAAACTGGACGACACAAAGAAGTTATTCGAGAGACACGAAGAACTGAACCTCTTGGCCCTGGTACCTGTCAATGCGAGTCTATTCAGTGCTCTATTCAACGACACAGAAGATATCCTAGCTCAGACAGTAACAGACGTGTATCAAGAGCTAATAACCTATATGGTTAGGAGACAGCTGCACAGAATGGGACTAAAGAGATACACAAAAGTGTCCCACATCAGTGGCTTCACAACAGAAATAACAGATTGCATTAGTGCCATAGGGGGAGAAGCTTATAAGGGAATTTACGACAGAGAATTCGTCTGTCAAGATGATGTCACTCTGAGTTTGGCAGAAAAGCAGTACCAGTGTGAGAGACTGGGACTAATGCAAGAGCACTTCGTGGTACTTAAGTTTGTGGGTCGAGTTAAGGTGTGGGTATACGCACACTTAATACTGCAGGAATTCATGTCCGCACTCTGGCTGAGTTACCAGAAATGGACTCAGCAATGCATTATAGTTCGGTACCTGGTGTCCTCTGACGAACTGTTCGTTATGTTTAGAATGGTAATTCGATTCGCGTGTGGCATCTTGTGTGACAGATCTATAGCAATGCAATCAGTCCTCTGCAAGAAGCTACTTCCTATTACGACCCGCATATACCTATGTACGGTAAACTACAGTATGATCGGTATACTATTAATGATATGCTAGAATTATCCAATTGGAAGGAATTTACACGAATATTGCTCGAGTTAATTCCGACAATATTCGAATCAAAACCAGGTCCCTCACTACTTAGCTATGTTAAGCATATTCTGCCTGAACCCTTGCACTTTTACTTTATATCAGCTGTCTCTCCAAATGAGTGGTACACATTCCTACTGTCATTACCACACCTGCCACACATTCAAATAATATCCATTTATGTGGATTATATCTCCACTGAACAGTTCCGCACTCTCATATCACGAATAAACCAATGCAGTCTCAACTATCTTGCTTTGAGATTTCATTTCAAATACACTTCTACAATCTTATCATATACCAGCATTATCTCCTCTCATATTCCAGCTCATATTAAGATTAGTATTACAATAGATCAGTGTAGTGGCATTAAAGATTCTGATATCCTATTCCCTCATAAAGCCAATCGATTCACTGGGTCTCTGTGTATATATAGGACTGACATATCAAAGAAATCTATTACAAACTTCATCCGCAAATTCTCATCCATTCAATACTTATTTTATAATTCGGAGAAAAAACCTGATTGGTCATTTCAGGAATTAATAACACATCATAAACCTAGTAACGGATTGTTTTTAGTGGACTCATTTAATTTTTCATTTGATAAATCCCTGGACATATTTTCACACCTCGCTTCGCTACAAGAGATACACCTGAATACACAAGATGCATACTCAGTCCTACCTCATCTACAGTCCTTCTGTAACTTAACATATCTATCTATAGAGCCAAAAGGTTTCAACCCACCTCATCATGAATCCTATGGAGATATTCTCATACAGATAATCAATAGGAACAGTAGTACTCTGAGAGTAATAACGCTACACCATTTATCCGCTATAGGAATTAACAGCTGGGATACTATACTAGCTCCTATACAGCATTGTAATAAGCTAATAGAGCTAGTGATCAAGGGCATTGAATCAGAAGTGAATAAGGATATTATATCCCGGAATACATCTGTCGATTATCTACAGTCATTAATCAGATTATACCTCTTCGTTATCCCATTGTCATCATCAGAAGTGTATACAATGTGTGATGGCTTAGCTTTTAGTCCTGTTATTAAGGAAATAGTAATTAGTTGGTGTGAACTCGACTCTACTTCTTGTGTACACTTCATTCACCTCTTTCCTACATTACCTCAGTTAAAGAAGCTGAATGTTTCATTTAATGAGTTATCATCTCCAGATCCTACTCAAGTAGATATACTGAGACAAACAGCTGAAGAGTATTCAGTGAAGTGTAATACTAAAAGTTTTGAAGAAATGAATCAAGAATTTATGAAGGACGATACTTGAGATTTTTTATACTATCGGAGAAATAATGCCAGAATTCATGGCCTAAATATTTTGAAGTTTTTTAAATTCATTTCTACTATATTATTACAACTGTTCATGTTCTATTACTAATGTTTATATTAATTAATTTTCATTAGCATACACAGTTACTATAGGAACTGTTGTTATTTGTTGTTCAATTATTGAGTTGTTATCATTATCAAGCGAGCTGGTATCAAAATTTAATGTAAATTAGACTACAAATACAGAAATACATTAAAATACAAAAGAGTTATAAATAAATACGAATAACTAACGAAAGCCAAATAGAATAGAGATAAGTAGGAATATGTTAGATACAAGTTAATAATAGTACAATTAACAAGTGCTATTTAGCACTCTGGTTCAGGTAGGACTCCTCTGCTCCTGTGGAGGGTCCTATTTCTGTAGACTTACGAGTCCGACTTCCCTTGACGGGTCCCTTGGCAGCTGTGTCTCCCTTCCCCTCTTCGTCTGTTAGCGGGTACTGATATCGGCCAGATATTCCTTAGAGTCGTAGAGAGGGTTCTCCGGACACCGGGCCCACTTGTGTTGCCAGGGTTTCCGGGACTTCCCTCCCTCGATGTCGTCAAAGTCTTTTCCTGTCAAACAACAAAGTAAACAAATGCCAAACAAATAAACAAAAGAACTATAAGTAAACAACAGAGAACGAAAAATGTAAAATTACAGCTGTGCCTCCAGCATGTCCTGTCGGTGGTTGATTAATAGTGCCTCCCAAAAAATAATGTATATAACTGATCGAAAAATCTAAAATTACAGCTGTGCCGACAGTATGGAGGACTTTATTTGGATCGTTCGTTGGTTAACTAGTGCCTCCAAATAAATTCCGTAAATTAACTGATTGAAAAATCTTAAATTACAGCTGTGCCGACTACATGTCCTTTGGAGGCACTGTATTTTTGTTGATTAATAGTGCCTCCAAAAGAAAATGCTGTAAAATAAAGGACTGAAAATCTTAAATTACAGCTGTGCCGATAGCATATCTTATGTAGGCACTGTATTTTTGTTGATTAATAGTGCCTCCAAAAGAAAATGCTGTAAATTAACTGACTGAAAATCTAAAATTACAGCTGTGCCGATAGCATATCCTTTGGAAACAAAACCAACGAAGAAACAAACAAAAACCAACTCACCTCTCCATGGAGCATCATCGAGAGTTGACTTCTTCTATTGCAGAGGAATATCTCCTTGCTGACTGAACACTAAATTCCCTTTCAAGTCGTATACAAACTCTGCTTCCGCCGGTACTCCGAATCCGGGCTGTACCGACTTCCTTTGGTTCCAGAGTCTCTCTTGCTCTTCCTTCAGGTGTCTACATACAATGGCACAGATACAATGCTACTCACATTAATACGGTGGAAGCCGCTTTATTGGGAAATTCGGTTAATCGGGACGAGGCTTTGGAATCCAATTCGTGTTAATAGTTTAATGTATATCGCTTAATCGGGAGAACTGGATAAACGGGACTAAATGCCACCTCACGAGGCGTCCCGATTAAGCGGCTCCCACTAATATACAAACGCATACAAGATTATCAACATAGCAGTTGTCCTTGTTTAATATTTGCTAGAACCTCGAAAGTACGAATACCAGGGGACCCAAAAGCGTTCGCCTTATCCAAAGTTCGTCTTAACCATCATTTGTATTAAAAAGGCTTTGAAGGGGACTTAGTAGTGTTCGTATTACCCGTACTAACGGGGAGCTACTGTATGTTATAGTCAGTTGTTACCTGTTGTATCTCCTGAGATATAATATCAGTGGGATGGCCAGAATTATGAGAATCAGTATCACCACCACCAGCACGATAATAGCTATAACCCAAGCCCTCTAGCACGGTGGGTTATAAACTGGAACCGAATATTATGTCATGAATAATCGGGTTGCCAGTAATGTAGCTGTTAAAGAAATTGCTCTGAAATGCAATCAGTTATGCTTATTTTGAAAAACTTTCATCTGCTTAATCTGAAGGTTCTCTGTATTATGAACAAACCCTATGCCTCAAGTTAACTGCTTACATTGGGTTTGTATTAAGTTGAGTTCGCTTATTATGAAATCTCTCCATAATTTTTGTTCATTTGAATGTTCATAATAAAAGAACCTGACTGTACAATAAACAACAAATTTGTTTACTTCCATCAGACACAACTAAAACAGTTAAGATAGGAATCCGCTTATGGAGTCATTATACAAAGTACGTTCTGTAAACCGATATCCCATTGTCAACTGACCAGCTCTTGTAGGCAGATGTATTTATAGAAAGTAGTATATATATATAGGCTAGTTAGTTGCTGTTAATTTATTGAATTGGAACTAAGAAATAATCTCAAACAAACCGACACATAGACACATCTGAAGTGTGATAATTATCGACATAACTATCGACACATTACGTTGCTAGTTAACACTGCAAGTGAGTTATCCTAACAGTCTTTATGTACATTAGATATTCTAGATATAATAAATTAAATAATTCCTGAAGAAAATTAGGTCTCGTTTAAACGTTACGTTACCAAAATTCCCGAAATTATTCAACCTCCCTCTATGTCACGCTTTTTGTACCTTTTTGTAGAACAAAAAGATGTTTTGTCACACATTGGTTGACCCCCTCCCCTTGAAAACGTTACGTAACATTTATACGGCACTTTGAAATACGTAATATCTACATGTCTGTTGGTTTGTTTGTTTAATATGAATGGGAACTAATTTGATAACAAATGATAAATGTGAAACAATATGTAGCTTGTTGATTCAATTAATGTTAAACATAAGGGATTCGGACAGTTAGTTAAGCCACAATACTTTGTTAGTATTTCGAAACCACTTAACACATAAATTGTGTGGAATTGACTACAAGCTAAACCGACTATTAATTAATGTGTATGTAGCGAAGTGCTATTGGTTTTCTCACAATATAGTATTTTGATTAAATATAAATATATTTATAGATTATCGAGAAACAAGTGGAATTACTTCCTGCATCAACTTTTCAGATACACACAATCTGAACAAGTTAGTTACAATATTAATATTTCTGTATATTCTTTAAATAATTCGGTTATTAGCATGCAAACCAAATTCAGCACTAAATTTGAACCAATATTGCCTTGCAGATACTTTATTTGTTAACAATTGAACTTATAAAGTCAACTCACATTATCTATGATTTTATTTGCAACATTTCTCATATATACTTATTGCATATTGCTAATTACTATATATGGGCATAATGATTATTACACACAAACTTTAGGAGATATGATAGTAGGTAGCTGTGTATTAGAATATTACAAATACAATGACTCTCTTTGATACGCAAATCAGAGGAGCGTCGAAATTTCTTCCTATTTTCCCAGAAATTTGTATTAAATGGTGTCAATTTAATATACAGTTGAGTTCGCTTAATAGCAACCCGTGTTTGGCACTAAATCTGGTTGCTAATAGGGAAATGAAATTAACAGTATTATCAACACTTTGGGACCTGAAAAGGTGATACTAATAAAGCAATATAATATTGCTAATAGGGGAGTTGCTAATAAGCAAACTCCACTGTATTTGTTTTAGGCTAGGGGAATAAACCTTGTACTCCTTAACCGATATTTTCGTGTTTATATTAACGAGAGTCTAATCGAGGAATTTCTGTGTTTGACAAACAAGTGAATATCCAAATAATATAATTATTAATTCATAATTCAATACAATTAATTCAGATTTAGATTATAAGTTAGTCTTTGTAAAGTGTTGATGGCAATTGAAATTGCAATTTCATTGGTTGATACTTTGTTAGGAACAATAGACTCATATAAATAGAGCTTGTTAGGCATAATTATACAATAATTCTTTTTTGTGCTGTTTGTAGATGATATTTTATCAGATTTATTCTATAGATTTATTGACAAACAAGTGAAATTAACTTCAACATCAACACTCCAGAGATTCTCACAAGTGAGTTTGAATACTAATTAATCAATTGAGATGTATAATTCTGTTAATTGTATACAAATAATACTGTACAAATCGGTTATAACTAACCCCCTACTCCTTAGTGCTTAGTCGCACTACAAAATGAGTATGTACTATTCGAGTGTGCGTACTAATATACCTGCAAACCATATAGGAAAGTACAGTGAACTCTCGAAAAAATGAAGTGCTTGGGACCTGTAAATTCCTTCGTTATTTCCGGATATTCGTAGCAAGCGGATAATATTTAATGTATGAGAATGACTAGTAAATGTATCTAGTATTATTAAGGAAAGTTATTGACCTGTTACAATTGTATGTCCTTATTAATTTAATACTGAGCTAAAGTTTTAGACCTTCGATATCTCTATAAATGTGTCCAAGGAAATGAACCAAATTGCACGGAATTATTGGTGTGTCCGACTTTTTTAACCCAATGTATAAATCCAACAGTCAGCCAAATTGCGTACTTCCCTTATACGTTAGAACTGAGTTCATCCAACCACTATGTACATCCTTGCATCTTGCTTTAAAGGCTGATGCTAACAAAATATTCAAGTATCCCACAGATAACGTTTTCAATCTCTAATTTATTATTTTCCGAGAGTGAAGGCAAACGTTTTGTTTTTCAGAATCTATAAAACTTAAATCACTGGAAATTTGTATCAGTTCTTAGGTCCATAAGCTTTGTACCCATTCCCTTGTGTTTCAAAGGAAGAGCCATGGAGTTTTTGAGGCTTCACTCTCTTTTTGGGGCTGCCCCCTCTAGGCTCTCCCTGCAGAAACTCCTGGTGCCGCCTCTATTGTGTTCGCTTAAATTTCAAACTTATATTCTAAATACAATGCGTCAACAGATTAGAATTTAATGCAATGAAAACACTATTTAATGTTGGGAGGTTGTGCTCCATTAATTAATAACTGAAGCAAAGTTGCAATTAGATTTCTTGCCACATTTTATTTATTTGAGATGTTTTATTCGTTTAGTAAGTTTAGTTAACTATTTTGTAATTAAGTATGTATTAATTATTTGATTTGTGACATATTTTTGTAAATTACAGTCTTATATTTGCATTTAGTACTCTCAATAATCCCTATCTATCAAATGTATTATTGAATAGTCTCAATATTGAAGTTATATTAAATTCGTTATAATGTGTAGACACATGCAACTCAATCTGAAATAGGAATTATTTTCCTAATGAAATTTATTTGCTAAGTAAATTTCAACAATATTGACCACGTTAATCGGGAAAATAGGCCGAATTTGAAAAATGTTGGCCTGATATCGTTCTATAATAATTTTTTGCTACTAATGATCCAAAAATAAATACAAAATTCAATTCTCCATCATATGTGGTTTAGTGCTAATTAGCTAATGAGCATGAAACAAACTACTAACTAAGTACTAATATAGTAACTGAATTTAATTATAATAATTGAACATAAGTCGCTCAATAGTAATAATAATAATAATTGTAATAAACAGCATTTAGGACTCTCCTCACCAGGGGCACCCGCAGAGGTAGTTTTTGTGGACGAACACAAATGAAATCTAGGCAGACTGTCCAACTTCGGGACAGTTTTTTTTGACCGCATAGGGATCAAATGAAGGCAAAGCCTGAGAAAACTAAGGGGTCCCGGGGTATGCTCCCTTGGAACGTTTTGCTACCTGGAGGCCAAAAAAACCCAATTTCTAGGACTCTCAGATAAATATGTATGTAAAATGGCTTGCTAAATCGATCGTCAATTAACGAATGTTTCGCATTAAAAACCATCATTGCAATAAAATTCCTGTTTTTCCTCAAATAAATTTACGAAGTTAAAGCTAAAAATGTTAGAAAGGAAATCAAGTTAGTATATTTTATATTATGAATCGCCAATATATAACTATGTATTCACTATTTAGATAACTTTTAAAGCACATGTATACAGAAGTTAAGGGGTCTAAGCTAGAAGGTCGAAATGAGTTGGACGTACATGCGTCTGGTGCGTCCGTCTGCGGGCGCCACTGCTTGCACAAAAGTCCCGAAGCGTTTACAATACGTAGAAATGAGAAATATAGTAAAACATCTATATTTACTATAAATCACTAGTGGGGGACCAATTTGCTGGGGGACCATTTTTGTTCAATACGTACTATGAATATTTTACAAAAATGATCCCTCGGATCAATTTCTATGGCGGACCATTTTTGTCAAAACAGAGATCCTGATTTTACGACACCTGCCGCCCCGAACACTGTGGCAAATATTTTGAAGTTTCATAGGATTGTGTGGGGATCTCTAAGAGATTTCTAGGCATGAACATTTTAAACACATTCGGCCAAGTTGGGTTAAATTTCTAAATACATTGCATAAATACTATTGAAGTTTTATATTTTTGGATAGAATCGTAGCTTTTCCAATTTCAAAACTAATTTCTATTCTGATTTCCATAAAATTCCCACAAAATAACAATACAATAGACTCTAGTTAGTGCGAACACGGTTATAAAGCAAACCATTGGGTTTAATTTCCTTAAGCCTATGCAAGTTTGATAAGTGCCATGTTCGGTTAATAAGAACTAAGTCCGGTTAATACTAACTAATTTTCGTTTAACAAAAGTCCATATTATTCAAACTCTATTGTCGTATTTACGTCCTTTGTTTATTTGGCAGAATTGTTGTAAAAGATAATGAGTCGAAAATTTCAGGCTCAATGGTTTCCAGATTGAAGAAACTAAATGTCAAAATAATTAATTAAATATGCTGAATAATAAATATTATTTACGATCAAGTGAAAACTGTGTGATCCGTAGAGAAATAACCTAACCGATCAGCTCTTATCAGTTAATATTAAGTGCAAATACAAACTAAAAATGAGGCTATATAACCATAACCTGGCTATATACAGTAGATACTACGATGCATATGGGAATTAGTGTTACATTCAGTTTATATAGACTGAGATGGCCAAATACGAAAAAGGAGTACTAGCCGCTATGAAGGAATTATCAAAAGCAATAACTCTAGACGACATAGCGATATTCCAAACTTCGCTCGCAATTCCCGCTCAAATAATCGAAACAGTGAAAGCAAGTACCGATCCGGGTAGAAAATTGTTAATTCTGTTGAGAAGTTGGGAAGAATTTAACCCCTTAGTGTTCATGCGAGTAATTGAAGAAATGAACAATATAGAATTGCTATCTCTAGCCAGGAAGATACCTTGGCTAAATGTATCAGCTAAACAACAAGTCACATCAGAAAGGAAAACAGCGCACACGTTCATAGAACTGTTACGAGATGTAGCAGCAGATGATTGGAAATTAATCGCACATAATTTGACGAGTGGTAACACTGAAGAGATACTGAGTTGCTGCATAGAAGAAGGGATAGTCACCAAAGATCTAACATTATTATGTGCCGTCATGAAAGATTTACAAAGAGACGATTTGGTACCGAAATTACAAAACTACGCATCCGTATTCGAAGGCTTAAGCGAAGAGGAATTCAAAGCTAAACTCCTGTCCGAGATAGAATATGAAGGAGAAGATAACTATTCCCAATGGATGAGGAAGCTGAGAGAGTACATGCTACTACAGCACAAAGATGTTAGTGTTATACTGGACAGCAAAATGGTTGCATTTAAATCCGTGTATACTCCACTCACTGTCATTAAACAAAAGACAGATGGAGTCAAACCAGAGGAAGAGACCACCGTTATGGAGATAGAATTCCTAAGGAAAATGAAATACAACCAATCCATAACCATTGACTTCGAATCTCATATTACCAGCAGTAGAACAGAGAACCCCGAAATCTGGACATTAATAGGGAACCCAGGTTGCGGCAAGACGTTTCTTTGCAAGTACGCCGGGTACCAATACGGGATGGATAATATCGAGAACTTCCAGTACCTGCTGTGCATTCCCTGCAGACACACAGATTGGCATGAGATAGAAGTGGCCAGACAAGAAGATAAAGAAATCAACAAATACATTCTCAGATGGCTGCGAATCAGTCTGCCACTCGGCGTGGGATGGGCAGAGTCCCTAATACGTTACCTAATGAGGACAGGAGGGGAGAGTCTCCTCCTGATAATAGACGGACTCGACGAGTTCATTAAGTCAGTCCCATTCGATACAACTCTACTCTATCTCCTCCTGCAAAAAAGAATTCTACCTACTGCCACCATCCTACTCACCAGCAGACCAGGGGCTTGGTCAAACGTATCCACGGAATTCGGTAATCAAATGATTATCAACAAACACTATCAGGTGCTAGGGTTCTCACCTGACAACCGCGATGCCTATTTCAAGAAAAGAATGAATACTGAATCCAAACTGGACGACACTAACAAACTATTCGCGAGACACGAAGAGCTGAACCTCTTGGCCCTGGTCCCTGTCAATGCGAGTCTGTTCAGTGCTCTCTTCAACGACACAGAAGACATCCTGGCTCAGACAGTTACAGATGTGTATCAAGAGCTAATAACCTATATGGTGAGGAGACAGCTGCACAGAATGGGACTAAAGAGATACACAAAAGTGTCCCACATCAGTGACTTCGACTAAAAAATAACAGATTGCATTAGTGCCATAGGGCTGGAAGCCTATAAGGGAATTTATGACCGAGAACTCGTCTGTCAGGATGATGTCACTCTGAGTTTGGCAGAAAAGCAGTACGAGTGTGAGAGGCTGGGACTAATGCAAGAGCACTTCGTAGTACTTAAGTTTGTGGGTCGAGTTAAGGTGTGGGTATACGCACACTTAACTCTACAAGAATTCATGTCCGCACTCTGGCTTAGTTACCAGAAATGGACTCAGCAATGTATGATAGTTCGGTACCTGGTGTCTTCTGACGAACTGTTATGTTTAGAATGGTAATTCGATTCGCGTGTGGCATCTTGTGTGACAAATCTATAGCAATGCAATCAGTCCTCTGCAAAAAGCTAATTCCTATTACAACTCCGCAGATACCTATGTTCTATCAACTCAAGTTGGACTCCAATGATAAGGTACTAAATTTATCAAAGATGGCAGAACTTTCATGCATATTGCTTGAGTTAATTCCGACAATATTCGAATCAAAACCAGGTCCCTCACTACTTAGCTATGTTAAGCATATTTTACCTGAATCCTTGCACTTTTACTTTGTATCAGCTGTCACTCCAAATGAGTGGTACACATTCCTACTGTCATTACCACACCTGCCACATATTCAAATAATACTCATTAATGTGGATTATATCTCCACTGAACAGTTCCGCACTCTCATGTCACGAATAGACCAATGCAGTCTCAACTACCTTGCTTTGACATTTCATAACAAAGACACTTCTACAATCCTATCTTATACAAGCATTATCTCCTCTGATATGCCAGCTGATATTAAGATTAGTATTGAATTAGTTAGATGTAATGACATTATTAAGGGTTCTGATTTCCTATTCCCTCCTCCAGCCAATCAATTCACTGGGTCTCTGTGTATACATCAAACTGACATACCAAATAAATGTATTGCAAACCTCATTAGCAAATTCTCATCCATTCAATACTTGTATTGTAATATGGTGAAACAACCTGATTGGTCACTTCGGGAATTAGTAACTCATCATAAACCTATTAACGGATTGTTCTTAAATGAATTATATGATTTTTCATTTAATTTATCCCTGGACATTTTTTCACACCTCGCTTCGCTACAAGAGATACAGCTGAATACAGAAGATCCCTACTCAGTCCTACCTTATCTACAGTCCTTCTGTAACCTAACATATATAGCTATACAGCCAACTGGTTTCAACCCACCTTATCATGTATCCTATGGAGATATTCTCATACAGATAATCAATAGGAACATTAATACTCTGAGAGTAATAAAGTTATACCAATTATCCAGTATAGGAATTAACAGCTGGGATAGTATACTAACTCCCATACAGCATTGTAATATGCTAATAGAGCTAGATATTGGGGGCATCGAGCAAAAGTGAATAAGGATTTTATATCCAGGAATACATGTGTCGATTATCTTCAGTCATTAATCAGATTATACCTCTACGTTATCCCATTGTCATCATCAGAAGTGTATACACTGTGTGATGGGTTAGCATACAGTCCTGTTATTAAGGAAATAGATATTATTATATGTGAACTCGACTCTACTTCTTGTGTACACTTCATTCATCTCATTCCTACATTGGCTCAGTTACATAAGCTGAATATAAAAGGTATCGAGTTATCATCTCCAGATCCTACTCAACTAAAGATACTGAGAGAAACAGCTGACGAGTATTCAGTGAAACTAGAGAAATGATGCAAATTTGGTGACATAAAATATTTTTAAAGTTTGAAGCTGGTGTATTCAATGGTACTATATTATTTCAACTGTTTTATTACTAAATGTTTGTATATAAATTAATTTTTAATTTACTAAGCACAGTTACTACAGGAACTGAAGTTTTGTTGTTGTTGCATTATTGAGTTACTATTCCTGTATCAGTAGTTATTTCCTATGAAGTGAGTTGGTATCAAAATTTAATGTAAATTAGACTACAAATACAGAAATAGAATAAAATACCAAAAGAGTTATAAATAAATACGAATAACTAACGAAAGCCAATAGAATAGAGATAAGTAGGAATATGTTAGCTACAAGTTAATAATAGTACAGATAACAAGTGCTATTTAGCACTCTGGTTCAGGTAGGACTCCTCTGCTCCTGTGGAGGTCCTATTTCTGTAGACTTACGAGTCCGACTTCCCTTGACGGGTCCCTTGGCAGCTGTGTCTCCCTTCCCCTCTTCGTCTGTTAGCGGGTTCTGAAAATCGGCCAGATATTCTTTAGAGTCGTAGAGAGGGTTCTCCGGACTCCGGGCCGACTTCTGTTGCCATGGTTTCTGGGACTTCCCTCCCTCGATGTCGTCAAAGTCTTTTCCTATCAAACAACAATATAAACAAATGCCAAAACATACCAACAAAAACTACAAGTAAACAACATAAAATCAAAAATTAGAGCTGAGCATGTCCTTTGGAAAAAAGGTTTGGAGACACTTTATTTTAGTCGTTGGTTGAATAAAGTGCCTCCCAAAAAGATGTTGTAAAATAACTGAACGAAAAATCTAAAATTACAGCTGTGCCGATAGCATGTCCTTTGGAGACACTATTTTAGTCGTTGGTTGATTAATAGTACTTTCAAAAGAAAATGTTGTAAAATAACTGAGTAAAAATCTAAAATTACAGCTGTGCCGACAGCATGTCCTTTGGAAACAAACAAAAACCAACTCAGCTTTCCATGGAGCATCATCGAGAGTTGACTTCTTCTGTTGCAGAGGAATATCTCCTTGCTGACTGAACACTAAATTCCCTTCAAGTCGTATACAAACTCAGCTTCCGCCGGAGCTCCGAACCCGGGCTGTACCGACTTCCTTTGGTTCCAGAGTCTCTCTTGCTCTTCCTTCAGCTGTCTACATACAATAGCACAGATACAATGCAGCTCACATTAATACAGTGGAAGCCGCTTGATCGGGAAATTCGGTTAAAATCGGGACGAGGCTTTGGAAACCAATTCGTGTTAAATAGTTTAATGTATATCGCTTAATCGGGAGAACTGGATAAACGGGACTAAATGCCACCTCACGAGGCGTCCCGATTAAGCGGCTCCCACTAATATACAAACGCATACAAGATTATCAACATAGTAGTTGTGCTTGTTTAATATTTGCTAGAACCTCGAAAGTACGAACACCAGGGGACCCAAATGCGTTCGCCTTATCCAAAGTTCGTATTAACCATCATTTGTATTAAAAAGGCTTTGAAGGGGACTTAATAGTGTTCGTGTTATCCGTACTAACGAGGTTCTATTGTATATTATAGTACAGTTGTTACCTGTTGTATCTCGTGAGATATAATATCAGTGGGATGGACAGACATATGAGAATCAGTATAACCACCACCAGCACGATAATCGCTATAACCCAGCCCTCTAGCACGGTGGGAACGGTGGGAGGCTGGGTACCGTGGGTCAAATTCCGTTATTTGTCAAAGTCTACTGAGAACAGGATCATATTAATACCTCGTTATTTGAGATAAGTTTAACGCTCAAATTAAAAAAAGATCAATTATTAAGTCCTCATGAGTTAATTATGTCCTATGGGCCTTCAAACGTTCGTAACGCTTCCAAGGGGGGAGCGGTGTCAACAATATGTGAATGACATATTTTCCGATTACAAAATTGTCCTTTAAAGCATTATATTGGGAGGAAATTGTCTCGTTTTAATGGAATATACGCTATAAAACGTTTTAACAGCCCTTATAGTGTCCCATGTATCAATTTCGGTCTTCATGGGTCAATTATGTCCCATAGATGATTTATTCCTGTATTTATACTTACGACATTCTGGAATCCTGCTGCTAGCGTTTGCGCTATTATTTCTCCAAACCTTTCTGTTAGTGTAGCCGTAACCACATTGGGATCCAGTACAACTCCATTTGTGTCCTTAAACAAGAGAGTCACATCTTGACACTGTGTTCCTAGGAGAGAATTGTTTATTTGTTTATTCGTTTGTTTGTTTACAAATAAGACAACAAGTTGTATTATAGATAACTCACTGTGAAATTGTGAATTAGTATAGACATCTGCTATACTAATAGTACACTATTAGTCCCTGTGAATGCGTACAGAATGAGAATATTAACTACTGTATATCTGATGACGTTGTTGTTCCGATAGGACATACTGTAAGTGATAGTTATTGTACTAATCAAGTAATATAGTTCTATAAGCACATTGCAGGTGTCGAATAGCGTGGCTGATTGGAATGCTTTAACACGGATTGTGAGATTGAGATTGAGACCCGTTTGATTCCCAATTTGGCTGAACTCTCCTGTATTGCTATCAACTGCAAATCTAAACAACAATAGATAAATATACAAAAAACATTCTCAAATAATACTAACTGTGAACCTAAACAACAACTACAACAACTACAACAATAATTATCATTACACATCTGAACATTTCCTATATTCCCAACTGTGAATATCTGTTAAACAACACAACAAGACAACACAATGTAACAAGAGTACAATATCCTGTTTACCTATCAAATAACTCAGTAGGGAACAGCTCCTAGGAAGTGACCAAGCTTGGTTCGCCTAACTGAAACGAACCTAACCGTACTAATAAAGCACAGCAAAATTGTTTAATTCCATCAGATTCAACTAACACAGTTAAGTTAGGAATCCGCTTATGGAGTCATTATACAAAGTACGTTCTGTAACCGATATCCATTGGTCAACTGACCAGCTCTTGTAGGCAGATGTATTTATAGAAAGTAGTATATATAGGCTAGTTAGTTGCTGTTAATTTATTGAATTGGAACTAAAAAATAATCTCAAATAAACCGACACATAGACACATCTGGAGTGTGATAATTATCGACATAACTATCGACACACTTCGTTGCTAGTTAACACTGCAAGTGAGTTATCCTAACACTCTTTATGTACATTAGATATTCCAGATATAATAAATCAAATAATTCCTGAAGAAAATTAGGCCTGTTTAAACGTTACGTAACCAAAGATTCCCGAAATTATACATATCCCCTCTATGTCACGCTTTTTGGACCATTTTGTCACACATTAGTTGACCCCCTCCACTTGAAAGCGTTGCGTAACATTTGAATGCATAATATCTGCTTGTCTGTTGGTTTGTTTGTTTATTATGAATGGGAACTAATTTGATAACAAATGATAAAATTGAAAGAATATGTCGCTTGTTTATACAATTAATGTTAAACTTAATGGCTTGGAACAGTTAGTTAGGTCACAATACTTTGTTAGTATTTCGAAGCTTCTTAACACATAAATTGTGTGGAATTGTCTACAAGCTAAACCGACTATTAATTAATGTGTATGTAGCGAAGTGCTATTAGTTTTCTCACAATATAGTATTTTGATTAAATATAAATACATTTATAGATTATCGAGAAACAAGTGAAATTACTTCCTGCATCTATATTCCAGATACACAATCTGAACAAGTTAGTTACAATAATAATATTTACTGTATATTCTTTAAATAATTCGGTTATTAGTATGCAAACTAAATTCAGCAATAATTTTGAACCAATATTCCCTAGGAGATAATTTCTTTGTTAAATAATCAGGCTTGCCGTGGATATGGATATCCATGGAGATCTCCATGGATATATCCATGGAGATCTCCATGGATGGATATCGTGGTTTTGGTCATATCCATGGATATTGTGGATATCCACGGCTATCGTATATATCAAAGGATATTGTGAAAAATTCATTTCAATGTTGTCGTTTATCACGTATGAAGACTTGTACTAACTGAATAATTATAACAATGTAACAATAGTCTATTATATGCACATGTGTACATTGATTTACTTATTATATATTGTTAGCAATCATTGACAATCAATATTACCGATATTATATACGCAAGCTTATGCAATTTCAAGAAATCAGCCGTGATGATATGAACGGCAGACTCCGAGATGAGTCTGCAATCTATAAAGATATACCGGCGTTTCGGAACAAAAATCAAGTCAATGCCAAAGCAATCTACCTCACTGAAGAAGAAAAATACGCGCCCTACCTCTCGTGTGGATTTTGTTCCAAAACTTTCGTGTGGTACAATTTGACCCAAGGAAAATGGGTAAACCAGAGTGGGATGAGCACAGTGAAAGTCCACCAGGAAACCTGTAGCAAGAATGAGTCTAGAACTATAATGTGTACCCAACAACCTCTGATCGACAAAGCTTTGATTGCGATAAAGCCAAGAGAAACAAGGAAACCTCTACCGGCAAAGATGAAAAAGATGTGGAGGGATGAAGTAGTGGGTCATTTGAGTGAGAACTCAACCATCTCCATCAACTCATGTGCAAAGTTGGCTTCTGCTCATGCCAACTATGCAGCTTGTGTCACCTTCAAGACTAATTTTCTCTACAACTGGAACATTGGGCGAACCTACATCACTAGCGGTATGTAATTTTATATTTTGTTCCTATTAGTAGCAATGACTAGTATGCGACTATATAATTTATATGTTACAAATTTCATTCTCGAAATAAGACATAAACTAAATTTATGTTTACCAGTTCATATTAACTTCAAATAACTTTGTATAGGTATACTAGAAAACGGAACAGTCGCCCATCTACAATTGAAGCAGTTATACATGTTATGCTCACACTCTGAAGTGACCGATTCTTGTGTTTCTGGAATTATGGATTTTTGGTCTGGTAGGCATCAGCAACGAGTTAGTTATGGTGGAATCATTGCATGTGGGTTGACAGAGGAATGGAAGTGGTTCCAGTTTCCCCTTCGTCTGGAGAACCTTGACGAAATATCGCATAACTCTGAATTTACATTCAAAATGTTTACAGAGGCTTTCTGTATGGAGATGAAACCACGATACCCATTCTTTGTGACAACAGATAATGAGAACAAGATGAAGGCGGCTTTCGATGGGCGATGGGAAACAGCTGATTGCAACTTTGGAGGTAGAATTGGATGCACAGAGCATGCATTGTCAACATGTCTCACCTTCGTACTTGATGCTGAGCCAAAAGGACATTGCAGATTAGAATTACAAGATCAGTTACTGGATAAAATAACCACTATTGAAAATTTCTATAACCGCCGTGATGACAAGGCAAAAAAGCTGGTGAGAGCAATACCAGAGAAATCCACCACGCGTCCTTGGCGATCCTATTATAACAGATTGTTAGCTGCAGTGCAAAATTATGTGGTGTACCTTACAGAAGAAGATAGCTCTGTGGTGGATAATCTACCATCTTTAGCCCTACTAAAGTCTGTGTTTGCAGTGTTGGATCAAATAAAACGCTTCTTTGATTGGGTTGAAGTGGACGGTGTAACATCGCATCGATCCTTTGTGAATTACCTTGTTCTTGACATGCATTTGTTCGGCCGCCAAATGGATAATTCTGAGCAATGTGTTACAAGAAACTTATGCCAAGATCTGCGAGGTCAAATGGAACTTAAATTGTGGATTTATTCTGGCTCGCCCTTTTCTCAGTCTGCTGCTTTCCTCTCTGGTAAGTAACTAGAGTTACTAGACAAACATTCACTACTTTATATTATCTATCTATTTTTTATTCTTGCAGGTCTGGACATCCCAAAAACTATTGGAGGTTATGTAAAACAGTACTCCCGATCGACAAGCTCACTTAAGAAAACCTTCGCTGCCACTTGGATGAAGGTGGCAGCCGAACACGATAACTTAATTGATCAGTACCTAGAAGAACTCTTCGGAATGTGTGATCCATCAGTTAAACAGTCCGAACTACATGAGCTGAAAAGGGTTAGTCATCAAATATCTGGAGATCCCTTCGAAGATTTATACCTGATAACCGATGAGGAAGAACAATCGCTTGCCAAAAAGGCAAAGGTTTCTACTCTCGGAATAGAACTCCAAGAGTTCAGAGACACCCGGGTACCAATGAAAGATCCCACTGAATTCTGGCGGTACAGTCAGTTAAAACGTTTGCGCACCTGTGCAAAGATAATTTTCTCGGCGCCAGTATCTTCTGCAGCCGTGGAGAGGTTGTTCAGCCAAGCCGGAATCCTACTATCGAAAATGAGAAAGAGGATGTCACCGGCTGTCATGAAGAAACTGGTATACATCAGGTACCAGAATAAATATAAGGAACTTATCAATAAGCTTGGAATTGTTATCGATCCAGGAGAACTAGAAAAGGCCATCGATGAAGACAGAGAAAAAAAAGCATTTGAGACCGATGTTGAATCTGATAGTGATGAAACTTAGGATTATGTTATTACTTTTAGAAACATGTTTTAGTGCACGTATACTAGTACCATAACATGCAACATATAACCAGACAAATTATAGATACTAAAATAGTTTTATAGTTGGCTCATATATTATAAATATCCATGGATGTCCATGGATATTGCTTTTAGACATTCGTGGATATCCATGGATATCCATGGATATCCACGCAAAATTCCGTGGATATGGATATGGGTATGGATAGGAAATTTCATCTCCACGGCAAGCCTGTAAATAATGAACTTATAAAGGCAACCCACATTATCTGTGATTTTCATCTGCTACATTTCTCATATACTTATTGCATATGCTTACTTACCATATATGGGCATAATGATTATTAAACACAAACTATAGGAGATAAACTAGGTCGCTGTGTATTAAAATACTACAAATACAATTACTCTCTTTGATACGCAAATCAGTGGAGCGTCGTAATTTCTTCCTATTTTCCCGGAAATTTGTATTAAATGGTGTCGATTTCATATACAGTGGAGTTCGCTTAATAGCAACCCGTGTTTGGCACTAAATCTGGTTGCTAATAGGCGAAGTTGCTAATAGGGAAATGAAATTAACAGTATTATCAACACTTTGGGACCTGAAAAGGTGATGCTAATAAAGCAATAATATAATATTGCTAATAGGGGAGTTGCTAATAAGCAAACTCCACTATACAGGTAAACCTCCCAAAGCGGCACCCATCGGGAGAATGATTTTGTGCCGCTTCTCGGAGGTTGCCGCTACTCGGAGGTTGCCGCTACTCGGAGGTGCCGCTTTGGGAGGTTTACCTGTATTTGTTTTAGGCTAGGGGAATTAAACCTAGTACTCCATAACCGATATTTCCTTTTTGTATTAACGAGAGTCTAATCGAGCAATTTATGCGTTTGACAAACAAGTGAATATCCAAATAATATAATTATTAATTCATAGTACAATGAATTCAGATTTGGACCCCATCAGATTATAAGTTAGTCTTTGATGGTAAAGTGTTGATGGCAATTGAGACTGCAATTTCATTGGTTGAGCCTTTGTTAAAGAACAATAGACTCATATAAATAGAGCTTGATAGGCATAATTATACAATTATTATTATTTGTGTTGTTTGTAGATGATATTTTATCAGTTTTATTCTATAGATTTATTGACAAACAAGTGAAATTAACTTCAACATCAACACTCCAGAGATTCTCACAAGTGAGTTTGAATACTAATTAATCAATTGAGATGTATAATTATGTTAATTGTATACAAATAATACTGTACAAATCGGTTATAACTAACCCCCTAGTCCCTAGTGCTTAGCCGCACTACAAAATAAGTACGTATGTACTATTCGAGTGTCGTACTAACATACCTGCAAACCATATAGGAAAGTACAGTGAACTCTCGTTATAACGAAGTGCTTGGGACCTGTAAATTCCTTCGTTATTTCCGGATATTCGTAGCAAGCGGATAATATTTAATGCGTTTAGTGCTCTGAAGAAAAATGTCCATTTCGTTATAAGCGGTTATTTCGTTATATCCGACTTCGTGATATCGTGAGAATTTCATCGCATAGTTAAAAAACCTTTTTTATGCAGTTAATTAATCTATAATTATTCATGTTTCTGGAAATCCCTAGTATGTATCTTATTTCACCATAATGACGTCTAGTAATCGTATCTAGTATTTTTAAAGAAAGTGTATGACCTGTTTATAATTGTATGTTATTGGCATGTGTCCGACTTTTTAACCCAATATATAAACCAGTTTCATGAGTTTGACATCCTTTTGAAAAGTAGTACAGCAGAATATTTTTGATATTTAATTTCTTTACATTTCAATTGATCTTAACAATCGTACCCGGAGTTTTCCAGTTCTGTTAATTTTATGTGTGATAAAGCACCCAATATTTAGGGCCCACTTAGAAAACTTGTAAGTCGTTTTGCTCAGACAAATTCCTGTAGTAAGCCAAATTGCGTACTTCCCTTGTACTTGATAACGGAGTTCATCCAACATTATATAATTCATTGAAATCTTGCTTTAAAGGCTGATTCTAACAAAATATTTAAGTATCCCAACAGATAACGTTTTCAATTCCTAATTAATTATTATCCAATCCAATATCCGATAGCGAACGCAAATTTTTTGTGTTTCAGAATCCATAAAACTGAAATAATAGGATATTTATCTCGGTTCTTAGGTCCATAAGCTTTGTACCCATTCGAATGTGTTCCCTTTGCGAAGCCATGGAGTAGCTTCTCTCTCTTTAAAAAATTCGTTTTTGTAAGTTTAGCAAATTATTATTAAAATATGTATGCAATAATTATTTAAATTGTAACATATTTATGAAAATTACAATATTATATTTCCATTATGTACCCCCGAAGCATTTACAGTTCAAATGAAAGTACAAGGTGCATATATATAATATTGCCAAAAATACACGGATAAATTTATAATCAGGAAATCTGAGTAATCGGATAAGTCTTCAAACTAAAACTTCAAAGAATCTAACTAAAGTTTTGTGGCTTCAATAGACAAAAAGTCACAAAGGAAATTTGTGAAATCCTTGGTAACAATGTAAAATTTAATTGCTCAAAAAAATCCTGAAGTATCTATATGTTATAGTGGTTATAAGTACGGTGTGTCTTCCGTTTTCCAATTCAAAGAAATTTGAATAAATATTACCAAAAAATCTACCCAGAATCACAAATTAGTATGAAATTACCATACTTAAAAACTTCAAGGGTTGCTTATACTTGGACAACTTGTTGTTAAATAATATAAACCGATTTTTACTATAAATTGAAGCTAATTTTCAAATATTATAATAGTAAAGATATATACTTAATGAGAATATTTTCACGATCATAAAAACACAGAGGGTATCCAATAAAGCGATTTTATAACCATGACCATATTACTCAGGTCATGGGTAATACAGGCCCGGCGGTTATAAAGTGGTCAGGCCATGGCTTGACCGGCCTAACTAGTGACGTAAGAGTGGTCAGGCCATGGCCTGACCGAACTGACCGCTTCCGCCGTCCCTGTAATGTTCTGGTTAGTACATCCAGTGCATAAGGGAATTCTTACTGTTGATTTTATATAGACCGAGATGGCCAAATTCCAGGAAGAATTAGCGGCCGCTACGAAACAATTATCGAAAACATTAACTCGAGACGACATTGAGAAGATACAAATTTTACTCGCAATTCCAAGTAGAATAATCGAAAAAGTAAAAGCTAGCGATGAACCCGGTATTAAATTTCTAACTCTGCTGAAGAAATGGGATGGATTTAACCCCGTAGAGTTCATGCGAGTACTCGAGGAAATGGGAAACAGAGAATTGCTATCTCTAGCCAAGAAGATACCTTGGTTAAATGCATCAGTTGCAAAATGGGCCACAAAAGAATCGAAAACAGCTCACACGTTCATAGAACTGTTGCGTGACGTATCATCATGTGATTGGGAAATAATCGGACAAACCATAACAGAGAGTGATAACACCGAAGAGATACTGAATAGTTGCATACAAGAGGGAATAATCTCGAAAGATCTAAATGTGCTATGCAAAGCCATGACAGCAATTGAAAGAGTCGATTTAGTACCGAAAATCCAAAATTACGCATCTATGTTCGAAGGTTTAAGCGAAGAGGAATTCAGAGCCAGACTCCTGTCAGAGATAGAATACGAAGGAGAAGATAACCATCCCCAATGGATGAGGAAGCTGAGAGAGTACATGCTATTACAGCACAAAGATGTTAGTATTTTACTGGACAGCAAAATGGTTGCATTGGAATCCGTGTATACTCCACTCACTGTCATTAAACAAGAGACAGATAGAGTCAAACCAGAAGAAGAGACCTCCGTTAAAGAGATAGAATTCCTGAGGAAAATGATTGAATACGAAACTGAACCGATGGAAATCCCTACAATTGTTAAAGACATTACCAAATTAGAAAAACCTCGACCAGTGTCCAAATACATTAAATGGAGGACTAATTTAACACAAAAATTTAAGGGAAAATCAAAACTTATTGGCCATAGCAGAAAATTAATGGAATCTCAAGTCGAGCCAGAAAGCGATAAAGTAATTGACACTAAACTAAAGCGGGTTTTGAGATCAAAATTAAAATCAGATTTAGAAGTCAAACTTGTTGACTTCGAATCTCATCTTTCCCATTGTCGCACCGAGAAACCTGAAATATGGACACTAATAGGGAACCCAGGTTGTGGCAAGACCTTTCTTTGCAAGTACGCCGGGTACCACTACGGGATGGATAATATGGAGAACTTCCAGTATCTGCTGTGTATTCCCTGCAGAGACACAGAATGGCATGAAATGTAGGTGGCCAGGCAAGAAGATAAAGAGATCAATAAATACATTCTCAGATGGCTGCGCATCAGTCTGCCACTCGGCGTGGGATGGGCAGAGTCCCTGACGCGATACCTAATGAGGACAGGAGGGGAGAGTCTCCTCCTGATCATAGACGGACTCGACGAGTTCATAAGTCAGTCCCATTCGAGACCACTCTACTCTATCTACTCCTGCAGAAAAGAATTCTACCTAGCGCTACCATCCTACTCACCAGCAGACCAGGAGCTTGGTCAAATGTATTCAGCGAATTCGGTAATAAAATTAATATTAACAAACACTATCAGGTGCTAGGGTTCTCGCCTAAGAATCGAGATGCATATTTTAAGAAAAGAATGAATGCTGAATCCAAACTGGAGGACACAAACAAACTATTCCAGAGACACGAAGAGCTGAACCTCTTGGCCCTGGTCCCTGTCAATGCGAGTCTGTTCAGTGCTCTATTTAACGACACAGATGATATCCTAGCTCAGACCGTGACAGATGTGTATCAAGAGCTGATAACCTATATGGTGAGGAGACAGCTGCACAGAATGGGACTAAAGAGATACACAAAAGTGTCCCACATCAGTGGCTTCGACTCAAAAATAAAAGATTGCATTAGTGCCATAGGGCTGGAAGCCTACAAGGGTATTTACGACAGAGAACTCGTCTGTCAGGATGATGTCACTCTCAATTTCTGCTGAAAAGGAGTACCAGTGTGAGAGACTGGGACTAATGCAAGAGCACTTCGTGGTGCTTAAGTTTGTGGGTCGAGTTAAGGTGTGGGTATACGCACACTTAACACTGCAAGAATTCATGTCCGCAGTATGGCTTAGTTACCAGAAATGGACTCAGCAATGCATGATAACTCGGTACCTGGTGTCCTCAAATGAACTGTTCGTTATGTTTAGAATGGTAATTCGTTTCGCGTGTGGCATCTTGTGCGACAAATCTATAGCTATGCAATCTGTCCTCTGCAAGAAGCTACTTCCTATTACGAATCCACAGATACCTATGTTATATCAACTCGGGTTTGACGCACATGAATTACTAAATTTATTTAATTTGTTAGAATTTTCACGAATATTGCTTGAGTTAATTCCGACAATATTCGAATCAAAACCAGTTCCCTCACTACTTAGCTATGTTAAGCATATTCTACCTGAACCCTTGCACTTTTACTTTGAATCAGCTGTCTCTCCAAATGAGTGGTACACATTCCTACTGTCATTACCACACCTGCCACATATTCAAATAATACTCATTAATGTGGATTATATCTCCACTGAACAGTTCCGTACTCTCATATCACGAATAGACCAATGCAGTCTCAACTACCTTGCTTTGCGATTTTATAAGAAAGACACTTCTACAATCCTATCTTTTACCAGCATTATCTCTTCTGATATGCCAGCTCATATTAAGATTAGTATTACATTAGATGAGTGTACTGGCATTAGGAATTCTGATATCCTATTCCCTCCTCCAGCAAATCAATTCACTGGGTCTCTGGGTATACGTAACACTGACATATCACATGAATGTATTACAAACCTCATTATCAAATTCTCTTCTATTAAATACTTGTATTATATGAAGATAGATTTTCACCCTCAGTCTATACCTTGGTCAATTCGGGAATTACTAACACATCACAAACCTAGTAACGGAATGTTCTTAAATGAATCATATGATTTTTCATTTGATATATCCCTGGACATATTTTCACACCTCGCTTCGCTACAAGAGATACACCTGTTTACACAAGATCCCTACTCAGTCCTACCTCA
Source organism: Hexactinellida sp. DTS-2022 (assembly GCA_028753945.1). Taxonomy (NCBI): domain Eukaryota; kingdom Metazoa; phylum Porifera; class Hexactinellida; species Hexactinellida sp. DTS-2022. Next base: position 3,921,662 of record JAPNXP010000011.1, on the reverse strand, counting down.
TCTACAGTCCCTCTGTAACCTAACATATCTAGCTATACAGCCATATGGTTTGAACAAACTTGATCATGAATCCTATGGAGATATTCTCATACAGATAATCAATAGGAACAGTAATACTCTGAGAGGAATAAAGTTATACCAATTATACACTATAGGAATTAGCAGCTGGGATAGTATACTCGCTCCTATACAGCATTGTAATAAGCTAATAGAGCTAGAGATCGAGGGCATTGTTTCAGAAGTGAATAAGGATATTATATCCCGGAATACATCTGTCGACTATCTACAGTGCTTAATCAGATTACACCTCTTCCGTAACCCATTATCATCATCAGAAGTGTATACAATGTGTGATGGCTTAGCTTTTAGTCCTGTTATTAAGGAAATAGTAATTAGTTGGTGTGAACTCGACTCTACTTCTTGTGTACACTTCATTCACCTCTTTCCTACATTACCTCAGTTAAAGAAGCTGAATGTTTCATTTAATGAGTTATCATCTCCAGATCCTACTCAAGTAGATATACTGAGAGAAACAGCTGACGAGTATTCAGTGGAGTGTGAGACTAGAAGTCATAAAGAAATGATGCAAATTTGATGACATAAATAAATTAAAATTTGAAGCTTGTGAATTCATTGCTACTATATTATTTCAACTGTTATAATACTAAATGTTTGTATATAAATTAATTTTGAATTTACTAAGCACAGTTACTACAGGAAGGGAAGTTTTGTGTTGTTGAATTATTGGTGACTATTCCCTGTCACTAAATTGTTATTCCCGAAGAAGTGAGTTGATATCAAATTTAATGTAAATTATACTACAAATACAGAAACACATTAAATACAAAAGAGTTAGAAATAAATACGAATAACTAACGAAAGCCAAATAGAATAGAGATAAGTAGGAATATGTTAGCTACAAGTTAATAATGGAACAGATAACAAGTGCTATTTGGACTCTGGTTCAGGTAGGACTGTGTAGATTATCTACAGTCCTCTGCTCCTGTGGAGGGTCCTATTTCTGTAGGCTTACGAGTCCGACTTCCCTTGACGGGTCCCTTGGCAGCTGTATCTCCCTTCCCCTCTTAGTCTGTTAGCGGGTTCTGGAAATCCGCCAGATATTCCTTAGAGTCGTAGAGAGGGTTCTCCGGACTCCGGGCCCACTTCTGTTGCCAGGGTTTCTGGGACTTTTCTCCCTCGATATCGGCAAAGTCTTTTCGTGTCAAACAACAATATAAACAAATGCCAAACAAATAGACTAACAAACTACAAGTAAACAACAGAAAATAAATAAAAATCTAAAATTACAGCTGTGCCGATAGCATGTCTTTTGGAGGCACATATTTTGGTCGTTGGTTGATTAATGGAGTTTCCATAAGATAATGCCGTAAAAATAAGTGACTTAAAAATCTAAAATTACAGCTGTGCCAAAGCATGTCAGTTGGATGACTTTATTTTGATCGTTCGTTGGTTGACTAGTGCCTCCAAAAAAATTCCATAAATTAACTGATTGAAAAATAGAAATTACGGCTGTGCCGACAGAGTGTCCTTTGGAGGCACTTTATTTTGGTCGTTGGTTGATTAATAGTGCCTCCAAAAGAAAATGCTGTAAATAACTGACTGAAAAATCTAAAATTACAGCTGTGCCGACAGCATGTCCTTTGGAGGCACTATATTTTGGTCGTTGGTTGATTAATATACTACCTCCAAAAGAAAATACTGTAAAATAACTGAGTGAAAATCTAAAATTACAGCTGTGCCGAAAGCATGTCCTTAGAGGCACTGTATTTTGGTCGTTGGTTGATTAATAGTGCCTCCAAAAGAAAATGCTGTAAATCCCTGACTGAAAATCTAAAATTACTGCTGTGCCGATAGAGTGTCCTTTAGAGGCACTGTATTTTGGTCGTTGGTTGATTAATAGTGCCTTCAAAAAAATGCCTGTAAATAACTGACTGAAAATCTAAAATTAGAGCTGTGCCGACAGCATGTCCTTTGGAAACAAACTAATAAAGAAACAAACAAAAACCAAATCACCTTTCCATGGCGCATCATCGAGAGTTGACTTCTTCTGTTGCAGAGGAATATCTCCTTGCTGACTGAAGACTAAATTCCCTTCCAAGTTAGTATACAAACTCAACTTCCGCCGGAGCTTCGAACCCGGGCTGTACCGACTTCCTTTGGTTCCAGAGTCTCTCTTGCTCTTCCTTCAGCTGTCTACATACAATAGCACAGATACAATGCAACTCACATTAATACAGTGGAAGCCGCTTGATCGGGAAATTCGGTTAATCGGTAATTCGGTTAAAATCTTTGACGAGGCTTTGGAAACCAATTCGTGTTAAATAGTTTAATCAGGGTATTACACAGGACTAGAATTGAATACATACGCATACATGATTATCAACATAGTAGTTGTCTTTGTTTAATATTTGCTAGAACCTCGTTAGTACGAACACCAGGGAATCCAAAAGGGTTCGCCTTATCCAAAGTTCGTCTTAACCATCATCTATCTATCTATCTCTATATTAAAAGAGGAATTGTTGTGTGTGTGTGTGTGTGTGTGTGTGTGTGTGTGTGTGTGTGTTTTTGTCCAGAATTGATTGGAAATACTACGAGTCCCAGAAAGCTGAAAATTTGTATACAGGGGTAATTTTGTACTGCGACAACGATCTATTGGTTTTTGAAGAGAAATATTCACATTTAAAGGTGACAAAATATGTTAGCCAATTAAATTCGAGGGTTTGTTAGTATGGATTACTAACTTATTCAATTAGTATAAATAGATTGTGCATAATAGAAATATATTCTGAGGCTCCAATTTGATTGATTGAAAATAAATTCATTTAACCAATCAATCATTAGTCTATTCTATTGCCTGTTTTTCTTTTAGTATTATTTTGATTCGAGCTTTCTTATCGTGCAACTGAAATTTATTGAGCTACTAAAACTCATTATTAATGTGATTGCTTTTTGGGAGGGAAAGGCCGCGAAGCGGCCGTTAATTGTATCGCGTAGTGCCTAACACGAACAAACAAAAGTCGCGAAGCGACTTTTGTGAGAGAGTGATCCGTCGCGAAGCGACCGAGACCGAAGGGCTCGTATATTAAAAGAGGAATTGTTGTGTGTTTGTGTGTATGTGTGTGTGTGTGTGTGTGTGTTTGTCCAGAATTGATTGGAAAGACTACGAGTCCGAGAAAGCTAAAAATTTGTATACAGGGGTAATTTTGTACTGCGACAACGATCTATTGATTTTTGAAGAGAAATATTTACATTTGAAGGTGACAAAATATGTTAGCCAATTAAATTCGAGGGTTTGTTAGTATGGATTGGCAGATTTCATCAATTAGTATAAATAGATTGTGCATAATAGAAATATTTCTGAGCCTCCAATTTGATTGATTGAAAATAAATTCATTTAACCAATGAATCATTTGTCTATTCTATTGCCTGTTTTTCTTTAGTATTATTTTGATTCGAGCTTTCTTATGGTGCAACTGAAATTTATTGAGCTATTAAAACTCATTATTAATGTAATTGCTTTTAGGGAGGGAAAGGCCGCGAAGCGGCCGTTAATTGTATCGCGTAGTGCCTAACGCGAACAAACAAAAGTCGCGAAGCGATTTTTTTTGAGAGAGTGATCCGTCGCGAAGCGACCGAGACCGAAGGGTTCGTTTGTATTAAAAAGGCTTTGTTAGGGACTTAATAGTGTTCGTGTTACCCGTACTAACGAGGAGCTACTGTATGTTATAGTCAGTTGTTACCTGTTGTATCTCCTGAGATATAATATCAGTGGGATGGCCAGACATATGAAAATCAGTATAACCACCACCAGCACGATAATAGCTATAACCCAGCCCTCTAACCCACCGTGGGTTATAAACTGGAACCAAATATTATGTCATAAATAACCGGGTTGTCAGTAATGTAGCTGTTAAAGAAATTGCTACGAAATGCAGTCAGTTCTGCTTATTGTGAAAAATTTCATCTACTTAATCTGAAGGTTCTCTGTATTATGAACAAACCCTATGCCTCTAGTTAACTGCTTACATTGGGTTTGTATTAAGTTGAATTCGCTTATTATGAAGTCTCTCCATAATTTTTTCTACTTGAATGTTCATAATAAAAGAACCTGACTGTACTAATAAACAACAAAATAGTTTGAAAAATGGAATAGTAAAAAATAACTAGTTTACTTCAATCAGAATCAACTAACACAGTTAAGATAGGAATCCGCTTATGGAGCCATTATACAAAGTACGTTCTGTAACCGATATCCCATTGGTCAGCTGACCAGCTCTTGTAGGCAGATGTATTTATAGAAAGTAGTTAAATAGGCTAGTTAGTTGCTGTTAATTTATTGAATTGGAACTAAGAAATAAACTCAAACAAACCAACACACAGACACATCTGAAGTGTAATAATTATCGACATAACTATCGACACATTACGTTGCTAGTTAACACAGCAAGTGAGTTATCCTAATAGTCTTTATGTACATTAGATATTCTACGTAGATATAATAAATTAAATAATTCCTGAAGAAAATTAGTGCCCGTTTAAACGTTACATAACCAAAAATTCCCGAAATTGTGCAAACCCCCCTCTATGTCACGCTTTTTGTACCATTGTACAACAACAAAAAAAGATGTTTTGTCACACTTTGGTTGACCCCCTCCACTTGGAAGCGTTACGTAACATTTGTACGGCACTTTGAAATACGTAATATCTACATGTCTGTTGGTTTGTTTGTTTATATGAATGGGAATTAATTTGATAACAAATGATAAAATTGAAAGAATATGTAGCTTGTTGATTCAATTAATGTTAAACATAAGGGATTCGGACAGTTAGTTAAGCCACAATACTTTGTTAGTATTTCGAAACCACTTAACACATAAATTGTGTGGAATTGACTACAAGCTAAACCGACTATTAATTAATGTGTATGTAGCGAAGTGCTATTGGTTTTCTCACAATATAGTATTTTGATTAAATATAAATACATTTATAGATTATCGAGAAACAAGTGAAATTACTTCCTGCATCTATATTCCAGATACACAATCTGAACAAGTTTGTTACAATATTAATATTTACAGTATATTCTTAAAATAATTCGGTTATTAGCATGCAAACTAAATTCAGCACTAATTTTAAACAAATATTGCCTTGCAGATACTTTCTTTGTTAAATATTGAACTCATAAGGCAACTCACATTATCTGTGATTTACATTTGCAACATTTCTCATATATACTTATTGCATACGCTTATTACCATATATGGGCATACTGATTTGTTACACACAAACTATAGGAGATATGGTAGTAGATAGTTGTGAATTAAAATAATACAAATACAATGACTCTCTTTGATACGCAAATCATTGGAGCGTCGAAATTTCTTCCTATTTTCCCGGAAATTTGTATTAAATGGTGTCAATTTCATGTACAGTGGAGTTCGCTTAATCGCAACCCAGTGGCGTATCCAGGTCAATTTGGTTGGGCTTAGAATACAAAATTTCGCTTATCCTCGCTTGCAATACCAGTGGCGTATCCAGAGGGGGTGCTCAGGGTGCTAGAGCACCCCCCTTTGCTGGGTGATCAAGCACGGCTGTATTAATAGTCAGATGGGTTTCGGTGCAGGCCTAAGTTTCAACACCCATAGCACCCCCCTTAAATTCGGCCCTTAGCACCCCCCTTATGAAAATCCTGGATACGCCACTGCAACCCGTGTTTGGCACTAAATCTGGTTTCTAATAGGGAAATGAAATTAACAGTATTATCAACACTGGGGACCTGAAAAGGTGATGCTAATAAAGCAATATAATATTGCTAATAGGGGAGTTGCTAATAAGCAAACTCCACTGTATTTCTTTTAGGCAAGGGGAATTATAAACTTTGTACTCCTTAACCATATACAGGTAAACCTCCCAAAGCGGCACCCATCGGGAGAATGATTTTGTGCCGCTTCTCGGAGGTTGCCGCTTTGGGAGGTTGCTCGTAAGGTAATACTCCCAAAGCGGCACTCATCGGGAGAATGGTTTTGTGCCGCTTCTCGGAGGTTGTCGCTACTCGGAGGTGCCGCTTTGGGAGGTTTACCTGTATTTGTATTAACGAGAGTCTAATCGAGCAATTTATGTGTTTGACAAACAAGTGAATATCCAAATAATATAATTATTAATTCATAATACAGTACAATACAATTCATTCAGATTTGCTACTCAATCATATTATAAGTTAGTCTTTGTAAAGTGTTGATGACTGCAATTTCATTGGTTGAGCCTTTGTTAGGAACAATAGACTCATATAAATAGAGCTTGTTAGGCATAATTATACAATTATTATTATTTGTGTTGTTTGTAGATAATATTTTATCAGATTTATTCTATAGATTTATTGACAAACAAATGAATCTAACTTCAGCATCAACTTTCTAGAGATTCTCACAAGTGAGTTTGAATAATAGTTAATCAATTGAGATGTATAATTCTGTTAATTGTATACAAATAATACTGTACAACTCGGTTATAATTAACCCCTACTTCCTACTCACTACAAAATAATTATTCGAGTGTGCGTACTAATATACCTGCAAACCATATAGGGAAGTACAGTGAACTCTCGAAAAATGAAGTGGTTGGGACCTGTAAATTCCTTCGTTATATTCGGATATTCTTGGCAAGCGGATAATATTTAATGCGTATAGTGCTCTGAAGAAAAATGTCCATTTCTTTATAAGCGGTTATTTCGTTATATCCGACTTGGTGATAACGGGAGAATTTCATTGCATAGTTAATCAACTTTATTTGTGCAACTAAACTGTAATTATTCAATATTAATGCCTCAAGGGAGGTATGTATCTTGTTTCACCATAATTACGTCTTAAGGTGACTAGTAAATGTATCTAGTATTTTTAAGGAAAGTGAATGATCTGTTCATAACTGTATGTCCTGAATTAATACTGAGCGAAAGTTTTTACCATCTATATCTCTATAAATGTGTCCAAGGAGATGAACCAAATTGCACGGAATTATTGGCATGTGTCCTACTTTTTTAACCTAATGTATAATTCAACATTATATACATCCTTGAATCTTGCTTTAAAGGCTGATTCTAACAAATATTCAAGTATCCCACAGATAACGTTTTCAATCCCTAATTTATTATTATCCGATAGTGGACGCAAACGTTTTGTGTTTCAGAATTCATAAAACTTAAATCAGTGGAAATTTGTATCGGTTCTAAGACTCATAAGCTTTGTATCAATTCCCTTGTGTTCCAAAGGAAGTACCATGGAGTTTTGGGGATTTTATCTCTTTTTGGGGCTGCCCCCTCCAGAGTCCCCCCTGCCGAAAATTCTGGCGCCGCCTCTATTGTATTCGCTTAGATTTCAAACTTATATTATAATAAACATCTGGTCAACAGATTAGAATTTAATGCAATTAAAACACTATTTAATGATGTGGGTTGTGCTCCATTAATAACTGAAGCAATGTTGAAATTAGAATTATCTCTAAATTTATTTATTTGAGATGTAAGTTTAATTAATTGTTTTTATAAATAGGTATGCAAATTATTGTATTAATTATTTGATTTGTAATATATTTATGTTGACTTTTAGTATTTTGATTAAGTGAGTACGTGACAACTAAAATACTTTCATCTTATCGTTAAGTATGTTAAAGACTTGAAATTGAATACCCTACATTCATTTCATTGAACAAGTCAGTATTTCGACTTGTGGATAATGCATACGGATAAGACGTACCTCGCTAAGTACGTACTTTTTCTTGTTTCCCAGGGTGGTACGTGTTAACCGAGTTCCACTGTATATAAATTGTACATTGATCGTTCAAGACACTTATTATGTTTTAACAAAGGAATTTGCAGATCACTGCCAGGAAAGTGACATAGGAAATTTGCGAATTAGTACTTTGTAAGCACAGTGTATCGATCCCGTTTATAATAACCATTCGGCAGTTTTCCTTGAATATGAAGTTTAATTGCACAAAGTTCCTGAAATATTCATGTTGTAGTGGTTAAAAGTAGGTATGCCTTCCGTTTTCCAATTAAATTTGTAGTCTAAATCTGAAAAGCGAATTCAATTCTTTTTTCCAGACAATCTACTCAGAATAACAATTTGCCCATATTATAAACTGGAGTGTTGCATGTGTATGTTTATTGGTTTGTTAAAGAATAGAAAACAAGTTACTAGAAATTGAAACTAACTTACAAATAATATAATAGGAAAACAAATATACTTAACAAAACTATTTTAGTATTTATAAAGCACAAAAAGTATCAATAGAGCCATTATACTATAAGCATGACCATTTTACTCATGTCATGGGTATTGGTCTAGTTAGTACACCAGTGCATAAGGGAATTCTTACTGTTGATTTTATATAGACCGAGATGGCCAAATTCCAGGAAGAATTAGCGGCCGCTACGAAACAATTATCGAAAACATTAACTCGAGACGACATTGAGAAGATACAAATTTTACTCGCAATTCCAAGTAGAATAATCGAAAAAGTAAAAGCTAGCGATGAACCCGGTATTAAATTTCTAACTCTGCTGAAGAAATGGGATGGATTTAACCCCGTAGAGTTCATGCGAGTACTCGAGGAAATGGGAAACAGAGAATTGCTATCTCTAGCCAAGAAGATACCTTGGTTAAATGCATCAGTTGCAAAATGGGCCACAAAAGAATCGAAAACAGCTCACACGTTCATAGAACTGTTGCGTGACGTATCATCATGTGATTGGGAAATAATCGGACAAACCATAACAGAGAGTGATAACACCGAAGAGATACTGAATAGTTGCATACAAGAGGGAATAATCTCGAAAGATCTAAATGTGCTATGCAAAGCCATGACAGCAATTGAAAGAGTCGATTTAGTACCGAAAATCCAAAATTACGCATCTATGTTCGAAGGTTTAAGCGAAGAGGAATTCAGAGCCAGACTCCTGTCAGAGATAGAATACGAAGGAGAAGATAACCATCCCCAATGGATGAGGAAGCTGAGAGAGTACATGCTATTACAGCACAAAGATGTTAGTATTTTACTGGACAGCAAAATGGTTGCATTGGAATCCGTGTATACTCCACTCACTGTCATTAAACAAGAGACAGATAGAGTCAAACCAGAAGAAGAGACCTCCGTTAAAGAGATAAAATTCTTGAGGAAAATGATTGAATACGAAACTATACCGATGGAAATCCCTACAATGAGGTCCATATACGCTATTTTAAAACAAAAATTAATGGGAAAATCCAAAGTGGTTGACAAAAGTGCCAAATTAACGGAATCTCAAATGGAGTCAGAAAGCGTAAAAACTAACATAAAACTCAAACAGGTTTTGAAATCAGACATAGAAGTCAAACTTGTTGACTTCGAATCCCATATCACCAGCAGTAGAACAGAAGAACCAGAAATCTGGACACTGATAGGGAACCCAGGTTGCGGTAAGACCTTTCTTTGCAAATACGCCGGGTACCAATACGGGATGGATAATATCGAGAACTTCCAGTATCTGCTGTGCATTCCCTGCAGACACACAGAATGGCGATGAAATAGAGGTGGCCAGACAAGAAGATAAAGAGATCAACAAATACATTCTCAGATGGCTGCGCATCAGTCTGCCACTCGGCGTGGGATGGGCAGAGTCCCTGACACGATACCTAATGAGGACAGGAGGGGAGAGTCTCCTCCTGATCATAGACGGACTCGACGAGTTCATTAAGTCAGTCTCATTCGAGACCACTCTACTCTATCTACTCCTCCAAAAGATAATTCTACCTAGCGCCACCATCCTACTCACCAGCAGACCAGGGGCTTGGTCAAACGTAGCCAAGGAATTCGGTAATCAAATAAATATCAACAGTAACTATCAGGTGCTAGGGTTCTCGCCTAAGAACCGAGATGCATATTTCAAGAAGAGAATGAATACTGAATCCAAACTGGAAGACACTGACAAACTATTCACGAGACACGAAGAGCTGAACCTCTTGGCCCTGGTACCTGTCAATGCGAGTCTGTTTAGTGCTCTATTCAACGACACAGAAGACATCCTAGCTCAGACAGTTACAGATGTGTATCAGGCGCTAATAACCTATATGGTTAGGAGACAGCTGCACAGAATGGGACTAAAGAGATTCACAAAAGTGTCCAACATCAATGGCTTCACCTCAGAAATAACAGATTGTATAAGTGCCATAGGGGGAGAAGCTTATAAGGGAATTTATGACAGAGAACTCGTATGTCAGGACGATGTCACTCTGAGTTTGGCAGAAAAGGAATACCAGTGTGAGAGACTTGGACTAATGCAAGAGCACTTCGTGGTGCTTAAGTTTGTGGGTCGAGTTAAGGTGTGGGTATACGCACACTTAACACTGCAGGAATTCATGTCCGCACTCTGGCTTAGTTACCAGAAATGGACCCAGCAATGCATGATAGTTCGGTACCTGGTGTCCTCTGATGAACTGTTCGTTATGTTTAGAATGGTAATTAGATTCGTGTGTGGCATCTTGTGTGAGAAATCTATAGCAATGCAATCAGTCCTCTGCAAGAAGCTAATTCCTATTACGACTCCACAGATACCTATGTTCTACCAACTCAAGTTGGACTACAATGTTATAGTACTAAATTTATCTAACATGGTAGAATTTTTACGCATATTGCTGGAGTTAATTCCGACAATATTCGAATCAAAACCAGGTCCCTCACTACTTAGCCATGTTAAGCATATTCTACCTGAACTCTTGTACTTTTACTTTGAATCAGCTGTCTCTCCAAATGAGTGGTACACATTCATACTGTCATTACCACACCTGCCACACATTCAAATAATATACATTGATGTGCGTCATATCTCCACTGAACAGTTCCGCACTCTCATATCTCGAATAGACCAATGCAGTATCAACTATCTTGCTTTGAGATTTTGTGACAAAGACACTTCTACAATCTTATCTTATACCAGCATTATCTCCTCTGATATGCCAGCTCATATTAAGATTAGTATTACATTAGATGACTGTAGTGACATTAATGATTCTGATATCCTATTCCCTCCTCCAGCAAATCAATTCTGTGGGTCTCTGGGTATACATAAGACTGACATACCAAAGAAATATATTGCAAACCTGATTAGCAAATTTTCATCCATTCAATACTTATATTATAATGCGTGGAAACAACCTGATTGGTCACTTCAGGAATTAATAACTCATCACAAACCTAGTAACGGATTGTTTTTAGTGGACTCATTTAATTTATCATCTGATATATCCCTGGACATATTTTCACACCTCGCTTCGCTACAAGAGATACGCCTGGATGTAGAAGATCCATACTCAGTCCTACCTCATCTACAGTCCTCCTGTAACCTAACATATCTATCTATAAATTCAACTTGTTACAACGCACCTTCTCATGTATCCTATGGAGATATTCTCATACAGATAATCAATAGGAACATTAATACTCTGGGAGTAATAAAGTTGATCAGTTTATACAATATAGAAATTAACAGCTGGGATAGTATACTAACTCCAATACAGCATTGTAATAAGCTAATAGAGCTAGAGATCGAGGACATTAGATCAAAAGTGATTAAGGATATTATATCCAGGAATACATCTGTCGATTATCTACAGTCATTAGTCAGATTATTCCTCTCCCTTATCCCATTGTCATCATTAGAAGTGTATACACTGTGTGATGGGTTAGCTTATAGTCCTATTATTAAGAAAATAGAAATTAGTTTTTGTCAACTCGACTCTAATTCTTGTGTGCACTTCACTCATCTCATTCCTTGAAGCTTGTGAATTCATTGCTACTATATTATTGCAACTGTCTATTAGTAAAATATATATTAAATTATTTTTTTACTATAGGAATTGTTGTTATTTGTTGTTCAATTATTTAGTGACTATTTCCCTGTATCAATTGTTATCATTATCAAGTGAGTTGGTATCAAATTTAATTTAAATTAGACTACAAATACAGAAATATATTAAAATACAGAAGAGTTATAAATAAATACGAATAACTAACGAAAGCCAAATAGAATAGAGATAAGTAGGAATATGTTAGATACAAGTTAATAATAGTACAATTAACAAGTGCTATTTAGCACTCTGGTTCAGGTAGGACTCCTCTGCTCCTGTGGAGGGTCCTATTTATGTAGACTTACGAGTCCGACTTCCCTTGGCGGCCCCTTGGCAGCTGTATCTCCCTTCCCCTCTTCGTCTGTTAGCGGGTTCTGGATATCGACCAGATATTCCTTAGAGTCGTAGAGAGGGTTCTCGGGACTCCGGGCCCACTTCTGTTTCCAGGGTTTCCGGAACTTTCCTCCCTCGATATCGTCAAAGTCTTTGCCTGTCAAACAACAATATAAACAAATGCCAAAACATACCAACAAAAAAATACAAGAAGTAAATAACAGGAAATTAAAAAAATCTAAAATTACAGCTGTGCCGATAGCATGTCTTTTGGAGGCACTTATTTTGGTCGTTGATTGATTAATGGGGTTTCCATAAGAAAATGCTGTCAAATAAACTAAAAAATCTAAAATTACAGCTGTGCCGACAGCACGGAGGACTTTATTTTGATCATTCGTTGGTTTACTAGTGCCTCCAAAAAAATGCTGTAAAATAACTTACTTAAAATCTATTTTTACAGCTGTACCGACAGCATGTCCTTTGGAAACAAACTAACGGAAAAAAAAACAACTCCCCTTTCCATGGAGCATCATAGAGAGTTGACTTCTTCTGTTGCAGAGGAATATCTCCTTGCTGACTGAACACTAAATTCCCTTTCAAGTCGTATACAAACTCGGCTTTCGCCGGAGATCCGAACCCGGGCTGTACTGACTTCCTTTGGTTCCAGAGTCTCTCTTGCTCTTCCTTCAGCTGTCTACATACAATAGCACAGATACAATGCAACTCGCATTAATACAGTGGAAGCCGCTTGATCGGGAAATTGGGTTAATCGTGAAATTAAGTTAAAATCGGGACGAGCCTTTGGAAACCAATTCGTGTTAAATAGTTCAAATGTATATCGCGGAACTGGGAGAACTGGATAAATGGGACTTAATGCCAACTCCCGAGGCGTCCCGATTAATCGGCTCCCATTAATATACATATGCATACAAGATTATCAACATAGCATTTGTCCTTGTTAATATTTGCTAGAACCTCGATAGAGGAATACCAGGGGACGTCTTGTTTGCCTTGTACGGGATTCGTATTAACCGGTGTCATTTGTATTAAAAGGCTTTGAAGGGGACTTAATAGTGTTCGTGTTATCCGTACTAACGAGGTTCTACTGTATGTTATTGTACAGTTGTTACTTGTTGTATCTCCTGAGATAGAATATCAGTGGGATGGCCAGACATATGAAAATAAGTATAACTACCACCAGCACGATAATAGCTATAACCCAGCCCTCTAGCACGGTGGGAACGGTGGGCGGTTGGGTGGGTCCGATTCCGTTATTTGTCAAAGTCTACAGAGATAGAATCATATTTAATACCTCGTTATTGGAGATAAGTTTAACGCTCAAATTTAAAAAGGAACAATTTTAAGTCCTCATGAGTTAATTATGTCCTATGGGACTTGAAACGTTCGTAACGCTTCCAAAGGGGAAGGAGGGTCAACAATATGTGAATGACATATTTTTCGATTACAAAATTGTCCAAAAAAGCATTATATTGGGAGGAAATTGTCTAGTTTTAATGGAATATACGTTATAAAACGTTTTAACAGCCCTTATTGTGTCCCATATATCAATTTCGGTCTTAATGGGTCAATTATGTCCCATGGATGATGGATCCCTGTGTTTATACTTACGACATTCTGGAATCCTGCTGCTAGCAATTGCGCTATTATTTCTCCAAACTTTTCTGTAAGTGCATCCGTAACCACATTGGGATCCAACACAACTCCATTTGTGTCCTTAAACAAGAGAGTCACATCTTGGCACTGTGCGTTCCTAGGAGAGAATTGTTTATTTATTTGTTTGTTTGTTTGTTTGTTTGTTTGTTTGTTTGTTTGTTTGTTTACAGTTTCCCTCTGTCTCTGGACCGTCCTCAGGGTATAAATAGGAAACTCTCGCTGTTACAATGCGCTTAAACTGATCTATTTTTAATCCTGTCTGTCTAAACACACTTTCAAAAGTCCGGAAAGAGGCAATAATTATTTTGCTAAATATTTTTAGATTTTGTTACTACATAGTATCGTCACATCACGACCCTTAATATTCTTGCCATTAACCGTATATAACGGCCAGCATCGATTTTACGTTCTATTGTATTACAAATTTGACATCAAAATAGGATTCTACAATCGAATTATTTATTCTAGAAAAATAATATAATTTCTCTAAAAATCATATATCGAATGTATTATCGACTCTTACCGATATCGGCAATTTGAACAGGGTGCGATATTAAAATACTCCTTAATTAAAGAACATAGAGATTAGGTATCATAAAAATATAATATTAGACTCACAAATTACAAGTAATAAGACTATTGTAAATTCTACACATTTATCATATCACATAGGAAGTAGCAGCTTACACTTTAATCAACACTACAATTATCTCCATTATCAGGCTGGAATATAGCAATCCCTACATTAGTAGAGTACCACAAATCATCTCTGCAGGTTGTTGATGTCAACACATAAGTGGTATGTATCCAGTTTTGACCCAGGTTTTTATATACCTGACCGGACCAAGCAGAGTTTTTATTTTTGCATTGGTAAGAAACTGCCCATCCCAAGACCTGTCCATCTGTATCGTAATGTCCAGAAAGTGGGTATCCACGGTCAGGTTCAACTTTTGACCAGAAATATCCCTTCAATAGTCCGTCTTCTGCATGTGCAATATGCATTCTTGATCCTATCTGGTCTTTATACCATCCAACAATCTTCATTTCTTTCTACAGAATTAATTAAGTTCCAATAGCATTTTGAATGATAAATCCTTGTAACTTAATAGTTATCTATATTGAAAGCACAATTGTTGTCTGTTTGTATGTTTGTTTGTCCAGAATTAATTGGAGAGCTGAAAATTTGGATCCAGTGGTAATTTTGACTGCGACAAAGATTTATTGGCTTTTGAAAAGAAATATTCGCATTTTCATGCAAAAAAGGTGAAAAAATATGTTAATCAATTAATTTCGAGGCGTTTCTGAGGCTGCAATTTGGTTGAGTTAAAATAAATTCATCCAACCAACCATTTGTCTATTTAATTGCATGCTTTTCTATAATACGAGCCCTTCGGACTCGGTCGCTTCGCGACCTTAGTTCGTTCGTGTTAGTCTACGCGACACAATTAACGGACGCTTCGCGGCCTTACCTTCCTCAAAACATCATATACTGTATTAATAAATAAGTTAAGCTTGTGGCTTGTAAATTAACGTAGTGATCCTGTTCAGTTTGTTGTTATTTGGCAGCCAAGCCAAGGTTGTCAACTAATTAATTAATGCTATTTACTAACCCAAGGTATATTTTCTCCACAATAAATTGTTTTTTGATTATTCATGTTCATGTTGTCTTGTCATTCGAAATTTTGGGCGAATCTGATAAAACTGAAGGAGTTATTCCCAAATATGTGCTTTTGTGACGCCATAATACCGTTATTTCGATTGGAAAACCAATAGATCGTTGTCAGCGTATATAATTACCCCTGCATGCTAGAGCATATAGTATTTCCTATTAATTCTGGCAAGCTCACAAACACATACACACAGCAATTGTGTTTTTAATATAGTTTCAAGCAGGGTTGTTTGATTTAAATCAAGTGATTTAAATCATTGATTTAAATCATGATTTAAATCAATGATTTTATTAATAAAAATCATGATTTAAATCAAAAAAGTCTGATTTAAATTTTTTTTATTTAAATCAAGACTTTTTTTATTTGAATCAGATCTTTTATGTCCATTGTTTTTTGCGAAAAGAAAGAAATACATTGATAATGAGTCAAATTACAATGATAATGAGTCATTATCAATGTAATTAATCTATTAGCCAAATAATATACGCCAGTGTGATATAGATTGCAAAAAAACAATTAAAATTTATAAAAAATCCGATTTTTTTTTATTTTTTAAAATTAAATCATGATTTTTATCAATCCTGAATTACTTTCAAGGCGTAATATCGCCGCTCAGCGGCGGTAATTAAGGTGCGAAGCGCCGAACCGTCATAAAGCTACCGAGACCAAATGGCTCGTATTATTTAACGCAGCATTTTGGCTATACTTACCAGAGGTGTTCGTGATAATCTCTCGTCTATTGAAGCCATTCTAACCGAGGTGTGAGTAGGAACTAATTTGTTTTGTCCCCTGTTGTAGATTCCGAGTTCTGTCCTAAGGTTAAAGATCTGTTTGCTCCTGTTGCGCAATACACTATTGAGATGTTATATTAATTACTAGCTCAGAGGAGATGTGAGGACAAACATACATACATACACACAAACAACTTTATATATATAGAAGCTGACATTTCAATTAACAAATTATTTCTATAAAATTAATCTTTTCGCTTACCTTCTTGCAATAGATAACAACATTGTTTGAATCGAATACCAGTAAAGAAATACAATACTCAATTCTTATAAACTTGTATGTGTATACAGTTATGAGAAATAGTCCTATAGACAATTTGCTCTACATTCATAAGGCTTGTTTAGTACCAATTGAGGAGGTATATTGGTTCAAGTTTCATTTGAATGAATTATAATGATATGGAATTTGAACCAATATTCGAGCATAATAAAATGAAGAATATCAAATGCAATTTGTTTGCTACCTACAATAGGACTATTTCATAACAAGGTTTGTATTTATATTGTATTGATAACAAGTTGAATATATTTTATATTTTGAGAACTGAAAATCGATCCAAAACTATGTTGTTATCTATTTCAATGAGGTAAGCGATCAGATTCTTTTTGTAGAATAATGCGATTGTTTATTTAATAATTTAATGAGTTATCACATATCCACAGGGCATTTTGGAACAGGGGCATTATAAACAGTGCAAACAAACACAATCCTGCTCACACCTTGCTTAGAATGTCCTCTACGGATGCAAGATTACCTCGAATACCGTTGGTATGAATAGACAAATCTCATGAAATGAACAGAGATATGTTCAGTAGTGCATTATACTATTTCTCTGAATATACATTCCTTGCTTATAAATTGAAAGTCGACACTACATACGGTATATACAGTCAGGTCTGCTTATTGTGAACAATTTTTCGTCTGCTTAATATTGAAAACTTTTATTGGTCCCAAATTAACAACTTAGATAAAATTTCTATTAATTAAGTTGAGTTGAGTTCGCTTATTATGAATTCTCTCTATGATGAACACAATTTTTGGTCCCTTGAATGCTCATAATAAAGGAACTTGATTGTATTACAATATTGATAGACTATTAATTAATACTCAATTATATAGAAAGAGATGAATATTGTTGGAAAGTACAAAAACCAGCTGGGGTCAATAATGCATATAGAGGAAGCGGAATGTGGCAATCTGAAGGGTAAGTATATATCCGGTGTAGGCACTGATGGAGTAGAAATAAAATATCCTCTTATGGGACAATACGACATGGATGGACAAGTCTTGGGGTGGGTTGTCTCTTACCAAAAGTATAATAGTACATGTGCTTGGTCGGGACAGGTATATGAAAAGGACTGTAAGACCCACATTCATGCTACATGGGTGTTGACATCGACAACTAAACGAGACGATATGTGGGAATCTACCAAAGTCGGAGTAGGTATTTTCAAATCTTGTGATTAAAACAGAATACGTTATTACTACAGTTTGATGCCCTACAGCATATCTAAACATAAATGTTCTATGATATATCTAGATTTACTTTTGTGTAGTAGTTAGTTTTAGTAGCTAAATTATTAATCTTATTGTATTATTGTTATATTTCTGAGCAGACAAAATTATTTTAGCAATTTCCAAAAATTGAGGAAATCTTAAAGTTCTTTACGTTCGTTATACTCTTAGCTAGGAGTGTATTTGAAAGATATACTGTTGGTTGTACAGTGAACTCTGGTTATAACTAAGTGTTTGGGATCTGTAAATTAATTCGTTATATCCGAATATTCGTTATAAGCGGATAATAATTAATGCATTAAGTGCTCTGGGGGAAAAATCAATTTCGTTGTAAGCGGGTATTTCGTTATAACGGGAGTTCACTGTATATATAGCAGTGAGATTCAGCAACTCAGGATAATTGAAGCACATAATGTTACCCTCGTTACACCAATAGCAACGAGAGATTTAACTACGCGTACAATTTTGGGCCAATCTAATTCCAAAGCGGATTATTTTTGATTGTTGTTTGCTGAATCTGTAGGTTGTGATTAATTTAGAATACAGTCGAAACCG
This sequence comes from Hexactinellida sp. DTS-2022, assembly GCA_028753945.1. Taxonomy (NCBI): domain Eukaryota; kingdom Metazoa; phylum Porifera; class Hexactinellida; species Hexactinellida sp. DTS-2022. Next base: position 3,903,223 of record JAPNXP010000011.1, on the reverse strand, counting down.
GTTTTTTCTAACCAATTCTTTGCATAGAAATAAAGTAAGAAAAATCCAATAGTTAGAGTAAACCGATTGAAAATAAAACAAAATTGGAATTTCTTACACATTTAGAATAAATAGTTATTTAGAAAAACCTGTTTCACTGTATCAAATTAGGTACATAAGAATTCACAAAACAGAAGAATGCGCTTAATAGAGCCACCAGTTAATTGATTTCTTCACTTAATCGGGTCAAAATTTCAGAGGATTTATAGAACGGAATTACAGTTTGGCTTAAAATATTATCGGTTAATCGGGTTTAAAGTAACCTGGTCCCGAGCCTTTACTTAGTGTTTCATAGACTAGAGTTTACAATTGCCTACGATTTGTAAATGGATTACCTGTATTTACATTCAAATTAGATATAGTAGTAGTTTTGGGAAGAAAATGCTCTTCAATAAATTGGAGGCGAGGATATAACTCAAATAAGTTCCATTTTGACACAACAATTTCATCAGCTCCTGTCGCTGTCCTCGGTTTTCCTATTTTCTGTTTCTCCCGTATATTAATTGTAAATACAATAAAAACCTTGGGATTTTTTGGGATTTTTTTTTTGGGGGGGGGGGCGACCGCACATTTTATCAAAAATCGTATCCCCAGGTGCAAATTAGACGACTACTTTGCACCTACATGCCAAGTTTCAGCCCTCAATGTTTAAAGGTGTGGCCGGCACCTGCTACGGAGAAATATAAATAATAAAGGCAGTAAGATTAGAACTGGGCCACTATACAGTATAGTCGGCACAGTAAAAACATGTAAGTTCCATATTTTCGAGAAAATTGAACATGTTCAATTTTCATGCAACCAATCAACATACACAGTGCAACTATGTTGCATACAACATTTCAATACACGATGCAACAAAGTTGCATCGTGTATGATACGCTCAACATCCAACCAGGAAAAGTTCAGGTCATGACCTGAACTGACCTGACCCGAGTTAACAATTAGGGAACTTTTGACAAGCCTGAAAATCATTTATCTTTCAATTTGTTCTCCTAATATTTAGTGTTTATGTTGCAGTGTATTAGAGAACTTAGTGAGTACGCGTACACACCATTCAAGTTTGGTGTGTACGCGTACTCACTAAACTGTGTAGTAAGTACGCGTCAGTGCTCGACAAATTGGTAGTTTGGTGGCGTTAGCCACCAAAGATCTTACTTAGGCCACATTTAAGAAAAGTTAGAAACTAACAAAATAACAAACAAGATTTGAAAATAAGCAAGTAATAAATAGAGAGTTAGTATACTATCCTATACGATAAATGACATAAGTAAGAGAGATATTATACCGAAAGATACTGAAGAAGACAGCTGACTTACTCCGAAGTAGATACAGGTGATTAAATCAGGTTGCAGAGTGAATTCAGATAAACAGGAACATGAATAGGAACCAATGCTGTTAGTACAGTTATGTTTACAGTTGTTGGTACCAGAGTACGAGTTATTATCTTCACATAAGTTGTTAGTTCCATTGTGTAGTCCGTATTCCTCTACACAGTCACAGTACACATCGTCTGCTGCGTTATCGGAAAATTCGTCGCCAGAAAATTGGTCGCCTGAAAATTGGTCGCATGGAAAATTAGTCGTGTTCAATGGGTGCAAGGTTGTTTATTTATTTCTCTTCGATAATATGGTTTCTTCAATTGAGTGCTAAAAACCGCAATTCTAATTATCCATTTATCAATTAATTCTATTATCTAATATGGATTCGTCACTTTCAATGTAAACACCCTCAGTTACTATTTATTAAAACATATCTAACTGGCTAAGTATACTACATACGTGTATTTCTATCTATATTTAATTAAATCTATAAACCTCATCAACATCGTCAAATAATGGCTACTCCATTTACCATTCAAAGTATCAAGAGTGAAAGAAAGAAGGATAAAGCAACTGTTGAAGGCTTTATTTACACACTCAACAGAATGTCGATTGATGTCGAGTACTGGGTATGCGAAAAGCGCGGCGTTTGCAATTCAAGAATACATACGAGAAGCAACAATATAATAAAACCCACAACTTCATCAGAATTGATTAGTGAACATTCTCCTGGACCCGACCCAGCTAAGTTATTCCCAAAATTTGATCCTGTAAAGAAAACAATTAGAAACTACAAAAAATACAAGGTAATGATTTTGGGAATCCTACCTCTTATGCAGAAATTGTTATACCGCATCGATATACATTAACTTCCAAAGGTGAAACATTTTTGTTGTTCGATTCTGGCAATGGTGATTTTACAGACTGCTTCTTTTTGGAACTCCAAAATTTCTTAAATTACTCATTGAGTCAAAGAGAAGTGATAGTTGGTATTGTGATGGAACTTTTAAAAACGTCCCAGAACACTTCTTTCAACTATATATATACCATTCATGCACAGAGAAATGGTTACTTATTCCCATGTATTTATGTATTACTTAAACCCCACATCAATTATGGTTGACTTCGAAAAGGCCTCAATAAACTCCATAGAATCTCACTTCACTGCTTCCACATCAGGATGCTTTTTTCACTTATCGCAGAACATATACAGAAAATCCAGACTGAAGGACTAGCTTCAGAGTATAGTCAAGACTCAAGACATGGAGTATGGGATTAAACTCAAAATGCTGGCGAGTCTGGCATTTGTGCCAGAAACTGATGTAGTTAATAGTTTCAATATCTTAATGACAGAATTCCCCCAATCAGCATGCAATATTGCGAAGTATTTTGAAGACTACTATATTGGCAAAAAGCTTCCTGACAATACTCGACGGATACCTCCATTTCCTATCAGATTATGGAACATGTACACAAGAATACTTAATAGCATGCCTCGTACTAATAACTGTGTTGAAGGATGGCACAACGCCTTCAAATCAGGAATATGCCATGCGCACCCAAGCTTTTGTTCCACTTACAGAAGGAACAATCCCTTCAAGAAGCGATTTATGCTAAGTGGGAAGGTGGGTCCATTAAGCAACGATCTAAACAGTCCATCGAACAGGAAAAAAGACTACAAAATATCGTTGGAGACTATCAAAACCGTGATATATTGGTTTATCTTCGTGGCATTGCCTATAATTTTAACTTGTGATGATACAATATTTTTCTGACTTGTGCTTCCCTCTCATTATTTATATTTATTATAAAGAATATTATTAAACTCATTTTATAAATAAAAGAACTATATACTACATTAGAAAGAGCTACTGGTTAATCGGAAAACTCTTAATTGAGGCAATTTAACCAGGACCGGAAACTTTCCTTTATTTGGATGTGTTTCCGTTAAAGTGACCCAAGTGTCAACTATATATTAGAAGAATTATCCCTGCGACTAATTTTCTGGCGACCAATTTTCCAAGCGACCAATTTTCCACCATTCCGTTTGCTGTGTTAATACAGTGAATCCCAGGAGGACAAATGAATGTATAATTGAAACAATGATAAGAATGGTTATGGGACAGTTAATGTAATTGGAACTATCAGCTATAGAGTTTCCATTCAAGCTAGAAGTAGTATCACACGTACCAGTAACTATCCAACCTAGATTGATAGCCACATGAATAAGCCATGCCATCTAGCTCACAGTCAGTTATTGTGGTTAATTCTTTCTGTCTCTCAAAAAATCTTTCTTCGAGTGTAGTTATAGAAGAATAGCGTAAATCGAATCGTGTTAGACTAGGAAAGGTCTCTTTGGAAACCAAATCTAAATTTGTTCGCAAGTACAGACAGAGTATATAATTGTGTCAATCCATATAATCAATATAGTGCGTTATCTTCAAATGTTAAATCAGTGAAAAATCTCGACAAATACAATGTTCATTGTTCTCAAATGTGTCAAGTTAGCAAACTGGTAACTGAAGAGGTGTTGTATTCCTATCAGTTCTAAATAATCAACTTTGACGGTCCCTTGGTTTTCGATGAACGATGTTTTACTACGTATATTTATTTACCATTTCTATTATCCATTGTTCTTTCCAATTAGAAAGTTCTGAGTGAATACGGCCACAAATCTTAGATCTTATTTGGAATAGGATCAATTCTGAGAAATCGATCTCATCCTTTTTCAAATTTAGAATACAGATAATACCTTGACGGTTTTATTTATTGTAAATTACTTTAGAGGGAAGGGAACTATTATTAATTTATTATATACTTTCTAAATATATTTTTTGTCAATTATTACATGTTATTTAGTTTCCTACATTTACGATCTCTTTGTAATGGGATGAACTCTCTTTGCTCTAAATATTGCAACAAACTTTCTAAATATTGTCAACCTCTGCCTTGATTACGTTATTTCTCGATGATAATCGGGATTCTATTTCCCAGGATCGTTTAATGCCAATTTCCTAATGAATTATAACTTCTCTGCATCATCAAGCTCAGTGGCGTATCCAGGGGGGGGGGATTTGGGTGTTCAAACACCCCCCTCATAACTGGTTTTCAAAAGGGATATGTTGTTATTTATAATTTGGTACAACTGCACAATATTACACTCCTCCTACTATGTGACAAGAATAGCTGTACATCGATTTTGAGCGTCTAAGATTCAAAAAAATTTTTGGGGGGTTGCCCCCCAGACTCCCCCTTACCATCGCTCGCTGAGCTCGCTCCAAAGCACCCCCCTCACGATAATCCTGGATACGCCACTGAAGCTTATTACAGCTAATTCAAATCGGTTATACAATTTCCTGTTTTAGAAGATATTTCTTGGTACAATAGGACACCAATATTATATAGAGAATGACTATGATTCTATGAATGTACAATAGTGATATCATCAAACTCTCTGGACTCTTATACACTGATGCATAGGCGTAGCACGCAGTCCGGCTGGTCCGGCCATGGCCGGACCAGTTTTCATATATTCTACTATATTATATCGGACAGTCCGGTTTTGGCCGGACCACTTTAACTGTTTGGCCGGAGATTTTCAGAGCCGTGCGACGCCCGTGTGATGGATAGTTATATTTATTTACATTCTTTTATAATTATTTATTTCTATTATTTCTGTTTATTTCTTTGAAGCAATTGTCTTGACAGTGACCAATCCAAAGGTTTTCTGCTCAAATTTAGATAAACCGAACACCAGAGGACCATCGCAATTTTGTATAAACTGGAGTCATGCATTTGAATAGGCTAAGGGAGTTCATAATCCCTTAATTTCTAGATTTTAATTTAATAGAGTGTTAATTTTCATTATTGAGTTATAATAATAGCAAACAGGGAAGTAGATTAGTCCAGGCTCAGACCATCATTACATTTAGACGCTAGCTAACTCATGATAACAAGCGTTTGCGTTAAATTTAGATCTGAGAATTCATGACGTCACTGGCACAAAGTTTCCTGTTCAGCGTATCTGTCGCGGGCACCCGACTTAATTTAACTTGCCTCGAATATTTAGTTGACACTTTCATAATTTTTCACTGTTCACTCTTAATCCACAATCTCTTTTTAATCCCATCTATTTAACATTAGCTAGTGTGCCTACAAAGTGGGATTCTGTTTTGTGGCATGGTAATTTATCCACCCTGATTTATTGTTTACCACATAATCCACATTTTATTGTATTTGAGTACAAGGACAATTATACAGTCATATACTAAATTTTTATATGAAAAAATAGGATTTCTATTTTTCTGACAAAACTAAGGAAATGTTCCAAAATGTAATTCTGTGATTTCTGTCGTGGGTACTCATGGGTTTTGCACCTATACATGACGTAGCTAATGCATATAAGAACTTTAGCATTGAAGGTGCAATCTACACTCTCTACAGTGCAGTGCTGCCAACCCTCCCGCTTTCGGCGGGAGGGTCCCGCTTTTTGATGTTTCCTCCCGCTCTCTCGCCTCCCCTCTCAAACCTCCCGCTTTTTGGATGATTGTATATGTAAATATTAGAATCTTAATCTTATAATTACAAGCAATATATTTAGAAGTCTTCACTTAAATAATTTACAATAACCCCAGAAACAAATTTGTCTATTTTAAAATACCATAATTCTGTATATTATCTTGTATTTCCAATTTTCCATTCTGACACATCATTTAGGAAATTTTTACAACACATCATTTAGGAAATTTTTATTTATTTAAATATTTTATAATAATAAAAAATGCTCACTGCTACCTTATATTTCAATATGAGAGGGCAGAAACTAATTGATAGGTAGAGAAATGTTTTTATAATGCATTTAATTCTGGTATTCTTGCTAATTTAACTAAAATACTGACCTCCCGCTTTTTCTCCCGCTTTTAAAGTATCAACCTCCCGCTTTTAGATGAAACTCCCGCCATAGGTCCCATTTTTGGGATATTTTAGGTTGGCAGCACTGCAGTGGACTCGTTAATAAGAACATGTATAAGGCGAAATATCGGTTAAGGAGTACAAGGTTTAATTCCCCTAACCTATGCAAATGCACGCAAGTGACTCTGGTTGATACTAATTTCTGGATAATACGAACGAAATAATATGGCCCCCTTTTGTTCGTAATAAAAAGAGTATATACTGTATGTTATGTACTGTACTTATTGAATAATATAATTATGAATACTACTCAAAACGGTGTTAACTGTGAATTATTTTGAGTCTTATTAGTTATAAATACAAATACAAATGATTTGACTCCTAATCTATAATTCAGATTAGTTAATCTCTTCCATTTCTTAAGCAATTATCTTATAAGAGGTATGTACGGAGCGTTCCCTTGACTCCAGAATAAGGACATAGGAATGTGGTTAATTAATCAAGTTATTTAATTATTGCTGAATTGATTTATCAGATCAGAGATTATTGTATTAGAATTGAATAAAACTAGCATACGTAATAGGCAGAGACGGCGTCAAAATTCTATGAAAAGTATTTAATTACAAATGCAAATACATGAATTTCATCGAATTGGTTACTATTAGTAAAACATAATTGTAGAAAAGCAGTATTCTGTAAGTGAAGAGCTTCTGGAAGTCTGAAAAGTTATTAATTCTATTCGAGTGATAATTATTAACGATTTGTAAGTTCATTTGTTAATCTATCAATTAATTATAAATGGACCTTTAATACAATGTCGCTAGTAGGTTTTGTAATGCATAGTTTGTGAGCGGTTATAATTGTAGTACAGTGAACTCTCGATATATCGAAGTGCTTGGGACCTGTATGCTGTAAATTTCTTCGTTATATCCGGATATTCGTTATAGACGGATAATGCATTTAGTACTCTGGGGGGGGAAATATACATTTCGTTATAAGCGGGTATTTCGTTATATCCTACTTCGTTATAACGGGAGTTCACTGTATGTGTAACCATATTGAGTTTGCAATTCAGTTTAGTTAATTACATATTGTCAATTCAAATGAACATATGTTTATAGATGTTCTGCTGATAATAAATACCAATTATTGCCATTTTGAGTGCTATCAAAGTTCCTATAACAATGAATCCTATCAATTAACAAATTCCTATTAAACCCATTCTAATTAGGAATATGTAAGTGTGCGTTTGAAAATTGCTCTAAGTAATGAGTTAACTATAAATAGTTAACTTATTAAATAAAGTGCTATTCGTTTTATTGACCGTCTATTAGCTATAATACATTTGAGGTTCAAAGTGTCTGAATATTATTTATTATATCTATTGATATTATTGATATCTCCTGTGTATTTATTTTATTGTTTCTCTTTTCTTTTGTTTCTTTTGCGAACAGGATTATCAATATTCTTGACTTGAAATATAATTAGATTATCTTTGATTTATCTATTTAAATTTCTGACCCCAAAAATTACGTTATTATGGAAATCTCTTTTACATAGAATTACATTGTTTAGATTCCTATTTCATGATGCTTTCTTTTGTCGGACTATGTTCTTTTGTAATTTTATGTGGTGTACCACCATAACAATGGATTTCTAACCAATTATTACAGTCATATCTGCTTGTTTTGAACAATTTTCGTCTGCTTAATATGTACAACTTTTTTTAATGAACACGCCCTATAGTCTCAATTTAACAACTTACATAGGGTTTGTATTAAGTTGAGTTCGCTTATTATGAAGTCTCTATTATGAATACAATTTTTGATCCCTTTAATGTTCATAATAAAAGAACCTGAGTATAAAAATCGATTGATATTTTGAGAATTTGTATATAAGCATATTTATGTGCTACTGAGATTCTATAAATCAAAGATTTCAAATACGTTTTAGTAAACCAGCCAATTACGATCTAATTATTTAGGGATTGCTTGACATATATGTAGGAATACATTATATTACCGAATTATCCATTTTGACTCAATTAATTAGATTGAACTAAAGTCTTTTTCTACTTTAATTTAACGCTAGTCTAATGGCTTCAAAACCACGCCACAGTAAATTCAAGAATATAGATGCGAAGCCCAACAAATCAGACCGTTGTATGCAGAATGTGAACTTCGCCACGGGTGGATCGAGTGACTCGTCACTTTGTGACGTCAGTGGAAAGTTCATCGCTGTTATCCTAGAAACAACTGGAGGAGGAAGTTTCTTAGTTTTCCGCACGGACGAGTTCGGCCGTTTCGAGTTGGGTCATCCGAAGGTGTGCGGTCACACTGCTATCGTAACAGACATTAAATGGTCTCCGTTCAGCGATAACTTGATTGCTTCTTGCTCAGAAGATGCTACTGTGAAGACCTGGCTTATTCCTGATGGAGGGTTAACTGAGGATATCAATGTGTGTTTAGCATCTTGTCAAGCTAATAAGAAGGTATTATTCATTCCTTACAAACACATACAGTAGAACCTCGTTAGTACGAACACTGTTAATACTAAAATCAAATTAATACGAACACTATTTCAGTCCCCTTCAAAGCCTTTTGATTGCAAATTTATTAGTTAATACGAATTCCAGATTAGGCGAACGCATTTGACGGGCCCCTGGTGTTCGTACTAACGAGGTTCTACTCTAGTAATTTCCCGAACTTTACGTATATATTTACCGCAGGAGAGGCTTAGTTGTATTGCTGTGTTCCAGCATGAGTTAGTAATAATGCCAAGTGCATCGTAATGCTATGAATCGTCATTTACACAATTCAATAAATTAGTTTTTAGATGGAGGGTTAACTTTTTATGGCAATCAAACATCTATGCAACAGTGGTGTTCGCTTAATAGCAAGTCGTATTTTGCACGAAATTTGCTTGCTAATAGGCGAACTTGTAATTAGAGGAACAAAATTAACAGTAGATGCTCGTTTTTTACTTAAATAACTTGCTAATAGATAAATTTAGAATAAAATAAAAAGCGAATTTTGATTCAATTAGCCAAAATTTTCCCAGAATAACCAAATTTCGACCAAAATTTCATAATTTTGACCCGATTAACCAAAATGTACCCAAATAACCGAAAAAAATTGTACAGTGAACTCTTGTTGTAACGAAGTGCTTGGGACCTGTAAATCACTTCGTTATATATATCCGGATAATTGTCATAAGTGGATAATTTGTTATATCCGACTTGGTTTTAACTAGTGATGGGACAGAGCTCCGCATCTGCATCCGTATCCGCGGAGCTCCGCATGATTTATCAACTCCGCCTTTACATCCGAATCCGCGGAGTTTAAAAATCTCGCATCCGCCTAACATCTGAATCCGCGGAGTTTATGAATTTCACATCCGTCCCCTCCCAATTAAAGGCTGTTCTCTCTAATAGTCCACTTCTCCACTTATCTAATAGTCCACTTCCTTAATTAATTGTCTAACATAATTTTGTTATTCATTACTAGTTTTATTGCACAGTTTTTGTATGTAATATTGTTCTTCTCTAATTATCCATTCTCTAAGTCCATTTCTTTTATAGTCTACTTCTGTAAATGTCTAAATGGGGACCCTTTGTCTACAGGTGGACTCTTAGAAAGGCCAGATATGCTTACTACTTACACAGTTCATACTCCCTAATAGTCCGATGTGCATTCATTTGCATGTATTTGTGTGGGAATTAAACTTTGTTCGCCTATTCCCTGTACATATTACGAGAGTCCAAAGTATAGTAATAGTACTAAATAAAATATTGTAAATGAAAGCCAATAGGTTTGAGCTCCGCATCCGCATCCGTATCCGCGGAGTTAAAAATTTGGCATCCGCAATTCCGCATGCACATCGGTATTCGCGGATGTGGAAAAATTCGCATCCGTCCCATCCCTAGTTATAACGAGAGTTTACTATATTATCTTCTATTCAATATATTGGAAAGATTATGTTCGTTAAAATGACCCCATTAAGCGGAGTTGACTGCACTTCGCCCTTCTGGGATTAATAATAAATTAATAATATTATACACATAACTCGTTATAACGGGAGTTTACTGCAGTATCTCCGTTTAGCTGACTTCCCTTGCTTGGCACCCTACCGCTGAGAATATAATCAGTGCCGTGTGTCACGACTTCAATGTGTATATTTGGAACTCTGTTACATCGGATTTGCTGTTCACCTTAGAACATCCGAATTTAGTCTACTCAATCTCTTGGAACTTCGATGGAAGCATGCTGGCTACGGCTTGCAAGGATAAAGTTATTCGTTGCTGGGATCCCAGGAAGCAGGCGGTGCTGTGGGAAACTCAGGGACACAAAGGGACGAAGGGATCGAGAGTCTGCTTTGCTGGAAGTTTAAACTTACTCGTGTCGACTGGGTTTGGAAAAGATCAACAGAGAGAGGTAACCACAGTCATACTTACCAACTCATTCAAAAGTTATTTGAATTTTATTGCTTTTATCTGGGGATTCTGTGGACTTTGGGATTTTATTTTTATTTGTGGGTATTACGCTACCTCTGATAATTATTTGAAATTTATGTGAAATCTGGCTTTCTAAGAATCCATGGAAGGGTTGGCAAGTATGACTGATATAATTAGTTAGGTCTTATTATATAACTATGAAATATTTAGGCCAGAAGAAAATATTATTTCATTTCCTTTTCCCTTTATCTATTTAGAATGTATTTACGTGTAAGAGGCCATTCAAACAATATAAAGACCTCCTTTTTGTATTATAAAATCATCTAAAAGCTAACATAGGGAGGGGTGTCTAATTTTAATGTCCCTTAGGTTATTCGACAAAGCAATTATAAAAACTAGTAATTATTATAAGAAATTGTTATAGCGTTACATTTGGGAAGTGAATCATCTATATAATTCGGTTTAACAAATATATTAAGTACATTATAATTATCCTTTAATTAATAGTTATATAATTTATATAAGTTATCCCCTCGATTTCCACGTTTACCAACCGCTCTCCCTGTAACAAATATTAAACATTGTTTGGACCCTCTCCCATTCATATTTTGAGACCTTGTGGACCCAGGTTGGGAATCACAGCATTAATCAGTTCAATTCTAAAAAACAACAAAAAAAAACATCCCAACATATCTACTGTATGTTTAATGTAATTTCATTCTAACAAATACAGTCGAAACCGGCTTATTCTAACTCGGGTTATTCTAACTTATCGGTTTATTCTAACTATTAGTAATGCAATTTTTGTAAGAAATTCCAACTATAGTGTATTTTTCATCGGTTTTTTCTTACTATTTTATCTGAAAAGAAATGGTTAGAAAAAACCGGTTTCAACTGTACTAACGACTGCTCAAATCCCTGGTATTGACTGACTAATTTTGGATTTAGGAAAATTATGTTTGAATATAAATCCACACAATGGTGGGGGGGAAATAAACTAGTTGGAAACACTACATACAGTAGAACCTCGTAGCACGAACACTTTTTCAGTCCCCTTCAAATTCTTCAACACAAATCAAATTAGTTAATACGAATTCTGGATAAGGCGAACGCATTTTGACGGTCCCCTAGTGTTCGTACTAACTAGGTTCTACTGTATCTAATCTGTCCTTTAGGTATCTGTATGGGTTAATCCTACTAAAGCAGTTACGATGAACCTCGACTCAGCGAGTGCTGTGCTGTTCCCTTACTTTGACGAGGGAACCCATGTTCTGTCGGTTCTCGGTAAGGGCGATACTACGATACGATTCTATGAGATCTACAGTGATGAGCCGTACATACAGTTTCTAACACTATCTCAGTCAACTGATCCAATGAAAGGATTCGGATTCCTCTCTCGTTGTTCAGTCGATACTGCGATCTGCGAGATAGATCGTGTGTATATACTAATAAAAAGATTAATTCAGCCAACCTCAATAATCGTTCCTAGGAAATCAAGTGGATTTCAGGTACCTTTTTAATCTATTTTTCACTTATTATACTAATTTGAGGGTATAACTATTTATTAGTTACTTGTACTACTATAATGTGAATAGTTGCATATTTACTATACTACGAATTATATAACTAATTTGACTCGTAATTTGACACAGTTGATAGAATATTGACCCAATTAATTATAATTTTGGATTTTTTAAAGCGAATATTGAGTCAGAATAACCAAATTGTCTCAAATTTGATAATTTTGACCCAATTAAATATTTAACATTAGCTGTTCCTGGAAAACTAACTCCATTAAGCGGAGTTGACTGTAGCTTAATTTTAGGAATGTGTAAGTACAGATTTTAACAATTTTTTTGAGTCCTTCGCAAAGTATGATTAACTTGATTATGACGTTCAATACTGAGGCTTGCCTATGGATTATTTACCGCATTTAATATTAACAACTCCTCTAATATTTTATTTCCATGGTCTAGTTTCAAATTTTAGTCAGACATCTATTCGACATTCACCAATTCCCTTATTTGCTTATAATTATATTTGTATTATTCGATTGTTTCAGATGTATTAAATTGCCAGGCTTTTTGCTGCCTTTAATGTGCCTTGCTATTGGGTATAATTCACTCTCTGTATTATCTGGAGATTTTTATGTATACACAAGGGTGGGGTTGGTTAACCGATCTGAGGCTACGGTTACAATCCTGCCTTGTATACAATATACTATATACCATATACAATATACTATATACCATATAATATTCTCAAACTTTATAGGAAGATATATTCGTTTATTTTGAAGCGAAAGAATCCTCGCTCAGTGCAGAAGAATGGATATCAGGAAAAACGCTTGGTCGAAGAATGATTAGATACGTGGCCCCAGGCGTTAAGCCAGAGCCCAATTTCATTGTGGAAGTTCACAATCCCTCTTCTCAAGCTAGCTCAGCCCCCGCAGCCCATGATACAGCCACAGGTCAGGGATTGAATATTAAATGATTTAATCGATTTTAGGGAAATTTATCGTATTGCTTCGAATAAGCTCCCCGGCGCTTATTGTTTTCGTGGACCAATTTTTTCCTCGATTTGTTTTGAAAAATCCAGAAATAATATTTTTGGTAGGATGTAATGGTTCTCAGCGACAGTATACTTACCGAAGTTGAAAATATCAATGTAATTACACTCCAGCTATCAACTAATGTGTATTAATTTTATCATACAAGTGCCATTATTATTGATCCGGAGCTTATTCGAATCAATACGGTATATCATTGATTTGAATGAACATATCTCAAAGCTATTATATAGTCAATATAGTTTATAATATTACATAGAAATAAGTTAATAACAACGATTGAAATAGGTTTCGCTCTTTCAATTATTAAAAATTAACATTTTAAATCAACTAGTACGAACACGGTTAATACGAAATTCCGGTTAATAAGTATTCCGGATAAGGAGTACATATTTTTACTGTTCTTACTAATGAGGTCCTACTGTATATTTTGATTTACTATATACAAAATCATTGCTTTACCAGACTCTCATCAGGCAAAATTTTTAGATTAAGTTCGCTCACAGGCGCATAAAATACTCTATTTGTATTACGTCTATGGGAGCATCTCTCGATTTATGCGCGCCTAGACAAGTTTCCTTTTAAAATTACGCGCCTGGATGAAACCCTGGTTTCACCATTCCTTGCTTTGCTTAGGTTCTAAGTCTGTGCCCGGGAGTTGGGAGGGTGCCAGTGGAGTGGACAGCTACGACAAACTGAAGAAGGACTATGACGCGAAGTGTGCTCAAGTCACCGAATTAGAGTCTCAGCTAAAGTCTCAGTCGGAAAATATAGAAAAACTAGAGACACAGCTGGAATCTCTCAAGAATCAATTACAACCATCTGGAGAACAAGAACCTGATAATTGTTGATTGACACATTTCATTTCTATTTATATTAGGTGTGTATATTAGAAATAACTATAGGTCCCATAGTGTGGTTACTTACTGTGTTGAACTAGCGTTTGATTCGTGAATATCATATTATTATATTATTATTATTATTTGTAGTAATTGTGTCACCATTCAAACTTTATTTTATATGTGGATTAGTGAATCAAGAATGAATATAACTTAATAGATTGTGACAGAGGTCTACAGCTAATGTATTGAATTGGTGGTCAGGGTTTGGGCGAATATTTTCGAATGATTACATTACTATTATGACTATTTCTCGAAATGGAATACCTGTATTTGTAAGGATAATATCATACATAACGAGTGTGAAGTTAGCAGCGACTTCCAGCAGCGAAATATGAGCACAACATAACACTTAATAAATCAGTCAATTGCGATTCAATTCACATGAAATTTATTGAGAACCTTAATCTAGTATGGGCTATTGCTACTACGAATAACATATCACACCTGTAATTATCACAATGATGCAAATTTTGTAATACAAAATCTCCATAGAGGATTTTGAGCACAACATAACACTTAATAAATTAGTCAATTGCCATTCAATTCACATGAAATTTATTGAGAACCTTAATCTAGTGTGGGGTTTTTTGCTAATACCAATAACTAACCCATATCACATGGGAACCTGAATAGGATCGACCCATTGGCCATTGCCATGACTGGAATAAGATCGACCCATTTTCACGACTAGAATAAGATATTATTATTTCGATCTTACTGCAGCACTCTGACACCTTAGGTATGACTTCAATCTAAGAGATCAGTGAATGTAATGTACTACATTAGATCGATATCAGGTTAAGAATAGGTCGTTCTTATTCTAGACGTGAAAATGGGTCGATCTTATTCCGGTAGATCATATTCCAGTCGATCCTATTCGGTCAACCCATATCACACCAGTAATTACCACAATGACATTGCAATTTTTGAAATACAAAATCTCCATAGAGGATTTTGAGCACAACATAACACTTAATTTCTCAGCACTAATATAATAAATCAATCCACCCAAAATTTATTGTACAACATAAACTAGTGTGGGGCTTATCCTCATTTTAATATTTAGAACATATCACACCGCCCCATCCCACAATGAGACTGCAAATTTGTAACACAAAATTCCATAGCAATGTTGAGCACTCATCTCATTCAATCTTTAATGATACATTAAGATAATACCAATCACATTATCAACTTCTACCCCGATAACAAATGTACTTTGACGCTTTCGTATATTTTACTTAGGAACAAATCCTACTAAAAAAGTCCAACGAAGATATTTAAGCGTACAAGACGTTCATGCAATAAAGGTGATACGTATTCGGTTTCAACCTTGCTACAAAGGAACATGCTCTAAGTTGCTCTCGGCACATCTGTAATTTAGATTTTTAAATTTTTTGTATTTTATTCATCAGTTACTTTTAATAATAATCTTACAATAACGGTTGAATAACCGATTGTAAAACTTATACATTTCTGATTTATACCAAACTCTTAATTATACAGTTAATTGGCAACTAATTAAAAGCAGGCTTGCCGTGGACATGGATGGATATCGAGTTTTTGTCATATCCATGGATATTGTGGATATCCAGTTCAAATTTAACTTCGAGAATATTTCAAACCAGGGTTCTAAAAATGAGTGTGAAAATTAAGTAGCCTTAGCTTTTTTTTTGTCCTACCCTCAATTGGTTTGCACACCTAATTTATTTCATCTAATAAAATTATTTAGCCTTATTATTCTAAAAGAAGGTGATTTTGACCTTTAGTGACGTCAAAAAGGTCAAAATAGTACCCAAATCGAATTTTTCTTTCACATTTGGAAACCTTGCATGTCAAAAGTATATTTGGGAATGCTAATACAAGAAATGTGGACTTTGTTATATTTCCTGAGATTGACCTGTCTATCTCCTTAATTTTTCACGTCACTCTTGAATATTTTTATTATTTTACTTGCCATGATTTTTACTTTGGCTTTTTCGTTTATCCTACTTGCTATACTTTTATCTCATTAATTAACCATAGAATAGACAATGAAATTCCAAAAAATTAGTCGCGATGTACTCTTCAAAAAGCTAGGATTTGTTATCGGACCCAATAATCTAGCAGAAGCCATCAATAATGACCCAGAAAGAGATGTTTTGAGGATGATAGCGATATTGACGAACTTTGATTATATAGTCAACATTCAGTTGATAAATAATAAATATACCTAAATTATAGGACCTAAATCTTCTGGATATTTTGTTGATATTAGGTGTTAGAAATATAGCAAAAAACGGAAATAAGATAGAATGCCTCAACACTAATCATGTACCCTCATACCTGCAAGCCCTGTTGCATTTACTAAGTATAACTAATTTGTTGCTAGTATGTTAATAAGTTAAGTTATCCCTCCCAATAGCTACGCTACAGATAATACCATATTCTGGCACTTATAGTGTATAGTTGCTATAGCTCTTAATGTAACAGAGATTATAATATGAACTAATTGAGAGGAGTTTGTTTATTAACAACTAAATACAATCAAACAAACAAAGTAGATGCATACAGGGGAATATATATAGCTGTAATTGCAGTAGCATGCTTCAGAGTCTCTGTATGCAGTTGTTCTCCTTCATATCACAGTACGTTATGTAGCCTGTGAGCTCTACGAATATTCCTGTCGGTCTGGAGATCTGACACAGTTCTGTTCCCTCCTCGAGGATACTCTCTATGTACTCACCTTTTCTATCAAACACCTTTATGGCATTGTCCCAAAAGTCTGAGATGTAGAATCTCATCTCCCCCGTTATTGCATTAAAATAGACAGCAAAGTGGTACGCCTCTGTAATCTGGTCCTCTGTTATTACGGACCGAATGAGTTTTCCTTCGAAGAAGAACGCCTGGAGAGGAGATGGAGACCCAGTGAAGAGACAGACTATGGCATTACTGAGAGCTTTCATGTCCTGCAACCACGGATATCTGCTCGCTTTCTTGTGGCTGGTCTCGTAGCGCATAACCTGCAGAGGGTACTCTCTCTCTACGCTGTTGGTGTCCGTGTTAATCAGCAGCAGACTCGGTGCTACAGTCCCGACATAGAGATTATCCTCATTGCTTGCTGTGCAGCTTATCTGCGGGATAGCGATTGGAGTCTTGTCATCGATGCGAACTATTTCATAACCTTGCCATGTCAGTTTAAATCAGGCTTTCATCCAGGCAAAATTTCCCGCGAGCCTAGATTAAGATTGAGCTCGCTCACACGCGCCTAAAATGCTCAATTTGTATTACGTCTATGGGAGCATCTCTCGATTTTCGCGCGCCTAGAAAAGTTTTCTTTTGAAATTACGCGCCTGGAGCGCGTCGCATACGCCTGGATGAAACCCTGGTTTAAATGGTATTAATGCATCTTTGTAGCTTACATATATGGATTCCTTGAAGTAGGTTAGTGACACTGGAGTATCGTATTCGTCTTTATACCAAGATCCCATGCAATTTAGATCACTTATTCTGTACCGTGATACTCTGTGTCCGTATCCATCTGCTACTATCACTGAATCCTCAACAATAACAACAGAAGCTGGTGTGACTAAATTGATCTCCCAATCCCCTCCTCTATCAATGCCAGATGCCGTGGGTATGTTCCTCTCTTCCATTGGCGGAGCTGTTAGAATTGGGTCATTAAGAATGTCAATGGCCACCGAAGGAATATCGATTCTGTTGTCGAAATAGTGTCGTATATTTCTAAGAACAATGTCGTATATTTCCTTCAGCAGCTCATCATCTTGGTTCTTGTCAACAAGGTTTATTTTAAGCTCCGATGATCGGAGAAATGTGAAGTTATAAATGATTATATGTAGTAATAAATTGCAAAATGTGAAGTATAAAAAATGTGTTCAAACATAGTAAATCTGACACAACTTTAGATACTATCATTTCAGATAGAATCATTAAGAGATCATTTTAGATTCCTCAAGTATATTTCTAAACATGTTGCTATTTTATACAATAATACATCATTAACGCGATCCCTACAAAGTTAGATAAAAGACCTGGGTAGTAAAAGGACGAATTAGCGGACGTGATCGCTCGGTTACGTAGTATACTCGTACATTTTCGGAGATGTGAAGTTATAAAAAATCCTTAAAATAACCCCTGCAACAAGGTACTTGAGGCTCCGTGCGTCTCTGTACAGATCACTCAGTTCTGTGAAAGCGAAGTTTACATCAATCTCAATTTCCTCATAAGAACCCTCAAACCATTTAAGATGTTCTTCCATATCACTCGCGTTAATATCTTCTAGCTTTCCAATCGGTATTGCAATCTCTGTATTTACTCTGTTTAGTCTTGTTTCGTATTCCTGACGGGATATCCCCCCGGGCAGTAGGTCCCTATCGGACAGGTTCAGAGGTCTCATGTCCTCCTCTATTCCGGGATGCACGAAGAATATGAATTCCCCTTTTATAATGTGTGTCAGTCCCTGTCTCATCATATAAGAACACCAGGGCTCCGGTATGGGGTAGGTTCTTAACTTTAGAATCTCAGCTTGCAGTTGCTTAACCAGTGACTGATACTTGTTGATAACATTATCGAGTATTATTGCCGGGATAGGGATCTCTGGGTCTTCTTTATCGAACTGAATCTTTTCTATTTTCTCCTTGGCAGTTTCCCTCCACATAATCATGGTTAGGTAGCGTGTATAGCTCGGGCTCAGCTAGTGTGCTCTCTATCAGGAATATGCTGTCTTTGAATTCAACTTCGAATTGGTTGTTGATGAATATATTCGTAATTTCCTGCATTTGGGAATCAAACTTTTCTAACCGAGTTTGTTTTATGGACTCTTTCATACTTTTGTTCGACTTCAACTTTTCAAACACCACATTTGCTCTCATTAGTTGCATTCCTACTTCTGTAAATTCTTCATCTGTATCTAGATATTCTATCTGTGAACAAATCATATCCGATATATTATCACGAGTAGCACTCGCTATATCTCTGTACATCTCTAGTAGATAGCTATCCTCTATTGAGGCTCGTGTCTGCTTTGATAGTATGGCAGCCTTTTTGGTGTACAGTGTGTGAATTTCCAATTCCAATCCAACGCATAATTCTTCCATTACTTCAGAACCGATTTTATTAATGTCGATGGATTTAAAGTATTTCAGTTCCTGTTCGTACTGACAAATCAGCTTTTCTTCTATAGTCTTTAATTCGAAACTTTGTGTGGTGCGTTTTCAAAAGAGCTATCCGAACTAATGACGACGTTGAGGGATGGCACAATCGATTAAATACAAGGGCCCAGCACAGCAATATTTCTTTTTATATACTTCTTTGCTTCATTCAGAAGCTGTTCTCATTCCTATCCAGCAAATACTGGTCCATGAAGATAAACTCAGAAAATATCAGAAAATGGAAACACTAACATTCCAAGGGAAGTTATAACTGTGGCGCGATTATAGGAAAGTTAACATAACTACAAGTCAGCTATTGAAAGCGTATCGCAAATAACAGCCCCAGCAATAAGTTAATTAATTTCAGATAACAGTCCCAGAAAAACTTAATTATTTTCTTTTCTTATTATTAATTATACTTTTCACTTAACCAATAAATTAAGGAATAAATATTTTTTTGAGCTGAATTAATTAGCTCTAAAACCTCAGTTCTGGGCCGAGTGCTCCCAGGCCGAGATTTCCTATAAGCCGAATTCTCCTATAGCCCGAGTTCTCCAGGTAGCCTCCCAATCGTACTACTTTAAATGTAGAATATGAAACTATAGTGATGTACATTGTGAAGTTTATTGTTCTGGGACCCTAGTATTAGTCCGAGTGGGAGAAATCTGACCTTGAGGGGGGACTACTGACACTAGGGCCACAGGTCCGGGGGGACAGCTGACACTAGGGCCACTGGTCCGGGGGGACAGCTGGCCTAGTGCAATAGTTCCGGGGGGACATTATTTGTGGGGGACCGCTGGTACTATGACACCGGGACCAAAATTCCATGGAAAACTGGTCCTGGGGCCATTTTTCCATGGAATATTGGTCCCCCAGACCAATTTTTCGGGACAAATTTCCCAGTGACAGGATTCAAGTCAAAATTATGGAAAATGGTGCATGGTGGGAAGGGTCTGGGATGTATATAACAATGACAAATTTTACTAAATATATAATCACCGGTTTAGTGAGGAGTAAGGCCGCATAGCGGCCGTTGATTTGAGGTGCGTAGCATCGATCCGTCGCAAAGCGACCGAGACCGAAGGGCTCATATTAAGTGAAATCGAAATATCATTACAATCAAGTTGTTTATGGGTATTTTCTGTTTCAAAACAACAACTGTTTTATTTTAGTTTCACAAATAAATTCTATACTAAATAAGTAGTTAATACACTTTCTATATGAAGTAATGGAGTCCCAAGGAATCCGCAGGAGACCACATTGCACCAGTCATCCATGTACGATCCATGTATTCAATCAGAGGTTGAATGTCAGGCGTTGCACATGCTGCGATTTCAATGAAGGCGAATAGTAGCCTAGGCGATTATTGTTTTACGCCATTTTGGGACCAAATAAATCTCGAGAATATCACATATTATTACAATTTATCCATAATACGTAGTCGGTTGATAATCGTATTAAGTCTTGCATTTGATAAAGATGAATTCTCCGGGCAGCGGTAATAAATTTTAAATTGCTTCTTTGGGGGGAAATTATCCTAGGAAGGTAGAATATGTTCTTCAGGAATACAGGGTCTACAGGGCAAATAGTAATTTAATATATTCATTAACGGATCCTACTGTACGATATTAAACTGCAAGTCCCAGTTCCTGAACTTTTCTCCATAGAGCTTGTTCCCAATGGAAATTATACCCACCATGGCCTACTTAATATACGGCCGTGTATGTGTCACCGAGAAGGGCAAAAAATAGAAGGCCAGTTTATAAATTTCATTATAGGATAACTATGCCCCTTATTGTTATTATTTGGGTTGTATATGGGGTAATCATCCATTGAGAGTCCAATGGGACCACTTTTGAGAATCTCAGATTTGTGGTTAAGCTGTTTAGGCGCCATTTAATGATGACACAACAAATATACAAAATATACAATTCGAGTCTAAAAGAACTACGAGAAAATGAAGATAATTTGCTAATATACTTAGTTTACATTTTCCGAATATATAATGTATATGAATATGTATAAACCAGCAATTATATACGTTTTATGGACGAAAATAGTAAGTTGTAACTCGGATACTACTTGTAATTTAGCATGTGGTTGCTTTATAATTTTTAAAACATTTTGAATGTCGCCATTTTGTGATTTAGTAGCCTTTTGGGATATGAAATATATCCATATTTAGTATTAGAAAGTAGGAGGAAAATGAAATTTAAGATATTTGAATTTTTTTTCATTTTACCATAAATTGTTACCGTCACCATGAAATGGCGCCTAAACACAATTCTGAGATTCTCAAAAGTGGTTCCATTGGACTCGCAATAGTTGATTACCCCATATACAACCCAAATAATAACAAAGGAGGCATAGTTTATCCTAGAATGGAATTTATAAACTGGCCTTCTATTTTTTTGGCCTTCTCGGTGACATACACGGCCGTATATTAAGTAGGCCATGCACCCACTAATGATAATGTTTGGAAAAGCTTCTCTTGCTCCGTTCCAGATGGCTGCTTCAAAATCAGTAATCAGCCTGAATAGGTTTATGCTTGGTATTATTTCCTTAATATGCTGGAAGATGGCCGTATAGTCTCGTTTGCGGCGACGTGACATCATGACAAAGGCAAGAGGAACCTGCTTGACTTTGCAACCATTATCATCAGCTAGAAAATAATGTAAACTGAACAGTTGACAAAATGGTTGACGAACAACTTTGAAAGTAGCATCGCAATAGATGACACTCGCATTATTTAAAAGATTGAGTTGTGGTAAAGATGCAAAGGAATCCAATTTAAATCTAAGTCAAATAATATGTCCTGGGGTTCAGTAGGTCGATTTTTGTGACGTTGGTAATTGCAACTGCGGATGAGTTTTGAAGGTTTGGGGCGACTAACTGATGGTTTTTCCAGCTAAAATCAGTAGACATCACATCTTCCACAATTGCAGAAGCAGAACGAAAACGTTTACCTTCGCAATTTGGTGCACTTTCTTTGTAATTTTCACTTTAATATCTAATCCAGGTTGAGCAGGGTGAATATGATAATTAGGACCGGGAGTAAAGACTTCACCAATCTGAATAACGGTGGCAGAACATGTTATAGTTTTCCTTCGGAGAGTGCAACGCCACACAACACAACCAGATCTACTGTGTTTGTGTGATTTCATAGTACAGTAGATGTCGGATATAAGCACACCGGTTATAAGAACATATCGGATATAAGCACACTATGTTGGAAAACGTTTGCCATCTACCCTGTATAATTTATGTCGGTTATAAGCAGGCACGTAGCTAGAGTATGTAATTCAGGGGGGCAAGTTTTATGTTGGGGGGGCAAGTGCAGGGAGTCGGGGGGGCAAGTGGGGGACGAATCACTCTATTTACTATAACGAACACTTCCTAATTCTCTTGGGAGGGGGGGCGAGGAGTACTTTTGGGGGGGCGGTCGCCCCCCCTTGCTCCCCCGTAGCTACGTGCCTGGTTATAAGCACCATAAGTGCAGTTCCCGACGATGTGCTTATAACCGGCATCCACTGTATATGAATAACCATTACTATCAACTAAAGCTTATTGAACCTTTGTGTACCGTTTTCAATAATTTCGAACGAAAGATTGTCTTGAGAATGAATAAGAGGCTGATCTGTTAATTCGGGAACCAACTGAGGATGTTCTGGCTCAGGGTCTGACAAAGGATCTTGAAAAGATTCGGATATGTTGAACGAAGGTAAGGCAGTGTGTGATAACTCCTCGCTTGAATTGCTCTCGTGTATCCACACGGTTGATAAACGGGTGCTTTCAGCAATAGGTTGTGGTAAATTGTGAACATTGCTATTCTCCATTATGAAAATTACAATATGAAACTCATTGTATTGTTGCTATTGTTTTGAATTTCCACATTGAAGTGTCTCAATTACATGTATTCAATTTATTTATATCTCTGATAACTTAAATAGCAAATTAGTGGAGTAGTATTTGACCGAGTTCTCCAATGGGCCGAAGTCATTAGGGCGAGTTCTGTTAAGGGGCGAGTTCTGTTAAGGGACGAGTTCCCTTATGGGGCGAGTTCTCTTATAGACCGAATTCGTTTTGGGCCGAGTTCACCAGTATTCGATTGGGGGACATCTAACCCTGAGGGGGGACATCTGACCCTAGGGCCACAGGTCCGGGGGGACAGCTGACACTAGGGTGACGAGTCCGAGGGGGACATCTGATCCTAGGGCCACAGGTCCGGGGGGACATCTGACCCTAGGGCCACATGTCCGGGGGGACATCTGACACGGGGGGACCGCTGGCAATCCGATACCGGATCAATTTTTCGGGCCAAATTTTCCAGTGACAGACATATTCATAAAATTTTTGGTCCAAATAAGACGAAAAATCGCCTAGGCTACTATTCTAGTAATACGGCAAATAATAAACACAAACCTCAGAGGGACCAATTTTCCACAGAAGGACCAAATTTCCATTAAAATTTTGGTCCCCCGGACCAAATTTCCGTGACAGTCCTATAATGCCCGTTGGAAGCTGACTTCTGGGTTCATTTTGATCTTTGAATAATTTGTTCCACTATTTAGTACACCATGCATTCACCACAAAATTTTACGTCGGATAGGTTTACAAGATTTTTAATTGATTATTCTTGATAGTCAATGGCAAAGCAGTCGCCAGTAGGAGATGCTGTTTCTCAGCTGGCAGATGAGTTTGATAAATTCTTGCTTTCTGCTGAGGATAGGAAATCTGAAATCAACACAAGGATTGATTCTCTAATACGAACAGCTGAAACCAGGAGAGAACAAATGCTGAAAGAAATAAACGATAAAATAAGCGAAGTAAGGGGGGAGGTGGGGGAGAAGCAGTCCCGATTGACTCAACTAAATAAAGTGGGATCTGGTATAGGCACAGATCTGTCTGATAATCAATCGATGTTAAACGCTCTCTCAGATGAAGTTGATAAAATCCCTTTGAAACTACCACAATTCCGGTTAAAATGGAGCTCCACTTTCACTAGAATTGTTGGAGAGATAGACCCATTATGCGAGCTGATTATATACCCACAGAGCTCATTCGAGCTAGAAGACAGCAATAAGCCTCTATGGAGCGCCTTGCTAAGCCTGGGCAAGGCAAACACCGAGGTTATCGAAGCTAAGTCAGTTGCTATTGACAGAGGAACCGGTGATGTCTATGTAGGAGATGCTTCTGGTAGGAAAATACAGATATTCAACAAAGTAGGAGACTTCATTCGCACGCTTGCACTGCCTGCTTACCCGTCTGCTATCGGGAGAATGGCGATACACGAGAGTTCTATCTTCTGCCACAACAACTCATTCCTCCCTGCCACAGTAGTCTACAAACTAAACAAGAACACTGGTCTACAAGAAGCTACTTTTAACGCGCGTTCTGGCATCAAAGGATTAGCTATTTGGAACAACTCTGTATACACAGGTGCGTATGACCTGTCACACTTGAGTGTGTTAGCATTAGACCTGACTGAAGTGAAGCTAGAGCAAATCACATCTAGCCACATCAAGAAGAGTAAAGTGCTTGGTTCAAGTCTCCAGGATATGGTGGCAGTGGATGGAGAGATTGTATTACTGATTTCGAGTAGCGATTACCCAATACATGTGTTTGACTTGTCAGCTCAACTGTTAAGGTGTGTGAAGCTATATAAGTATTCGGCTCTCCTTGATGCGTTCCTCTGTATCGATAAGCACTGGAATATCATGGTGACAACACATTCGGATAAACTAGTGCGCGTGTATAATAAGGAAGGGAAAGAGATAGCGAGTGTGGGGAAACAGGGACAAGACAGAGATGGTATGCACTTTCCCAGAGGAATCGTGCTGGATGCAGATAACAACCTGATTGTGTGTTGCTGTAAGAAGCAGTACCTGCTACAGGCTTATTAGATTACGCTATGAATTAGGTATTCTCAGAATTGAGTATTGTAAGTCTGTTATAGAGAAATAGAGTGTGTTAATATAATAACAGGATTTGTGTCTGGATTTATTTTGTATTGAATGCTTTTTATTTTTGTGATTCTAAATAACCAGTTCTACTGTATATATTAGAAGAATATTATTTGTGTGATTATATATTGATAAATCTTATGGGACAATATACAAGGATATATATGACATTATACTTATTATAATTGATGGGTTATAATGTACACTGTTCAACATCTCAACTTTACATAGCAAATGGGTTAATCTTACAATATTTGTTATTAAAATTGTTATTTCGATACTTCGTGTCAGACCATGGATAAAAGTCACAAACAATATCAACCCTTGCATGAATCCTTATTCGATTAAATTGTTCAAAACCATTAATGTTATACTTTTGTCATACAATAATCAGCGACGTAGCTAGGGTTTCAGGCCCCCGGTTTATTAGTAAGGTGCTTTTGAAAGTACTGTTGAGCAATGTTTAGAGGTTTAGAACATGTTTCAATGCCATGTTTTATCATTTCTAAGCAGGCCTTCGTCTGGGTGTGCGGCGCGCACCAGGGGTGCCTGTTTATATGGAAAATGCTGGAGGATGCGTGAAATTGGAATCAATTTGGGTGCGCACTGCGCACCCAGAGTATTTTTAATACTAATTTTGGTATTTTTTTGGTAAATTTGGGTGCGCGATTGTAAAATCAACATCACCTAAGGTCTGCGGATCTCTTAGGGCCAGATGAAGGCCTGTTTCTAAGAAACTTTAACTGTAAATTTGTATATTGAAGTATATGCCGAATATTGGAAACCTTGGAGTTGAATGAACCGCCTTTTTCCAATAAACTATGTGATTCTAAATTACAGTCGCCGAAAGTTTGTGCCATACCATGGCCTACTATATTATACGGCTAGATAAGTCAAGTATTTGCTCATTTCATTTCCAGGCCAGTGTTTACTTCTGATTGCTCGTAAATATAATCACCTACAGTCATGGAATCAATTAGACTTAAATTTTCAAATATACTGGAAACATCTAGAACACTTTTGGTAATGATTTCTCGCGGGATTTAACCACATATACGTAATCAATTATGCATACTCATATATGGTAATTATTACTCTACTATTAAAATAAATCAAAAAATTAGAAAA
Source organism: Hexactinellida sp. DTS-2022 (assembly GCA_028753945.1). Lineage (NCBI taxonomy): Eukaryota > Metazoa > Porifera > Hexactinellida > Hexactinellida sp. DTS-2022. Next base: position 3,876,789 of record JAPNXP010000011.1, on the reverse strand, counting down.
TGAGTAGAGGTAAGTAAACTGTCATGGTAAGTAAACCGTCATACAACATGGCGTGCACGTGAGAGATCATCTGGCGCATTGGTTATCAATGCAATGAAGTCATTTTCTTGAGTGAGGCTAGAGTATCCCATGACTTCTGGATGTGTACTAAGCGGGGTAACGGTGCTGGCTGTTTATTTATATTTTCCCGTCGGTGTATAGCATTTTCGAGACGAAGTTTGTGTAAGTGGCGTGATCAGGTTGGCATTATATGTTGGACTAGTTCGGAGGAAGCAACAGAGGCTATAAAAGCAGGCGGCGCAAGCTGCACTGCACTCCAGATTCCTAGCCCGCCAGACCCACCGTCTGAGTCCACGCATACTCGTTATCTCGAAAGGATATATTCAATATCCTGCTGGTTAACGACTTGAAAAGGTCATCAGATTCATAACAGGGAGAAGTCCGAAGAATGTAGAGCATTTTGGGTAGAGCAAAGGAGTGCCTGAGCCCTGAGGATCATGGGATTGAAAATAGTTGAGCCTCTCTCCTATTATCACTAGTTTGCTCACTTTCTCCCGAATTGCTAAAGAAATACTATCCAGTCTGCCTAGAGGCGAGCCGAGTAGTGTCGCTTGATCTGGGAGGGTGATTTTTATATCTTGAACTTCAGCGGTTATTAAGTCAAGCGTATTTATACCATAAGAGTTGGTTTCTGACTTCTTCCTCTTAAGGTCCAAGTTCATTTTCGGCCACTTCGATGGTTGATGGCATGGGCGCAAAGTTTACAAGTATGAGGCTAAAGTTTGGGGGGCGCAGAGCGAGTGTAGTGAGAGACCCTTTGGCGATCTGGGAGGCTTGCTCTTCAGAAAAAAATTGATTGCGAGATACCCAGATATCGATTTGTAACCATTCATGGAACCAATCCTAAATTATATTCAACATTTTATTTTTATCCAGAGGGCACGGTATCACCCTTCAACTTTTTACGGTGGGGAGCACGCCCCTCCGCCCCCCTCCCCCCTGTTTGCGCGCCACTGGTTGATGGGTCAGATACAAGATCTTTAGCTTCGTCACCTACCATCCAGTCATCCAAATAAAGTAGGGATAGCTCAGATTTTAGATTAGATGTAATGTGGTGGATGCATATGATAAACAGAACAACAAAGGTCCCAGAGGGTCCTCCTATTGCACTCCCTCGGCCGATTCCAGATATCTGTCTTCCCAAAATAGCCTGCATGGTTCTGAATAGTTAGAGAACATATACGAAAGGGGAAATGTTTGGGATTTTATCCCTCACTGCTGTCAACATTTTGTCTTTACGGATGCTGTTAAAGGCATTCTTGAAGTCTAGCTTCAAAGGATATGTGTATCCAGGTAGTAGCGTGCTGCATGTATCGCTGCCTCAGCCCCTTAAGGTGTAACAAACCCATTAAAATCTATTTATATCTTTACATTTTTCTTGCAATTGACCGTACAATTTTCAATACAAATAAGACTACACATATGGCAGTCTCTGAATTCTCAGTCGCGAATTATTTGATCGAGTCAGAATAATATCTCTGTTTTTATTTGGTCCGGTGTAATTTTATGGCCTATAGATAAATCATTTTCTGCTCCATTCTGCTCCACATACTAACCCATATACAGTGAACTCTCTTTATAACGAAGTGCTTGGAAGTTGGGACGTGTAAATTCCTTCGTTATATCCGGATATTCGTTATAAGCAGATGATAATTAATACATTTAGTGCTCTGGGGGGAAATGTCTATTTCGTTATATCCGACTTCTTTATAACGTATCGTAAGTTCACTGTAATTCATAGGCGTTCAGAGGGTTGTTGTAAGTATTACCGGGAACAGGGAACAGTATTTCCTAGGAAATCCTGTTCGGGGGAACAGGATTTACTATGATACCGGCCTTACAGTTTGCGAGGCCCAAGGCACAAGGCCAGCTAGACAGTTTGCGGGGCCCTAAACAAAAAGTAAAATACAGTGTATAAGTTACATGTGATCAGAATGAAATTCATTTACTTCTAACTGTAATGTATCAACCTACATATGTGGGTATGTAAGTTGAATAACTACTGACTACCGTGTACTAATATGTTCCTATAAACTAATCTTTCGGGATTTTCTAGTTGCGAATTCATAAATTAGCAATTGAACCCATATCAATAAAGATTTAGAGTGAAGTGCGGGGCCCCACTACCGCGGGGCCCAAGGCCCCTGCCTTGCTCGCCTTGCCCTAAGGCCGGCCCTGCCTATGATACCCCTTATGTACCCTCTTGTACCAAGAGCTCACCTGCTGCTGGGACAGTGTTCCCGTCAGAACAGTTACCAGGCATAGAATAGTTCCATATAGCTTCATTTGCACACAGTATAATATGCCCATACACGGCAAACCACTTTATATAATATAACTAATGGAACTGAATCTATAGTTTAACAAATTAATATATACAATATGTAGAGTGACTAGAGTCTATAACTGCGTTGAGTCACTGATAGCAGACAGCTCATGCCCTATAGGGCCAGGTTCTGGTACTCTGATCCCCTCACCGCCCTCTCTGCTACTTTGTAACAGGCCCTGTACTGTTCCTGTAGAGATAGCCTATTAGCTGTGACACAATTATTGTGTCTGCTGTTTGTGTAACGTGGTCAGTACTAAAGTAATTGCAGAATCAATCCTACCCTTATCTGTTTATGTTAACAAGACAATAGATTCGTAAACAGTTCGGAGTTCTCATTAATGGCAGGGCAAATTAAAATCACTACTTTGGTGGCGTGTTAACTTAGCAACAAGATTGCCTTAGATTGGTTAATGATATGCTTACCTGAGTACATATTATGTTTTGTCGGTCACACTTCGCCCTCTTCACGAGGGTAAACAGATCCACTTTCCCTTCTTGTCTCATCTGCCACATTGCGCCACAACTCACCAGAAACACGCCACTCATGCCGAGACAATCCCTGCAGTGCACCACCAGAGGAGCTGTGGAGGCGACACATTCTCCGGCTAGTGCCATAACGGAGGTGGGATTTATAGGTACCCCGATCTCCTGCCAATCCAGCATGATGAGGTGTGAGAACTCGTGTGTCCCGCTCTCCAACTGATTGGACAGACTCAATCTCTGTGTGATAAGCCCGCTACTTCTCTCACTAGTGAGAGAGGCCACTGTAAAGTTGTCCCATTTCCTCTGTAGTCCCTCCTCTGGCCAGTAGCAGGAGTGTGGCGACACACCCGACACAATCCTATCGTACCCGGTCTGTGTTTCTAGCATGACCACTCTACCCGGCCTCTTCTCCCATAGCAACTGTAGGAATGCTCTCAGAGTGTGGCTTGTCGGGTTTAGTGTCCCTATGAACCTATTTCTAACGCCTCCCAGCTGGAAAAAGCTCGCATTTATATAGTCCCCTCCGTGCCAAGCGTGGGAGCGGAGGGGCACCCTGTTCCCGTCAAAGGGGAGGGAGGAGGGGACAGGGTTCTTGGAGACATTCTCGGGTAGGAGGGCGTCCGTTATTTCCCCCATGAGACTGTGCTTAGTTACGAAAGCTAACTGTTGGAATTCCTCACTGAGCCTGATCCCTTCGCTTGATGCGCTCTCCTGGCAGAAGGAGTGGAACTGAGGAAGTGGCACAGATGTGTCCCCGAATGCCAGCTCCTGGAGACACAGACAGCAGTACTTGAACTGCTCAAGAGATCGGACCATGCACGCTCGGTTCTCTCGCATGACAGCGAGCAGGTCTGTGAGAGACACATTAGCTCGAGACTCCAGCAGACACAAGGCTGAGTACAACAGAATGAAGACACCCGACCTCCCGGTCCCGTCGCTACACACGACACAGATGGGTCTCTGTTGGTCGTGGAACTCCTTGACACCTCTCAACATTCGAATGAACCCACTGGTCTCCTGCGGGAATGTGCCACTGCTCCACTCTTTGAAGTGGAATTGTGTCACAGTCCTATTCACTTTCCCTGTAACAGAAATTTCCCTGCGACACCAATATCCGTAGTCTGTCTCCTCCGACAACTCCAGCTCCACCCCCGACACATTCACGCCACCTGTCCCCGCCACTGGCCAGTACCGCTCACACTTCCTCCTCCCATTCTCGACAGCATTAGCCAGCTGTACCACACAGCTTACCTGGCTGTCCCCTATCAGTTTCCAGAAGTCCCCCACCCCCTCACTGAGGGGACCCTGCGTTGCTATGAACCCGTTTGCCTTTGTGTCCAAAGGAATGTAGGACGCATTGACGTAGCTGCCATCTCCTAACACCACTCGGTTGCAGTCGTACGGCACCAGGTCAGGGTATCTATTTTTAGTAACGTTATCAGGATGGGAGGCGATATTGGATGGTTGCTGGGTTCTGAGGGGAATGGAATGGAACTGAATCTCCAGCTGTTTGCCGTTATCTGCCAGTAGACACATGAGGTCGCTCTTAATTCTGTCACTCGTCCTGACCTCTAGACCGAGTGTCTCCATCTCCTCGTAGGTGGGGAGCTCGTAGTAGCCCCCTGTCCGGTCCTCTGGGGTCTGGTTCCTCTCCCGGGGGTTAAAGAGACCGGAGGAGCAGGAAGCAACAAGGATTAGTCCCAATATGCAAGCTGCTAAGCAGATACAGCAGACACTACTTAGAGAGATTATAACTATTGGGATAAGGGATAGGGGGGACAATGGTACTGGTGTTGTTGTTGTTGTGGTATAAAGTGTTACATCATTTGTTGGAGAGGAACTAACAGCTGGGGTGGGGAGGTCGGAGGTCGGGATGTCGGTGGAGAGAGAAGTGGCTTGCGAAAAGGTCTGCGACACTGAAATAGACTCTTCAGTTCCAGTTCTCCCTGCCCCTGGCTCCACAGCTAGCGTGATAGATATCTCCAGTAGAGTATCTCCTCCTATTATTCTCTTGCAGGTGTAGACAGTGTTGTTGTGATGTGACGACACTTTTGGGAGTGTTAGGACAGGAAATGATGGCGACACCCCACCAGATGGCAGGTGCCACTCTCCCGTTTCTGCACTACAAGTCAAAACCACATTCTCCGTACCCTCTAACACACTCAATACCTGGTTACCGGAGTAGGTACTTTGAATTCCGTTAATGCTCGCAGTTACATGTCCTCCCTCTAACAAAAAATAATGTCATATACGTATACATATTGTGTCAGTGGAATGCATTTAGTTCTCTTACCTTGTATATTGACGCTAATAGCCCCGAGGTAAGTGACACCATTCGTGCACTGAAATGATTTTATTCCCAGTTCCTTACTGCTACTATAAGCGGAGTATATATTAAGAGGATTAGTTAGTTTATTAAGCTTGCTGTCTCGCCAGAATATTTCCTTGTTGTTGTTGTTGTTGTTGTTGTTGTTTGCATCAATACAGTTATACTCTCTGTCTATGGGGTCTATGTCCAGTGTGTATTCAAAGTTTGTAGATGGACTCGGTGGTAGTGTTATGTCAATTGTTTCTACAGAGAATATCTTATAAACAACAAACAAACAAACAAACAAACAATAACTTACCTGAACAACAGCTTCGTAGAATTGTCAACACGACAAAGAACAGACAGAATTTAAGTTCCATTTGATAGCTAATATAAGAACAGACATTATATTATAAACACAAGCTGCTCGTCCGCGCTAAGCGCGTTCTTACATCTTGCATTTTTTTAAAAGTACAATAGTAACGTCCACCAAAATGACTGACCGATACCGGTAACCACATAATGAGTCGCTAAAACGTTATTAGCGAAAATTATACTTTGCAGTTTTTTATAACAAAATATAGTTTAAGGCCCCATACATAGGTTGATTATGATACCGGAAATCATTTAGGAATTATATTAAGTGGCCGCTATCCTATCTGTAAATGACTGTCGTATAGTGGCCTATAGCAGATTATACTCTACAATAGGGGTACTCAAACTTTTTATATCGCGACCAAATTTCTATAATTTAGGGAGCTGAGCTAAATCGTGACCCACAATATTAGGTGGCGATTCCAATTGGGGTCGAGACCCACACTTTGAGAATCACTGCTCTACAACATATGGTAGCACGTAGCAGTGTTGTTGTAGAGCAGATAATCACAACCTTTTTGAGCTGTGGGCATCTAAGCAAAAATATTAATTTAATAATTATTAATTATAAGTATATACATCTTGTGACCCCCGCTTTAGGCTTTATATTGTGACAAAGTAAGTCAATTGGAAAAACTAATCCAGTGACGTATTTGGCTAACATTAGCAGACAGTTTTCTGGGTAATACTGTCTCTCCGTGTGTAGTACACCAAATCCAAATGTGGAAATTAACCACCACTAAGAAATCCCATTTATCATCTCGTAGCTCTAACTAGCATTGTAGACCCAGGTGAGGATAAATCTGTAGCATTGGTAATTCCCTGTATAGTGTAGACCCATTGAGAGATATTATCGTGACACTGAGATTAGTATCAACAGGACTGAGTTGGTTACAAGGTGTAAATACGACACCTCTGCTGATCTCACAGGTTATCCTAATATCAGAGGTGTCAAGTGATATTGTGGCAATCTGTATTTTGCCAGAACTAAAGGGGTCTACTTCTCTTCTGCCATAATACTCTACTGTGAAGTTAGCGTTATCTAAGGGCACAGGGGGGGGGGGGGATTTGTGAATATGTTCCTACCTTTGAAAGTTAGATCCATTTCTCCCAGTTTGTTAGTTTCAGAATAACAACACCCTATAGGGTAGGTACCAAGTGCTCTTAATGCACCATACAATTCATAGGCGTTAAAGGGATTGGTGAAAGTAACAAACCAAGTCAATACTCCAGAATAACCGGAACTAACACATCTGTATTCCAGCTGTTGAGAATCCAGATCGCTGTGTTTATAAAGTTATTGTCAGGTAATCCTATGTCAACAACAACAACCTCAGAATATATTTGTTCACAACAAACTGTAAACAAAAACACACAAATACCCTGGTAAGCAATCCCCATTTTACAGTTGCTCCCACTCGCAGCTCTTTATACACGAGTGGCCTACTTTGCTGAGTATCGAATAACGACACATGTGTCTGGGCAGTGGAGCATGGATATATCCATGAGACCCTCACTCTTCCATGCAACCAGATTGTTTGTATGGCTAGTAAAGATTCGTTGCGAAGGGACAGAAGGAGTCGATATTATCATCTGGTCACACCTAAGGACACATTTCAATTGCCCCATGTGACATAGTATACTATATACAGTAGAGCCTCGTTAGGAACATCAGGGGACCGTCAAATTAATCGGTGTCTTTTGAATTGAAAATGCTTTGAAAGAGTGTTCGTATTAACCGTGTTCAGAAAAAAGGGTTTTTCCACCCCAGAAAAGGGCAGTTAATTTGGGGGGAAAACACTTATGACCATATATGGCAACACTCCAGGCCCATTTACTGTCAGCTTCTTTATGGAAGAGCAGATATTCTAAAAAAATATTACTATTCTAAGTACCGCCGTTTGTTGAATTTAGGACCTTGAGAGTCCATGGGTCCCTAATGTTGCCAAACCAACAATTTATACCAAAGATGAACGCTGATAAGTGAAGTGTGGTATTTAGGAATTCTTTGAAACCAAAAAATTATTTAAAAGTAATTACCTCTAACCATGTGAAAGAGTTGCGGAGTAAACAATTAATTGATTAGACAATAAAAATAGCATCCACACTGTCACCGAAATATATTAATTTTGCGAAAGCCAGTAAATAGAAAAGGCAGAAAAGGGCGTATTTTTCCGGAAAAAACGGTTTTTCCCACCTGCCCCGGTCTTTTCTTGAAAAGGATTTTTTTTCGAGCACCGCCCACACAAGGGTCTGACGGATCACTCAATCGCTACGCAGTCTCGATTTCCAATTATGACCACATCATTAAATATTCATATTATAAACTCACGAGTACTAAAATTTAATTACCTATTTTATCCATGGAAGCTAGCCTCTAAGTTCCTTTGAATTTCATTAATTTGTTTTTAAACAAGAATAACAAATATTCATGTTGCAGTCTATGTGCAATTTTGGTACAAGTACTAGCCCAAATGCACTTGGATTGGGAGTTAGTCCAAGTGCGAATTGAATCTAACTCCATACTAATGGGTGACGATTATTTAGCTATACGTATTATTATATATATTTTTTATGCATTTAGGGTTCGTGAAGTTATTGAATTTAGAGTTTCGGCGTGGGAAATAAGTTTGAAACCCACTGAATTAAATGTTGCTAATTTTGTAGATTATAAACCCTAATAGCATGTTCATGTTCATTAATTTAAAAGCCATTGAAAGTTACATTCTATTCGCACTTGGGCTAGTCCAAGTCTACTTAAACTAACTACCGCAGTCTAAAGAGCACTTGAAAATTATTGAATTTGAACTAAAATCACACTTGGCATCTTTATTCATATTTGAAATTTGTAAATGGGAAATTCGGAATCAGTATACTCGTGTTCCTAATTTACATTTAGAAGCTATTCTCTATCTCAATTATTGATGCGGTTTCTATTGTTGTTGTTGTTGTCATGAGCCAGAGACGCCATTGCTCTCCGACTCATGAGGCGACTCGTCATGGGTGTGGTTTCATCCCATTCCAGGGACTCATCAGGAGGGTAACCCTCTACCACTTAGGCGACACCCGTCCGTCCCTAATTACCAGGGTACTGCCGGTGGACGCTCTCACTAGCTTCTACCCGTACCCCCCCTACGGTGTATCCCAACACCATGGGCGCCAACTTTTGAGGCCGGACACCAAAAGTTGGGGGGTTCTAATTGGAAATTGGGGTGGTCCTAATGAGATCGGACCCCCCAACCTTAAAGGTTGGGGGGGTCCGACCCCGAAAAAAAGGGAAGTTGGCGCCTATGCCCAACACCGACCATCATCACATTATTATTGTTGTTGTTTGTGTTTATAACTTACAATTGTAGGTACAGTCGAAGCCGGTTTTTTCTACAGCGGGTTTTTCTAACTATCGGTTTTTTCTAACTAACTATTTTATTATAATTGTGTACGAAAATTCCAATTTAGTTTAATTTTCAATCGGTTTATTCTAACTATCGAATTTTTCTTACTTTATTTCCATACAAAGAATTGCTTAGAAAATACCGGTGTAAACGCGTTATGGGGACCCCCAGCGTTTTAGGGCCCTCGTCCCTAAATCGCTAGCGTTTTGGGCCCCCTGGACTTTAAAACACTATAGAGGGGAAGGGGGATCCAAAACGCTAGGGCTTTAGGGACGGGCCCCTAAAACGCTGGTCCCTCCATGGGCCCCCAAAAACGCGCTTACACCGGTTCTACTGTATTCCCAATTGGTAACTCGTCACAATTCGAAACAGTAATGCGGATCATAATTCATAATGGGAGTAGTTCCCGGCCGACCCGCGTGCAACTCTTTCGCTCAGCAGTTAGCCTTGTACTGGCTGAGTGGCACCAAAGTGGCATGGGGTGGGGCAGCGTACTTCCTCCCAGTTGAATGGTGTAGAGTGTCCCTGGCGTTTTCATATTGCACTTCCCCATTTTGCGACCCTACATCCTCCATGTCACTGCCAGTCTCCCCTTCCGGTAGAGGTCCGAATCTGGTTCCAGCTGGTTTAGGGACATGTACCCCCTGCGGCCCCGGGGGTCTATCTGAGGGGGAGACAGCGGGGACTGGCAGCCTCTTATACGCGCCCTTCTTTGAGGTATTAGTGGGCAGGATCAGCTGATTGGTAGTAGGAGACTTGCCAACATCCGATAGGTTGATGTAGTGGTTTGGTCTCAGTTCCAGTTCCAGTTTGAGTTATGTTATCTCCTTCAGTCTGCTTGCTGTATCCTGTCTTTGCATACTTCCGCCTCCGCACAAGCAGACCCAATACCAGAACTAACATCCCTGCAGCTAGTACCAGAACCATGAGCATTGTCCCACTGTTTGAACTAGCCACACAGACTAGAGTGACGTCATCAACTACGAACACTACTTTGTAGCTAGGCATGTGCAGCTGATTATGCTGATATGAGTTGGGTCCACGACCTAGTATGAATACTAGTCGCTATTGGCGACTTCAACCCATAGGGATGATATGTGAGTGGTTTCGTCTCATTGCAGGGACTCATCAGGAGGGTAATTACCCCTCGACTGCCATGCGTACTTCCGCGCCGTAGACTTATGTTACCTCTACCGTACTGTCCATGTATCCTTCCACGTGGCTACCAGTCGTACTGTCAGGTTTGAATCCTACGACCCGTAGTCGTAGTGCCCCGTAATGCCGCCTACAGTCTTTCCCAAGGACTGTGCCCCTGAAGGTCTGGTAACGTCCTCACAACACAGATGTAGGGAGATAGGGCAGGAATATATTCTGGTGTTGTATAAAATGGGGGGCCCCAAATGAAACCCTACAACAACAATATTCCCACTGTCTTGTTGCTCTTGTCATACACAGCTCTGCAAAGTATGCTCAATTATCTCTCCACTTCAGTTCAGTAGCTACATAGCTACATAGCGTAGGATCCGGTAGGGTTGATGAGGCCATGGCCCTACCAAAAATTTGGAAGTATTGAAAAGTCGAGTGAGCATGCTCATTGGGTCCAGTGAGCATGCTCATAGGCTCCAGTGAGCATGCTCACTGGATTGGAAGGAAATAAAAGCATTAAATCGTAAGTTATAATTATTGCCCAATTTAATATCGAAAAACTGATGAAGAATCATTTTGCTATTTAAAACTAGTTTGTTGCATTAAAACTACAGTAGTTTGTTGCATTGTGTATTAAAAGCATTTTCCAACAAAATAAATACAACAATACAAGAAATAGTTATTTATTCTAAAACTGATATGCATATTTCAAAAGAGTTGACTACCCGGGGTCACGTGACTCTCCTGACCTCGCTTTCACGTGACTCTCCCGCCTCACCCGACATTTTATTATGAGCATGCTCACTGGACCCTATGAGCATGCTAACTGGACCCTATGTATTATGAGCATGCTCACTCGACCCTATGTATTATGAGCATGCTCACTGGACCCTATGTATTATGAGCATGCTCACTCGACCCTATGTATTATGAGCATGCTCACTCGACCCTATGAGCATGCTCACTCGACTTTTCATTATATGAAAATTTGTCAAGAGCCATCATCTTCTATTAATTTTGTGTGCTACATGGTCATAATATCTGATAAATTTCGATTTTACGGAAATCATTAATTAATTTCCGTGACAGACACCTAATTAGGTATTTTAATTTATAGCTCTAAACGAATGACGGAGTTACAGATGAGATCGCATAGCGCATCAGACTTAGATAGCACATGTGCTATCTCAGCGACAACCAGCAACCACCTGGGACCTATAGACCCCCACCTGCTCAGACTGAAACTGAGTGAGGATCTGCACAGTCAGTGCCACGCCTCCCCCGGCACTCCCACGCCTATCCCCACTCCCGACAGGTCCGCTAACACCTCTCCCATCACACCTGACCCCGTGGAGCCGGCTCAGGAGCACTTCTTCTCAGAGCACATCCTCTCGCAGTGTCTAGACATAGACGCCATCCATCCCCAGAAGGTGCGGACTCTCCACAGAGAGAACGAGGAGCCTCCGGACCCGCGGATACAGAACGAACTCGAGAGGATGAATCGGGCCTGTGACGACATCAATAATCTGGAGTCTCAGCTGACTCGTAATCAGAACGAAGAGAAGCGAATCTTGCGAGAGGGGAACAAGAGGTTGAAGGAGATAAAACTGCAAATATCGGAAAAGACGGTAAATACAGCTCGCTATTACTACGAAACATTGCAAACTAAGAAAGAACTGCAGATGCGACTCAATCGATCAGCTATTGAATATGAAAATTCAAAACAGAGGAAGGACGAGTCACGCGCTAGAGTAGCAGAATCTGAATTGGAGTATTTGAAGCTGAAAGAGTCCCTTGCCTCACAACAGAGCGATGACAATGGAATGAATCCTACCTCCAGACACCAGCACAGTGAGTCCATTGAGAGAATAAACTCCGCCAATGAGTTGCTAGTCGCAAGGAACATTGAGCTGTCTAACAAGCAGAGCTCACACAAAGAACAGCTCCTGGAGTTTAACACTATTCACTTACGCCTGGAAGAGTACCGTCGCAAGAATAACAAGTCTATTCAGAAAGCGCTGCCTTATTTCCAAGCCAAAAGCCAGTACGAAGGGAAACAACACGATTTGCTGGCCACGCGTAACTTCATACAGGACCAAATCAAGCAAGCTAAGATACGCTATTCCGTGGCGCTCAAGAACCTGGAGGCTATTTCACAGCAGATACACAATATGAGGGACAGCAGCGCTTCCTGTTCCTTCAGAATCGAGCTGCTTCGCGACCCGTTCTACCTGCTGGACGGAGACTCGCGCGAGGAGAGCTGCCGCGCGGAGCTGGCGCACTCCAGACAGAGTCTCCGCAGCCTGCACTCGTATAGGGACCTGCGTGACGTAGACAGGTGCCAGTTCGACCTCTCTCCGGACAGGTCCAGCAGTATGCAGTGCTTGAAAGAAATGAATGGGGAGAGTGACGTCAGTCTCAAACTTCTGTAAGGGTTTGTTGCAACTGAGCTGTGTGAATTGCTGTATGACTCTTTTAAGCTATACCATTGCTGTTTTTTGATTTATTTCCTTTCTGAAAATGATGTATATTAGCGCTTGTATATAATAAAACTGACCTAAACGTACATTAATCTATTTCCTCTTGTACTTTATATGGGAAGAGTGCCAACCAGGGTTTTTATTTATACTCAGCTCTCGTATTTGGAAACCTGAAAAGAGAAGTGCAAACGACTCTTCACTACTCAGTTTATAGCATCCTGAGTAGTGAACAGCTTCCGCCGCCCCTGCCTCTCCATTTACTTAATACGAGCCCTTCGGTCTCGGTCGCTTTGCGACGGATCGGTACTACGCACCTCAAGTTAACGGCCGCTGTGCGGCCTTACTCCTCACCATTTCTATCATGGAAAATGGTAGAAAGGGACGTTTTATACATCCCTTTATAAGATTTCCAAAGTTTTAACTTGTTTTAAATATTATAAATTTATGAGTGCGAAATTCGTGTTCGGCATACTTGTTTACCTATAATACCCGTTGGAAGCTAACTTCTAGGTTGATTTTGAATTTTAATTAATTTGTTTACCTATTTTGTGTAAACAACAACAACAAATATTAATATGAGAATTTTATAAACGCGAAATTCGTGTTCAGCATACTTGTTTATATATTATAACATTTGTTTACCTATTATAACATTTGGAAGTTAGTTTATATCCCAATATTAATTGCGGTTTCTTATCCCCCATCACTTAATACAATCCGGACAAACACACACACAAACACACAAACAACAATCTAGATTTAATAATATAGATAAAACAATGGTTGTAACTAGTGGCCATAACTCACGTTGTGAAAATTTTATCCAATTCTTGTGTCAATCCAATTGTTATCTCTCGGGTTATGTCCCATATTTATTTACTAAATTTCTATTTGGATTCTCTAATTTCACACAATTAGTTTGTTCTCTTACTACATTAGTGTATTTCAGTGTATATCTCGCTCGTTTTTAAGACGTTCCATATAATATTTCAGTCTTTATTCAAAATGGAGTAAAGAATTTGCTACTACAAAATTTGAAATTTGACATTCCAGTTGAACTCCTCACTGTATTCGTTGTGTTCTAAATTGTACCTTTCCTTGATATGAAAAATTAATTATTATGAACAAGTCTATGGTCCCAATTTAGCAACTTACATAAGGTTTGTATTAATTAAGTTGAGTTCGCTTATCAAGAAGTCTCTCTATTATGAACACAATTTTTGGTCCCTTGAATGCTCATAATAAAGGAACCTGATTGTATTTATTTTTCAAGACATAATTGAGCCAGTTAAGATGAGGTACCCCTATTACGCTTAATATATCTCAGTGTTAGAGTATGGCCTCTGCTTACCCGCGAGGAGGCAGGTCGCGGGGCAAGTCCCGCTCCCAGGCTGTGGGCATCTTCGCAGAGGTGCAGCACAAAGGCGCGCCGCACAAACCCCCGCCCCCCGACCCCGCGGAGCTGCTGTCTCTGCTCAGAGCCAGGGACCGGAGCAGAATGCTGCAGTTCTCTGCCACGTACTTCTTCAGTCACGAATTGTGGCTCAGCGCGTGGGACGCGGCCCTTGGGAAGTCCGACTTCGCAGTGGTTAAGTCTCTGCGACTATTCATTCAGTGTAGCAGCATTCACGCGTGCCACCTGGGGGCCTACTTCCTCCCAGATGGCAGCAAGGTGCCACTTTCCAAGGACACTATTTCCGAGTCTGTTTGCGGAACGCGGATCTACGAATGCGCGCCTGAAACCCCCGCTGAGCCCGCTGCGGCACTCGCCACCTCTGTGCAGGTGTCGGAGGAGGACTGTCTCGAGGCGGGACTGCGGCTGGCGGGGCTGGGGCTGCGGCCGGCGCTGCTGGTCCTGGCTTCCGGCTGGAATCCGGGCGGCGGCTACATGGCGGGGGCGGGGGCTCAGGAGGAGAACTTGTGTCGCAGGAGCAGTCTCTGGCAGAGCCTGGCGGACCCGTTTGGAGTCGATAAGGATAGGAAGTGGACATACCCCATTCCTGAGTTTGGAGCCATTTACTCCCCAAAGGTGAGTATACGTTGTAATCACTCTTGTTAGTACAAATACGGTTAGATTAGTACAGTAGAACTCGGTTAGTAGAGTTCTACTGTACTAATCTAACCGTGTGTATTATCCAAGTGTACATACTAACCGAGTTGGCACTACATAGAGATTCATATAGATTGACAAACTTTGTTTATACAAGTTAGTACGTATTAAGCCGAAGTACGTACTAAACCGAGTACGGATAGATTATTAAATTATTTAATCATTTACAAATCTATCCTGTTTATAAGATTCTGGTGAACTGAAATTATAAGTTCACCTGAATCTCACAACTTACTCTGTTAAGAAATATTATTATTATTAATTGGAATCACCGAGTTAAACACGCGTTATTCTATTGACTTGAAATTTGTTATACAATGAAAATATAGTATGCGAACAGTACAAATAATATACAGTGGTGTTCGCCTAATAGCAAGTCGCATTTCGCACGAAATTTTTGCTTGATAATAGGCGAACTTGCTATTAGAGGAACATAATTAACATTAAATGCTCGCTTGGGGACAAAAATAACTTACTAATAGAGCAATATTGCTATTAGGCGAACACTACTGTACTGTCAAATAGGCTACACTTGGCATTAACATTCTGTGTATTTGTAGGTGTTGGTGTTCCGAGGCAGCGAGAAGGCGGGCTACCCGTATCTGCCCGCCCCGGTGGCGCTCGGGTTTATAAACTCGGCCGCTTACAGAGACCCTCCTGTGGAGAGTGGTAAGACAGGCGGCACCAGATTGAGTGGGAAAATAATAGGAAATTATCTAAAGAAAATGCATACTATATTTAGTGTTGGTAAGTTTCATTTGATCAATTGTCTTGTTAATATACGTATATACAGTCAACTCCGCTTAATAGAGTCACCTCGGGACCAGTTTGCTTTGACCCGATTAAGCGGAGAAATCTATTAACCGGTGGCTCTATTAAGCGGAGTAAACTGTATATTTATATTATTTTGTACTATAATATGTCGGTTTAAAGTCCTCTTAGCTTCCTTCGAAAATTTATCTTTAAACCTATCCATTGGCGCAAGTTTTTCATGTTCAGCGCAACTGTCGTGGGTACCCGAACTGTCGTGGGTACCCGAAGCAGTGGTAAGGTTGAAGAGAAGACATGAGGCAGCTGTTGAAAGGAATGAGAAAAGGTCGAAGTGATGATTTCTATTCTGTGACATTAAAATTTATCGATTAAATTTGTTAAGAAATTGTATTTATTAACTAAAAATATCAAAAAAAATTCTGTCGTGGGTGCCCTGGCACCCAGGGCACCCACGGGTTTTGCGCCTATGAACCTATCCCCAGACTATGATGTTATTATAAAAGTTAGGCTTTATTTTATTACATTAGCAGTGAGCATTGGAATTGTCCAGTTTAGTACATCTGTTCTTATTGAGGCTTTTTTCTTATTCTCATGGATTTCTATTAATCAGACTCTTCCTATATGCATTAGCTCTTTATGAGTATACTTTTCAGTTAACTGAGTCCATTGGTTATGTTGAGTATCCGTTTAGCTTTGGAACGAGGTCACGACTCGATTGTCCTGTCAGCCTACGGTTGTGGCGCATATCTGAATCCACCGCGACACATCGCAGAGCTCTTCTACGAGGTGTTAATGTCTCCCAAATTCAGATACTCATTTAAAGTGGTCTGCTTCGCTATACTAAATGATCACAACGCACACAAGGCACATAACCCAGAGGGAAACTTTAAGCCATTCAGTGATGTGTTTCAGAAAATGAAATAGTATTTAATAGGAAGAATACGTTTTTATTTAATAGTTGTATAAATTATAGTTTTACTTTCTATTCCCTTTTCAGAATACATGTTTAACAAAGTGAAACCGCGTCAACGAATACTAATCCTACCGAATATATTTAGTCACCTAATAGAGAAATTCGGTTTACCAAATATTTTAAACTAGTATATATCATTGGTGAACCGAAATGTACTATTTGATAAGTCGAATATATTCGATTCCCAGCCGAATAGCGAATTACTGATATTCGGTAACCAACCAAATATCAACTACAGTCGACTCCGCTTAATACTTAATAGAGCCACCGGTTAGTAGATTTATCCGTTAATGTTAACTATTATTTATAGTACCTTTAATGTTTAGATATGTTTAGATATGTTTGTACAGTACGTAGCACAGTGACAGCTAGATGCGTAGTAAATGGGAAATAGGGGTGGGAGTTAGCAAAGTTAAATTGACGAAGTTAATACCATATTTACATTTCTCGGTAACTGGGGGGGATGGCAATAGCGAAATTCCATTGGTAACAAGTTTATACCGTGTTCAGTCATAAAATAATTTGTACCATGTAGTTATTCATATTCGAGGTGTGTCGAATTTAGATTTTATTAATCTTAGCTTGGGAAGTTCCTTAATTTCTGGGAAATCTCGGCCTGGAGTTTCCTATTAGGTGCTCCTTATAAAAATGTGTTGTATAACGTTCACGGGTCATTGATACAATGTATTTATTCAATGAAATAAATTGTTAATTTGATTATATTTACATATATAACGATTTGGTAATTATAATCGTATTAAATATTAATTCGTATACGAACCCGGATCCACCTAAAATCGAGAAAACCCGGCGGATCTAGCTCTAATTATTGTTCATTTTCTGAAGTATCCCGAACTGTCCGTATCCCATAATGCTTGTATCATTATGCCACTGTTAGTTGGAATCTTGTTTCAGCTCCACCGCCCGCGTCAGATATCACTCCCGCACCAATATTGTCATTAGTTCCATTATTCCACCTACATTTCAAAGTAAGGCCACTGTTTGTTGCCAATTTTGTGGTAGGATTAACTGTACACTCTAAAATAGCCATAATTAGCTATTAACAAAATCAGAACTATGACAAGCATTATTACCCAACGATTGCATTTTTATCAATAAGCTCTGACAAATTAGACTATTGTTCATATAATTATTAACTATGTCGTCATCAAATAATGAGATAATGATAATGAGATGCCGCCCGCCCGCATCTCAGATAGACTTCGTATGGAGCTGAAACAATATTATCATTAACACTGGCCTATAAGTGAATCTTGTCTTTATGAGGAAAATTTATCTATTCATTAATAACTTGCGGATAGTTTAGTTTATATACTACTTGTGTACACATAACCGTGGAGAATAATAGCTAAAACATTTGAATACAGTGTTTAGGATTCCTTGAAGCAACAATAATCCTGTCGTTAAAATCTATAGCAATACCAGTTGGATATATGAACTCTCCAATTCCCTCTCCTCTCTTTCCAAACGTGTGTAACAACTGTCCTATATTTGAGAATATACGGACACAGTTAGATAAAGAATCTGTAACAAATATATTCTCTCTTATATCAATACTAATGTGCCATGAGTCAAAGACCTGCATGCCATATCCCTGTGTTATAATCTCTCTTGTTAGTTGATGTGCAGAGTCGTATATTACAACACAAGGACTGCCTTCTCTCAGTACTATGATGCTTTGTGGAGTCAGCTTGATATCCCTGGGACGGTGAACATCAGAGATGAATGAATTGAAAGTTAAATTCAAATTCAAACATTGAATGCGATCATTTCCCCAATCACAAATATAAATAATACTCGTATCTTCCGAAACATCAACACCCAATGGCCAAATTAACTCGAGTTCTTTCTTGCCGTATCTCCCAACAGAATGTCTACACCTGCCTTCAGTAGAGAATACAGTGAGACAATGTGCTTGCAAATATGTGACATATACTTTATTTAATCGGATACAAATACCAACAGGTGTACTTTTCTTATATCTGAAAATAAACAGGAATTCTAAAGATTCATTGAAAACCTGGATTCGATCATTTTTCCCATCACAAAAATATAAATTATTTGTTTTGGTATCAATAGCGATTGAATGAGGATAATAAAACTCTTCCTGTGTTGACGAAATCTTTCTAGAGTGCTTACCAGCTACTATAACAGCGTTTCCCTTCTTCTTATACTCTGGATCACCTCTCACACGAATTGAACCTACCCCGATTAGTATTTCTTCAAGTTTTCCGTTCCACACCAACTCCACTCGACTCAGCCTATCTCCACCTGTTTCGAGGTTAATCTCTGCAATGCGGGCATCCTGATGGAGGCCATTCTCGCCAATAACTCTATTCTGTTCATTTGTAGTAAACTGATCCTCTTTTTCGGTGACTCTCAGCTTATCAACTCCTTTCCTGTAGCTATTTTCTAGCTGCTGCAGCTCTGACAGCAGTGCTGTCTCTCTCTCTTGCAGCACTTGATGAGCCCTAGCTACTTTCTCTTTTAGTTCTACACGTACCTTCTCTACCTGGGACAGGAATGAATCTTTTACTAACACATTAACACTAGCCATACACCTTAATGCTACATTCTGGTCATACACCTTTTGTGAACAATTCTTTATACTGTAGAATCCATCCTAACTCGAATTGAACTCTTTCTATACTAACTTGTGATTTCTCCAATATTTTACTTGGTATCTTTCTACATACTATTATATTTGATTATATTTGCTCGATTATAACTAATCTTAGCTTACATATTTACTTTTAAATGTAAGCTAAATATTGTTTACAAATTGATCTCGAATTAAAATGAATTATAAATGCACTCAAACATACTGCTTACACTAAATTTTGGTTTAATCTTAACTTCTTAAATAACAATCCGCCCAATGGAGGGAAAATCTAAAAAAGGAAAAATCTAAAAATTTCTTTATTTAACTTTTAACTTAATTAATTTAATAACTTATAAGTTATAACATAGATGCCCTGGGGTCCAAGGTGTAAATAAAAAAATCCCACTTTCATTTTCACTTTCAATTGAAATTCAATTCAATTTCACTTTCAATTGGCAACTAGGAGTCGAAATAGCCGCTTCTAACGAAATGGAGATTTCCCCCATGAGCACTGCATTTAGTGCTCTTGGGGAAAATCTCCATTATCCGCTTTTAACTAATATCCGGAATTGTGGATATAACGAAGGAATTTAGATGTCCCACGCACTTCGTTATAACGAGAGTTCACTGTACTACTTATTAGTCAACTTGCAAAATAATGTTCCACCAAAAGAAAATGCTGTTGGCACAGCTATAATTTTAGATTTCCTTCCAACTTTCAGTTATTATGAATAATATTGAGGCAAACGTCGCGATTTATTGATGACAACTAATTATGACCATGGTTGTATCTATTCGAGTATAAATTAGATCCTATAATGTAGTATAATCAAGTTACACTACTTTCTCAATTTTAGTATATGAACAAATTTGCTACTTATTTAATACTAGTGCAGCGGCACAACCATACAATTGTTCATTTTTTTGATAAAAGCACCAAAATTTGTACACATGTACTTTGATATAGTGCGAACATTTTTGGATATTGAGGCAATTGAAAGAGTGCCTACATCGGCCATGACAGCTCCCCAAAGTTACCACGTCCGATAGTGTTCGCCGGACTTGTCCCCCGATCTAAACTTGTTCAAATTATGTTATATCGTTTTTTTTTATTGTTGAATTCGGGTTCAGAGTAAAATTTCCGATAATTTGATATATCACATGGCCATATTTGGAACAATTTTTCCATAGCAACGCTCGAATATGTCAGGAATGTGTCAAAAATTCCATTCTCCAATTGTGTCCTTACCCAAGCAAGTGACCCCTCTTTCGACTCCATACAGCTACCGGAGTATAATTATACACATACCGACACTGTAAAATGTGATTTGAGAAAATTATTCGAGATTTACCGTGATTTACCATAAATATCGAATTTAGAGAATTCTTTTTAAGTGGATATGGTTTTTCACTCGCTAATTTACAATAACTAACCAAAACTGTTAATAAAATAATAGCCCTAATATATTATATCTATTTTACATTTGTGCCTAAATACTTCTTGATTCAGTTGATGGGACATTCTCCTTCACACAGGCATAGAGCTGTGCATTGTAGTGAAGCCTTTTTACATTTACACCGATTACGACATCCTTTCTGGCATTACAACAAATCAACTCATAGCAGATTTTGGATGCTTCCGGGAGTGTAGTCCAAAGTGGTTCGTATTGTTCTTCGTCAGTCTTGAACCAACCCCAGCTGTTTGGAGAAGGAAGTACAGGTTGTGGGATAGTAGCTTGACCACCCTGATAAACAGCTCTCTTGACATGCTGCTCCAGAGCAGCATATGTTGGCGGAAGTCTTTGTACAGAAGATGTTTTCGCAAAAAGTTTTTTTCTGGCCTTGTTTACATCAGTGCAGGTGCTTGTTCGGTCATATAGAAGGATGACAAACCTCTCAATGGTCTGCATACAATGTTCTGGTATCTCAGTTGGTGATTGTGATAGGTTCAGCAGTGCATTTGTAAGTTCTGGGAAGGAGTTCCAGGTGCCCCATGCACTTTTCTTTCCATGTCCAACAAAGGCTGATACAGTATCACATCCAGTAAGTGGCACTAAGTGCATGAAACATCGAAATGGCGCGTGACTTATCAGGCCCCAGACAGGCAACTATTTGGTGGATTGCCAAGTATCGGAAACTCTTTCCTGTTCCAAATGCTATCCAAAATGTACCTTCTACCGGCAGTGTCTCAGCTATCATTACAGCCAACACCACCACATCAGTGTCAACAGTACGAACAAGTATCTGGTGATGGCCATCTTGTACAGCATGTGCTACATGCAACATCATGCGACTGTCTGCTTCTTCATGACTACATGGAGCAAGTGAGAGTGTGTTTTGCTGTGGGGGTACACAAAGAACCTGATCTCCATCAGTCACAACAAGTTCTTTGCCTTCATGAGCAAATGACCGTATGAGCGTTTTCGAGAGGTAGCTGAAGAGCTCCTTTTTGTTAAGGTCCACACGCAGGAAGTTATGCCAGTTTCCTGGTAAAGGTGCTGACTCAACAACACGTCGGCGCACCCCCTTACCTCGTTTTTCCCTGGCAGTTGCTTTCAAAGTGCCAACGACATAGCTGTCCCATACTAGATCTACCCGTGAATGGTGTTGAAATTGTCCTGAGATATATGGGAGAAACACTTGATTGGCATATTCCTCAAATGTCTTGGCCGCACCTGGTTTCAGCATCTGAATGATTGCAGCGCCATCAAGGACTACAATGGTGACACTTGGTGCTTCAGATTGTGCTTCGGAAAGGTCCTCTAAACACACCAGGAGATCACTTTTTGTACCTATGTGGAGTCTTCCTATATCGGAGAGTGATGGGGGACATGATTGATTTTCATGTCGAAAGAATTCAGCTAGATTTCCATCACGATTCTGACAGCCGATATATAATCGCGAGAAGAGTTCTACATTATTCTTCAGGTTGTTCAGTTGTTGTTTTCCTTTGTGTACTCTGCATACAGAGGTGCCAAATAGTGGTAGCTTGTTACGACGTATAATATCATGTATAGACTTGGTCCTCTCTATGAGACATTCCTTTGTGAATTCATCAAACTGCTCCTGGCCTATCTTCTTTGCAGTAAGGACAGTCTTCACTGCTTCAGGCCCAACAATATCCTTGGTATCAAGTACAAGCAAGTCTTGGCTTTCCTCCATAAACGGGTTTCCCATATCTTCAAAGACAGTCACGAGAGAGCGAACATCTTTTGTAAAAGATATCTGTACACTTTCTGTTTGGTCATGGTGATGTGTGTCTACTCCTTTGCTCCAGTGCAGGTTTGTATTTTCAAATTCCTCTATCAATCTTGCAATCTCTGGCCCAGCAACCATCCATCTCCGCAGGGCACCAGGGTCATCTAAGAGACCAACTGCACTTCCATCACCCTTGACACAAGCGTTGTTCTGTTCATGCGCTTGATCAATGGGGATGGCTGAGAACACTCGCTTGGTCTTTTGCACTGTAAAGTGACCAGAATTGAATTCCCTAAAAACATCTGGGTGATTCTTGGGTAATTCAGTCATATCTTTCAGATGTACTGGAATCCAGCGGGCATAGTTAGTGTGGTCTAATGCATAAAACCACGGTACGAGTTCTGTGAGGGCATCAAGATACATAAGAAAATGTGCCTCCCTTAGTGAACGAACATAAGTGAGAATGCAAACTTCTAGCTGCATAACTGCACAGTGGCTTAAAATCGCAGTTGGTAGGGAATAGATATCTGTGTGCACTTTAGCCTATTATAATGTATTAATTACATATGGGTTATCGATGTTTAGAAAATGTTTGGTCATATCAAAATTTATTTACACCTCATACTTTGTCTGTTATGACGTCATGATGATGTTACTTATTTTTTTGAAATTCTGAAATCCGCTATATCTTTCGAGTTTGCGTTGTACTATGAATTAAATTACATATGGGTTATCGATGCCTATGCATCTTTTGACATATAAAAAAATTATTTATGGCTCCAGATGTATTAGTTCGAAGGCAATTTTTATATACTTGTAGGCTTTAGATAAGCTGGAAATTTGAAATTTAGAACACTATGGCAATCAAATAACAATAAACAAGCTGGAAAACACAATAATACAGACCTCAATAATTGGTCTATTCCCTGCCATAAGCCACTGTGAACTGTCGTCCAGTAATGAAACTGAGGGCAACATTGTTTTCTCATATTACACCTAACCTCAAAATTCACCGGAGTCTGACCTTTTTGTGCACTAGTAAGACTGTATTGGTCATATGCACGATGTTGCAGAATGTACAAAGCAACAACAGTAATTTGATGTGCCTTTCTTGTACGCATAACGTGCTTTGCTCGGCATAGAGAATCAGCTTTTCCAACTGTTGTAATATTAGCTTGCACTAGTGCATGCGTCCATCCACTTCCTTGTAGCCAGTCACCAATGGTCTTCAGAGCTGCCATTTCGATGTGCAGTCCACCAAGTATTACTACAAATAGATTTTCTCCATACTTATTGGGCCACTTTCACTGAATCTGTTTAGCTAAAGCATAGAGTGGCTGGTCAAAAGTCAGAACTGGAGTTTGTCCAGGATTTAAATGTTCAACAGCACTCTTGACAACATCCATTGAATGTTTAATCATTGCTACCGTATGAGCACTTTCCTGGAATAGTGGAAGTAAGGCAGTACGTGTTATGATTCGGTCTCCTGGATCCTGGTACCTTGCATGGTATGCGGCCCATGATATGTCTTCGCTGGTTTTATCAGAACTTTGTTCAATAAGATATCGAGCGTTTACCAACCATCTGTAGTCTCCCTCAGCGTACTTCTTGAAGTCATTCCGTTTCAAGTAGGTAAGACTGGTAGTAGGAACAGGTGAGTGTTTAACACTTGATGCAACCGGTGGTACATTAGTATAGATATATGGTAGAGGACCAACTTTCTTTGAGCCATCATTACTTCCAATAATAATAATTTCACGACGCAATCCTGCATCAACAGAAGTGGGATGCTGCTGCAACGAGATTCCAGTGCCATGGAATGAATTCTTGGCTGTGGTAGCACTGGGGTTGTGGTCGATATTATCCACAGCAGCCGTTGTGAATACCCCACTCCGCATAGTAGGTGGACAAACAACTTGTTCCATGTGAAAGTGTTGACAAACAGTGTTTCCTATCTCCGCTGAAAGGCGTAGCACACGGTCATAAGAGATACTGATTCCTAGACTGAACATCCTGTCCACCACTTCCTTCTTCCGAGTTTGTGCATGCAACATTAGTCCAATGTAGATAGGAACTGGTGTTCTTGTGAAGTGCTATGTCTCACGAATGAGCTTTTGTTGGTCTGTGTGCGCATGTGCTTGACCAGTTATATTTTATAATCTGAGCAATTGAAAGTGCTGCGGGTGTTGAACACTCGTGAATTTGGTCTTTGATACTAGGGCCTTCCAGCAACATATTCACTAGTGCAAGTAACAAGTTTGGCACAGATTTTTCCTGACATTTTTCTTCAAATGTTCCATTGAAGTGTTTTGTAACTTCAAACATGTGTCGACGTACAATTTGTGCAGCACGCGCAAGGTGCACAGCATCACTGTCAATGTCCTGGGCACATACTCTTCCTATTGCAGCACCAATATCTTCCTCAAAACCCAGCAATACATCTCTCCCTTTAATGTGAGCTCGCAAATCAGGAATTTGTGCCAACAGTCTTTGTTTCAGTCGAGTTGTATTCACCCTGTTACCCACTACAAACTGTTCCATCCTAGACATGTAGAGTTGTGCAAGATCAGCAAGTTTGAAAACTGGTGCAGTACTTGCTTCAAAACGAGTTTCCTCTATGTACATGACAAGTTCTGCAAATGCAATCCCAGATATTTGATGTTCAGTATCTGTAAGTTGGTGTTCATTTGTCCTAACCTGCCTTGCACGATTGTAAAGAGCCAATAAGCACTTGGTATGGTATTTGGCATCCAAGGCTACCATGTCTCCTATGTTAAGTCTGGCTAAGAGCAAATTGTCCTCAACAAGTTCAGCACTCTCCCGTACACGGTGGTCAATCTGATATGTTGATGCCTGGTGAAGAATGTCTGTACCAGCTGATTTTCCACAGAAGAAACAAGATTCCTCACTAGGAAATGCGCCTGTACTGAAAGACCGCAATCTATTACGTTTGGGGGGAAGTTCATCACTCGTGATATCTATAAGGGTTTCTTCCTTCCTCTTCTCTGCTCTTTGCACCATTGTTTTATTATAATTCAGGAAACAAGTATGATGCCACTTGGCGTCATTGTCAATTAGAGCTGTTTCAATACCTTGTCCTTCATCTATTCTGTTTAACTGCAAACTTTTTGGTAATTTACCCAATTCATTAAACTTGACTAAATTTTCAGCAAGAGATTTGTACCCTCTTCCAATGTCGTGCCGTCTTGAGAGAGTAGGAGAAGTAAGGGACTCTGATGTCTGCTTCTGACATACGACACAAAGTTCCCAGTTTGTATTATCTGACTGTGGGAAACTAGGTAGTCCGCAAGGGCTAAAGAGTTTGAAACTTTTCGACATCGCTCTAACGACTGCTAGCTTCAAATATGAATAAATTTATGAAAATACGATTAATAGTCAATAAAACATAATAATTTTCTCAAATCACATTTTACAGTGTTGGTATGTGTATAATTATACTCCGGTAGCTGTATGGAGTCGAAAGAGGGGTCACTTGCTTGGGTAAGGACACAATTGGAGAATGGAATTTTTGACACATTCCTGACATATTCGAGCGTTGCTATGGAAAAATTGTTCCGAATATGGCCATGTGATATATCAAATTATCGGAAATTTTACTCTGAACCCGAATTCAACAATAAAAAAACGATATAACATAATTTGAACAAGTTTAGATCGGGGGACAAGTCCGGCGAACACTATCGGACGTGGTAACTTTGGGGAGCTGTCATGGCCGATATAGGCACTCTTTCAATTGCCTCAATATCCAAAAATGTTCGCACTATATCAAAGTACATGTGTACAAATTTTGGTGCTTTTATCAAAAAAATGAACAATCTTGTGAAATTTTTAGGCAATGACGCTGGACTATAGTGAGTGATTGAGATTTTGAATAGGAATGGAATTAACCTTGAAATTAATCCTATTTTCACAAAATATTGGGCATTGGTTTCTTACAGCAAGGTTTGGGATTGGATTTTCATATCCCACCTTATGCGATCTACACAAACTAGGGCTCCTAGACGACACTAGTTATCCGATTTTCATATCCTTATTCGTAGTAGGTCTGGCCCTGGGTCCGATTCTCTCCATATCGGGATCTAAATACTTGGGAAGAAACTGGTCACCCTACTAAGTTCACTCCCAACTATACTTGGTTTGATATTAATAGCGGTTGTTACAAATTCTGCACCTATTGATTGATAGGTTTTTCCATGGCGTAGGTGCAGGAATGTTAGTAACCGTTATACCTGTATATTTAGGTGAGATAATCCCACCAGCTGGAAGAGGGATTTTAACCAGCTTCGGAGGTATACAGTAGAGCCTCTGAACAACGGACACCTTGGGACCGGAACTGTTGTCCGTTATTTAGAGGTTGTCCGCTATTTAGAGGTTGCTTTTCTATTAGACATATGCTAAATAAATAAATCCGTGCCACGAGTTGTCCGTTATTTAGAGGTTGCCCGCTATTTGGAGTGTCCGTTATGGGAGGCTCCACTGTATATGAGGTGATTGGAGTATTAATCGTGTACATAGCTGGCATATTTGTATCATTCAGATGGTTGGCTTTAGTGGGAGCTTTATCACTATTGCACACCTTTTCAGTGTTGCTAGTGCCACAGTGCGCCACGTGGCTGTACTCGAGGGGTCTAGAGAAAAGAGCCAAATGTGTCCTCGAGGGACGAAGGCGGAAGGGAGAGAATTTAATAGAGGAATGCTCTGCGATACAAACTGCACTAAATACCAGGAGAGAGACAACCATGTCCGTATTCTACTATTTGAAAATTATCTTAGTTAAAGGTGATTTTTTCGAAAAAATTTTAAATTTGTTATCTTGGCATATTTTCGCACTATATTTGACAATAATAATAAACTTTCATTACCAAACTTTTGCAACGATGATCACTAAGTGCGCCCCTTAAATCTATCTATCTATCTATCTATAATCTATCTATGAGGAATTGTTGTTTGTTTGTTTGTGTGTTTGTGTGATTGTGTGTTTGTGTGTTTGTGTGTTTGTTTGTGTGTTTGTCCATAATTAATTGGAAAGACTACGAGTCCCAGAAAGCTGAGAATTTGTATACAAGGGTAATTTTGTACTGCGACAACGATCTATTGGTTTTTGAAGAGAAATATTCACATTTAAAGGTGACAAAATATTTTAGCCAATTAAATTCGAGGGTCTGTTAGTATGGATTAACAGATTTCATAATTTAGTATAAATAGCCTGTGCATGATAGAGATATTTTTTGAGGCTGCAATCTGATTGATTGAAAATAAATTCATCTTACCAATCAATCATTAGTCTATTCTATTTTTTTTTTTGCCGCGTAACGGTCGTCAATTGAGGCGTGAAGCGCCGAACCGTCGCAAAGCAACCGATACCGAAGGGCTCGTATAATTAAATCTCGATTGTTGTGTGTGTGTTTGTCCGGACTGTATTAAAGTGATGGGGAATAGAAACCGCATTTATATATCAGATATACAGTAAGAGACCAAAAGTATTTGAACAATTGGAGAGTTATTCCAAATACAAAAATGTACTTCTTATAGCGTATTAACAGCTGCATAAACTACTCTGAAAAGACTTTAAACATCATGTTATACATATAAACTTCATAACTTTTGATTTTGAGTATTTTTTATCCAATATTCATGAAGTGGCATAAATGTTCCTGCACGTGACACTTGTGGCACAAATGGGAACGTGGCTGTATCTCATTGGAAAGTATTCGTAATGATTAGAAATTGAGCACCTAGAGTAATTCGACTATGTGTTAAACAAATCTAAAATCAGAATCTGTGTATTCTTATTGCCTTATAATGTTCTGAATTTATATGTTAATTAGCTCATTATATAGTATTTAATGAGTTTAACACCTCCATAAAAACGTAAATTCAAAAATAATATTATTTTATTCTAGCTAACATATCGTTTTATGTCAACATCTATTTTGATGCATCTACAGAAGTTATTATGCTGCAAGAAGCTTGAATGTACGAATATAAATTTTTGTTGTTCAAATATTGTTGGTCCCTTACCGTAGGTTCAATTTGAATTTTCATCAATTTGTTCACCTATTTTGGAAAAAAAAAAACAATATATGTTCATATTGGAAATTTCTAAATGCCAAATTCGGAATCAGCATACTTGTTTACCAATATTAACATTTGGAAGCTAGTCTCTATCTCAATTATACCTGTGGTTTCTGTTTCCTATGATAGTACTTTAATGCACAAACAAACAACAATCGAGTTTTAATATGACGAGCCCTTCGGTCTCGGTCGCTTCGCGACGGATCACTCTCTCACAAAGGTCGCTTCGCGACCTTTGTTCGTTCGTGTTAGGCACTACGCGATGCAATTAACGGCCGCTTCGCGGCCTTTCCCTCCTCTAAAAGACAGTAATATTAATAATAAATAAGTTAACCTGTGGCTAGTATATTACACACACTACTTAACGCGCGCTTAAATTCATTCTGGGTTGTGATTCGTTAATGTAATCTGTTTGGGAAATGATGTGTCATGTATGTTATTCTCATTACTTATTAGTTATTAATTATTAGTTAATAATATATGATATTGGCTCAATAATTCTTAATTAAGGTAGCTCATTTCAGCTCCATTAAAAGGTTAGCTTGTTAGCTCAAATAAATTGAAACCCGTGGCTGATAAATTATACGCAATTATTTATTTCAGTATATTATATTGCAAAGTAATTTACTTAGCCTGGATTTAATCTGCATAATAATGGTTTAAAGATGAGAGTAAGACCGCTTCGCGGTCTTATTCTCACCATTAAACCATTATTATGCAGAGGTTAAATCCAGGGTTGTCAAATATTTGATTTAATTGATAGTAATAATAAACATATCAATCTCATAATTAGACAGATCCTAAATCCTTGATGAATCAACTACTTAATTAATTTCATAATTTCAGTATAGGTTAGAAATTACGTAATTCCATTAATTGTCTTATTAATAGGAAGCCAATATAGGTGTAATAAATAAACAATGCATCAGAGAAGTTAACTACTCGAGTGCATTCTTGTTAACCAAGCAAATCAGATCACCCACATAAGTGCTAAGAATAATATGATACATTTTAACTAATAACTTTCGTTAATCACTCTCACTTGAATTGTTTGCAATAGAACACAATCGAAAATCGATTTTGCACTTTGCGATACCTGTGTTGGTACGATACACTATTTATGGTTGATTAGTGCAGGGACTAATTAATTAACTGTGTCACAATCAGAAGAAAATTGGGAATTCGTGAACTGCTATCAGGTGTAGAAATTTAGTGACGTCTAATGCTTTGAATTTTCCACAAATCGGAGCAAAATTTGGAAGCTAGTACAAAATATCTGTTTTTCGCAACTGTGACGTCATAATCCCGTTATTTTGTTTCAAAAACCAATAGATCGTTGTCGCAGTACAAAATTACCCCTGATACAAATTTTCAGCTTTCTGGGACTTGTAGTCTTTCCAATTAATTCTGGACAAACATCTCCACACACACACACAACAATTCCGCTTTTAATATACGAGCCCTTCGGTCTCGGTCGCTTCGCGACGGATCACTCTCTCACAAAAGTCGCTTCGCGACTTTTGTTCGTTCGTGTTAGGGACTACGCGATACAATTAACGGCCGCTTCGCGGCCTTTGCCTTCCCAAAAAGCTATAATATTACTAATGAGTTCACCTGTGGCTAGTGAATTACACGTACTCAATTCAGTATGCTGCTATTTGGGATCCCAGTATGTCAATATATTAATTCATTCATTCATTCATGTTATTATTTACTAACCATGAAATTTTACTGCATAGTAAATTGTTTGTAAATAGTTGAATTACTTTGATATGTAATATTATGCTTATGTAATTGACGTAAGCTAAATACATCACGAATAGAAATAAACTGATGGAAGCCAAACGGATTAATCTAGTATGCAATTTCGGAAATAATGTAGGTGAAGATTAAATCGTCAAACCTCAATATGCGCAATGACGCAGCAATTGGAGGTTACATTTTTGTTATTGCCTGGCTCAGATTAAATGCGAAAATTATAAAAATTTCCAGAGACATGCAATACATTCTGTTTTATAATGTGACAAAATTATTTGTCGATTGAACCAAAAGTGTAAGAGCTGAATCCAAATTAGTTCCCACGTGACGTCACATTCCCATAAATCGGAACACGTGTGTCTCATTGTATGTTGTGTTATCATTTAGAATTGTGGCCGAATCGGATAAAATCTGAAAGAGTTATTACCAAATATGTGCGTTTATGACGTCATAATCCCGTTATTTCGCTTAGAAAACCAATAGATCGTTGTCGCAGTACAAAGTTACCCCTGCATGCCAATTTTCAGCTTTCTAGGACTCGTAGTCTTTCCTATTAATTCTGGACAAACACACAAACACACACATCCACAACAATTCCGCTTTTAATATACAGATGATAGATATTGATCCTCCTTAACTAGCCACAGGTGAAACTGAATAGAAATATTATAGCTTTTTGGAAGAGAAAGGCCGCGAAGCGGCCGTTAATTGTATCGCGTAGTGCTTAACACGAACGAACAAAAGTCGCGAAGCGACTTTTGTGAGAGAGTGATCCGTCGCGAAGCGACCGAGACCGAAGGGCTCGTGTATATAAATATGGAATCCTGCAGCTTGTGAATGTATAATCATTATGTCTGGACGGCTAAATACTAGAGCCAGACGAGGTCAATTACAGCTTTATCTATTAATAGAACATCTGCACAAGGAGTCTCAAATAGTTACTCTGCAAATGAATCTAGTTTCACAAAATAAACTGAAACGCTATCAAAGAAAAACATACAAGAATATGCAGGCCGAAATCATGTCACTCTGGGAACAATATTCAAATGGAGCAATATCAGTTAATCATATGTTGCGTGCATGTTCTAGACTGAATGTACCACAAATATAGTAATTAGACATATAGCAACAGTTAAATTATTCATTAAAATCAAATATTTCTTGTAGTGGTTTAGGCTATCGTTTCATGTTTTCATTATTTAATTAAACCATTACTCTTCATTACACATATACTTTTTGGAATGATAGGGCCATAGGGGATTAATTAATTACAGTCAACTCCGCTTAATAGAGCCACCGGTTAATCGGGTCAAAATTTCACAGGATTTATAGGACAGAATTGCAGTTTGGCTTACATTATTTTCGGTTAATCGGTTTCTCCGCTTAATCGGGTCAAAACAACCTGGTCCCGAGGTGGCTCATTAAGCGGAGTCGACTGTAATTAAACACATGTAGTAGTATATGAAACTATTTTATAGAAAATATAGATATACAAAAAACTCTATAGATTGAATCTTAGCGATCAAATTGGCCTATTTTGGCTTGTAGACTTTTTGGTTGTAGACGTTTTGGTTTGTAGACGTTTTGACCTGTGCCCGAATCCACTGATGATGCTAGTGCTGATTTATGCATTTTGGATCCGGATATTCAAGTTCTTCCCCAGAGCAAACGTATTATGTCAGATATAAGATTAGACTCACAAGCAAAGAAACAGAAATCCGTCAAGTCAAGTATGAAAAAGCTGCCATTGATCTACAAAGAGCATTCTTCCTTCACTATTGTTGAAGAAACGGTAGATACATTGCCGAAACGGTAGATACATCAGGCCATGCACACACAGCTGAATATCTACAAGAAGTGGCCACGTCTGCTATTATTTCGACAGAACAGAGATACAATTGTAAAGTAGGTACTTTTGTCACGGACAACGCATCAAACATGGTCAAAATGCGACGACAACTGACATCTGATAGTAATACTACTGATACAAACATCATATCTTATGGTTGTTCTGCGCACTTTCTCAATCTTTTGGCCAAAGATATCGAAATACCTGGTGTGAAGGAACATATTGTTCAGATTGTGAAATATTTTCGGAATACCCATCTCCCAGCTGCATGGTATAAATCTGTGGCGGCAAGAAACTTGTACTACCACAAGAAGTTCGTTGGAACACTCTAGCTGATTCTCTGCAATGCTATCTGGAAAACTGGGCAATTATCCTCAAAGTGTGCGAAGAACACCGCGACATTATTAACGGTACGATTGCAATGAAAGTGCAAGATATTAATATCAAGAGGAATGCTGAGGACTATCTGAAACGCATGAAGCCAATCGCTGTGGCTCTTGATAAAGTGCAGAGTGACGGTTGCAAACTGAGTGATGCTGTTGAAGTTTGGAAAGCACTGAAGAGAGACATGGATTCATTATTTCCCTCTGTTGTCACAAATCAAGTACAGGGTCGATACAAACAGGCGATAACCTCTGCCCACTACCTAGCTAACTTAATGGACCCAAGATACAGGGGTAGAAATTTGTCAAAAGACAAGGTTGATGTAGGGCTAGAATTATGAAGCCGGGATTATACATCATGTTTGCTACTGTGATCAACTTCAGGGCTGATGCTGGCCCATTCAAGCCATTCATGTTTACAGAAGAAGTTTTACAAACTATCTCTCCCCTTACATGGTGGGAATCTCAGAAAGGCGTCCTGGAAAGTAATGTGATGGTACTTTGTCGCAAGATACTTGGAGCAGTAGCGTCAAGTGCTGGAGTAGAGCGAATTTTTTCAACCTTTGGTTTTGTTCACTCGAAAGTGAGGAACAGGCTAGAAACTGTTAAAGCTGGGAAGCTTGTATTTTTATACAAGCTGCTAAATACTCATAAATAAAATCTATTTGCCAAGTCGATGTTGTGTTCGTCCAAAAGGAAGTTCTATTATTTACTGTTGCATGAATGAGTTAGTTAGTAAAGTGTGTTTCATTAAATCTAGGAATCAAATAATAATTAACAAGGATATTAAAAAAATTCTGATTTAAACAATTTAATCTGATTAAAATCAAAAAGATCTGATTTAAATCAAAAGAATCTGATTTTTTTAATTTTTTTTAAAAATTCATGATTTTTTCCAACCCTGGAACTTCTTATACTTCTCCTCTATTGGAAAATAGCATGAGATTGATCCAAATACTGTAGCAATAATTGTACCAATATTTGGCGTGATAGGGGCTGTATTATCTATTGTACTAATACAGCCATGCGGTAGAACCATTGCTTCTCATCTCAACCACTGTTTTAACAGGATCACTAGCATCCCTCGCTACCTACTATATTTTGGAAGAATACATATTTGGATGTTCCATGGCCCCATGCACGAACGAGATCGCGAGAATTGGCATTTGTTGATGAAAATGCATGTAATTGGCTTATAATTTGGCTTATAATAAGTTTGATTGTCTACGAATGCAGCTTTCAGATAGGTTGGGGATATGTGGTGTACATAATAATGGGAGAGATATTTCCAATCCGCTTGAGAGAAATTGGACCTGGAATTCTCGGATTGCTTCTTTGGTGCGGCCGGTAGCACCAATTTTGAATTTGGTACATTTTAAGGAATTTTTTAACATGCTTTATTACTTGAAATTTGCTATAATTTTATTTTAGAATCTAGATACTATAGGATTGCCATGTAACTGACTTTTTACTCTAACCACAATTAAATTTAACGTGTACACAGTTTACTAGCTAATTTTGTTCTACAAACACCAGTGAACTAGTATATACTAGCGCGCTACGCTTGCTAGGTCGCTTCACGACACGTGGCACCCCGTACAACAACCGCTTTGCGGTTGTTGTGTGTTGAACTCAGCACTTAGTGCCTCGCGAAGGAGAAAGCTTATTTTTTTCAAAATAAAACTTTTTTTGTACTATTATCATGATGAGGTCATATTTTTACAATGAGTATGCACATTTGTGATTTTGGTTAGTAGATATATTGGTACTATTAATTTGCATACTGTATTAAATTTTCAGGTTTCTATCTCATGGAGTGTGAGTTAAAAACTTATGAGCAATTAGGTGGATTTTCACACTTTCAAAAATGTGGCATTGACGTCATAATTCCATTGTAGTTGTGAATTTTCGTTCAAGACTCGAACTTGTCCGAGCCAGACCCAATATACCCCTGCATGCCAAAAATCAGCCACAACATTCCCTTACATTGTAAGGGAATGTTGTTAACCTGAATATGGCATGTATATTCAGTACGCATTGGCGGCCGCATGCGGCCTAAAAAGGCGAGTTTTCGAACCCCTGCCTTACATAGTCATCCCCTTACATAGTTTGGAAATGGTTATACCTTCTTGATTATTGTCACATTCAACGTTATAAATATGCAAGTTCTGATTGCAGATTTGAATTCCACATGGTCGATAAAAATTACGATTATTTTCTACTGAAATACATCCACATTCCCATTTGTGCCACTTGTGCAACAATGCAGGGCCGGGGGAAGCGGTCAGGCCATGGACTGACCACTCTTACGTCACTAGTTATGCAGATCAAGCCACGACCTGACCACTTTAGAACTGTATGCATGTATGTGTGTATGTATGTATAGGGGTAACTTTTATAACCTTGTGTTTTAATAGTATAGATAGATATTCAGCTGATGTTATGAACTGTCCTATATAGGTTCTAATTGGAAACCCTATTTTGAATCCATTCAAAATTAAATATTCATCATTGAATTTTAAGTTGATCAATTGCAAACATCGTTGATCAACTGCAGACCTTTATTGATCAATTGCATAGTTGCATACGAACCTCAGTCGATGAATTGGAAACCTTCCAGACTTATCAATTGCAACGCCATCGAAATAGAAGCCACAATCGATCTTGCAATTTCAATGAATATAATTACCACAAGTTCAGCATACTGACCAAAAGCAGGGACTTCTTTAATATAGGGACTGTAAACTTCGTTTTACGGTAAAATTAGCGTAGGCCTAAAACAGTATTGTTACTTATTGATATCCCGTAATCCGCTAATGCTAGACGCAGGAAATGTACTATTGTCGTATAGGAAGTCATATTTTGGGAGTCCAACGGTCATATTGGTTTATCGGAAATATGTGTGGAATGTAAGTTATGCGATGTTCACACCTTTCCATATATGGTAATACTGTTAAAATCTCGAGATCAGTTAACTTTATGCATATGAAATTTATTATTGGCGAATGGGAAATGGGAATTCATATTTAGGGACTCAGTAGATCACATTGATTTACCTAAGGCGTTTCCCTTAACCTATATTTTTTTGCACTCATCACAAAAAGGTTGTCAACCCCTGTTGTGTAGTTTAGCATCTTCTTATGATAAGCGTGTACGGATGTCCTAGTAATTGTAATAATTTGATCATCTCAACAGAAGGAACCTTGCTCCAATTGCATAAAACGAGACGTCCCGTCAATAAAACGGAACGTCTCGCTAAAAAAACGGGACGCTAGTCAATTCTACAGATTTATTACCTAATTGGAAGAAGCAATGCTCAGATCTTTATATTTTATTGTTATTGTCACAAAAATGAAATACAGGGTACAAAAATCGGGACAAACGTGTCTAAAGCGGGACGGTTGGCAAGTATGGTGGAGTTATGAGAATTTTTCCTAAATTATCATAAATTTCCTAGGCTTGGGCGATTCTAGGATTTTCTAGAAGGGGGTGTAGTATTCTAAACAATTACATTACCAGCTGGGAGTCTGGGGCGCTGTTAGCCTCCCAGTAGGGTCCAGGAGCAAAGCCCCTTGAAGCCAGAAACAATTGAGTGCCATTCGGCCAAAAATTTCAATCCTACAGATGCCATTCGGATTGTCAGTATATTATTCTTGAAAAACGTGAGCGTAGGTAAAGTAAATATATACAATTCATCAATCATCACTAATCCAAATGTTAAATTTACATTTACGCTTCTCTGTATAAGGAACCCTCTCAGTTATCTTTCTTTACCTGAAACGGACTCTCAATATACCGCGATTTTTTGTTTACTATAATTTTATTGTGTAACAAAAATATATTTCCCGCATATTACCTTTTAATGTTTAGATATGTATGTACAGTACGTGGCACCGTGACAGATGAGCTAGATTCGTAGCAAATGGGAAATTGGGGGGAGTTAGCAAATTTCCCAAAATGGGCGAAATAAAATGTCGAAGTTAAGTCCATATTTCTATTTTACCGGTAAATGGGAGGGCAACGATTGAAAATGGGGGAGGGAGGGCAATATCCAAATCCCACTGGTGACAACAGTAAACTGTGACAAGTTAATCCCATGTTCAGTCCAAAAACCATTTGTACTATTTAGTTATTCAAATTGATGTGTTTCGAATTGAGATTTTATGAATAATAGACTGGGCAGTTCCTTAATTTTAGGAAATCTCGGCCTGGAGTTCCTTACTAGGTGATCGTCATAAAAAATGTGTTGTATAACGTTCACTGGTCATTGATACAATTTATTTATTTATTGAAATTTGATTATATATACAGTGGAACCTCTATAAGTGGGGAGCATGGGACGGCGAAAATTTCAATTGCCCCCCATTCCCCGGTTATAAAATTCAATTGGAAAAACATTATATATGCTATATTATACAAAGTATTCATATAACACACACATTAATGCACGTTATAGTTATTATTTGTATATTATGACAATTTAGTTAACTGCTGATCTACACTAGGTGATTTCTTCTAAAAACATCAGAGTAGATCAATCGAAAATATTTTTTCTGTAGAACTTTAGAGTCGATTTATTGGAAATATTGTATTATTTTATAAGAATCATGTTAGGATTTGTCCATTCCCCCCATTTATGGGGGTGTTTTGTATGCAGATAAAAACTCCTTGAAATTTATGGTCCCCCATTCCCCACTTCCCCGCTTATAGAGGTTCATTTGTATGGATATATACGAATATGGTAAAAAAATTCCCCACTTATGGAGGTTCCCCATTTATAGAGACCCCACTTATAGAGGTTGCACTGTATTTAATGATTGGGTAAATATAACCAAATTAACTATTAATTCGTATACTAATCCGGATCCGCTGATTCTTATTCTGGATCCAGCCAGATTCCGGGTCCACCCAAAATTGGGAAAATCCCGCCGGATCCAGGATTCGGGCATCCCTATACCTAAATATGAATTCCCATTCGTCAATAATACATTTCAAATGTCTGAAGCTAACTGATTTCGAGATTTTAACAATATTACCATATATGGAAAGGTGTGACATCGCATTATAACTTACATTCCACACATATTTCCGATAAACCAATATGACCGTTGGACTCCCAAAATATGACTTCCTATACGACAATAATACATTTCCTGTATCTAGCATTAGCGGATTACGGGATATCAATAAGTAACAATACTGTTTTAGGCCTGTTGTATGAGATTCTTACTACCATGAGATTCTTACTACTTTGTATACAAGGACCATGGATGTTACATTGCTATGAGATTCCTACTACCATGAGATTTCTACTACCATTGTTATTCTTTCTCACCTGTTTTCTCAATATCTATTCTCAATATAATTACGTGTTAACCACATGAATAACCAATTTAGAAAGGAATAACAAGAGTTTGATATTGAGGTGGAATTTATTCCATTTCAATATCTCAATTTGCTAATATACGTACGTATAATTATTACTACAATATTTGTTCTTATTGTACAATGTACAGTATCAATTTATATTTTAAAATCGTTCGTTATGTGCATTTGTATCTGTTTGTTTATTTTCAACTGTGTACATAGATCGGCTAAGAAATGAGAACACCTTAAAAATTTAATAGAATAATATTTTATATCCAAAAACCAAAATTTTTAGGTAATTTTTTCCCAAAAATTTTAAAAATGTGAATCTATAATTAAAATGTTAAAAAATGTTCGTATAAAGTTGTCTTCAATGGCTATACATGAATTTACCAATTATACATGGCCTAGGACACAATACTTTGACATTATGCAATCATATATACTCACTTTATCGGAATTAAAAGATTATCATAAGATCTTCAAGTTGACAATCGTGCAACTACCGCTTATGGACCTCAAGGGAATGACCACACAAAATTATTAATTAATTGAGAATTGATTATTGTCCAATTTCTTCGAGAATTAGAAATTTAGACAATTAATATCGCTAGCTATCTACGTACTAGGAAAAAAGTGTATAGCTGAGGCTGGTATAGAGTTACATAAAATGTTACAACCGCCAGTATGTATTATCAGTAAACAGTAAATAAAAACGTGACACTGGTTATAGTTCGTTCTACCTGATATTGGAAGCAAATTCTATTTTCTCTTGCCCCTTCGATATTTATATTCGAAATGGGAATAAAACACTGTAGCAAATGAAGAAAATACTTGCTGTATACTACTTTCTCTAACCTATAGTGAGTCATTAGTGACAAATATCAAAATGCAACCTACTTGATTATTAAATCCAGCAATTATCGGCAATGTTTATTCCACTCGCCCAGACCCCAGAGTCTATTGAACCACATGGGAACTGTTTTTTTTTCTAGCAATATCTGCTATATTCGGAAAAATACACTACAGTAGATGCCGGTTATAAGAACATCGTCGGGAACTGCATATCAAGGCTGGATTCGGTAAACCGTTGCTAATATGGGTTAGTGGTTACAGATCTCGTTAGCCAGTTTTCCGGTCTGTTGAAAATCAGTAGTATTAGTTGGAAATTATTGAATAATTAATTAAAATTATCTGAATTGTGTTAGAAAATGATATCATAAATCCATTTTCCATCACGGTATCACCGCATAATATATTTTATTTTATTTTAAATGTATCAATTAATGTAGTAATTTTGGGTAATACTTTTTAATGCTGAGTCTTATTCAGTAGTATAATCTGGATTTTCTAAAGGATTAGTTGTATTGAGTAGCATGGGCGGTTAACCGGTTAACCATGTCGATAAATCGAATCGCAACCGGAGCCTATGTAAGAACGGTTAATGTTCTTATAACCTGAGTTCTTATATCCAGCATCTACTATATATAAAGAAATACAGATTCATTGGAATACATGGAGCTGGATTTATTTCCCTTACTTGGAAGTCAAGTTAGTGGACACTCACCATAGAGTCACCACAGAATATCTTCAGAATTCTCAAATGAATTCTGTTCAGATTTTGGCAACCGATGTACAATTAGTGGATGATTCGTGCTAATTATCATTTAAATATAATGAACACGTGGAGAAAACACCAGCCAAGCACAATATAGTTAGCAAATTTTGATCACCATTTTCAGCCTGTTGCTGAACTCATAAATGGTCGTTAGCCTTCATATTTTACGAATTACAGTTTAGCAATGTATGTATTTGCAATTTAGAATTTAGTTAGTAACTAAATAATACTAATTCTATTAGCAAATGAAATTTATTCCATTACAATATCACAATCAAACTCTTGTTATTCCTTTCTAAATTGGTTATTCATGTGGTTAACACGTAATTATATTGAGAATAGATATTGAGAAAACAGGTGAGAAAGAATAACAATGGTAGTAGAAATCTCATGGTAGTAGGAATCTCATAGCAATGTAACATCCATGGTCCTTGTATACAAAGTAATAATAATCTCATGGTAGTAAGAATCTCATACAACAGGCCTACGCTAATTTGACCGTAAAACGAAGTTTACAGTCCCTATATTAAAGATGTCCCTGTCCATGGTACACAAATTTTCGCTTAGCACTTAGGCCTTTTATATCGAAGGTCACGGAACAATCTTTTCAACTAGCTGGTGAAAAACTGTAAAACTCCTCAAGTCTAAGATGATGAAGAATCAATATAAGAAAGTAATTCAAAACAAAAATTATTTCAGATCAATGATGAAGTATTCATTGAAAATATGTCCAAAAAGAGGAACGAAGGGGGAAAGTTCCCAATCTCAAACGGTACAGCGTGTCAAAAATCCAAGGTCAAGATAGTGAAAAGCCTCATCCAGATCCAATTAATACTTCTCCTAGCAAAATTATTAAATCATATTCAATTGACGAAAAGATTTATTCCTTTACTGAAGATTTCCTCACGTCTTTGTTGTTCATAGGGTCAGAAGAATTTGTCTTTATAACCCAATAACAAAATGACAAACTAACTAAAAATGGATCAACTCTTATCTATGAAGGCACAAGTGATTGGATCTATTCGAACCAATATCCACTTTCACCTCTTCATGAAGAACTTCACAAAGGCGTGATATGGATTTCCGAGATTAGCTCGACTGGTAAAATAATACTATCCGTCAGCATACGAAGAAATTTACTAATCGTGACACCAGTTTGGAAATTTCTGTAATTTTAAGGATGTGGTGTCTAGAAAATATAGCATAAAAATTCCAATTTCCAATTCACACCGGAAGACTTCACATTTACATCACATTGGGGTCAAGAGTATGATAACTATACCAAGGTCCTTCTCCCTGTTGTCCACAACTGTTATGTGATGCAAATAAATCTCAGATTCTCGAAGACTTAGCAACAGTGGTCCCAGAAACTTGCCCTTTACCATCAGACTCGTCGGAAGATAATTGTGTCATTTGGGTAGGAGAATACAATGGAATGACCCTGGTAAACACATGATCCGTTGACAATTTAATAAGTGAGTTAAGCTTACCTACATGGCGGCGGAACCACGGGGGCTATAGCCTACAGGCCGAATTTACCATACGGCAGATGCGGAATATGCTGGGGGCCCCGCGCTTGGGACCCTCCGGTGGGTAGATTTCTTTTTTTGACAAAAAATGTTCAAATTCGATGTACCTACTTTATGTGCCATAGTTCGAGTATGTATTACTTCTCTAGTCTCTTTGTCCCGCGCGCGCAATGAAGCAATTACCATACCAACGTGACCTAATTCTTTGAATTTTCGACTAAATGAACTAGGGTCTTATTTATTATTATTAATAATTAATCCAAATTCTACAAATTGTCATGAGAATTTAACAAGTATTTAGGTTAAAAAAATTCGGAGGGCAAGCCCCCAGATCCCCAAATTAATCACTCGCTACCCTCGCTCTGAAACTCCCTTGCCAGACAGGTTCTAATCCCGTGCCTCGGCTCTGCAAGCGTATTGAATTTAAGACTAAATTCAGATGCATATTCCTTATTCGTAAACACGAGCCTTTCGGTCTCGGTAGCTTTGCGACGGATCTGTGCTACACACATCAAGTTAACGGCCGCTACGCGGCCTTATCCCTCCCCAAACCAATCATTATATGACTCCATAATTTTGAATTTCACCGATCTGTTTACATATTTTGTCAACAACAACAATAAATATTCATGTTGAATTTTTTAATGCGAGAATCGGAATCAGCATACTCACTTGTTCACCTATTACACCAACTGGAAGCCAGTCTCTGGGTTCATTTTGAATTTTCAGCAATTTGTTTACTTTATTAAAACAACAACAATAAATATTGACATTAGAAATTTCTAAATGCGAAATTCGGAATCAGAATGCACGTACTTGTTTACCTATATGACTATTTGGAAGCTATCCTCTATCTCAATTATAAGTCCCGTTTCTATTCTCCTATCACATTAATACAAGCCGGACAAACATACCCACATACAATAATCGAGTTTTAATTTCGTTAACACACATGTGAAATGTTAATGGCATGGGGATAAAAGAAACTGCGTTTAATCTTAAATATTTTATGAGTAGGCAATATTTGCCCTAACACTCCATGATCGATGTGATATATTTGTTAATATTTCCCTGGCTAAAAGCAAATATGGATTTACACCTCAAATCCAGAATTGCTGTTGTATTGCCTGTAAAAGCTGTCCTAATTTAATTTCCACTTTTTGTCTTACTATTAAGATGCTTCTTAATATGAAGGTTTTATTATTACGAGCCCTTCGGTCTCGGTCGCTTCGCGACCTTTGTTCGTTCGTGTTAGGCACTACGCGATGCAATTAACGGCCGCTTCGCGGCCTTTCCCTCCTCTAAAAGACAGTAATATTAATAATAAATAAGTTAACCTGTGGCTAGTATATTACACACACTACTTAACGCGCACTTAAATTCATTTTGGGTTGTGATTCGTTAATGTAATCTGTTTTGGAAATGATGTGTTATGTATGTTATTCTCATTACTTATTAGTTATTAATTATTAGTTAATAATATATGATATTGGCTCAATAATTCTTAATTAAGGTAGCTCATTTCAGCTCCATTAAAAGGTTAGCTTGTTAGCTCAAATAAATTGAAACCCGTGGCTGATAAATTATACGCAATTATTTATTTCAGTATATTATATTGCAAAGTAATTTACTTAGCCTGGATTAAATCTCTGCATAATAATGGTTTAAAGATGAGAATAAGACCGCTTCGCGGTCTTATTCTCACCATTAAACCATTATTATGCAGAGGTAAATCCAGGGTTGTAAAATATTTGATTTAATTGATAGTAATAATAAACATATCAATCTCATAATTAGACAGATCCTAAATCCTTGATGAATCGACTACTTAATTAATTTCATAATTTCAGTATAGGTTAGAAATTACGTAATCCCATTAATTGTCTTATTAATAGGAAGCCAATATAGGTGTAATAAATAAACAATGCATCAGAGAAGTTAACTACTCGAGTGCATTTGTTAACCAAACAAATCAGATCACCCACATAGTGCTAAGAATAATATGATACATTTGAACTAATAACTTTCGTTAATCACTCTTACTTGAATTGTTTGCAATAGAACACAATCGAAAATCGATTTTGCACTTTGCTATACCTGTGTTGGTACGATACGCTATTTATGGTTGATTAGTGTAGGGACTAATTAATTAACTGTGTCACAATCAGAAGAAAAGATGGGAATTCGTGAACTGCTATCAGGTGTATAAATTTAGTGTATGTCTAATGCTTTAAATTTTCTACAAATCGGAGCAAAATTGGGAAGCTAGTACAAAATATCTGTTTTTCGAAACTGTGACGTCATAATCCCGTTATTTTGTTTCAAAAACCAATAGATCGTTGTCGCAGTACAAAATTACCCCTGTATACAAATTTTCAGCTTTCTGGGACTCGTAGTCTTTCCAATTAATTACGGACAAACATCCAAACACACAAACAATTCATCTTTTAATATACGAGCCCTTCGGTCTCGGTCGCTTCGCGACGGATCACTCTCTCACAAAAGTCGCTTCGCGACTTTTGTTCGTTCGTGTTAGGCACTACGCGATACAATTAACGGCCGCTTCGCGGCCTTTCCCTCCCCAAAAGCAATCACATTAATAATGAGTTTTAATAGCTCAATAAATTTCAGTTGCACGATAAGAAAGCTCGAATCAAAATAATACTAAAAGAAAAACAGGCAATAGAATAGACAAATGATTGATTGGTTAAATGAATTTATTTTCAATCAATCAAATTGGAGCCTCAGAAATAT
The DNA here is from genome assembly GCA_028753945.1 of Hexactinellida sp. DTS-2022. Classification (NCBI taxonomy): domain Eukaryota; kingdom Metazoa; phylum Porifera; class Hexactinellida; species Hexactinellida sp. DTS-2022. Next base: position 3,833,187 of record JAPNXP010000011.1, on the reverse strand, counting down.
TTATATTATGCACAGGCTATTTATACTAATTGATGAAATCTGCTAATCCATACTAACAAACCCTCGAATTTAATTGGCTAACATATTTTGTCACCTTCAAATGTGAATATTTCTCTTCAAAAACCAATAGATCGTTGTCGCAGTACAAAATTACCCCTGTATACAAATTTTCAGCTTTCTGGGACTCGTAGTCTTTCCAATTAATTCTGGACAAACACACAAACAAACAAACAAACAAACAAACACACACACAACAATTCCTCTTTTAATATAGAGATAGATAGATAGATAGATTGATGAACAAGCCGAGGCGCCTGCAACTGTTAGAATTTCGATGTTGTCACTAGTCAGAATTTGTTGAGTTGCCATTTGTTAGAATATATGATGTTGTCATTTGTTAGAATTCTTTAAGTTGTCATTTGTTAGAATTTATGAAGTTGTCATTTGTTAGAAATTTATGAAGTTGTCCTTTGTTAGAATTTATGATGTTGCCATCTTTAACATATAATTGGCGCTGTTTATGTAGAGGTGTTGTATAAGGAATATGGTTTTCATTTGTAGATCATTGTAAGTATAAAAAAGATAGGTAAGAAATAGAAAGTAAGAAGAAGAACAGAAACACAATTTAAATAGAATTTGGAGAAATTCAAGTATAAATGAATTTGTGAATATATGAAAAGTATTTTCGATGGGAGAACGACAGACAGGGCATGTTTTACCAAGTTGTTCGATTTGTCGCTACAATTTCCGCAACAATTCGCATGTTTGCACGGTCTAAATAGCCATGTAGTCTCGCGTTACTTTAAACAAACCAAGCACATGTTTGTAGTTAGTGGTATTATATCCCAATGTACTTACAGAGGAATCATCATTGTCATCTGAACAGGAGTCACTTCATTTGTTTCTGTAAAAGAACCCACTGTAAGGCTGATTGCCTTAACAAATTCCAATGCGGTATATTCACCTTCAACAAGATATTCTTTATATTTCTGTCGCCGCTGGTCGTTTAGCACATTTTTCTTCTTCCTTTCCCTTGTAATCCATAAACGTTCTTTAATCTTGCAATTTCGTTGTTTGTGTCCACTATATTTTCATTAAATGTATCCAGAAAATTCCATATTCTTGGCTTGCTACACTTTATTAAGGCCGAATTGCCTAAGGCCGAATTATTCAATACTGGAATAAGGCAGAATTGCCTAAGGCAGAAAATTATCCATTACTGGAATAAGGCCGAGTTTGCATGTAGGGGTTGAATACTGTTTGTCTTTTATTGTTGGTTGTTATTCTTTAATAGGGTTCTAAATTCTAATAATGGATGTATTCCTTGATAGGGATTCTAATAATGTATCTACTATAAATACTTTCTACGTATGCAACATAATCACTTATTGAATTATCCAAAAAATGGCCAGCTATGAAGTTATGGAAGGTTATCGGAAGGATTCGAAAGTTTATCGCAATGGGTCTTACAATTATAGAAAGACAAGGATTGTAATGGTGTAAGATATAGTAAATGTATTAAATACAGGGATGGATGTCCAGCTCGTGCTAGATTAGATTTGGAATCAGATGTATTTTCAGTAAGTGGTGAACACTTATGTCCGGGATCAACAGAAAATAAAACTGAAATAAGCAAGGTTGTATCCAGAATTAAACGTAAATCTGAAATTTCGCAAGGAACACTTCGTGAAATCTTTGATGAAGAAGTCAATCAATCAGAAGTTGGTGGCTATATTAGCTTTCCTCGATTAGAAAATTTAATGTTTAAAAGAAGACGGATGCATAGACCACAGGCATAGGCGCCAACTTCCCTTTTTTCGGGGTCGGACCCCCCCCCCAACCTTTAAGGTTGGGGGGGTCCGATCCCATTAGGACCTCCCCAATTTCCAATTAGGACCCCCCCAACTTTTGGTGTCCAGCCTCAAAAGTTGGCGCCCATGACCACAGGTGCCTTTGAATGCCCAAAATGCAATATCCCTACTAGAAACTTGCGATGAAGAGTTTAAAGTATACCATGCATTTTCAATTGAAGGTATGAATCAGAGTGAGGTTGCAATAGGATTCATGGGTCCTAGATGGATAACTACCTTCCAATCTGATGCGAATGAATCATTGGTGCAAGCAGATGCTACATTTTACGTTGTTCCCAGACAGTTTTACCAGTTACTAAATATTTTCCTCCAATATAAGACTTATTCATTACCAGCTATTCACATCCTGATGACCAAGAAGACCGGAACATTGTACGATAAAGTAATGATGAAAGTTAAAGAGATTCTACCCTTTACACTGTACAGCAACTGGTATTATTACAGATTATGAAACTGCACTATTTAATTCATTATCACAGAGTTACCCCAATGTCAGAAGTAGTGGCTGCAAATTCCATCATGATCAAGCAGTATATAAAACTGGAATACAGAAGAATGGTTTGTCGAATTTGTATACAGGTAAACCTCCCAAAGCGGCGCCCATCGGGAGAATGATTTTGTGCCGCTTCTCGGAGGTTGCCGCTTTGGGAGGTTGCTCGTAAGGTAAAACTCCCAAAGCGGCACCCATCGGGAGAATGATTTTGTGCCGCTTCTCGGAGGTTGCCGCTTTGGGAGGTTTACCTGTACTTCGAATCAATAATTCAGGAAATGGGCAGAATTATTATTGTCTTTACCATTACTTCCTTCAAATAAAATTGTGGATATGTATCACCACCTTAAACACGAGAAACCAATCTTATCTCAATTAGATAACGAAAAGTTGGAAAAACTATTGCTTTATTACGAGAAATACTGGTTGAAACAGATTGGAGTAGCGAGACTATCAGTTTACCAAAATATAAAACGTACAAATAACGATTTGGAGAGTTTTAATTCGACCTTGAAGAAACGGTTCAGGTTACATAATCCAAATTTTTGGGAGTTTGTTAAAAATTTGAACAAAATAATTACAACAAACGACAAAGACATGGAGAGGATAGATAACAATGTCGCTATTCGTCATAATCCTAGACCAGTTCTCCAGAAAGAACTCATCATTGCAGAGCTTCAAAGAAAGTTGTTACCAATATAAAACAAAATTCAAGGACCTTGAGGATCTATTCCCACCTATTAATAATGGAGAAGTGGATATTACATCTGAAATTGATGATATAGCTGCAGCCACAAATATGCCAGAAAATACAGGCAATGTAAGACCTTGGCGAGTGTGTCTAGTACAGGAAGCAGATACACTTATCTTGCCATGCCGCCATTTACAAACTTGCTACCATGTACCGAGATAATCGCTACTACAGGAGAGTCAACTAGTTGTCCAGTTTGCAGGGGCCAATAGATTCTTTTCTCCAAATATTTCTCTAACGGTAGTGTCAACGAGTTTTCCAAGTGGAAGAGGGCCAGTAGAGACTTTCTTAATATTTTTCTTACTAATATATGTACTTGTTCTTCCACTAATTTTTGTGTATTACTAGAATCAACATTCATTAAACTTCTTATTCTTGTTTGGACATAATTCGATTTGTGGCAGTGGTAAAGATTTTTGGCTTAATTCCAGTACTGGATAATTCGGCCTTATTTCAGTAATGGATAATTTTCGGCCTTAGGCAATTCGGCCGTATTCCAGTATTGGATAATTTTCGGCCTTAGGCAATTCGGCCTATTCCAGTATTGGATAATTTCGGCCTTAGGCCTGTCACGAAATATTCGGTCCGGGGTAAATCTGGTCCGGCCGGACCAAATATATCAGAAATATTGGTCCGGCCGGACATAAAATTTCCCGAACCGAATATTTCAGACATTTTGGTCCGCATTTGCAAAATGTTCGGCCGGACTAAATATTTCGGATGTTTTAGGTCCGGACTATTTTCGGTCCGGCCGGACCAAATATATCAGAAATATTTGGTCCGGGTTGATTCTTATTATTATTTTAGAAAATAGACAGTTAATTGAATTTACTAAGAATTATTTGAAAATCTACTATAGTACGCATTTAGCAGGGGTCTTCATACAATGGTTCGCGAGTTGAACGTGGCTCACAAGTATGTTGTGTGTGACTCCATTAACTTTTGTATATTCTTGTTATGAGTATATAATAGACTAATAGTTAGTGCAGTGCCTCTCAATTTATTTACTAAGCGAGGATTGATGTCTGTCTGTCTGTCTGTTTGTAGCACAGGCTCCAGGGGTGGTAAATCTGCTGTTAACAGCTAAGAATTCGTCCCCAATTGGCATTAACCTTAACTGCATTTAAGTCGCCTTTAAGTTGTTAATTAACGCCAATTTAAGCTGTTAACAGCCCATTCAAGCTGTTAACAGCCAATGTGAGCTGTTAACAGCCAATTCAATAATTGTATCAGTAAAAATTAAGGAAAAGGGACAAGCAAAGAAAATTATACTCAAAAATGTTTAAATTCGAATTGTATATCCTATTTAAATAACAGTGAAATTTGAAACTAAATGATTATATAATAATATTTCAATTATTGCATTGGTCAGCATCTAGCTGTTAACAGCTTCGGTTTTCCTTTGCTGTTAACAGCCAGTGGCTGTTAACAGCTTGGCTGTTTCCATCCCTGAGCACAGCACGTTCGGTATGAACCAGTGACTGTAGAAAGTCGAGACTGGTACCAAAATTGTGCAATGTTTATAAACCTGTGACCTGAAAAACAGCATACTCCGCTTAAAAGATCCACCGGACGAAAAAAATAATGTTAAACTAGACAACTCTTCCCGTCAATTTTCTAACGGAACACATTACATTCTGTCTATTTTCTGTTATACAATGCATATTCGAAGAATATATATTATCTTTCCAGTGGGGTTGAATTGGGGCAATCAAATGCAAGATATCTTAACATTCTAAAATAATATTAAGAATCAACCCGGACCAAATATTTCTGATATATTTGGTCCGGCCGGACCGAAAAATAGCCCGGACCAAAAACATCTGAAATATTTAGTCCGGCCGGACATTTTGCAAACCCGGACCAAAAATGTCTGAAATATTCGGTCTGGGAAAATTTATGTCCGGCCGGACCAAATATTTCTGATATATTTGGTCCGCCGGGCCAAATTTACCCCGGACCGAATATTTCGTGACAGGCCATTCGGCCTTATTCCATTCGGTCTTAGTCAAGTTTCCCTTCCGAATTGTAGTGCGGCGTCTTCAGACAGGTCATTTCCCTTTGGCCGGATCCAATCCTTCAGTTTGGGTTGAATTTCCACTGGGCTCTGGGAGACCATGAATACGCATGCAGCCTTGGCTGAGAGTCCCGCCTTCACCGCCTCCTCGAGATAGCGCGTGAAGAAATCCTGGATCGGTTCCCCCGGGCTCCAAGCTATCCTGCGGAATTTAGCTGCAGCCTCGAATATGTCTTCTTCCGGATCCAGGCGTTCTTTGAGGTAGGCGAAAGCTTCTGCAAGTGTCTCCTTTTCCACCGCCACTAACACGACTTTCTCTTCGAGTCTACCTCTCTTTACGTACGCCGGTAGGAGCTTCACTGCTGCCTTTTGGTCTATCCCTGACACTGCTGAGATAAACAGCGATTCCCATGTCGCTATTGTTTGCCGTTCTTGCAGAGGCGGAATCGCTATCGTGAGGGGAGTAGCCATGGCGGATACGTTCAGTATTTATGTTAAGATTGGAAGTATACTGATACTTTAATAATTAATGTAAAGCACGAAGAAATACTGAAGTATGCGAATCATACTAATCCCTAACGCTATACAACTTATACTATTAACTGGGAATAAGTCCTGTGCCTAATACGTAATGGGTGTTCGACTGTTGCTATGTGACTAAGATAACAAGACTCATAACAGGTGTTACAAAACCACTTTCCTTTAATTAAGTAATTGAAAAATATAAAAAATTTCTTTGTCCTGCAAGGCAATAGTACTCATGTTAAGTACAAAATATTTTGTTCCCGCAATTGAAGAAGGTAGAACTGTAGTGGAACATGTTCCTGTAATTGTAAAAACACATTTCATAAGCATGAAAGTAGATACATATTAGGGAAGAGCAAGTTTGACAAAATTTGTTTAGTAGAATCAATAATGACCATAGATTTCTTCAGCGAAATTGTATCTAAAAAAAAAACTAAATAAATATTTATTTAGTTTCCCCACTAACCTCCACAAGTTTTATACTCCAACAGCATTGCTATATCAGCATCTTCTAGATACCATAACTGAGACTCTTTGAGAAGTTGATGACAATATTGATAAACTATGAAAATTTATTGTTCGATTACCGCCTCTTCGTTGTAGTCGAAATTTTATTCAGCAAGAAGTATTGTTCCGCAATAGTCCAATAATTGATTTCAGTCTGTAGAAATGGAGAGCTTTTCCATTGGTGTTGCTGCTTCATAATGAAGAGCAATTTTCCTTCTTTTGTAAGATGGAAACAATACCAATTCTTCGTTGTTAGATTCCGCCATTAAAATTTAAAGTAATAAAGCTATAACTAAGAGGCATGATGTAAGTATGCTAAATCGAAAGCATTAGGATCTTATGATCAAAGATCGGCGATCATATATTATATATAACTGTTATCTAGAGAGTCCTCCATAGTCTCGCTTTATTCGTCAAGTTCCTTAACAGTGACGGATTCAGAAATATTTGGTGGATAAGTTATGGATTATTATGAAAAATGAATAGTTTATAATCTATTCACAATTATTTGCCATTTTTTTCAATGAATTAATACGTATTTTAGTTATAAAAATTAAAACCACATAATATAAACTTGTGGTGGGTTTTTTGTTCAATCGTCATTCGAAATACTACATATTTGGTAACCTACTACTACTACTGTCCCACCCTAAAATTGGGTATCTGGATTTTCCGCGACAGTCCCGTTCAGAAAATTAGGCATACCCAATAAGAGAGGGATATATTCTGTCCTAGCTATAGTTTGGGCTAGCCCACTTCATACCGGGATGTTTTAGGCTAGGACAGAATATACCCGGAGTATATTCTGTCCTAGGCCAGATTATACCCGGGTATATACTGGTGGGAGTTAATCTAGGCTCTTACACCGGATTAACTATGAGTGGGCCGTGACGCAAGACGGTATTTTGGCCTGTTGCATGGCAGAATTGCTACCTCTATTAGTGGTACCATGGATTTTCATAAGCCGTGGCAGAATTGCTACCCACTGTTTTATGACTTCTTTGATTGAACAATCACTCATGCATGCGGAACTTAGTTACGATTACACCTTTGTTACTTTTACTGAAACATTATACGTGTACTAGTATACAAGAATCTACCAGAATAGTGAGGTTAAATTGAATATACTAAAGAATGTATCTTGTAGAAAAGTATGCATTTTAAATACAGTAATATTATAACGAAATAATTTAGAGGTAAAAACCCCTCACAGACGGGATGGGAGTGTGCTTCTTCTGATTGCACTTCCCGAATGTTTAATTTAGGGCTGAAACGAATATTCGAAATGTAACGAACGAACCTTTTTCTAAACGAACGAATATTCGATATTCGTTCGTTTGGATGACTAAGCATTAAATCAATTTCTAGAGACAAAATACATTGGAAAATAGATTTTTGATAATGTTACAATGGTATAATAATAGTTACAAAGTGTATTATATACAAGTTAACTAATAATCAGCTAGTTTAAGTGGGAATTTATATTTACGATATCTCTAAGTTATACAAAAGTCTTGTTGTTGTCCAAAATTAGTCAACGAATATCTGTTTCAATTTAATATTCGTCCAAACGAATATTCGTTTCGTAACGAATATTCGTTTGCAAACGAACGAATATTCGTTCAATCATTTCGAACGAATATTCGGTATATTCGTTTCAGCACTTTAATTAACTAGAATTTCAATATTCAAATTACATTTCATCTTAGTGTAATATAATTTAATTAATGTTTGAATTGTGAAGAGTTCAAATGTTTAAATTAATTAAAGATTAATTATTACAAATAGAAATAGGAATACGTGTAGTATTTACGTTACTATTTTGAATAATAAATTGACATCATCATCAATTTGTAAAATGTTCCAAGTGTTTTCATCGCTCTTGTATCTTGCCAATTTGGTGTGACAGCATTATGCAAATAGTTTGGACATTATGCAAATTGTCTGGTTGGTATGTAAACCTCAAAAATGAATGTAAATTAATGAAGTGGAATTTCAGGGATACTGTCCAAACACTTTGAAGATATATATTTTTTAGCATGAAAATAAACAGCCTGGAAAGTCCTAAAACCTCGAATTTATCAATTTGGGAGTTTTTTGACAGTCATTGCTCCAAAAAAGATTTTTCTTTCATTTAAAGTTTAAACACATATTCAAATAAAGTCATGGCAGTATAGTACATAAGTTATGTAATATGGTCCTTATATTCAAAGTAGTAAGAATCTCCTACAATGTTCTATAGTATGAGTATACTATAGCGTAATTACAATATGGAGAAGATGGCTGATTTATGTAAATAATCGTTAATAAAACCTAGAGTTGTTAGCGACCTATTCATTTTAATTGATAAATAGAAAGAACATCTTTAGAAGAATACAACCTCTATATTTTCAATTAATAATTCGAATTCTAAAAGAGTCACTGGATAAGAACACAAATTTCGATTTAGCTGACGAACGAAAACGAAATTGAGTAATCGGGCATAGAGGTGCACATCTCCAGGAAATTCTCTATCTTATATCAAAATTTGAAATCTCCATTCCGAATGGTCTAGTCAGGACATCGCGTACGGCCGGCCGGCCGGAAGTCCGACAGAGGTAAATTTTGAACTGTGCACTTATAGTATAAAACTATAATAGGACCCTACTATAACGTTTTTTACTACTAATAAATTTTATTACACTAAGATGAAATGTAATTTGAATATTGAAATTCTAGTTAAATTAAACATTCGGGAAGTGCAATCAGAAGAAGCACACTCCCATCCCGTCTGTGAGGGGTTTTTACCTATAAATTATTTCGTTATAATGTTACTGTATTTTAAATGCATACTTTTCGACAAGATACATTCTTAGTATCTTCAATTTAACCTCACTATTCTGGTAGATTATTGTATACTAGTACACGTATAATGTTTCAGTAAAAGTAACAAAGGTGTAATTGTAACTAAGTTCCGCATGCATGAGTGATTGTTCAATCAAAGAAGTCATAAAACAGTGGGTAGCAATTCTGCCACGGCTTATGAATATCTATGGTACCACTAATAGAGGTAGCAATTCTGCCACGGTAGCAATTCTGCCATGCAACAGGCCCCATATATGAGTGAAAACAATTAGAAATACAGTGGAATTGCTTTATTAGCAACACCCCTATTAACAACATTGCTCTATTAGCAACATATTTTACGTTCCCAAGCGAGCTTTTAATGTTATTTCTGTTCCCCTATTAGCAACATTGCTCTATTAGCAACCAAATTTCATGCAAAATGCGAGTTGCTAATAAAGCAATTCCACTGTAGACAAAGCATATTTAAAATGCGAGCATAAATTTAAATTATAGAATTTATATTATTTAGCCTCAAATGTATGCCAAATCAATGAAAATATAATGTATCAGAATGTCGCCTACTTGTTTTCAACTGAAAGTCAATAAGGTCTGAAAAGTCAATAGATTTCACGATTTCATATTCAATGCTCATGATAGTCAAACTGTTGAGTCTATCTTGACCCATAGTTGAGCGAAGCGCAGATAAAATCGATCAGTAATTAGTAAGTTTAATTAACTTTCCATTCTACCAAAATCCTTTCGACGGATTTTGCAGCCGATCAAAATTCATTCTACGAAAATATTCACCCAAAATTCATTCTACGAAAATATTCACCCAAAATTCCATTATTCGTTGGCCCCCTAGAATTCGTGGGGCCTGGCACATGTCCGCTAAGTGCGACATTGTTAAAATCCACTACTGCCTCTGCGACTTGCCAAACCCTGTAACATCTCTAATAAACCCATTTATATAAAGACAGGAATATAAGTAGAAAAACTAGATCCACCTTATCACTATGAACTATCTGAATATGTAAAATACACAAGTTAGTCAAAATATCCGAAGAAAAGTTTTTCCCTAAAAATCCGAAACTATAATTATAACAAGATATGCTTAGCACCTATTTCGAGTAATTAAGACATGTATATATATTTGCAAGAATATACAATGTATTTATTTGAAAACGTTATGATCTCGTTGTGCTAATACAGCCCAGACAGCAGCACACTGTGATAACTTTATTTCTTTTGGGAAGTGAGAGAAGAAACCACCAGGAAGCTTCCAACCTTTTTCTTCAGCATACTCATTTACACTTTCCTTTAGTCTAAAAAGTGAATGAAATTGTATTATCTGCGATGATATAAGAGAGAATAACTAACCCAAAATGCTTTTCTTGGGGTCCTCTTTCACGCAGAAAGAAGAGAATAAAGTCGTGGAGACGCAACAGTACCTTTTCCACTGGGAAGTGATCACAACTCTGTTCTATCTGTATTTTCTCCTCCTCACTAACAGCTTCCCGAAACTCGTCATTCAGAGATGAGAAAGGAATCTGCGAATAAGTATACATAAGGAATCACGCATACATACGTTTATGCAAACCGGTAGAATATTAAAGGAGCGAGCTCCAAAAAGCAATGCTCCACGTCAGCGGTCCAATTCTGAAGAGTGAATGCCATATTCGTTCGAATTATGTATTAGATAACGGAGGTGATGCGTGCTCAATTTATGAGGGTCTGCTCCTATCTTGCTCCAAACAAATATGAAAATTAATGACTAAATTAACATTTGTGCGTGTTTTACTAATACATTGTTCTTTGCCCGGAGACCATTAAATCAAAATATGTTGCCAACGAATTAGTTATTTTTACATTTGACATTTTTCGGGTAAAAAATGAACCATACGGTGTCAGAGTGCCAGCGGACCCTCTCACAAGTGACCCTTGGGCCATCTGTCTCCCTTTTGGTCAGATGTCACCGTTCGGGCTCCTTGCCATTTGGTTAGCTGTGTCAGGGTTAGGTTCAAGTACTTTTGAAAGTACTTAATTAAATTTACAAGTACAAGACTATAACACAATCTATCTATCTATCTACCTATCTATCTGTATATTAAAAGCGCAATTGTTGTTTGTGTGTGTGTGTTTGTCCAGAATTAATTGATAAGACTACGAGTCCCAGAAAGCTGAAAATTTGTATACAGGGGTAATTTTGTACTGCGACAACGATCTATTGGTTTTTGAAACAAAATAACGGGATTATGACGTCACAGTTTCGAAAAACAGATATTTTGTACTAACTTCCCAATTTTGCTCCGATCTGTAGAAAATTCAAAGCATTATAGACGTACACTAAATTTCTACACCTGATAACAGTTCACGACTTCCCATTTTTCTTCTTATTGTGACACAGTTAATTAACTAGTCCCTGCACTAATCAACCATAAATAGTGTATCGTACCAACACAGGTATAGCAAAGTGCAAGTGTGTGTGTATGTTTCCGAAATTGCATACTGATTAATCCAGTTTGGCTTCCATCAGTCGATTTCTATTCGTGATGTATTTAAGGGTAGCTCGTTCAGCTATATTAAGGATGCTGTACGAGAAAATATGGTGAATTTAATGTTAAAAGTTCAGCTTGTTAGCTCAAATAAATTGAGACCTGTGGTTGGTAAATTATACGCAATTAATTATTTTAGTAAATTGTATTGCAAAGTAATTTACTAACTCTGGGTGTAATCTCTCCATAATAATGGTTTAAAGATGAGATAAGACCGCTTAGCGGTCTTATTCTCATCATTAAACCATTATTATGGAGAGGTAAATCCAGGGTTGCAAAATTTTTATTTATAAATAGTAATAAAGTTCTACATCTCAATAAACAATTATTTCTGCAGGAGCTGGGTTAGTGAATTATTTAATTTAATTCATAGCAATAATTAACATAATAAATCTCATCGTTAGGCAGAACCAAAATCCTAGATTACTTAATTAACTTAATTCATTTCTAGTAGCAATCCTAGGTTAGAAATTACGTAATTCCATTGATAGTCTTATTATATTATAGAGCCAATAGGTGTAATAAATTTATTAAATTAACAATGAATTAGAGACTCTAAGCGCATTCTTGTTTACTAAACAAATCAGATTGATAGTAATATTATGCATACTTATGGTAAGTTAAGAATTATTAAACTATTAATTAACTAATAATTAATAACTAATGAGCAATGAGAATAATTTACATAACATAATTCCTCAAACAAATTACAGTAATCACAACCCAAAATGAATTTTAGGCACGCGTTCAGTGGCGTCGTGCTTGAATACATTCAGGGGGGGCCCAGAGTGTCGTAGTTAGTGACCAGATCAATGTTTTTCGGGACAAGCCATCAAAAAAGGGGGGGCACAGGAAATTTTGGGGGGGCCCGGGCCCCCCCGGGTCCATAGAGCACGACGTCAGTCACGTCACTGCACGCGTTATCAAGTAATAGTGTCTAATTTACTAGCCACAGCTGCACAGGTGAACTCATTATTATTATTATTGCTTTTGGGGAGGGAAAGGCCGCGAAGCGGCCGTTAATTGTATTGCATAGTGCCTAACACGAACGAACAAAAGTCGCGAAGCGACTTTTGTGAGAGAGTGATCCGTCGCGAAGCGACCGAGACCGAAGGGCTCGTACTATTAAAATACAAGGCTGTATTTAATAAATACTTCGTTGCCCGGAATGTGAAAGTCAAACTGAATATTTAGACATTTAAATATCTAAATATCTAAACTTATGCATATCTATATATAGTATAAGTTAAAGTCAGAGATTATAAAGTAACCAAAAGAATTATCTAAGAACTTTGTGTAAATTTAGAAACTTAAGTTAGCAGGAACTTCTGGACATATACTTATCTTTTGAGATTAATTATTACATCGTTAGTTTTACTCTTGTTATATTGGTAGCAGAGAGTGGTTGAAAACGACTACCCAGATGGCGAACTACGTACAAGTGGATAAGTTCGAAAGTGGTGACATCGATGATTTTTGGATCATTACGAAATTTGCACATTAGCTAATGAATGGTCAAATGAAAAGAAAGCTCTAATGATTGGTACTTGCCTAAAGGGTGAAGCACTCGAGGTATACAAGTCCCTGAACTTGGATGATAGGAAAGTGTACAATACTGTCAAGACAAGGTTGCTAAATGCCTTCAAACCGGAGGATATAAAGTTCACTTCCTTAAGTGAATTTCATGAGCATTCGATCTATCCGGGTGAAATCCCTCAGAGGTATCTGTATGAACTTAAACGCCTTCTAAAGAGAGCCTTTCCAGAAATGGAGGAAGGAGCGAAGGAACAACTACTCTTTGAACAATATATACGGGGGCTTCCAAAATTAGTTTACGAAAATATTCGTACATCACCTGACGTTAAGACGACAGAGGAAGCTAAGAAGAGGACTCAAGTAGTTATACGCATGCATGAAGTCTTACACCCGACTTCAGAGAACGTGGTTACAATTAAAACAGTAATAGACACCTCGGTAATGGAAAATACGCACAGTGGAACGAACGAGAAATATCTTGCTCAAGATGCAATTGATGAAGCTGTCAAGGTAATAACAGAAAAGATTTCAAAAACGAATTTCGCAGACAATCAGGATTATGTCTGCTCGATACAAAGGGGTCGTGGTCGGTATTCAGTAGGAGGGAAACCCAGGGAGTTCAAGTGTTTCGTATGTGGAGGAAGAGGGCATACCGCACAAAATTGTCCTAGTTCTCAGCAGTAGCGGCGCCAGCCCAAATTCGGGGGGGCTCAAGCCCCCCCGTAATTTTAGAGAGCACCCCCGTAATTTTGGGAGAGCCCCCTCGTAATTTTGGGTAAGCCTCCGCGCATTCTTTTGAATTGGACAAAAACTTTGTAATTTGAGTACGATAACTTAAGTTTTAAAGTTTGTTTGTCTTGTAATTTGCTTTTGGTTTTCAGTACGTGCATTCTTATTACTCGAAATAATTAAATGTTAATTTGAAGCGTACGCTTGGCCCCCTCGAAAAAGAGTTTCGGCATTCCCAGCCCCTCGGTTCTTCGATTCCTGGCGCCGCCCCTGGTTCTCAGACATTTACCTCGAATCCAGTTCGACAAGTGCGATGTTATAATTGTAGACAAACAGGACACATAATGAGGAATTGCCCGGAACCACCCGTGGGACAAAATTTAAACTTCAAGGGACTTGTTGGGAGAGCCGAAACAAGGTCCCGCTTCTAAATATGGCTCGATTCGACCGATATCCTGAGAGAGATATCGTAGCTCTTTGTAAACCTGTGAAACCTATGTACATTGTAGCAGAAATCGAAGGTGTAGAGTGCAAAATCATGCTGGATAGTGGATCTTCCGTTAGTCTTATTTCAAATACCATATTTAGAAGAGTAAAGGATATCATCCCTACACCAGCAGAACAACTGTTATTAACAGCAACCGGGAATAAGATGCAATCTCTGGGCGAGGCAGAGTTGGAAATTACGATTGGCAAATTTCGATCACTTCAAAAATTCATTATAGCATCTTCTCTTATTACAGATTGTATTCTAGGGATTGACTTTTTGGCAAATCATCGAATCAGCCTTGACTTTGCTAATAGAGTAGCTATTGGACCTACAATTGGGAGGATAACTACCTTAGATCTTCAAAATGATTCAGAGAACATACAACATTCATGTCCCGTTCACACGCTAAATTACCCGGAAGCTTATTCAGCTTCTAATTCAATGGATCAGGAAGAGGAAGATTGGGATTGTCTAGGAGCCGTTCCTAAGTACGACAATTCATATAGTATTGAATATCCAGATACCAAGGCGGAATTTACAGACATAATCAAGGACTTTCAGGAGCTTTTTCTTTCTGTACCTGGGGTGGCAAACGTTGAACCATTCCTGATCCGTACGAGGAACGCACCTCCTATCAAGCTGCCGCCTAGAATGATACCACAAGCCTATCAGCAAGAAATGTATTCACAAATTGAGGAAATGCTTAGCAAGGGCGTTATAAAGGTTTCAAATAGTCCATGGCTGGCTCCCCCAGTGCTTGTCAAGAAGAAAGACAGCAGTCTTCGATTTTGTATTGATTATCGGAGTTTAAATAAAGTCACGCAGAAAGATGCGTACCCACTACCTCTTCCCGATCATGTTCAGGACAAACTGAGTGGCATGAAATTTTTTACAAACTGGACCTGAACTCAGGCTACTGGCAGATACCAGTAGTTGATTTAGATCGCGAGAAAACTGCCTTTTCTCCAGGACCCGGAATGGGACTCTACGAATTCAACGTCCTTCCCTTCGGACTTACCGGTGGACCCAGTTTCTTTCAAAGAATAATGGATCAAGTTTTGAGTGGACTGGATCACTGCAAAGAGAATTTCATCGATGATATTTTAGTATTTTCTCCAGATATGGAATCACATCGGAAAGATCTATGCGAAGTATTTCAACGGCTTCGCAAACACAAATTGACGTTACGTGGACGAAAATGTGAGGTCGGAAAACAATCGATCAATTATTTGGGCCATACTTTTTCTGAGTTGGGGATGTCACCCCAGAATTGTAAGGTGGAATCTGTCGTAAACTGGCCACAACCCACGAATCAAAAAGATCTGAAAAGTTTTATGGGGCAGGCCAATTATTACAGAAGATATATCAACAAATTTGCTTCAATTACACAACCGTTAAATTCCCTGTTAGTTACGGATACCGCATTCACGTGGAGTGAAGACGTGGATGTTGCATTTAAGAAACTTAAAGATTTATTGGCATCCTATCCAGTCCTAAAATGTCCTAATTTTGAGAAGAAATTTACTTTATGTACAGACGCAAGTGGAACCGGTTTGGGAGGAGTGTTAGAACAGGACGGACAAGTGATTGCTTACTACAGCAGAGCGTTAAGGAAGGCTGAGAAAAATTATAGTACGGTAGAATTGGAATGTTTAGCGGTTGTGGAATCGGTAAAACGCTTCCGGCACTATCTTTTAGGGCGAGAGTTTGAGTAATCAGAAAATAAATTTTAATGATTATGTACATCTATATTATTAAATCTCGATTGTTGTTTGTTTGTGTATGTGTTTGTTTGTCCGGATTGTATTAAAGTGATGAGGGAAAATAAACCGCATTAATATATGATATATAAACTAACTGTCAAATGTTATAAAGGTAAACAAGTATGATGATTTCGAATTTCGCATTTATAAATATATAATGTGAATATTTCAAGGGAATGAAAGGTTCACGAACGGACTGAATTGACGCAGTTCAGTTCATCTTAAATTGACGCACGTTCAGTTCGTTCAAGTTCACCTCCTAACTTCAGCTCCACCAGCGTTCGTTCAGTTCGTTCACGGGCTAACCCGCGTTCGTTCAATCCGTTCAATTAAGTTCGTTCAGTTCGTTCAAATTGCCGTTCAGAAACCGTTGGCGTTCGTTCAGTTCGTTCACCGTGAATGTCTTAAAAGCCCTGCGTTTACTTCGTTCAGTTCAAGTTCAATAAGTTCGTTCGTGAACCTTTCATTCCCTGGAATATTTATTGTTGTTGTTGACACTAAATAGGTAAACAAATTAATGAAATTCAAAATCAACCTAGAAGTTTGCTCTCAACGGAGATTATAGGTAAACAAGTATGCTGATTTCGAATTTCGCATTTATAAATAAATAATATGAATATTTGTTGTTGTTGTTGACACAAAATAGGTAAACAAATTAATGAAATTCAAAATCAACCTAGAAGTTTGCTCTCAACGGAGATTATAGGTAAACAAGTATGCAGAACACGAATTTCTCGTTTCTAAACAGATATGATAGATACTATGGATAATTCGATTAATTAAAATGTAAAATAGTGTAGTTAACCAATGAGAATTTTCTACTTAAATTATTAATTTAATTGTATAATTTTTATAACAGCTTTATGCATGCAGCATAGGCGTAGAATAGGGGGGGGGGCAGGGGGGCGTCGCCCTCCATGATTTGGCCATGGGGGGGCGGCCATTACAAAAATCTTATCCCGCCCCTCCATTAAATTGTGTGTCTCTCACCCTTTTACAAAATGTACGATATTATTCAAATTCTATAATATTCTGATTCGGAATACTCAGCTCCGTATTATTTATGAATCATGATACCTTCTTAGATGCGCATAATCTATGTATGTTATTAATTGGTTGAAACCACACATTCATTATCACATCACTGATTCAATGTAACAATGTTAATAGTTTATGACAAAATCAAAATTTGTTATCTCAACAAGTTTTATACGTTTTCTTAATATTTAAGCATGCACGCAGTTAGTGTTGACCAGTTCTTCCCGATTTAAATATCAGTTTTGATGTCCGTCCAAATCAATTTGGATAGGACAAAACCAAATTACTTTTACTAACTTATTCTAGGCACATACTACCTAAATTTTCCTGGGGGTAGACCGTAGACGGTAGACCCCCTGATTTTTTCCTCGCTCGCTATCGCCCCTCCATCGCAAAACCATGTTGCTACGCCAATGGCCATGCAGGAATTATTAACCAATGAGAATTAACTAATTAAGTATGCAGCGAGCTTTATATAAATAGCTCTATAGAGCCGTATAGAGCTCAATAATAAATTTTGTTCAAAAATGTCGGATAATAATTTTCCAAATACTAAACCGTTCAAGACGGATGCTGAGAGAAAGCGCACAATGCGTGAGAATGAGACTCCTGGAAAGAGTTCTCTGTATTGAAAAGCAACGAGAGCGGCAAACCTCTAGAGACTGGCGCAGTCTGACCAGTGGCGTATTAAGGGGGGGGGGCGGATGGGGCGGTCGCCCGGGGCCCGAGCCTAAAGGGGGCCCAATACAAAGCTGTAATATTTGTATTGAGAAATGTGTTGCATTATAATGTTTGAGTAGTGAAGCAATAACATGATATTGATAGTTTAATTGAGTTTGAATAGTGAAGCAATAACAATGATACAATTAATAGACAGCACACCTTAAAAGTAACTTAATTAAGCCTAGTCCTGATCTACTTTTACATTGAATTTATCGAGTCTAAATATATTCTCCACTTCTAAGTAATGACACCTTCGCGAAGTACAACTAAACAAGAAACGTCTAAACTTCCTAAACTAGACACATTCTCTAACTTACAATCACGATCCCAAGAATTGTCAGCCGAAGACTATGAGCTTTCTACTTCAACATCTTCATTTGTACCTCTTGGCGATTCATTTGTATCTAATTCAAACGAATAGTTGCAGTATGGGACTCCAGTTTTATCGAGTCAGAGTATCAAGTTCAAGAGGTTGTAGAAGAGCAACACGCTTTTAACTCAGAAAGAAATACAACTTGAGAATAACATTGGGTTGTGGGACAATATATCAGAAGACTTACGAAATCGTTGGATAGCAAAAGGTAGTAAATATTGTAGAAACAATAGGAAGGACCCTGTAGGATTATATTCAGGGGTGTCCTCAAAGAAACTCCTAAAGGTCCGTGGTTGATGTCCGCCCGGGGCCCAATATACCCTTAATCCGTCTCTAAGTCTGACGCAGAGACTGCTATGCGCTTAGAGTGTCAGCGCAAACACCAGGAGGCCCTCAGACAAAGTGAGTCTGAGGCTAAATTAGCTGATCGCTTGGAATACCAGCGCGAACACCAGGAGGTCCTCAGACAAAATGAGTCTGAGCTCGAATCAGCTGATCGCTTGGAGTACAAGCGCAAACACCAGGGGGTCCTCAGACAAAGTGAGTCTGAAATTGAGCGAATTGTTCGTTTGAAGTCCCGGACTCTGTTGTATGAGACGAGTAAGACTCTCCAATCTAAGAGGTACCTCAATTTAGCCAGATCACAAATCTCTTCTGAGGTTAGTGATGGTTTGGTTGATGAACATTCAATAGATAGTATGTCTTATAGTTGTTCAATTTGTGATGCTAAGTTTTGGGAGAGTGAAAAGCTTTCAACAAGTACGAAAGCATGTGCAAAGTTTTCTCTCTGTTTCAGAGATGGCAAGGTTGTTCTTCCCTCTTTAGATAAACTTCCGGAGTTGTTAGGCCATCTGCTCACAGCTGCTGATAGCAGAGGCAAGTACTTCAGGAGCCACATACGAGCATACAACTCAAGCCTTGCGTTTTGTTCCCTTGGAGAAAATATCGACAAAGAGCTTGCTAATGCTAGACGTGGTGTATATACCTTCCGTATTCAGGGAGTTGTGCACCATTATATTGGAAGTTTGCTTCCAAATAGTGATGAAGCACCAGTTTTTCCCAGATTTACATCCACGACGGTACTGCAGAGGTTGAAGTGGAAAACCGTCAGAGACATCTAGGCGAGGCCAAACTTCCTGAGTTAAAGGCCTTGCAGCAAATGCTACGTGAGGTTAACCCCTATGTCTCACACTTCAAACACGCAGTTGATCAAATGCGAACACAAGGAGGAGTGGACATCAGGCTGATCATCAGAGCTGATGGTTGCCCAGACCCACGCCGATACAATGCTCCTTCTGCTCCTGAAATTGCAGTGCTGCTCCCTGGTGGAGGTTACTCTGATGGAGTGGCGAACAGGGATATTGTGTTGCATGCCCACAGTGGTGGTGTCAGAAGGATCACAGAAACACACTGTGCGTATGACTCGCTGCATTATGTCTTACTGTTTCCCCTAGGAAATGATGTCTGGCACCTTGGTATCCCTCATAGCAGAGGAAGACGCGATGAAACTGCACTGGAGTTCTATAGCTATCGCCTGATGCTCAGGAGCGGGCTTAACCACCTGCACCTCTCGGGAAGGCTATTCCACCAGTATATCGTTGACATGTACGCTAAGATTGAGCAGCAGCGGCTCAACTACATTAAGACCAATCAGCAGAAGATCCGAGTGGGTCTGTATAGTGGATTGGCTGATGCTGTTGCCAAAGGAGACACTAATGCGACTGAGTTTGGACGGAATATTATTCTACCCTCGAGCTATACCAACTCTCCGAGGCAAATGTTCCAACTTTATCAGGACGCAATGACAATAGTGCGGAAATTTGGTAAGCCAGATTTATTCATTACATTTACATGTAATCCGCTTTGGGACGAAATAACGAGTAGTCTTTTGCCTAACCAGAAGGCTACTAATCGTCCCGATTTAATTGTTCGTGTTTTTAACCAAAAGCTAAGGGAATTACTAAATGATATTCTTAAGAAACATGTTCTTGGTAAACCCGTTGCACACGTCTACACAATTGAATTTCAGAAGCGTGGTCTTCCGCATGCTCATATATTGGTGAGCTTAGCTGATGATTGCATACCACGTGATCCTTCTGATTACGATAAGATAGTGTGTGCTGAACTTCCTGATCCCGATCTCAATCCGAGATTGCATCAGATTGTGAAGCGCTGTATGTTACATGGTCCATGTGGTACTGCAAAGAAGGCTGCTCTTCGTATGCGCAATGGTTCATGTTCTAAACAATACCCAAAGAAATTCTCTGACGTTACTACCACCACTAAGGATGGTTATCCATTGTATCGGCGCAGAGATAACTCCCGTAATATAGAGGTAGTAGGCATGAAGCTTGACAATCGTTGGGTTGTACCCAGTGGTATTTTGCCAAAAAAAGAAGTGGGGGGGCGCTCCCTTTTCAAATTTAGCATTTTCTTAGAAAACATAGGTGAAAACGGCCCCCAATAATGAATCTATAGATAACTGATAGGAAGGAGCGCCCCCCTGGGATAAAAGCGCCCCACCTAGCGAAATAAGTGGCGGAGCGCGCCCCCCCCGAGCCCCCCCCCAAAAAAACATCACTGGTTGTACCATATAACCCTACCTTTTGTTAAAGTATAATGCTCACATTAACGTTGAAATTTGCAGCACAGTTAGAGCAGTTAAGTACCTCTATAAGTATGTCTATAAAGGCCATGACCGAGCCATTATCGAGTTCCAGTCGGGTGATCACACTGATAAACCGCGGCAGGTAGACGAAGTATCTAATTATGTAGAAGCTCGGTATATATCTGCATGTGAGGCTTGCTACAGAATATTTGCTTACGATCTCCAGCTAATCTGCCACATGTGATGACTGATGAGGTTAGCTCTTCATCTTGAAAATCAGCAATCTGTCGTTTTTCGAGATGACGCTGATATTGAGGATGTGTTAAGTGTAGAAAAACATTCCACTTTAACAGGATGGTTTCTATATAACCAAAAATTTCCATCTGCTCTGCCAATTTCTTACTTAGATTTTCCTGAATATTTTGTATGGGATAAAACTAAGCGAGAATGGAAGCCGCGAGTTAAGGGGCACGGTAACATGGTTGTCGAGTGTTTTCTGCTCATCCAACTGAGGGAGAGCGGTTCTACTTGAGAATTCTGTTGAATCACTTCACTGGCTGTACCAGCTTTGAGGCTATTCGTACTCTTCCTGACGGAACTGTTTGTGGTACCTTCATGCTTCAAGGTGGCCGCATGCCACCGCGGATTGCTGGAAGATGATAGCGAATATGATCTGTGTTTGGCTATGGCTGCTTCGTGGCATATGCCTCCACAGTTACGTCATCTATTCGTTACCATTCTACTCTATAACGAACCATGTAATCCTACGGCTATTTGGGAAAAGTATAAATTTGCTTTTTCTGATGACTTTCTGCATCGTGCTAGAAATCTGTGCCCGATATTGAGGTCGATGAGCACATACTTAATGCTGTATTAGTGGATATTGATAAGCTTTTGCAAAACCAGGGTAAATCTCTTGCAGATTTCCCAGGGATGCCAATACCCATTCATACCAGAAGTCCATACGAGGAGGCTCTTATTATTCAGTGAGAATTAGATTATAACGTTGATAGTTGTTCATCATGTTCCTTCTCTTAATTCTGATCAGCTTAGTGTATTTACCTCTATAATAGCAGCGGTTAATGATTCTAAGCAGTATCCCAAAATATTCTTTGTAGATGGTCCCGGGGGCACAGGGAAGACATTCCTTTATAATATACTTTTGCCTCAAGTTCGCTCGCAGAGTCAAATTGCCCTGGGTTAGCTAGCAGTGGCATAGCCGCTCTCCTCCTCGCAGGAGGGCGCACTGTCCACTCTAGGTTGAAAGTTCCCATTGATATCAATGAGTTATCTGTATGTAACATTTCGAAAAAGAGTGCTTTGGCACAGCTAATTAAGCGTACAAAACTTTTGGTATGGGATGAAGCGTGCATGTCAAATAAGCATGTAGCTGAGTGTGTTGATCGCAGTTTGAGGGATATATGTTCCTGGATCTCCCCTTTTTTGGTAAAGTAATGGTTTTTGGAGGTGACTTCCGTCAGCTACCCCCTGTGGTTAAGCATGGGTCGAGAGCCGAAGTGGTCTCTTCCTGTCTGAACAGGTCATATCTCTGGCGTTATGTTAAAGTAATGAAGCTAACTATAAATATGAGCCTCCAAACATTATTGTCACAAGATGCCCTCGAGGTCAGTAAATTTTCCAACTTTTTATTAAGAGTAGGAGAAGGCACTGAACCTGAGGATGAAAATCAAATGATTCACATAGATAACAAATTCGTAGTAACCAGGTGATTCCATTACAGACTTGGTTACTTCAGTCTATGGTGATATAAATGAAAATTATGCTGATCGTGATTATGTAAGTCAAAAAATTATTCTGTGTCCTAAAAATGATACAGCTGATTTAATAAACGATTACGTAATTCATCAGCTTCCTGGTGATGGTATAACTCTGTTGAGCGCAGATTCTGTAGAAGGTTCTGCTGCAGTAAATTTTCCAAATGAGTTTTTAAATTCCATCACTCCTAACGGTATGCCTCCTCATCGGCTATTCTTGAAATTGTTTGCGACTGTAATTCTATTGCGTAACCTTGATCCCGATGAGGGTCTTTGTAATGGTACTCGGTTGATTATTAGAGCATTCTCAAACCGAGTTATTGACGCGGAGATCGCAACTGGTACAAACAAGCATAAGCGAGTGTTTATACCACGAATTATATTGACTTCTTCTGAGTCTGAACCTCTATTTATTCTCAGAAGGAGGCAGTTTCCAATCCGCTTAGCCTATTGTATCACAATTAACAAAGGGCAAGGTCAGAGTTTGGATACCGTTGGTCTATATCTGCCATCCCCTGAAGCCATTTTTAGTCATGGTCAACTCTATGTTGCATTGAGTAGAGTTAAAAATCCATTGGGACTAAAAATAATGGTATGTGGAAATTGAACTGACAAATCAAAATCTGGGGAAGTTTGGATTAGAAATGTATTCTATAGGGAAGTTTTTAAATCCTCTTCTCATATTGAGCCCATAGAAGACATAGATGAAATATGTTCTCTATTGAATGAAACATTCCAAAGTTCCCAATTGACAATTACTCCTTTGCCTGAGGCTATTGCTCCTGTAAAGAGAGAGTCTGTCCCAAATATATCTGATGGCAAAGGTAAAATCATTAAACTTCATGAGTTTAATGACAGTACTATTAGCCCATTGGAAGTTATAGACAAAATGGATATAGCTGAATATATTGTATCACCACCATCAGATCGTGAATGTATATTTGATGCAATAATTCGAGATCCATACGATTTGTCAGAGTATTTTCTCAATGGTACGGTGAATAATCTTACTATCCCAATGCGGCAGAAGATTGCGCATAGTATTGGATTACACGAGATACTAATTTTACCTATTCGTGTTACTCGAGGTGCAGTAAGCAATTATTACACCTCACTTAAAGCACAACTGACAACATATTTTGGTCAGAATGTTTCAGAGTATAATGTTCAACCAGATGGTAACTGTTTGACCGTACCCTATCTCATATAATATTTGGCACTGATATTTTTTTCGAGATATTAAAGTACAATCTGATTAATACATTCATTACCAATACCCAGCATCACTACAATGTTATGCGCAAATCTGGCATTCTCAGTGAGCAGGAATTGCATGAACATATTAACGCTATTTCTGCACCCAACGCATGGGGTACAAATGTTGAACTTAATATGTTAGCCGCCTTGGCTGGAATTGACATATTATTAGTTGACTGTACTGATGCAAACTCAATGAATTAGAACATTCTTCCAAAATCAGTTAGACACTCCTATTGAATGTGATCCGATTTTTAATGCACAGAAAGTCTGTATTTTACATCATAGACTTAGCCGTCTTGAAGGAAATGAACATTTTGATTCCTTCTTTTTGCTTAGTAATGTTTCATCGCATTGATGAATATTACGTCGGCTGCTTACAGTTCAGGCTCTAGGTCAGAACTAGCGCCCTTCTTGATGAGTTCATAAGATCATAACTTAGAAAATTCTTTCAATCTAAGTTTTTGATACTCATCATTTTTTTATTGGCCAGGAGTTTAATTACTCTTTATGATCACTTATTTGATTATTTTATGGCTCCGGCTGCTGTGGGCTCTGTTATACTCATGCGCGGCGCCAGGATTTTCGAACGGGGGGGCGGCAGAGGGGGGCAACCAATTTTTCAGGGGGCAGGTTTTCCATCTGTCAGAATTTATCTGAAAACAATGGAGCAACGATGAACTTGTCATAGTTGCAAACTATCCAGGGACTTTGGACTTCATTGAAAATCCAATGATTTTTTGAAATCACTTACTAGATATGCATTGTATTGCAAATAATGTTATTTTAGAAGAAAATAATAATCACAAATACTGTTAATAAATTTTTACTGTGCCGACTATACTATAGTATAGTGGCCCAGTATTGGAATCACTGCCTTTATTATTATTATTATTATTATTATTATTTTATTTTTACTGTGCCGACTATACTATAATATAGTGGCCCAGTATTGAAATCACTGCCTTTATTACTGTGCCGACTATACTATAGTATAGTGGCCCAGTATTGAAATCACTGCCTTTATTACTGTGCCGACTATACTATAGTATAGTGGCCCAGTTCTAATCTTACTGCCTTTATTATTACTGTGCCGACTATACTATAGTATAGTGGCCCAGTTCTAATCTTAGTGCTTTGGTTAGTTATTATTATTATTATTATTTTTTATCCGTAGCCACTCCACAGAACAGAGTTTTATCAACTAAGAGCCCAAATTTTAGGATCTGTGTCTCATGGGTTACAGATGTGCACCTGGGGTTACGATTTTTGATTAACAAATTTTGGACACATCTTTGACACCTTTCAAAATTTGTCTGATGCATAACTCAAAAGATGTTTTACTAAACCCCAAAATTTTATTTCATATTTGGATTCACCATAAAATTCTGCGTCTGATGGGTGAAGACAAATTTTTATAGTGGGTTTAATTCATGCCACAAATCGGGGTTGAAATTTATTTGTTTACTCACACTTCAGTTTCAGTAAAACCGTCATACAACAGATCTAATTCCATTGTTTCAAATTTGTAATAATTATATTGATTAAACTTGTTAAATCTTACACAATTGTTTATACTTGCGATAATTATATTGATTCCACTTGTGAAATCGAGTAGGCTTCTATTTTCTATTTGAAAACTAAGATTTTACATTCCATAACAACGACAGATTATGTGATTATATTTACTTCTGCTTAGAATATTTTTGTACAATGGATACATGACATACATATTTAATTCTAATTAATTCGCTCTGTGTTTAACTTATAGAGACGGTTCCAATTAGATTATTGGGGTAATCGAGTGCGCTGAATTCAAATATGATTGTGAAATTAAATTAAAATTAATAATAATTGCAAATAATTGAACTTCATTTATTTTGCAGTACATAATAATGGTGTTAAATTGTTAATAAATTAATAATTATTTGTACTAATTTGATTCATGGAATTAATCTCAGAGATTATAGAAGCTAGAAACAAACTTCAAATTTATCAATTGATCCATATGCCACCTAACACCTCTACAAATGGGTATTGACACCTTGAGGTGATGATGACATCGTCAAAAAAATGTGTTTCTACAATTTTGTGAATTCTATATTTCGAATGGGTTGGTTGGTGCTGGGTGATCACCCAACACGCACATTAAAAAATGCTGACTCATCACTTAATATATTCTACTGAAACTTGAATATCTTTGAAATGAAGTGAGCTAAAACGAAACTTCCAACTTACTAAGGGTCATTGCCTTTTGAAACACCTTCTGAAATAATTTAACACCTTCATAGTGATGATGACATGGCAAAAAAAATCCAAAATTGCAGCCTGTGCCGACGCATGTTCCTTTGGTGGCACTATATTTTGATGGTAGTTTATTGATAGTGCCTCCAAAGGAAGATGCTGTCGGCACGGGCTGCAATTTTGGATTTTTTTTTCGCCATGTCATCATCACTATGAAGGTGTTAAATTATTTCAGAAAGGTGTTTCAGAAGGCATCGACCCTTAGAGTGGTGGAAGTTTCCATTTAGTTCACTTCATTTTAGAGATATTTAAGTTTGAGTAGAATATAATAGCTGATGACTCAGCATTTTTTATGTGAGTGTTGGGTCATCACCCAACATCAACTAACCCATTTTAAATATCGAATTAACAAAATTGTAAAACACATTTTTTTAACGATGTCATCATCACCTCAAGGTGCCAAGACCCACATGTATAGGTGGCACGTGCCATAAGGACCAATTGATAAATTGAAAGTTTGTTTCTATCTTCTATGATCTCTGAGATTTATGATATTTAATTAATTAGTATATATAATTATTAATATTATTTATAATTTAACACCAATTTCAATGTCAACTTATATTTATTAAGTTTAATTATTTTGTCATAAATAATAAATTAATTAATTTGGCTATTAAATTTCAATTCCGCACACTCGATAACCCCTAATAAACAAATTGGGAGCATCTATATAAGTCATATACTGACTGAATTAATTATAATTAATTACGTCAGTATATTAACAGTGCAATAATATTCTCGCAGAAGTAAATATAATCACATAATCTGTCGTTGTTATGGAATGTAAATCTCGGTTTTCAATTGGAAAATAGAAGCCTACTCGATCTCACAAGTTGAATCAATATAATAATAACGAGTTGAAATAATAGAATTAGATATAACACTTTCAATTGAACTGAAGTGTAAGTAAACAAAGAAATTTCAACTCCCATTTATGGCAGAAATAAAACTCTTTATCGAAAGTTTTCTTCTCCCAACAGACGCAGAATTTTATGGTGAATCCAAATATGAAAAAAAATTTGGGCTTTAGTAAACATTTTTTGAGTTATGGACCAGACAAATTTTGTAAGGTGTTAAAAATGTGTCCAAAATGTGTTAATAAAAAATCGTAACCCCAGGTGCAAATTAGACGGTCCATACCCACCTACATGCCAAGTTTCAGCCCATCAACTATAAAGCTCTGGCCAGGGCACCGTCTACGGAGAAAAAAAAAATCCAAAATTGCACCCTGTGCCGACGCATGTTTCTTTGGTGGCACTATATTTTGTTGGTTGTTTATTGATAGTGCCTCCAAAGGAACATGCTGTCGGCGCAGGCTGCAATTTTGGATTTTTTTTCGCCAAGTCATCAACGCCCAAGGTGTGAAGAAGCATTTGTTAATTGGTCCGAGTCACAAGGAACGGTAGATAAATTTGAAGTTTGTTTCTATCTTAAACCATCTTGAGTTTGATGCCATTCATTCATTATATATTGATAATAAATTATATTATTAGTTATTTATATTAGCATTGTTATCCACGGTTGAGTTGAATTAAGTCAACAAATTCCTTATATTATATTATTTTATTTAATCCATTGTATGGTAAATTAAATAGAAGCCAGCTGCAATTTATAAGTTAAATCAATTTAATTATCGCAAGTTGAATCAATAGAGTAAGATTTAACAAGTTAAATCAATATAATTATTACAAGTTGAAACAATGGAATTAGATTTAACAGTTATACTGAAACTGAAGTGTGAGTAAACAAAGAAATTTCAACCCCCATTTATGGCAGAAATAAAACTCTTTATTGAAAGTTTTCTTCTCCCATCAGACGCAGAATTTTATGGTGAATCCAAATATGAAATAAAATTTAGGGGTTTAGTAAAACATATTTTGTGTTATGGACCAGACAAATTTTGAAAGGTGTTAAAGATGTGTCAAAAATTTGTTAATCAAAAATCGTAACCCCAGGTGCAAATTAGACGGTCCCATCGCACCTACATGCAAAGTTTCAGCCCATCAACTATAAAGCTCAGGCCAGGGCACCGTCTACGGAGAAAAAAAAATCCAAAATTGCAGCCTGTGCCGACGCATGTTCCTTTGGTGGCACTATATTTTGTTGGTGGTTTATTGATAGTGCCTCCAAAGGGACATGCTGTCGCCGCAGGCTGCAATTTTGGATTTTTTTTCGCCAAGTCATCATCACTATGAAGGTGTTAAATTATTTCAAAAAGGTGTTACAGAAGGCAACGACCCTTATTGAGATGTAAGTTTCGTTTTTGATCACTTCATTTCAAAGATATTCAAATTTCAGTAGAATATAATAGCTGATGACTCAGCATTTTTTATGTGAGTGTTGGGTCTTCACCCAACTTCAAATAACCCATTTTAAATATCGAATTCACAAAATTGTAAAAATACATTTTTTTGACGATGTCATCATCACCTCAAGGTGTCAAGACTCACTTGTATAGGTGGTACGTGGCATAAGGACCAATTGTTAAATTGAAAGTTTGTTTCTATCTTGTATCATCTCTGAGATTAATGAAATTTAGCTAATTAGTATAAATATTTAATAAATAAATTAATAATTTAACATCATTATTATGTACAGCAAAATAAATAAAGTTCAATTATTTGCACTTATTATTAATTTAAATCGAATTTCACTATCATATTTGAATTCAGCGCACTCGATAACCCCAATAATCCAATTGGAACCGTCTATAAGTTAAATACAAAAGGAATTAATTATAATAAAGTACGTCAGTACATTAATTGTGCAAGAATATTCTCGCGAAATAAATATAATCACTTTATCTGTCGTTGTTGTGGAATGTAAAATGTTAACGGTTCTATCATAAACCATCTTTAGTTTAATGCCATTCATTACTTACTGATAATAAATTAAATTATTAGTTATTTATTTTAGCAATGTTATCCACGGTGAGTTGAGTAAAGTCAACAAATTCCTTATATAAATTAATTTAATTTAATCCATTGTATAGTAATGCTAGAATTAAATAGAAGCCAGCTGGAATTTATAAGTTAAATCAATATAATTATCGCAAGTTGAATCACTAGAGTAGGATTTAACAAGTTAAATCAATATAATTATCGCAAGTTGAATCACTAGAGTAGGATTTAACAAGTTAAATCAATATAATTATTACAAGTTGAAACAATAGAATTAGATTTAACACTTTACTGAAATTGAAGTGTGAGTAAACAATGAAATTTCAACCCCCATTTATGGCAGAAATTGACCCCTTTATTGGAAAATTTATTCTCCCATCAGACGCAGAATTTTATGGCGAATCCAAATATGAAATAAAATTTGGGGGTTTAGTAAAACATATTTTGAGTTATGGACCAGACAAATTTTTAAAGGTGTTAAAGATGTGTCAAAAATTTGTTAACGAAAAATCGTAACCCCAGGTGCAAATTAGACGGTCCCATCGCACCTACATGCCAAGTTTCAGCCCATCAACTATAAAGCTCAGGACAGGGCACCGTCTACGGAGAAAAAAAATAAAATAATAATAATAATAATAAAAAATCCAAAATTGCAGCCTGTGCCGACGCATCTTCCTTTGGTGGCACTATATTTTTTGTTGTTGGTTTATTGTAAGTGCCTCCAAAGGAACATGCTGTCGGCGCAGGCTGCAATTTTGGATTTTTTTTCGCCAAGTCATCAACGCCCAAGGTGTGAAGAAGCATTTGTTATTTGGTCCGAGTCCAAGGAACGGTAGATAAATTTGAAGTTTGTTTCTATCATAAACCATCTTGAGTTTAATGCCATTCATTCATTATGTATTGATAATAAATTATAATATTAGTTATATATTTTAGCAATGTTATCCACGGTGAGTTGAGTAAAGTCAACAAATTCCATATAGTATTTTATTTTATTTTATCCATTGTATAGTAATACTAGAATTAAATAGAAGCCAGCTGGAATTTATAAGTTAAATCAATTTAATTATCGCAAGTTGAAACAATAGAGTAAGATTTAACAAGTTAAATCAATATAATTATTACAAGTTGAAACAATAGAATTAGATTTAACAGTTTTACTGAATCTCAAGTGTGAGGAAACACAGGAGATTGGCACCCCAATTATGGCACAAACCTAGGCTAAATTGAACATTTGTGAATTGCCAAAAGGTGTAGAGATTAATTCTCTATCCGTATGTGTAAATTTTATCAAGCTCAATATTAATTATTTCATGTTATGAGCCATAATTAGTTTAAATAGGTGTTAAAATTATTTGATCAAAAATCGTAACCCCAGGTGCAAATTATACGGTCATTTCGCAACTACATGCCAAATTTCAGCCCTCAATGTATACAGGTGTGGTCAAGGCACCGTCTACGGAGAAAAAATAAAATAAATAATAAAGGCAGTGATTCCAATACTGGGCCACTATACTATAGTATAGTCGGCACAGTAATAATAATAAAGGCAGTGATTCTAATACTGGGCCACTATACTATAGTATAGTCGGCACAGTAAAAATAATAATAAAAAATCCAAAATTGCAGCCTGTGCCGACGCATGTTCCTTTGGTGGCACTATATTTTGTTGGTTGTTTATTTATAGTGCCTCCAAAAGAACATGCTGTCGGCGCAGGCTGCAATTTTGGATTTTTTTTTCGCCATGTCATCATCACTATGAAGGTGTTAAATTATTTCAAAAAGGTGTTACAGAAGGCATCGACCCTTAGAGTGGTGGAAGTTTCCATTTAGTTCATATAATTTTAGAGATATTCAAGTTTGAGTAGAATATAATAGCTGATGACTCAGCATTTTTTATGTGTGTGTTGGGTCATCACCCAACATCAACTAACCCATTTTAAATATCGAATTAACAAAATTGTAAAAATACATTTTTTTGACGATGTCATTGATCACCTCAAGGTGTCAAGACCCACTTGTATAGGTGGTACCTGGCATAAGGACCAATTGATAAATTGAAAGTTTGTTTCTATCTTGTATCATCTCTGAGATTAATGAAATTTATCTAATTAGTATAAATATTTAATTTATTTATTTATTATTTAACACCATTATTATATACAGCAAAATAAATTAAGTTCAATTATTTGCAATTATTATTAATTTAAATCGAATTTCACTATATCATATTTGAATTCCACGCACTCGATAACCCCAATAATCTATTTGGAACCGTCTATAAGTTAAATACAAAAGGAATTAATTATAATAAATTACGTCAGTACATTCATTGTGCAAAAAGAATATTCTCGCCGAAAAAAATATAATCACTTAATCTGTCGTTGTTGTGGAATGTAAAATCTTAACGGTTCTATCATAAACCATCTTTAGTTTAATGCCATTCATTCATTACTTATTGATAATAAATTAAATTATTAGTTATTTATTTTAGCAATGTTATCCACAGTTGGTTGAGTTGAGTCAACAAATTCCTTATATTATATTATTTAATTTAATCCATTGTATAGTAATACTAAAATTAAATAGAAGCCAGCTGGAATTTATAAGTTAAATCAATATAATTATCGCAAGTTGAATCACTAGAGTAGGATTTAACAAGTTAAATCAATATAATTATTACAAGTTGAAACAATAGAATTAGATTTAACACTTTTACTGAAATTGAAGTGTGAGTAAACAAAGAAATTTCAACCCCCATTTATGGCAGAAATTAAACCATTTATTGAAAATTTTCTTCACCCATCAGACGCAGAATTTTATGGTGAATCCAAATATGAAATAAAATTTGGGGGTTTAGTAAAACAATTTTTGAGTTATGGACTAGACAAAATTTGAAAGGTGTTAAAGATGTGTCAAAAATTTCTTAATCAAAAATCGTTACCCCAGGTGCAAATTAGACGGTCCCATCGCACCTACATGCAAAGTTTAAGCCCATCAACTATAAAGCTCTGGCCAGGGCACCGTCTACGGAGAAAAAATAAATAAATAAAAATCCAAAATTGCAGCCTGTGCCGACGCATGTTCCTTTGGTGGCACTATATCTTGATGGTAGTTTATTGATAGTGCCTCCAAAGGAACATGCTGTCGGCGCAGGATGCAATTTTGGATTTTTTTTCGACAAGTCATCAACGCCCAAGGTGTGAAGAAACATTTGTTATTTGGTCCGAGTCACAAGGAACGGTATATAAATTTTGTTTTCATCATAAACCATTTTGAGTTTAATGCGAATCATTCATTATGTATTGATAATAAATTATATTATTAGTTATTTATTTTAGCAATGTTATCCACGGTTGGTTGAGTTGAGTCAACAAATTCATTATATTATATTATTATATTTAATCCATTGTATAGTAATACTACAATTAAATAGAAGCCAGCTGGAATTTATAAGTTAAATCAATTTAATTATTGCAAGTTGAAACAATAGTGAAAGATTTAACAAGTTAAATCAATATAAATATTACAAGTTGAAACAATGGAATTAGATTTCACAGTTTTACAGTAATTGAAGTGTGAGTAAACAAAGAAATTTCAACCCCTATTTATGGCAGAAATTAAACCCTTTATTGAAAATTTTCTTCTCCCATCAGACGCAGAATTTTATGGTGAATCCAAATATGAAATAAAATTTTGGGGTTTATAAAAACATTTTTTGAGTTATGGACCAGACAAATTTTGAAAGGTGTTAAAGATGTGTCCAAAATTTGTTAATCAAAAATCGTAACCCCAGGTGCAAATTAGACGGTCCCATCGCACCTACATGACAAGTTTCAGCCCATCAACTATAAAGCTCTGGTTAGGGCACCGTCTACGGAGAAAAATAATAATAATAATAATAATAAAAAATCCAAAATTGCAGCTGTGCCGACGCATGTTCCTTTCGTGGCACTATATTTTGTTGATGGTTTATTGATAGTGCCTCCAAAGGAACCTGCTGTCGGCGCAGGCTGCAATTTTGGATTTTTTCGCCAAGTCATCAACGCCCAAGGTGTGAAGAAGCATTTGTTATTTGGTCCGAGTCACAAGGAACAGTAGATAAATTTGAAGTTTGTTTCTATCATAAACCATCTAGAGTTTAATGCCATTCATTCATTATGTATTGATAATAAATTATATTATTAGTTAGTTATTTTAGCAATGTTATCCACGGTGATTTGAGTTTAGTCAACAAATTCCTTATATTATTATATTTTATTTAATCCATTGTATAGTAATACTAGAATTAAATAGAAGCCAGCTGGAATTTATAAGTTGAATCAATTTAATTATCGCAAGTTGAAACAATAGTGAAAGCTTTAACAAGTTAAATCAATATAATTATTACAAGTTGAAACAATGGAATTAGATTTCACAGTTTTATTGAAATAGAAGTGTTGAGTAAACAAAGGAATTTCAACCCCCATTTATGGCAGAAATTAAACCAATTTTAACAAATTTTCTTCTCCCATCAGACGCAGAACTTTATGGTGAATCCAAATGTGAAATAAAATTTGGGGGTTTAGTAAAACATTTTTCTAGCTATGGACCAGACAAATTTTGAAAGGTGTTAAAGATGTGTCAAAGATTTGTTAATAAAAAATCGTAACCCCAGGTGCAAATTAGACGGTCCATACGCACCTACATGCCAAGTTTCAGCCCATCAACTATAAAGCTTAGGCCAGGGCACCGTCTACGGAGAAAAAATAAAAATAATAATAAAAAAAAAAATCCAAAATTGCACCCTGTGCCGACGCATGTTCCTTTGGTGGCACTATATTTTATTGGTTGGTTATTGATAGTGCCTCCAAAGGAGCATGCTGTCAGCACAGGGTGCAATTTTGGATTTTTTTTCGCCCAGTCATCAACGCCCAAGGTGTGAAGAACCATTTGTTAATTGGTCGGAGTTACAAGGAACGGTAGATAAATTTGAAGTTAGTTTCTATCATAAACCATCAAGAGTTTAATGCCATTCATTCATTATGTATTGATAATAAAATATATTATCAGGAATTTATTTTAGCAATGTTATCCACGGTTGGTTGAGTTGAGTCAACAAATTCCTTATATTATTATAATTTATTTAATCCATTGTATAGTAATACTAGAATTAAATAGAAGCCAGCTGGAATTTATTAGTTGAATCAATTTAATTATCGCAAGTTGAAACAATAGTGAAAGATTTAACAAGTTAAATCAATATAATTATTACAAGTTGAAAAATGGAATTAGATTTCACAGTTTTACTGAAATTGAAGTGTGAGTAAACAAAGAAATTTCAAACCACATTTGTGGCAGAAATAAAAATCTTTATTAAAAGTTCTCTTCTCCCATCAGACGCAGAATTTTATGCTGAATCCAAATGTGAAATAAAATTTGGGGGTTTAGTAAAACATATTTTGAGTTATGGACCAGACAAATTTTGAAAGGTGTTAAAGATGTGTCAAAAATTTGTTAATCAAAAATCGTAACCCCAGGTGCAAATTAGACGGTCCCATCGCATCTACATGCCAAGTTTCAGCCCATCAACTATAAAGCTCAGGCCAGGGCACCGTCTACGGAGAAAAAAAAAAAAAAAAATCCAAAATTGCAGCTGTGCCGACGCATGTTCCTTTGGTGGCACTATATTTTGGTGGTGGTTTATTGATAGTGCCTCCAATGGAACATGCTGTCGGCACAGGCTGCAATTTTGGATTTTTTTTCGCCATGTCATCATCACTATGAAGGTGTTAAAGTATTTCAGAAAAGTGATTCAAAAGGCAACGACCCTTAGTGAGTTGGAAGTATCGTTTTAGCTCACTTCATTTGAGAGATATTCAAGTTTCAGTAGAATATAATATGTGCTGAGTCAGCATTTTTAGGTGCCGTTTGGGTATTCACCCAACTCCTACCAACCCATGCGAATTATTTAATTCACAAAATTGTAAAAATACATTTTTTTGACGATGTCATAATCACCTCAAGGTGTCAAGACCGACTTGCATAGGTGGTACCTGGCATAAGGACCAATTGATAAATTGAAAGTTTGTTTCTATCTTGTATCATCTCTGAGATTAATGAAATTTAGCTAATTAGTATAAATATTTAATTAATTTATTAATTATTTTACTTCATTATTATATACAGCAAAATAAATTAAGTTCAATTATTTGCAATTATTATTAATTTAAATTGAATTTCACTATAATATTTGAATTCCACGCACTCGATAACCCCAATAATCTATTTGGAACCATCTCTATACGGTAAACACAGAGCGAATTAATTAGAATTAAATATGTCAGTACATTAATTGTGCAAGAATATTCTCGCCGAAATAAATATAATCACTTAATCTGTCGTTGTTGTGGTATGTAAAATCTTAACGGTTCTATCATAAACCATCTTTAGTTTAATGCCATTCATTCATTACTTATTGATAATAAATTAAATTATTAGTTATTTATTTTAGCAATGTTATCCACGGTGATTTGAGTTTAGTCAACAAATTCCTTATATCATTATATTTTATTTAATCCATTGTATAGTAATACTACAATTAAATAGAAGCCAGCTGGAATGTACAAGTTGAATCAATATATTTATCTCAAGTTGAAACAATAGAGCAAGATTTAACAAGTTAAATCAATATAATTATTACAAGTTGAAACAATAGAATTAGATTCAATATAATTATTACAAGTTGAAACAATAGAATTATATTTAACAGTTTTATTGAATCTGAAGTGTGAGAAAATACAGGAGATTGGTACCCCAATTAAGGCACAAATCTAGGCCAAATTGAAATTTTTTGATTTGCTAAAAGGTGTAGAATTTAATTATCTATCCGTACATGTAAAATTTATCAAGCTCACTATTAATTATTTAATGTTATGAGCCATAATTAGTTTAAATAGGTGTTAAAATTATTTGATCAAAAATCGTAACCCCAGGTGCAAATTAGACGGTCACTCGGCAACTACATGCCAAGTTTCAGCCCTTAATGTATACTGGTGTGGCCAGGGCATCTGCTACGGAGAAATAATAAAAATAATAATAAAGGCAGTGATTCCAATACTGGGCCACTATACTATAGTATAGTCGGCACAGTAAAAAAAAATAATAAAGGCAGTGATTCCAATACTGGGCCACTATACTATAGTATAGTCGGCACAGTAAAAATCCAAAATTGCAGCCTGTGCCGACGCATGATCCTTTGGTGGCACTATATTTTGTTGTTGGTTTATTGATAGTGCCTCCAAAGGAACATGCTGTCGGCACAGGCTGCAATTTTGGAATTTTTTTTTCGCCATGTCATCATCACTATGAAGGTGTTAAATTATTTCAGAAAGGTGTTTCAGAAGGCAACGACCCTTTAGAGTGGTGGAAGTTTCCATTCAGCTCACTTAATCAAAGAGATATTCAAGTTTCAGTAGAATATAATCTGTAATGACTCAGCATTTTTTAAGTGGGTGTTGGGTCATCACCCAACATAAACTAACCCATTTTAAATATCGAATTAACAAAATTGTAAAAACACATTTTTTTAACGATGTCATCATCACCTCAAGGTGTCAAGACCCACTTGTATAGGTGGCACGTGTCATAAGGACCAATTGATATATTGAAAGTTTGTTTCTATCTTCTATGATCTCTGAGATTTGTGATATTTAATTAATTAGTATAAATAATTATTAATATTATTTATAATATGACACCAATTTCAATGTCAACATACAATTATTAAGTTCAATTATTTTGTCATAAATAATTAATTAATTTATTTATCTATCAAATTTCAATTCCGCACACTCGATAACCTCTAATATACAAATTGGAAGCTTCTATATAAGTTAAATACAAACTGAATTATTTATAATTAATTACGTCAGTATATTAACAGTGCAATTATATTCTCGCAGAAGTAAATATAATCACATAATATGTCGTTGTTATGAAATATATAATCTTAATTTTCAATTGCAAAATAGAAGCCAGCTTGAATTCAAGTTAAATCAATATAATTATAGCAAGTTGAAACAATAGTGAAAGATTTAACAAGTTAAATCAATATAATTACTACAAGTTGAAACAATGGAAATAGATTTCACAGTTTTACTGAAATTGAAGTGTGAGTAAACAAGTAAATTTTAACCGCCATTTATGGCAGAAATAAAAATCTTTATTGGAAGATTTCTTCTCCCATCAGACGCAGAATTTTATGGTGAATCCAAATGTGAAATAAAATTTGGGGGTTTAGTAAAACATATTTTGAGTTATGGACCAGACAAATTTTGAAAGGTGTTAAAGATGTGTCAAAAATTAGTTAATCAAAAATCGTAACCCCAGGTGCAAATTAGACGGTCCATACGCACCTACATGCCAAGTTTCAGCCCATCAACTATAAAGCTCAGGCCAGGGCACCGTCTACGGAGAAAAAATAAAAATAATAAAAAAATCCAAAATTGCACCCTGTGCCGACGCATGTTCCTTTGGTGGCACTATATTTTGTTGGTTGTTTATTGATAGTGCCTCCAAAGGAACATGCTGTCGGCGCAGGCTGCAATTTTGGATTTTTTTTCGCCAAGTCATCAACGCCCAAGGTGTGAAGAAGCATTTGTTAATTGGTCCGAGTCACAAGGAACGGTAGATAAATTTGAAGTTTGTTTCTATCTTAAACCATCTTGAGTTTGATGCCATTCATTCATTATGTATTGATATTAAATTATATTATTAGTTATTTATATTAGCATTGTTATCCACGGTTGAGTTGAATTAAGTCAACAAATTCCTTATATTATATTATTTTATTTAATCCATTGTATGGTAAATTAAATAGAAGCCAGCTGCAATTTATAAGTTAAATCAATTTAATTATCGCAAGTTGAATCAATAGAGTAAGATTTAACAAGTTAAATCAATATAATTATTACAAGTTGAAACAATGGAAATAGATTTCACAGTTTTACTGAAATTGAAGTGTGAGTAAACAAAGAAATTTCAACCCCCATTTATGGCAGAAATAAAACTCTTTATTGAAAGTTTTCTTCTCCCATCAGACGCAGAATTTTATGGTGAATCCAAATGTGAAATAAAATTTGGGGGTTTAGTAAACATATTTTGTGTTATGGAACAGACAAATTTTGAAAGGTGTTAAAGATGTGTCAAAAATTTGTTAATCAAAAATCGTAACCCCAGGTGCAAATTAGACGGTCCCATCGCACCTACATGCCAAGTTTCAGCCCATCAACTATAAAGCTCAGGCCAGGCCACCCTCTACGGAGAAAATAAAAAATCCAAAATTGCAGCCTGTGCCGACGCATGTTCCTTTGGTGGCACTATATTTTGGTGGTGTTTTATTGATAGTGCCTCCAATGGAACATGCTGTCGGCACAGGCTGCAATTTTGGATTTTTTTTTCCGCCAAGTCATCATCACTATAAAGGTGTTAAAAATTTTCAGAAAGGTGTTTCAGAAGGCTACGACCCTTAGAGTGGTAGAAGTTTCGTTTTAGCTCACTTCATTTTAGAGATATTCAAGTTTAAGTAGAATATAATATGTGATGACTCAGCATTTTTTATGTGCGTGTTGGGTCATCTCCCAAAACAACCGTCCCATTTGAATTATATAATTCACAAAATTGTGAAAACACATTTTTTTAACGATGTCATCATCACCTCAAGGTGTCAAGACCCACTTTTATAGGTGTTACGTGGCATAAGGATCAATTGATAAATTGAAAGTTTGTTTCTATCTTATATGATCTCTCAGATTTATGATATTTAATTAATTAGTATAAATAAAAATTAATATTATTTATAATTTAATACCAATTTCAATGTCAACTTACAATTATTAAGTTAAATTATTTGCAATAATTATTAATTTAAATTCAATTTCACTATCATATTTGAATTCAGCGCACTCGAAACCCCCAATAATCTAATTCGAACCGTCTCTATAAGTTAAACACAGAGCGAATAAATTAGATTTAAATATGTCATGTATCCATTGTGCAAAAATATTCTCTCAGAAGTAAATATAATCACATAATCTGTCGTTGTTATGGAATGTAAAATCTTAATTTCAATTAGAAAATAGAAGCCTACTCGATTTCACAAGTGGAATCAATATGATTATCGCAAGTTTAAACAATAGTGTAAGATTTAACAAGTTAAATCAATATAATTATTACAAGTTGAAACAATGGAATTATATTTAACAGTTTTACTGAAACTGAAGTGTGAGTAAACAAAGAAATTTAAACCCCAATTTGTGGCATAAATTAACGTAAAGTTGAGTACTTTTTATTTTCCAAAAGGTGTAGAATTAAATTAGCTATCCAATATGAAAATTTTATCAAATTCACAAGGTATTATTTCATGTCATAACCATAATTAGTTTAAATAGGTGTTAAAATTATTTGATCAAAAATCGTAACCCCAGGTGCAAATTAGACGGTCACTCCGCACCAGCATGCCAAGTTTCAGCCCTCAATGTATACAGGTGTGGCCAGGGCACCTGCTACGGAGAAAGAAAAAAAAAATCCAAAATTGCAGCCTGTGCCGACGCATGTTCCTTTGATGGCACTATATTTTGTTGGTTGTTTATTGATAGTGCCTCCAAAAGAACATGCTGTCGGCGCCGGCTGCAATTTTGGATTTTTTTTCCGCCATGTCATCATCACTATGAAGGTGTTAAATTATTTCAAAAAGGTGTTACAGAAGGCATCGACCCTTAGAGTGGTGGAAGTTTCCATTTAGTTCACTAAATTTTAGAGATATTCCAAGTTTGAGTAGAATATAATAGCTGATGACTCAGCATTTTTTATGTGAGTGTTGGGTCATCACCCTACATCAACTAACCCATTTTAGATATCGAATTAACAAAATTGTAAAAACCCATTTTTTTATCGATGTCATCATCACCTCAAGGTGTCAAGACCCACTTGTATAGGTGGCACGTGCCATAAGGACCAATTGATAAATTGAAAGTTTGTTTCTATCTTCTATGATCTCTGAGATTTATGATATTTACTTAATTAGTATAAATAATTATTAATATTATTTATCATTTAACACCAATTTCAATGTCAACTTACAATTATTAAGTTAAATTATTTGCAATAATTATTAATTTAAATTCAATTTCACTATCATATTTGAATTCAGCGCACTCGAAACCCCCAATAATCTAATTCGAACCGTCTCTATAAGTTAAACACAGAGCGAATAAATTAGATTTAAATATGTCATGTATCCATTGTGCAAAAATATTCTCTCAGAAGTAAATATAATCACATAATCTGTCGTTGTTATGGAATGTAAAATCTTAATTTCAATTAGAAAATAGAAGCCTACTCGATTTCACAAGTGGAATCAATATGATTATCGCAAGTTTAAACAATAGTGTAAGATTTAACAAGTTAAATCAATATAATTATTACAAGTTGAAACAATGGAATTATATTTAACAGTTTTACTGAAACTGAAGTGTGAGTAAACAAAGAAATTTAAACCCCAATTTGTGGCATAAATTAACGTAAAGTTGAGTACTTTTTATTTTCCAAAAGGTGTAGAATTAAATTAGCTATCCAATATGAAAATTTTATCAAATTCACAAGGTATTATTTCATGTCATAACCATAATTAGTTTAAATAGGTGTTAAAATTATTTGATCAAAAATCGTAACCCCAGGTGCAAATTAGACGGTCACTCCGCACCAGCATGCCAAGTTTCAGCCCTCAATGTATACAGGTGTGGCCAGGGCACCTGCTACGGAGAAAGAAAAAAAAAATCCAAAATTGCAGCCTGTGCCGACGCATGTTCCTTTGATGGCACTATATTTTGTTGGTTGTTTATTGATAGTGCCTCCAAAAGAACATGCTGTCGGCGCCGGCTGCAATTTTGGATTTTTTTTCCGCCATGTCATCATCACTATGAAGGTGTTAAATTATTTCAAAAAGGTGTTACAGAAGGCATCGACCCTTAGAGTGGTGGAAGTTTCCATTTAGTTCACTAAATTTTAGAGATATTCCAAGTTTGAGTAGAATATAATAGCTGATGACTCAGCATTTTTTATATGAGTGTTGGGTCATCACCCTACATCAACTAACCCATTTTAGATATCGAATTAACAAAATTGTAAAAACCCATTTTTTTATCGATGTCATCATCACCTCAAGGTGTCAAGACCCACTTGTATAGGTGGCACGTGCCATAAGGACCAATTGATAAATTGAAAGTTTGTTTCTATCTTCTATGATCTCTGAGATTTATGATATTTACTTAATTAGTATAAATAATTATTAATATTATTTATCATTTAACACCAATTTCAATGTCAACTTATATTTATTAAGTTTAATTATTTTGTCATAAATAATTAATTAATTAATTTGGTTATCAAATTTCAATTCCGCACTCTCGATAACCCCTAATAAACAAATTGGAAGCATCTATATAAGTAATATACTGACTGAATTAATTATAATTAATTACGTCAGT
Source organism: Hexactinellida sp. DTS-2022 (assembly GCA_028753945.1). Lineage (NCBI taxonomy): Eukaryota > Metazoa > Porifera > Hexactinellida > Hexactinellida sp. DTS-2022. Next base: position 3,791,619 of record JAPNXP010000011.1, on the reverse strand, counting down.
CTATTAATAGTGCAATAATATTCTAGCAGAAGGAAATATAATCACACAATCTGTCGTTGTTATGGAATGTACAATCTCAGTTTCCAATTAGAAAATAGAAGCCTACTCGATCTCACAAGTTGAATCAATATAATAATAACGAGTTGAAACAATAGAATTAGATTTAACACTTTCAATTGAACTGAAGTGTTAGTAAACAAAGGAAACTTGCAACTCAATTGTGGCACAAACTAAATACAATTTTAAAATTCGTGCACTGTTAAAAGGTGTAGAATTTAATTTTCTATCGAATGCATATAAATTTAATTTTCGGGTACTATTTATTGTTCCAGTTTCAATATTAAACAGGTGCAAAAATGTGTCCAAAAAAATGCAATAAAAAATCGTGACCCCAGGTGCACATCTGTAACCCATGAGACACCTGTCCTGAAAATTCCAGTTCTTAGTAAATATAACTCTGTTCTGAGGAGAGGATACGGATAAAAAATATACCAAGGCAGTGATTCCAATACTGGGCCACTATACTATAGTATAGTCGGCACAGTAATAATATACCATAGCACTAAGACCAATACTGGGCCACTATACTATAGTATAGTCGGCACAGTAATAATAATAATAATATACCAAAGCACTAAGACCAATACTGGGCCACTATACTATAGTATAGTCGGCACAGTAAAAATATAAATAATAATAAAGGCAGTGATTCTAATACTGGGCCACTATACTATAGTATAGTCGGCACAGTAATAAAGGCAGTGATTCCAATACTGGGCCACTATACTATAGTATAGTCGGCACAGTAAAAATAATAATAATAATAATAAAAATAAAGGCAGTGATTCCAATACTGGGCCACTATACTATAGTATAGTCGGCACAGTAAAAAATAATAATAATATTAAAGGCAGTGATTCCAATACTGGGCCACTATACTATAGTATAGTCGGCACAGTAAAAAATCTAATAATATAAGGAATTTATTGACTTTACTCAAATCACTATGGATAACATTGCTAAAAATAAATGACTAATAATATAACTTATTATCAATACATAATGAATGAGTGGCAATAAACTCAAGATGGTTTATGATAGAACCGTTAAGAATTACATTCCACAACAACGACAGATTAAGTGATAATATTTATTTCGGCGAGAATATTCTTGCACAATGAATGTACTGACGTAATTACGTAATTATAATTAATTCCTTTTGTATTTACACGTAACTTATATACGGTTCCAAATGGATTATTGGGGTTATCGAGTGCGCTGAATTCAAGTATGATACTGAAATTCGATTTAAATTAATAATAAGTGCAAATAATTGAACTTTATTTATTTTGCTGTACATAATAATGGTGTTAAATTATTAATTTATTAATTAAATATTTATACTAATTAGGTAAATTTCATTAATCTCAGAGATGATAAAAGATAGAAACAAACTTTCAATTTATCAATTGGTCCTTATGCCAGGTACCACCTATACAAGTGGGTCTTGACACCTTGAGGTGATGATGACATCGTCAAAAAAATGTATTTTTACAATTTTGTTAATTAAATAATTCGCATGGGTTGGTTGGAGTTGGGTGAATACCCAACACGCACTTTAAAAATGCTGAGTCATCACAGATTATATTCTACTGAAACTTGAATATCTTTGAAATTAAGTGAGCTAAATGGAAACTTCCACCACTCTAAGGGTCGTAGCCTTCTGTAACACCTTTTTGAAATAATTTAACACCTTCATAGTGATGATGACTTGGCGAAAAAAAATCCAAAATTGTAGCCTGTGCCGAAAGCATGTTCCTTTGGAGGCACTATCAATAAACCACCACCAAAATATAGTGCCACCAAAGGAACATGCGTCGGCACAGGCTGCAATTTTGGATTTTTTATTTTAATTTTTTCTCCGTAGCAGGTGCCCTGGCCACACCTGTATACATTAAGGGCTGAAATTTGGCATGTAGTTGCGGAGTGACCGTCTAATTTGCACCTGTGGTTACGATTTTTGATCAAATAATTTTAACACCTATTTAAACTAATTATGGCTCATAGCATTAAATAATTAATAGTTAACTTGATAAATTTTACATATACGGATAGAGAATTAAATTCTACACCTTTTGGCAATTCGCAAATGTTCAACTTAGCCTAGGTTTGTGCCATAATTGGGGTGCCAATCTCCTGTGTTTCCTCACACTTCAGATTCAGTTAAACTGTTAAATCTAATTCTATTGTTTCAACTTGTAATAATTTTATTGATTAACTTGTTAAATCTTACTCTATTGATTCAACTCGCGATAATTATATTGATTTAATTTATAAATTCCAGCTGGCTTCTATTTAATTGTAGTATTACTATAAAATGGATTAAATAAATAATATAATATAAGGAATTTGTTGACTCAACTCAACCAACCGCGGATAACATTGCTAAAATAAATTACTACTAATATATTTTATTATCAATACAAAATGAATGAATGGCAATAAACTCTAGATGGTTTATGATAGAAACAAACTTCAAATTCAACAATCGTTCCTTGTGACTCCGACCACATAACAAATGGTTCTTCACACCTTGGGCGTTGATGACTTGGCGAAAAATAATCCAAAATTGCAGCCTGCGCCGACAGCATGTTCCTTTGGAGGCACTATCAATAAACCACCAACAAAATATAGTGCCACCAAAGGAGCATGCGTCGGCACAGGCTGCAATTTTGGATTTCTTTTCTCCGTAGACGGTGCCCTGGGCACACCTTTATACATAGAGAGCTGAAACTTGGCATGTAGGTGCGGAGTGCCCTTCTAATTTGCACCTGGGGTTACGATTTATGATAAAATAATTTTAACACCTACTTAATCCAATTATGGCTTAGCCAATTAAATTCGAGGGTTGTCCCAGTATGAATTAGCAGCTAGCATCCAATTAGTATAAAAGGATTTTCTATCAATTGTTAGTGTGCATATAGAATGCCTAACCGAGGCTGTAATTTAATTGGTCGAGAGTAAGAAGATTTAACTTATTAAATCTTTCACTATTGTTTCAACTTGCGATAATTAAATTGATTTAACTTGTGAATTCGAGCTGGCTTTTATTTAATTGACTTATACAATACAATGGATTGAATCAAATAAATTAATTAAATAAGGAATTTGTTGAATTTAAACTCACCTTGGATAACATTGCTAAAATACTTAAATATTTATATTATTTATTATCTATACATATCAATGGCAATAAATTCAAGATGGTTTAAGATAGAAATAAACTTCAAATTCAACAATAGTTCCTTAGTCCCGTAACAACTTGTTAAATGAGTCTAAACACCATGAGGCGTTCATGACATGGCGAAAAAAATCCAAAATTGCAGCTTTGAAGACAGCATATTCCTTTGGAGGCACTATCAATAAAACACCACCAAAATATACTGCCACCAAAGGAACATGCGTCGGCACAGCTGCAATTTTGGATTTTTATTTGCTAGTTTTGGGGTGCGGCGATGCTACTATATGAGATATACAATAATAATGTTATTGTTTTTTTGATGAAAATTGAGCAAGCGTAGCGAGCGAGCTAAAATTTTCAGACAATCGAGCCTCGAGAAATGTGTCCAGGGGAATGAGCTTTGGGATTATCATGGGCGAATTTATCAGATATATTTTTAACTTGAGAATACACTAAATCCTGTCCCCCTACGGGGGGGCTGGATTTATACTAGAAGGGGGCGGCTGCCCCCCCTCTGGCGCCGCGCCTGGTTATACTTGATTATATTTGGTATATACACGAGACCCACTTAGCGCCATTAAATCTGTGCAATTTTTGTATTACTACATTTCACATATAATTTCATAACACCAACCAATTGCTCGATACCTTCCAGTCACCAAATTCATGATACAAAAGATAAATCCAAATAGTGTACCCCAGTAGAACTATAAGCATGTCTATCAACATTCAGAATCATTTCACAATAAGGTTAGTAATAATTCTGTATTCATTGATACATTTGTTAACCAGTTTTAATTAATAGAATAAGCTGTACAAAGGTAAACACTAAGCAATAATCATTCTGTCCCAATAACTACTATCTACTGGGTATCGAGTCAAAAAAGTACAAGCAGCAACATTCTCCAGCTATATTGCTGTCTTCTGTGTGTCAAATCATCCAAAAGCACAAGCTACTTTTCAATCCAAGACCTTTTCACAAAAGGTTAGTACGTAATTTAATTGAATTTAATTGTGTAATTCCTAGATATTAAGTAAGACGTAGCGCCTACTTAATTAAATCTGTTAGAACTAGATAGCCTATTAAATTTAACTTTGTAGATAATTTAATCCAAAATTACTCTAATCTAAGGATCTAAAACCTATAAATATAAAAAACAACGTAATAGAATTCGAAACATGTCCACAATGGAAACCAACCCTCCAGCTAACGACCCCCAGCTAACGACCCTCCAGCTAACAACCCTCCAGCTAACAATCCTCCAGCTAACAACCCTCCAACTAACAATCCTCCAGCTAACAACCCTCCAACTAACAATCCTCCAGCTAACAACCCTCCAGCTAACAATCCTCCAGCTAACAATCCTCCAGCTAACGACCCCCAGCTAACGACTCTCCAGCTAACAATCCTCCAGCTAACGACTCTCCCGCTAACAATCCTCCAGCTAACGACTCTCCCGCTAACAATCCTCCAGCTAACGACTCTCCCGCTAACAATCCTCCAGCTAACGACTCTCCCGCTAACAATCCTCCAGCTAACGACTCTCCAGCTAACAACTCTCCAGCTAACGACTCTCCCGCTAACAATCCTCCCGCTAACAATCCTCCAGCTAACGACTCTCCAGCTAACAACCCTCCAGCTAACGACTCTTCCGCTAACAATCCTCCCGCTAACAATCCTCCAGCTAACGACTCTCCAGCTAACAACCCTCCAGCTAACGACTCTCCCGCTAACAATCCTCCCGCTAACAATCCTCCAGCTAACGACTCTCCAGCTAACAACCCTCCAGCTAACGACTCTCCAGCTAACAACCCTCCAGCTAACGACTCTCCAGCTAACAATCCTCCCGCTAACAATCCTCCAGCTAACGACTCTCCAGCTAACAACCCTCCAGCTAACAATCCTCCCGCTAATGACCTCAAAAGGGAGAAAAAGGGAGAATGAAAAATAATAATAGAGGGAAGAGAGGGGTTCTAACAGTGGACCAACAATTGGCTTTTAGGATGTTGGATATCCTAGATAGAGTTATTAAGGTAATTTGCAATAAACATTATAAGTATTATGTACTTATTTTCCTTTTTCCTGTTTTTAGCCACCCCGTTTTAAGAAAAAAAGGAGTAAAAAGACAAAAATTGGTGTAAATATTAAATAATTAACATTATTATAAGTACCTATTAGAATAAGTATAGTAGAATAATTAAATTAGAATAATGAGTATTATGAATAGATAATATGTATAATTATAACTTTTTAGATTACAAGGGAATAGGACTTCAGAGGAATAGGGCTTCAACAGGTATATAACGTGTTTGCATTTATTACTAACCACTTTGTATATTTATTCAGGCCAGAATCTCCTAAAGAACCTATTGCGCATCAAATCTTCAAAAGCACAAGCAACAGCACTCTATAGCTATTCCTATCTACGGGGTATCGAGTCAACAAATAGACAAATAACAAAACTCTCTAATTATATTCCTAACTACGGGGTATCGAGTCAACAAATAGACAATCAACAGCATTCTCTACTAAGTTACTATCTATGGGGTATCGAGTCAACGAATAAACAATCAACAGCACTCTCTAAGGAGTTCCTATCTATTAACAGAAGCACAATAAGCAACAATTTCCATATCCATAGGTGCCACTCGAAGGGGGAAGGGGCCTGGTAACACGAGTGGCTCGCAGTAGACGCTTACTAGTTTTGCTGTGTAAACCCTCCAGGGGATTTGAAGTACAATTGTGTAAACAATTATAGTTTTGATTCAAGTGGTATCCATGTTCTATTATATAATGTTTCAAATTATATAATATACTATTAATAGCAATTGAATCTCCAGTGCCTTACAAACTATAAATCTCGGGTTAAATATCGTTGTAAGCTAAGCAACATTTTGGTTGAGCAAACTAAATAATTTCCGAAGGTCATACAGGTAGAATTCAACCCATATATTTACTAAATAATTATCATAGATCCTTGAGTCAATTTATATTATTATATACATAGTTGCTATTTGAGAAAAAGAGCTACCCTGAGTACTGTCTCGATTCTAAATTCCAAAGCTAACAGATCAAATCTATCTTTAGAAATATTTTATTAATTAACTGATTATTAGTTCCAGATTTATCTATTCTAAAATCGTAACATACCAAAGTTAAGAGAACTAATTAATATTAAGAAATAATGACTAAAGTATTAATGAATTAATAACTAACTAATTACTGTACCATAAAAGTTCTAGAACATTCCCTATTTAAATACTAAAGTTACAGTACAAATTTATCTTATTAATTTATGAGATATCTTATATGTAATAGACCGTCTACATATAAGGATGCTCTTAATTTATTACGTAAAACTCCAACGTGACTTGGGGTTAGGGGTATAAATAGATTTGTCCCAACTTTCACTTTACTTTTCACTTTCTTAAGTTGAAGTAACTAATCATTGGTGCCAGAATAGTGTCACTTAAAAAAGACCAAACCAATAAAATAAAATAATTATTACTTAGTAAGTTTAGTGAGGAGTAAGGCCGCATAGCGGCCGTTAACTTGAGGTGCGTAGTACCGACTTTCTGGGTCATTATTGATGGCTTCTGCTAGATTATTGGGTTCGATAACAAATCCTAGCTTTTTTAAGATTCCATCGCGAGATTGGTGACTAATTTTTTGGAATTTCATTGTCTCTTCTATGGTTAATTAATGAGCTAAAAGTATAGCAAGTAGGATAAACGAAAAAGCCAAAGTAAAAATCATGGCAAGTAAAATAATAAAAATATTCAAGAGTGACGTAAAATTAAGGAGATAGACAGGTCAATCTCAGGAAATATAACAAAGTACACATTTCTTGTATTAGCATTCCCAAATATACTTTGACAATGCAAGGTTTCCAAACACGAAAGAAAAATTCTATTCTGTTACTATTTTGAACTTTTTGACGTCACTTAAGGTCAAATCACCTTCTTTTAGAATAATAAGGCTAGTAAATAATTTTATTAGATGAAATAAATTAGGCGTGTAAACCAATTGGGGGTAGGACAAAAAAAACCTGGCTACTTAATTTTCACATTCATTTTTTTGAACCCTTGTTTGAAACATTTTTCGAATTTAAATTTGAAATGGATATCCATATTATCCATGGATATGACAAAAACTCGATATCCATCATGTAGATCTCCATGGATATCCATATCCACGGCAAGCACGTTGACTGAGTACTAAAGTTGTCTCATTGTCATTCATTGTCAGCTGGCCCTTGTGTCAAAATTAGGGGTGGAATCCACCCGGACCTTTTGGCCTGTCCACCCGGTAGACAGGCCAAAGGAGTCTACAGGGATAGCTTGCCCTAGTTCGAGGAGTCCGAAGGGGGACATCTGACCATAAGAGGTACAACTGGCCTAGTGCACACGGGGGTAACTGGCACTAACATCACAAGTCCTGGGACAATATTTAGGGGGACTGCTGGCATTATGACACCTGTCTTGATTACAAATCATGTGTATGCAAAATGTTATTCCACGATATACAAAAGTAGCACACATAGAGAGCCACTTTGAAGAAAGGAGCGGCAGACGATTCTTTTTGAGACGGAGATGGAACGCTTTATTCGCAGTATATTACAGGTTATTAAAGGGCTTATAAGTTATAACCTATATCATAGCCTATGCCTATATATATAAATATTTAAAAGCATGTTACCTGCCCAAGGATGGAAATCTTTAGTGCTTTCTCTATAGACAGAAAATTCCAGAAACTGAGTATGTGAGACAATCGGAGATTTAATTCTGCCTGGAGGATTTAAATAAACAAATAAAAATAGATACGTACTTTAATATATATAAATAACAGAGAATATATTGCATACTCTTCTGCTCTTCAAAGGACCAACTCCAGTGGTTATATGAGGATACTTTAGAACTTCATGAAGATATTTTGACAGTTTAAAATTTGGGTCTCCTCCTGCTGAAGACAAGAATCCAATCACTACATCCAGCACAAGGAGAACATCACTCACAGACTCAAGTGAGTCTAATTCCTGTCGTATTCCTCTCCACCGCGTCAAATTCAACTCAGTCTGTGATAAAAATTATTATTGGATAAAGATTCAAAGTGATTAAATAATATCACAAGAAACTAACCTGCGGGACCTTGTGTCGCACCTGCTCAAACTCACCTAGGTTGTAGGCCTCACGAGTGTACTCGAAGCGCAGATGCTCTGCCAGAATCAGAGGTCTGTTCTGGAACAACTGTTCCATCAGTTGCTTCTCCACTCCCTCAAAGTCGTAACTCACGAGGCTTCCTTGTCCGAGAGCTAGTGAGTAGTGAGCGTGTGACAGCAGCAGAGGCTGGAGCTGCTCCTCGTACTCAATCATGTGACGAACTTTCAACTCCCGGAGTGGCACTTTGTCACTGCGGGACCTGACACAAGACAAACTAAACACACATCTCTATACAACACACATGCTAGCTGTCAAAGATAAGAGTATACCTACCCCTTCACTCTGTCTCTGTAGGCGTGTACAAATGAGTTGTGCACCATAACCAAGTAGTCTGTCAGGGAGGTAATCAGCACTCCATCTCCTGTTGCGGTGGGCAACAGGTAGGAGATTGGAGTAGTACTAACTATTTGTTGTCTTAAAGCATTGTCCATTATGAGGCGTCCATTATTCTTCACCTCGTCCCCTATTATGCTCCATGCTGCTGAAAGACTATCTATCAGTCGAGCTATTTCTTTTGATTCTTCTTCATTTTCTATTATGAGAATAGATTATTGATCACAACAGAATATAGATGTTATGGGCAATATGCGAAATTGGGCATTTTGCATAATGCCCAGGCAATATGCAAAATGCTGGTTTTGTAGCAATTTGCAAACTCTTTAGGCATTTTGCAAAATGTCTCCTTCGTGGCGCAATTTGCATAATGCCATCATACCAACCAGACAATTTGCATAATGTCCAGCAATATGCATAATGTCCAGACAATTTGCATAAAGTCCAGCAATATGCAAAGTTTTGTCATTGTGTCATAATGTAACAAGTATCAATTGCATATTGCCAATTTGGTGTGACAGAATTTTGCATATTGCTGGACATTATGTAAATTGTTTGGACATTATGCATATTGTTGTACATTATGCAAATTGTCTGGTTGGTATGATGGCATTGTGCAAATTGCGCCACGAAGGAGACATCTTGCAAAATTCCTAAAGAGTTTGCAAATTGCTACAAAAACCAGCATTATGCACATTGCCTGGGCATTATGCAAATTGCCCAATTTCTCATATTTCCCATAACATATATACTAAGAAAGTTAATCTAAATTTAAGTTTATAGTCAAATTAACTGCAAATTAACATTATTTCTCATCAAGTAATTCCCAAAGCAAGTACAACTTAATTTAGAAAACAAAATATTTTGAAAACGATGCTACCCATAGGGCATAGAGGTATTCGATTGCATTGAAGCTTTATCAAGGCGTACTTGCGCAAAAAGGTAGAAACCACTGTTCTAATACATTATTTACCATGTTTCAATGCTTTTAAAAATTGTGTTATAGAAGTTTTGCTGGCTTTATTCTTATCCAGTTTATGTAAGAACCTATCTCCCACTCGTCTCTGCAGCTGTACAATATCTGGTAAATAGCGAGTCACAAACAATCGACTTTCTTCTTTCAATAACTTGGAGACTAGAGGACACTTATCTTTCGTTGTGAGATCAGCTGTACTGAAGCTCTGAGAGAAATGCTCCAGACTCACAATAGTCCTGTAGCGCCACAGGTGAGGCAAGGGGTTATCTGGTTCTGGTTCTTCTCTCTCGTACACGATTCTAAGTTCAAATTCATTCAGAGAGATAGTCACTAACCAGCTGTGTATCAGCAGTGTATTTACCTGAGTAGTGGATTGTTAGCAATCCTCTTCTCACTCAGCACCTCCTGCATCTGTCTCTGTACATCTGTGTGTAGAGAGGTGAGTATTGGCTGAATGAACTTCTTGTCAAACTCCTTCTCCCACTGCTCTCTCAGCTCACGCTGTGTCAGCTCAGTAGGAATACCACCTGTAGCATAGCAGTCAGTAACAGCAGCTAATACCTAGCACTACACTGCTATATAATGTGTATTGAGAGTATACTCACATGGCTCTGTTGCTGTCTGCATGAGAGACTTGATGATTAGATGGAGAATGAAGTTAGCTTCTTCAAAGTTCTTTCCTGTCAGTCCCGCCAAATCCCTCATGTCTCTCTCCAGGTGTTGGTAGAAGAAGGTAGACAGGTCTCTGGGGTCTTCTAGTCCTCCTTTCACCAGAGAAGGTAGTACTTGACTCCTCTCAGTGGGATGTCTGGAACAAGATGACCAAATGAAGGAGATGTCCATTAGGATACGAATTATAGATACAGAAGCAGGGCTAAGCAATCTATGGAGATTATTTATTAATATAGTTGGATTTATCTAATGATCAGATAATACCTTTCTCCAGTTTGAATATATTTAATATTGTCCGCTCTACCAAGCAGATACCCCGTTTTGGTTTCATCTTTAGTTACGTTCAGTAATTCATTTTTATCATCCAATTTGTGGCGCACTCCTCCAATAGGGCTCCCACATTCAGCACATTTATCAACAACCCAAGGTTTTCCACACTAAGAGAACGTCGTTATTAAAAGTACATTTTTGAAATGGAATGTAATTTAGGATCTTATATGTCAACTAAATTTAGGTATCAACCATTCAATCGAAAGAAAACTAAGAATTATAAATGTATTAACTAACCAATGATTTAGTTTTGATATTTTATTTGTTAAAATCTCCGAGATGTGACCAACCTCTGACGCATGGTGGGGGTCAAATACAATTGTATTTTGTATTTTAAATCCATTTCCCATGTATTTGAGATGTATTTAAATACTTTTTACAATTTTTTATAATTTTGTGAAAGTATTTGTATTGTAATTAAATACTTTTGAAATGTATTCTATTTTGTTCAAATACATTCAAATACTTTATATTCAACAACACTAGGCAGTTGGCACAATATAAGGGAATAATATTAAACTTGTATTAGTTACTAGTAGTGTAGAATTATAATCATATATTCACTTCCATCTATTCAACCGTGTAGGTCAACTACACATAGTTATCCGTATTAAATTTTTTAGAACTTGATTGTTTGTAGTAGTATTTGTAAAGTATTTAAATACTTTCGGAAAGTATTTGTAAGTATTTAAATACTTTTGTAATTATTTCCAAAGTAATTGTATTGTATTTAAATACATATTGAAAAGTATTTGTATTGTAAGTATTTAAATACATTTGAATGTATTTGACCCCAAGCCTGCCTCTGAGATGTTCCACAAGCTGCACTCCTAATGGTGTTGTTGCAGGAGAAATGCGTTTCTAGGCTAAACGCGTTTTGTCTAGATACGCATTTCGCCTGCAGTGCCACATCTCGGGGGTTATCTACTTTTGTTTTCTAAGAATTCTAGATAATTTCGAGAACATCGATAAACAAATCATAATATAGTATATAAAGTAGATACATTAGTGGACAGTGAAATTATATTGTGAATTAGGTTCGTACATAATACTCCGATTTGCTTTCGTCCGTTCAAAGAAGATTCAATTAATTCACCTTTCTTACCACTAATCACTAAACGATTTATACTACATGTAGTAACAAGATGCAATTCTATCATTCCCTGGAGTAAAGATTAATGTACAACGGTATGGGAAGGTACATAGGCGTCGTAAATAAGAGGATTGGCCCTTCGGGCCTCCCGGTCGATGAAATTTAGGGCTGTGCCAACTGCTTGATGGCCGTAGTTCCACCCACCTCTACACCAAAAGTATTTGAACAATAATTTGTATTCATACATTCAAGCTTCTAGCAGGATAACTCTAGCAGGTTGACATACAACGATATGTTAACTAAATAAAATAAGATTATATTTGAATTTACATTTTTATGGATGTGTTAAACTCATTAATTATATAATTAGCTAATTAAATATATAATTTATGATCATCATGATTCATGAGGCAATTATAATATACAAATTCTGATTTCAGATTTGGATACCACATGGTCAAATTATTCTAACTACTAAATTTCAAATCATTACGATTATTTTTCACTGAGATACAGCCACATTCCCATTTGTGCCACAAGTGGCATGTGGCAGGGACACTTATGCCACCTCATGGAGATTTTATAAAAATGACTTAAAATCGAAAATTTAAGAAATTTATAACTATAGCTACATAGTTAAATTGTTTCAGAGTACCGTTGATACGCTATAAGTAGCATTTTGTGTCTGGAATAAAATTCCTGTTGCTCAAATACTTTTGGTCAGTTGTTGTATACTGGTGTACTATTATCTGGAGATACCCAGAGTTTAATCGAACTCTGAGTAATACCGGATAGCTCCTCGGCCGCCCGGACATGTTAAGGTGTTCGGGTGGTTTACGACGCCTATGGGAGGTAAATACAAAATAATTATTGTTTGATCGATAACATACGTCTCCAATGAAGTATGGGTGACCGTTAGGACATCGATACCATTTACCACCTTCGGTCATTGAAACTTTTGCAGAAAATACTTGGTCATCAATCATAGTAGGAAATAACTTATCTTGTAGGGTGAGAGGCTGTTCGTATATGAGGGCAATTGGTAAGAATAGTTTGTGGTATTTATCACTGGATAACATGACAGCCATGTGAAAGATGAGTCTGACTAAGAATATTTGATTGCTCTTTGAAGTATCTGTAAGCTGCAAAAATTCTAGATGTCCAACACCTAAATTATTTCTTGTTATCTGAATGATAAGGTCTCTAATTTCTGCTTTAATATTCTTGAGATCTGTATTCACAAAATCTGTAATGTCATGAAATTTCTAGAACAAACATGTTATTCCTTCAAATTCAAATTCCACACAATTATATAAAATTATAAATATATGAATAATTTTCTTGAATTTAACGACATTATCCAAAATTTACGAAATACAGTCACCCTGGATAATTAGTACATCAGTTACGTACTAATTAAAAACTTTTGATTATTACAGGATTGTAAATTAATAAATCAATATAAATAAAAAATAAAAAGTAAATTTCAGTGAACAGTCACAGAGCATTTAATTAGTTGATTCAGTTCACTCTATTCTCAGATCAATCATAAATTTCAAGGGACGCTCAATCAGTTAAATCTTTTGACTTTTGTAAATCGATCAACTCAAATCAATAAGTATCAGGGACTTCTTTAATATAGAGAAGTAAACTTAGTTTTACGGTAAAATTAGCGTAGGCCGTGACCTACGTTATAATAAGGCCTGTTCATTAGTGTTAAATTTTGGACCATTGATGTTGTTTAAGTCCATTGATTCTTTTACAATAAATGTTATAGTTAGAGATATATAACCAAGTGGTAATCCAAAAGAAGTAAATATTATTGGGTTTAATACCAAGCACATTTGAAGTAAATTAATGTTGCAAAAGTACAAAATATTAAAGAAAACATGAAAGTGAATATAAATTTTTTGCAAATAAACATTTGAAGAACAATAACAACTAATTGGGTTTAACTTTCTATATTTTTAGAGTATTTTCGATACTAACCGACGGCAAAGGTAGCAAGGCATTCATATTTTTTCGTTCTGGATTACTACTTTGTAATATATCTCTAACTATAACATTTATTGTAAAAGAATCAATGGACTTAAACGACATCCATGGTCCAAAATTTAACACTAATGAACAGGCTTTATTATAACGTAGGTCACGCGTAGGCCTAAAACAGTATTGTTGCTTATTGATATCCCGTAATCCGCTAATGCTAGACACAGGAAATGTATTATTGTCGTATAGGAAGTCATATTTTGGGAGTCCAACGGTATTATTGGTTTATCGAAAATATGTGTGGAATGTAAGTCATTCGATGTTCACACCTTTCCATATATGGTAATATTGTTAAAATCTCGAGATTAGCTAACTTTATCCATATGAAATTTACTATTGGCGAATGGGAAATGGGAATTCATATTTAGGGACTCAGTAGATCACATTGATTTACCTAAGGCGTCCCCCTTAGCCTATATTATTATTTTGGCACTAAAAAAAACCTCAAATTCAGATCGAAAACTCATTTTCGGATCTAAAACTCATTTTAAAATCAAAAACTCATTTTCAGATAATTTAAAATTGCTAGCAGATCAATCAACCCAATCATTTTATATTGACAAACTAAATCAAAAACATTCAAGAAGTGACACATTTCGCAGTTATAATACTAATAATTTGTACATCGTAATATGTAGTACATAGTGTTAATTAATGAATAATAAATATATATAAATATTCTACCTCTTGAAGACTAATTATCTGTTCACCTTCTTGTATCATTAGAAACTTTATTACTTCCTGAAAGAGTGAGTACAAAAAGAATTCAGGAAAAAATGATACAGGTTCCTAAAGAAAATATTTAACACATATGTGAGAGTTTGTATATGGCGATTTTATTGTATATACTGGCAACCCACGAGATCACCACAGTACCTTTGAACAATTAACTATATATATAAATATACGGTCCGATAGGTCGAAATATTTTCTCCACTGTATTCCGGACGGAATACAGTGGAGTCTTCCATAACGGCCCCTACAAATAGCGGACAACCTCTAAATAACGGACAACTACTCCGGTCCCAAAGTGTCCGTTGTTCAGAGGCTCTACTGTAGTTCAGGGAACCAAAAATACAGATATTTTTGGTCCTAATTTCATTCGGTCCGACTGGGGTAATAGCTAGGGCATTAGTCGATCGCCAAAAAATTGATCGCGATCTCGATCCCGATCTTCACATAAAATAGTATCGCGATCTCGATCCCGATCGCATTTTTACAAATGATCGCCGATCGGATCCCGATCATTTTTGCGATCATTTCTTATTTTCTGTAGTAACTATTTAGGATGCTCAGGTTTCAACTTGACCAACTTTTAGAAACACTGAAGTTAGATTTTCAACAACCTGAAAAATATTTTATTGTTACGGGCCTGTTTTATGAATAAATTTAATTGTTAATCGAATTAATAATAATAGTGCTATATTATTAATAAATTTAATTGGGCAACCTTTTCTAAAAGATCGGAATGTAGGATCGAAAATTTATGCAAAAAAATGATCGCGATCTCCATTTAAGTCGTTCTGTAAAATCGATCGACGATCCTGCTTCGATCGTCAAAAAGGATCGCGATCGTGATCGCGCGATCTTTGATCGTTCGATCCTAATGCCCTAGTAATAGCCCACACATTTGGTACGTGTTCGATTTTGGAGACGGGTTTGTACGGAAGGGCCCGGAAGCAGAGAAATATAAACCTTTTAATAATTAGAAAGGTTGTCAGTTATTGACAAATTCGCTACAAAAAAGCACGGAATATATAAAAATTCCTTATTTATATATTAGAAAACATTAATTGTAGTATATTTATTATTTTGAGTATCTAACCTATCATAATATTGTTGTGTGTGTTTGTTTCTCCGATTGTATTAAATTGATAGGGGTATAGAAAGCGCATTTTTAATTATATACTAATTAAAAATGGGAAAATTCCAAAAATACTCCACTTTTTTCAAAAATTCCAAATATACTCAACAATACTCAACTAATTTTTAAATATACTCAAGTTTTATTGGATTATTCCAAATATACTCAAGTTTTATTGGAATATTCCAAATATACTCAAGTTTTATTGGAATATTCCAAATATGCTCAAGTTTTATTGGACTATTGAAACTAGTATGGAGATCCCAAACACAAATGTTTATTAGTACAAGCTGCTCGTCTGCTCTACGCGCGTCCTTACAACTTGTGCTCGGGCCTGCGGCCCTCGCTTGTACTTCAAGCATGTTCCTTTTCAAATTAAATGTCGTTCTTGATGAGTGGCCCCTATTAGTCCATTTATATCCGTGGATCCTAGCTACAGGTTTATATAGAGTAAATTATTTGGATATTTATGCTAATTTGAACAGATAATTTTCTAGATATTAAAGCTCGTCCGTGTATAATAATATACAAACTCCAAATATAATATTAAATATCACTAAGAAACTGTACCAGTGGAACCCTAATTTTGGGATGTGGAGAAGTTATTGAATTGATTGATAATAATTTGATATCAAATAACACAATGGATTGTTAGAAATGTATGGCTAGACAGACAGAACACAAATAACTGATTAAATGCCTTAACTTCCTCTCGACCAATTATATTACTGTCTCAGTATTCCATAATGCACACTTAACATTTGACAGACACTAAAGCATTCAATTATACTAATTGAATGCTAGCTTCTAATCCATACTGGAACAACCTTCGAATTTAATTGGCTAAAGGTTTCGACACCTTTTGTGATGGAAGATGTGAATATTTTTTTAGATATTGAACTTGTTTGCACATACAGTATTCCCTACCCCCCTTGCCAAATTTCAAGTCTGTAGCTTTTACCAGTTCCTCAATCAATTCTGAACAAACAAACAAACAAACAAACACAAAAACATTGTGATTTAATATATAAAATAGACCAAATATAGCCTTTCTAAACTTGAGTAGATCTGTGAATTTACTGAAAAGTTGAGTAGATTTGGAATTTATTGAAAAACCTTGAGCAGAAATGGAATTATTTTTAAAAACTTGAGTAGAATTTGAATTATTTTAAAAAACTTGAGTAGATTCGGAAATATCTAGTTTTATATTTGAGTGTCAGTAAAAAGTTGAGTATATTTGGAATTTTTTTAAAAAGTTGAGTATTTTTGGAATTTTCCCAATTTAAAATGCTATATGAGGTGAACAATTCAGTTAGCTCTTTATGTTTAGTAGTTTCGTTAAGGTAAGCATACATACAGTACAACCCCACAAAAATTAATAAAGAACATTCGTTTCGAAACGAACGAATATTCGTTTAGTTATTTCGAACGATTATTCGCGACATTCGTTTGAGCCCTAAAATTTAGGTATACTTTTTCTTTCATTTCATGAAAATGAGGCAGAGATTGATCCAACTGCCTCTTGTACGAGCAAGAGTTACGAGGTGAAGATCTAGATCACCGTTGGTAATAAAGAGCGGATTAATTAAATAAGTAAAGTTTCTTGACAAGAGATATGTGACATTATTGTATTTGAAGAAACGAGTTCGATACTTACAAGTTTTACCTCGTAAGCAAAAGGAACATATCGAAACACAAAAAAACAAAATTAGATTAAATCAGACATGACGGTAGTTCAATCGATGCCGATTAACTAAGTCATAAATTAAACTTTTGAGAAGAAAAGACATTGTCGGCCTGTAAAATATGAAGTGACGCCTTGAGTCCTTGACAACTACTGTCCATGGACATATTACATACTTTGGCGGAGATTTGAATGCTTCAGACTGTTCATGCCATAATTTATGTGATGTTACAATAAAAACTGCCAACAAGCTCATATAAGCCGATCTATATGAGTTTATTCAACCTTTAAAAGACAAATACAGTCGAGACCGGTTTTTCTAACCATTCTTGCATTGAATTAAGTAGTAATAAAAAATCCGATAGTTAGAATAAACCGATTGAAAATATAACAAAATTTGAATTTCTTATACATTTAGATGAAATAGTTAGTTAGAAAATAACTGGTGTTAGAAAAATCGGTTTCGACTGTATCTTAAATAACAATTTCAAATCATTTGATTAGATTGAATTTGGATTAGATATCATTAAGTTCTGAATAAAATTTGATTGATCTGGTAGATGCAGATGACTTCCATCTATCGGATAATCTGATCTAAAGGATTAAAAAGAGCATAGGAGAGAGATTCCGGTGAGAATCAGCCTTCTATAATGATGAGCTTTGACACAAAAAATCCAAGGATCGATCACGCAGAGTTTTCCAGTGAGACTACTGGTGAGGTCGGCTTGGAACCTGATGTACCTTTCCCAAAAGAGCAAGATATGCTATGTTTACAATCGGTGATGGGATTGTATATTGTGAGCAAAATTTTTGTGAATGTGCAATTTGGAAATTTAGAGAAGGAAGATATGCATCCAATTTGATTATTTGGCAAATACAAACATAACACAGACTACGTTACTATCAGGGTTGGGTTCAAGTACAATTTACTTAAGTACTTCTGTAATTAAGTACATTTTTTGTGTACTTGTACTTAAGTACTTTCACCATTTTTCCGTTGTACTTGTACTTGTACTTAATTACTTTCCTCAATTTTCTAAAGTACTTGCACTTGTACTTGAGTACTTGTTACTCGTGACTTTCTTATCATTAAATATATTTCCAACACACATCATTGATGTTCCTCAAATCCCATCTCAAATAAAGTAGTGTTACTTAATACTTAGTATATTAGGAATTGTGTTCTTGTCAAGGACTACTGCTAAATCAATTAAATAGATTTGGATGATACTATATAAACTATGTATTTAGCAATTTCTACTATAAGTACGAGATTTATCATAAGAGCTTGGGAAGTACTTGTACTTGTACTTAAGTATTTTCCTAATTTTTTCATTGTACTTGTACCCTTGTGGGTAAGTACTTTAAGTTTACCTGTACTTGTACTGTATTGTACTTGAATATCTGAAAAGTAGTAGTACTTGTACTTAAGTACTTTCAAATGTACTTGAACCCAACCCTGGTTACTATAGACTACTCACTGATTGATTTTTCCATTACCATGGATTACTTCAAGTCTATTTTGTAAACCACCCACAATATTTGAATATAAGTTTACTACCATTCAGTCTAAATCAATCTCTTTTCTATACATTTTTTGTGCCTTTCTATTTACCACACCACTTACTCCTTTATGCTTCTACTCTTTATTTATCTTTTTTTTTCATTATTTTATATACTAGAATCATGCCAAACAGGTGTAGTGTTGCTAATTGCACTTCTAATTATGATGGTACTGAATACACTCCTATTTTTGAGATGTTACATCACTGGCCAAAGGATGTACAAGATGATTGGAAAAAGTTTTTACATCGAGATGATGCCTGGCAATTGAGCAGAATTTTCATCTGCGCTAACCATTTTAGTGAGCAGGACCTGTTACTTTCTGTTGCAATTCCTCAAGGCGATGGTTCTATCAAGAAGTTTCCCCGTAAGCCTGGTCTTCGCAAGGGTGCTAAGTCTAATATTCTACCAAATTGCCCATCTTACTTACAAGATCAAAATGTACTTCCTGAACGTCTTGACCGCGATGAATTAGATATCCGACATTTTCGTCAAGCGCTTCAGTTGAGTATTGCTGAACACCAAACAGAGAATGAAAAGTACTCCGTGATGAGCATTGATGAAATGCAACAGAAATATACAATTTTAAACTTGCATGAAGAATGGTTATATTTTCGCTCTAGTCCAACTACCCTACACATCTTCAAAAAAATCTTGTCTGGACATCTACTAATAATCTCTCACCAGATAATATTAAATGAAGAATTGAATGTCAAATGTTTTCTTAACGAGGTACCAATTCAAACACGGATTTCTCAGATTACTGACATGCGTCAAATTTATCAATTAATACAAGAACTCGACACGTATCAAAAGCCAGATGATATTGAGTTAGGAATCACCAAAGCTATCGATAGTGTTAAATACACAGTAGAAAAGTTAACAACTAACGAAGATACCACAATACATGATTCTCAAACTTTACTTAATCGTTTGCAATTTATTCTCTGTCAGCTCGAAAACTTAGATATGTCGAAAACAAGACGTCGCTATAACGTCTTGACATTAGTCTTCTCCCTTAAAGCTCAATTGATATCTTCTGGTTGTTAGATATATTTGCAATCATTGGATTGTCTTAGTTTACCCCATCCTTCAACACTCAGAAGACTCTATTCTAACATTGGTTTAGATACAAATTTTGTTGATTATTTGAAAGTTTAGTGCCAGAATTTTGATAAGTTCAAAAGTTATTTTAAAACTTGATGAAATTCACGTACAGTCTAAGTATACCTACAAGGGAGGAAGAATCTTTGGTTCGCCTTTTATTAATCCCGATTCCATCACGTCTGTCAGCCAATCTTCTGACCTGGATCCAGCTAAAACTGTTTTGGCTTTTCAAATTTCAAGTCTCTTCACCAAATGGTCCGAAATTGTAAGACTCCTTCCATGTTGTAATGCTAAATCTTCTGAATTACTTCCAGTAGTTAATCAAGTAATTATAGACATCGAAAGTTGTGGCCTAAAGGTAATAGCAATCTGCACTGACGATTACCAGTTGAACGTGAGTTCATTCAAATCGTTAGCTAATTCATCTAACTTGCAGTTTAGTTTTGCGAACCCAGCTGATCCTACTCGAGCTATATTCTTGATGTTCGATCCAGTACATATTGTTAAATGTATTCGGAATAACTGGATAAATCAGAAAGATTCCCTTACCACGCTTATTTTCCCATCTATCACTGATTATTTCAATAATACCTTTCCTTATCAACTAGCAACGGCTTCTTTCCAGGATATCAGGAACATGTACAAGTTCGAACAATTTTCAAATGCTAAGACAGCCCACAAGTTAACTTCACAAGCAGTCTGGCCATCAACCTTTGAGAGACAAAGTGTACCCTTAGCTCTAGCAGTTTGGGATCAATCAACACACAACGCTATCTTTGTATTCAACCAGAGAAACAAAATTTTCAACCAGACTCATCAATTTATCGATCTTATATCCAGATTTTGGAAGATGTGCAACATTCATTGTCCTGGTAAAGATATTCGTCTACGTGATTCTGATTCCAAAGTATTCAAACACCAAGATGAACGTTTTGAATTTCTTGCAAAATTTTGTTCTTGGCTTGAGAACTGGAAAATATATAGCTGTACAGGAAAAGCCGGCAAACTTAGTCCACAGACCTTTACCAGCTTAATTCACACTACTAAAGTAATTCCTAAAATTATCAATCATTTTACCAGCGATGAATGTGGATTTTCCTATGTGTTAACCGGATTCTTACAAAACGACTCTCTAGAGAAGCATTTTGGCGTTTACCGGCTAATGTCTGGTTGCCAATACAACGTTTCCTTTTGTCAAGTTCTTGAGAGCGAGCGACTGATCAAGATTGGTAACATTCTGAAGTTGTACCAAGCCCAAGATGGCAAATATGAG
This sequence comes from Hexactinellida sp. DTS-2022, assembly GCA_028753945.1. Taxonomy (NCBI): domain Eukaryota; kingdom Metazoa; phylum Porifera; class Hexactinellida; species Hexactinellida sp. DTS-2022. The sequence goes on along the minus strand of JAPNXP010000011.1, from coordinate 3,770,214 downwards.
TCGTCACTAAAGGAATTCGTTAGAGGTTTTTCAGTTCAACAGGATGCTGGAGTTCGCCAATCAGACTTGAACATTTATACTTCTCTTCTACATGAAAATTTTGAATTCTCACCTACAGTGGAAATCCGCCAAACATTGGCTTTTATTGGTGGATATGCAGTTCACAACATTTGTAAGAATATGCTCTATTCAAAGAAGTCTAAATTCACTACATATTGTAATCATTGTGTATCTCCTCGAGTATGAAGAGTCCGATCTTACACTAATTCACTTAGCTGACCGGGGTGGACTTAAATACCCATCCAATGATGTAATAAGCGCAGTTACTATTCAATGGCAAATACTTACTATTCTTGAACAGAACCCAGCTTTGTTGAGACAATTCATTGATGAATCAGACAGAAAGGTTCTAATTCAATTAGCGATATCTAGAATATAATTTGTTAGTTTCGAATTCTGGAGAAATGAATGTCCTGACTGCCAGAAACCTTTTATGTACTATCTGGCTCAAATTCTCTCTGCTACTACTAATTGTTTATTGAAGAATAAAATAAGAAATTTGAATTCTAAACGTGGCCTAAACAAACCTACAAGATCGACTAAAAAAGCTACTAAAGTTGCAGTCAAAGTGAATTCGAATAGTATGTGTATTTTTTATTATTATTATTAGTAATTGTATGCGTTCAAGTATTCGTAATATGGTTGAATGCAACCATTTTCGTTATCATTCAAGTTATTAAACTATACCAAGCATGTTATCAAATATTAGAGAGTATATTTTAGATTTGACTAATCTAAGCACTAGACTTGAAGTAATCCATGGTAAATTCAGTGAATAGTCTATAGTAACGTAGTCTGTGCAAACATACCTAATATTCTGAATTTCTGATTTAGTAATATAAATATGAATACACACTGTTCTCTCTAATAGTCCACCTCTGGGAAATTGGCCCAAAGTGGACTATTAGAAAAGTGGACTATTAGAGAAGTGGACAATTAGAGAGAACAGAATGTAACTATTTTTTATTGTTCCTAATAAAGCAAAGAGTATTTAATGTTGTGTCGCTCAGACTCCTCCGAAACTTATTGCAGATATAGGCGCAAGATAAGAAGATTCTCTCTGATTCAACAGAAGTAGGTTTTGCATTTCATCAAGTAAAGTTTTTATCGTTGCTTCTGCAGTGATAAAATTTGCATCTCTTCTACACAAAGCCTCAACTGCTATTTTCATAGGGTCCAATGCTTGTACAATATGTTCAAACATAGAGTACGATAGACATAAGAATAAAATTTTGGGATCCCGGGATTGCAAGACAGGATTCGGGATTTGAGAAAAAAACAGGGATTCGATCCCGGAGTAAAAGAACACCGGGATCCCGGGATTGTAACCCCTAATTGCGACGACAGGAAATCATTATACTGCATCATCTGTCACTGGGCCTTTGAGAATCGCCGGATCCAACATTCGTATATAACCAGTTGCTCTAGCAATTCTTGGAAGAACAAACTCTCTAGGTTTTCCACATTCACAAAGATGGACTGGACAAGCATTTGAATAGTTAAATTCACAAGACGGCTGACTCGGGCTGAGTATGTGGTGAACAGCGCTAAGCATGCCGCTCAACACAAAATTATATTACATGAGTCGGAAAATTCGGAATTCGAGCTTGCAATTACTGGTCTGAAGGCCGTGGAGTTATGTGGGCACCAGTGTATCCCGATGGGAGGGTCAGGGACGAAGATATAAAAACAAATTTCAACTGCTTTGTGAATGTGATAACCAAATGTAATCCTAAAGTAAATAAGTACCTGGAGTCAGATCTCAAGAGAGGTTCTTGTCACCACGAATACAGAATTAAATTTTGAAGGATCTGGCCGACGCTCTGCTGAGAACCATCATTGCAAGAATTTGAGCTGTCTGAAGGTCTGTCAAAGAACCAGTGTTTTCCATCATTATCGATGAATCTACAGACATCAACAGAATTGAACAAGTTACGATATGCGTGCGTTTATGCAGCAAAGACATGGAGAGCGAAGAGGTGTTTATTGGATTTCATCAGACATCCAGGACTGATGCTAATAAATAGCATGCTGAAGCATGTCAAGGATTCTCTGCTGACCTTTGGGCTTCATATCTCTGGTATTCGGAGTCAGGGTTACGACGGGGCATTTTATATGTCTGGCAGAGAAAACGGATAGCAAGCTAAGGTTTTGACTGAAAATCCTAAAGCCCTTTACATATACAGCTTTTGACATCAACTCAATTTGGTTGTCCAAGATTCTTTGGAGGCCATTCCGGAGTAGCAATCGCTCTGGAACGTATTCACGCGGTGGTGCAATTCATCAAGAACTCCCCTAAGAAGTGGGGAAGATTTAAAGGCATCGTAAACTTTGTTTCCACTGATGACTTTCATTCTCCAAGACACCACATGCAGCGCCCCCTCTGCACAACCCGGTGGGTCATAAGGTTTCCCGCTGTTGATACCTTTCTAGTCCACTACCGCGAAATTCTCGAGTTTCTCGATTTTATCAAGGAAGATCATAACGAACCTACCAACAATAGAGAGAAAGCCGACTCGTTTCTGCGTAACCTCGAAACTTTCAAGAAGTATACTTCTTCCTCATTCAAAAGGTTCTGCAGGTAACTAGTCCCATCCATGTCCTGTCTAATCAACCGGCACTCCAAAAACGAACTCTCTACAGTAGAGTTGTTACGGAGGTATCTGGAAGATGACACGACCCTGACGAGGATATGACAAGGCTGGCAGAATACTATGATGGGGATATAGATCTCAGTCAACTCTTGTTTGAAAAAATAACTGGTTCGCTCGATGCAAGTGTATAGGTAAAGAGGCAAATATTTCGACTCTTAGAAAAAGATTTACTGAAGAAGCCACTGAAATTTTTGCTGTCCAATCTCCATATTTTAAGTACGATATAAGTATCCCTACCTGTGACGACATGCGAAGGTGAGAGTGTCTTTAGTATGTTGCGTAGAATACACACATACCTCCGAAACTCACAGGATCAACAGAAGTGAACCACTTCTCTGTACTGTACTGGCAGACATAGAGATGTGACGAGGATGCTGGATGTGTGCCCTATCATCAACGCGTTCATCCAGTGCACGACTCTAAGGCTTAACTTATTTGGCCATACTGCACAGTAGTAGGCAACTGAATGTGCTAATTTTAAGTATTAGTACCTCATATCAATATTCTATTTATATATGTGGGTCTTAATATATGTAGAGCAATTGTGTTCGTATAATTCGAGATGAAAAGTGAATCTCGCCACCCCATATTTTCCTCTGTTTCCTAAAATGTTATGCCTATATGCAAACCTCAACCTGCAGTTTGCCATAATGTACGGTGTACACTCCCAGAGCTTCCGATGTATGCTTCAAAATCTCGTTGGAATGAACACCCGTCAGAAAGAACGAGTATTGTCCACGTAACTATCCAATCACTGTGTGATAGCACCATTATAACTTGGGATTGCTGTACAAATGCATCAACACTTCCGTTCAAAGTTTTGAAAGACACTCTACTGCCATGGGTTATTGTGCTAAGCTTTGAGAATAACGCAACTACTTGGTCATGAAGTTTTAGGCAGTCAATTTCCCGGATCTTATGCTGTTGATTGCAGCAGATAAGTCGACCACACCCTGAATGGAAAGGGTTCGATCAATGAATCATGGCATGGGAATTATAGCAGCCGTAACATCATGTCCATGCATACATAACATGGTCCTTAGATGCAAAATGTCTGACTTGGACATCATTGAACGGACAAATTTTACATCATTGAATATAGTTTTTCGAGACACACAAGGATTATTGAGAAATTTCAGCCACTGTAATTTAAATGAAATTAAATGAACTCTGCTCTGAAAGGCTACGATCGCTAAATACCGGACCCTCCGAAAGGGGGGACCTTCATGAACCTGTACAAATGGGGTGGGGGAGAAAACTGTTAAAAAAGTAGTCAAGGTCTCTGGCGCACCAATGGTAGATCAATTTACAATAGAATGCACTGCTATAAGGCGATCTTTGCTGACTATTTAGCATGATTATTGTCATTGATTAAGCTTACAAGTTTCTATGCAATAAAGTTGTCACTATAAATACCTTCGTGATAGTGAAACGACTACATCCAATATCCTCGGCGGATCTACCTACAAGTCATGGCGTAGATGGATAAAACAGTATGGCTTAGTAGGAAACAAACTGATTCACTCATAATGCATGTCAGATATTCTGCTAAAATGGTCCACTGTTACTGCTCTGGAGGATGCAAAGGAATGAGGGAAAAATGGAGCTTGCCAAGAAAACAACTGTGTAAATATGGCAGGGAACCATTTCAGAGGATTAAAATGAATACTAAATATTAGGGTAAGTGTGACCTACGTTATTGTATCTTCGCTTTTCCTATTAGCTTGAAAGGTTGCATTTTTATCAATCCCAGCATGAGTGAAATTTGGCATTTTTCTCACTATCTAAGAACGATTCTTTCAGAGCACTCTGTAATGAATGTGATGCCAATACATATATCACGTGGTAAAAATCCTAAAATATATAGCACGTCACCACTGTGGAACCACATAAAACATCACATCCAGAAATTTACAAAAAAAACAAATGAAAATCCTATTGTAGAAATCACAACAAGGTGATCATAGTATTTTTCAATCAACTAGTTCTGCTATTACACATTATCTTAATTCTACTCCAAGAATATCTATACAAGAAAACCTGTACCAGACATTAGAACGACAGAAGAAATGGACAGTTAATTCGGAGAGATAGTTATTCTTTAATTCATACATAAATACAATTGGGACCGTTATCCGGCCGGATAGTTGTTCATATCCGGTAACTGGCCGGATACAGCCGGATACCGGATTAGAACCGGATATCCGGTACAACCCTAGTCCTAATACTTCAGAACCGATAAATGTTAAATTTAATTCCATTCTTTCAACTAGAGATAATTATATTGATTAGGGTTGAAACAAATTACCGAATGATCGAATATTCGTTTAAACTTCAAAATTATTGAACGAATATTCGTTTTAATGAATATTATACTTTACTGTTGAACAACATGATTTTTGTATAGAATGGTGAGTTCATACATATATATTTCTACCTCAACTAGCTGATTAAAAGCTAATTTTTTCTAACACACTTTGTACTTATGATTAAATTATTGTAACAATTATATATTTTGACTCTTGAATTTGATTTAATTAAAATGCTTAGTTACCAAATCGAACGAATATTTGAATATTCGAATATTCGTTCGTTCCATTTCGAATATTCGTTTCAGACTTTCAGCCCTAATATTGATTAAACTTCTAATTCGAGTAGAATTCTATTAATTTTTATTTCTATATAATGGATTAAAGCAAACTAAATTTTTTTAAGATTTTATTTGAACTGTTGTATGACGGTTTACTTACCATGACAGTTTACTTACCTCTATTACTATAACAATAATTAACCATGGATACTTTTATCCATGATGGTTTACTCACCGTCTTTGCTATGGCTTCACACTTTATACTTCCTATTACACATCTACACTTATAAGGATTCACATGATACGTAGATGCATGTTTGTGTGTGTGTATCAGGATACGTAGATGCATGTTTGAAAACATGCTATCTACGTATCCTGATCATTTAAAAAAAAAATTCGACCTTCCAAGATAAAAATTCAGATTTTTGTATTCATTCTCTCAGATTCACTTTTTCCAAAAAAAAAAAAACCCTCACAGACGGGCTGGGAGTGTGCTCCTTCTGATTACACTTCCCCAATGTTTAATTTAACTAGAATTTCAATATTCAAATTACATTTATCTTAGTGTAATACAATTTAATTAATGTTTGAATTGTGAAGACTTCAAATGTTTAATTTAATTACTAATTAAAGATTAATTATTTACAAATAGAAATTAGGAATACTTGCTAGTTAGTATTTACGTTACTATTTAGAATAATAGAATTGACATCATCATCAACTTGTAAAATATTCCAACTTCCAAGTGTTTTAATTGCACTTGTATGAAAACATATTCACTTACAAACCAATCAATAACAGTCATTATCTAGCAGATAGTAGGCTTATGTAATATGTTCTATTGTATTCAGTATACTATAGAGTAATTACAATATGGAGAAGATCGTTGATTTATGTAAATAATCGTTTATTAATAAAACGTAGAATTGATTAGCGACCTAATAATTTTAATAGATACGAGCCCTTCGGTCTCGGTCGCTTTGCGACAGATCGGTACTACGCACATCAAGTTAACGGCCGCTACGCGGCCTTACTCCTCACTAAACAATTGATTACATAGTCAGTAATATTTTTCATAGTTATATACTTATAATACCCGTTGAAAGCTTACTTCTAGGTTGATTTTGAATTTCATTAATTGTTTACCTATTTTGTATAAAAACAACAACAAATATTCATATTATAAATATATAAATGCCAAATTCGAAATCAGCATACTTGTTTACATATAATATCCGTTGAAAGCTAACTTCTGGTTTGATTTTGAATTTTCATTAATTTGTTACCTATTTTGTGTCAACAACAACAACAAATATTAATAATAGAAATTTCTAAACGCGAAAATCGTGTTCAGCATACTTGTTCACCTATAATACCCGTTGAAAGCTAACTTCTAGGTTGATTTTGAATTTTCATTAATTTGTTTACCTATTTTGTGTAAACAACAACAACAAATATTAATATGATAAATTTATAAACGCGAAATTCGTGTTCGGCATACTTGTTTACCTATAATACCCGTTGAAAGCTAACTTCTGGTTTGATTTTGAATTTTCATTAATTTGATACCTATTTTGTGTAAACAACAACAAAAAATATTAATATGAGGAATTTATAAACGAGAAATTCGTGTTCGGCATACTTGTTTACCTATTATAACATTTGAAAGTTAGTTTATATCCCAATATTAATTGCGGTTTCTATTCCCCCATCACTTTAATATAATCCGGACAAACACACAAACAACAATCGAGATTTAATAATACGAGCCCTTCGGTCTCGGTCGCTTCGCGACGGATCACTCTTTCACAAAAGTCGCTTTGCGACTTTTGTTCGTTCGTGTTAGGCACTACGCGATACAATTAACGGCTGCTTCGCGGCCTTTCCCTCCCCAAAAGCAATCACATTAATAATGAGTTTTAATAGCTCAATAAATTTCAGTTGCACGATACGAAAGCTCGAATCAAAATAATACTAAAAGAAAAACAGGCAATAGAATAGACAAATGATTGATTGGTTAAATGAATTAATTTTCAATCAATCAAATTGGAGCCTCAGAAAATATTTCTATTATGCACAATCTATTTATACTGATTGATTAAATCTGATAATCCATACTAACAAACCCTCGAATTTAATTGGCTAACAAATTTTGACACCTTCAAATGTGAATATTTCTCTTCAAAAACCAATAGATCGTTGTCGCAGTACAAAATTACCCCTGTATACAAATTTTCAGCTTTCTGGGACTCGTAGTCTTTCCAATTAATTCTGGACAAACAAACAAACACACAAACAGACAACAATTCCTCTTTTTATATACGAGCCCTTCGGTCTCGGTCGCTTCGCGACGGATCACTCTCTCACAAAAGTCGCGAAGCGACTTTTGTTTGTTCGTGTTAGGCACTACGCGATACAATTAACGGCCGCTTTGCGGCCTTTCCCTCCAAAAAAGCAATCACATTAATAATGAGTTCTAATAGCTCAATAAATTTCAGTTGCACGATAAGAAGCTCGAATCAAAATAATACTAAAAGAAAAACAGGCAGTAGAATAGACAAAAGATTGATTGGTTAAATGAATTTATTTTCAATCAATCAAATTGGAGCCTCAAAAAATATTTCTAATATGCACAATCTATTTATACTGATTGATTAAATCTGCTAATCCATACTAACAAACCCTCGAATTTAATTGGCTAACAAATTTTGACACCTTCAAATGTGAATATTTCTCTTCAAAAACCAATAGATCGTTGTCGCAGTACAAAATTACCCCTGTATACTAATTTTCAGCTTTCTGGGACTCGTAGTCTTTCGAATTAATTCTGGACAAACAAACAAACAAACAAACAAACAGACAACAATTCCTCTTTTTATATATAGATAGATAGATATAGAAAGTACATCCTTAAGAGAATACAACCTCTATAATTTCAATAGATAATTCGAATTATTAAAGAGTCACTGGACCAGAACACAAATTTCGATATAATTGACAAACAAAAGCGAAATTGGGAAATCGGGCTTCGAGGTGATCATCTACAGGAAATTCTATATCTCCTGCCCAAATGTTAAATCTCTATCACTTATGGTTTAGTCAGGCCATCGCGTCCGGCCGGAAGCCCGACAGAGGTAAATTCAAAAGTGTGCACTTATAGTATAAAACTATAGTAGGACCCTACTATAACGTTTTTTACTAGAAGAAGCACACTAAAAACAAATTTTGAAAATTGTCCCATAAAAATTATCATCTTTTGATGAAAGTTTTGGGAAAAAAAAGTCATGGGAGTCAATCAGTATATCATACAGAGTATTCCTGGTAAAAAATAATTTTATAAATCTTCTCAATTATTTTACCCGGAAATCAAGGGGGTAACACCTTAAGTTCCGAAACACCTTTCTAAATGGTTTTACACCTTGTAGTGTGATGACGTTAAGCAAAAACCTAAAATTACAGCTGTGTATACAGCATTTTCTTATGGAGGCACCATCAATCAATTTTATGATATTTAAATTTTGAATGATGAACTTTTTAATTTTGGCATGAACTTTTGTGGCATGAACATTGGATTATCTGGCAACACTAATTATGTGGGATTTCAATGGAGATCCTATGGGAATTCTATTCTGTGAGAATGGGAATTAACCTCCCACGACAACTCTGAAATTAATACTGTCTGAATCAATCTCTAAATTTATCGAGTTTTTATCGACTGGGAATAATACAATATAATCAATTCGAATTCTATTTTGCTGGATTCTATCACTCACATTTTTCATATTGAAAATCTGTACGAGACTGTCGTTATTTTGAGAGGAATAAACTTCTTCAACTGAATTAGTCACCCTTTGATAGTCTTCTCCATATATAATGAAGTAATCAGGAATAACGGTGGTTGACTAAAGTGATATAGTTAATAGCATACAAATAGCATCATAATACGTACATCTAAATTAATATACCTTGAAAATAGAAATTGGAAATATATTTGATTCACAAAATCAAATACTTGTAGTTAAGTTAACTATACTAGCCCCCGATATCTTTTTGTGAGTTCAGACATAAGAACCTAATTCTGATTACAAGCTCTATAATTATGAAATAATAGCATGTAAACTTACAAGTTTGGCCGTTTAATACTTTTTCTTTTAGCCTACTGTCAAATGGACCGACCCGTTCTACCTTTATGATAAATAATAGTACCTGAGAAATGATCTCCCCAACATGTTCTGGCAAAATCCAAGAACAGTGATGATGATTAGTAATTATATGCAGTGTCTCATTTCCTATCTGATGGTAAATGTTCTTGAGGAGGAATACATGGAGATTTTCATATCCCTGCTTCAAACAGAGGTCTCTGAACTCATTTATTACTCTTTGTCTCTCTCTCAATAGTTTATCAGAAAATTTCATGTTTGAGTCTGTTCTTAGTAGATTGTAACACTCAATGATCCATTGAGAAATGTTAATACAGATAAATCTCTGAGTAGCTATCTTCTCCAGCAACTCATACGAAAATTTAGTGCCATGAGAAAATAGTATTGCTTCAGATTCTAATTTACCATGGATAAGTTCGAGCTGTTGCTCATTATCATACTGTTTGAATTCTTGATGAAGTGTATCCTAAATATAGTGATTAACATTTTCCAATTGAGTCGAATAAGTGCAATTAACCCATTACTTTTAGTCAAATGAAGCAAGTTTAGATACAATACAGTCAACTCCGCTAAATAGAGCCACCGATTAATAGATTTCACTGCTTAATCGGGTCAAAATTTCGCAGGATTAACAGGACGGAATAAAATTTTGGCTTAAAAATATTTTCGGTTAATAGATTTCTCCGCTATATCGGGTCAAAGCAACCTGGTACCGAGGTGACTCTATTAAGCGGAGTCGACTGTATTCACAATACAATAAAGCAACAAAATTTAATTTAATTTGCTTCGTCACTATGTATGAATCTACATGGCTGATGTTGTTATGGTAGAAATTTTCCAGTAACTACAAGAGATTAGGAATTTAACAAATACAAATACAATCACTACAAATAATAAAAGTTCATTCAGGTTGAGTAAAACATGGCTTCGTAACGCATATTTAAACTGAAGGTATCTTAATTATTTTGGTTGTTTTGCTAACCCACTACATACAAATTGATTTAATGATACAATTGTTGTAAACAAAAACTATAAATAAATATGACTGATTACCTCAATAGATTGCATTATTAAAAGATACAAATCTCTTTGAGCCAAGTGATTTTCATAGGTAACAACTGAATCTGTTAAGTATACGGAAATGTGCTGCTTAAATACATCTAATCTAAAATAGAATAAGGAGTAAATTATGTTTTAACAAAGAATTCCTATTAGAGAAAATTAGAAAATGTTTTTTTACTCTAGCACAGTGATTCCAAATCTTTTGCAATTATTCCCTTCGTGGAAGTCTAACTATATATTCACCAATTCACCAATAAATAATCAAAATTAACAGAATAATGTGATGTAGTAAAAAATCCAAAATTGCAGCTGTGCCAACACATGTTCCTTTGAGGGCACTACATTTTGGTGGTTTGTTAATTTGATAGTGCCTCCAAAGAACATGCCGTCGGCTCAGCTGGAATTTTGGATTTTTTTTCGCCAAGTCATCAACGCCTCAGGGTGTCAAAAACCATTTGTCAATTGGTCAATGCCATTCATTCAGTATGTATTATTTATTAATTATTTTAGCGGTGAGTTGAGTTCACGGTGAGTTGAGTTAAGTCTACAATTTCCTTGTTTTATTTAAATTGCTATAATCCATTGTATAGTAGTACTACAATTAAATAGAAGTCAGCTCGAATTCATTAGTTAAATCAATATAATTATCGCAAGTTGAAACAATGGAATTAGATTTAACAGTTTTACTGAAACTGAAGTGTGAGTAAACAAAGAAATTTCAACTCCAATTTATGGCATGAATTAAACCCATTAAAAATTTTTTCTTTTCTCATCAGACGCAGAATTTTTTCGTGAATCCAATAGTGAAATAAAAATTGTGGCTTTAGTATAACATTTTTTGAGTTATGGACCAGACAAATTTTGAAAGGTGCTATAAATGTGTCCAAAATTTGCTAATCAAAAATCGTGACCACAGGTGCAAATTAGACGGCCCCTCCGCCTATTAGCAACTCGCTTAATAGCAACCTTTCTTACGAAGAAAACCCGTGTTGCTAATAAGAGAATTCCACTATATTAAATCTAATTAAACAATCAGAGTGTGCTAATTTATTAGAGTAGAATTGTCATTAATTAATTAATTAATATTTGAATTTGATCTCCGGGAGAAATGGAAGAACCATAAAGGTCCTAATAAGTGTTTTAAAATCCAAATTCGTGTGATATGCATTGGAAAGTCCTAACTTTTGAATCCTACGCAAATATTTTTGAGAATAATGGAAATGACATGCTCTAAGATGAATAACTGGGAATTGTGTTTTCACAGCGTTTCGAGCACCCTTTTCCCAATCAGACATCCCATTAACAGGTGTTAGTTGCGGAACAAATTCATGAATTCTTGCAAGAACTGCTGTATATATTTCTTGATGTTTGCCAGTAAGGATGCAATGAATAACTGACAGTGTGTGGCGTCCAAAGCGGGCAGAAATTGTCCACAGTTGATAGAACTGGGAAGGTACTGTGTAAAATGTCCCATCGAAATAAATACCGTATCCTCTACTTCTGATAGTGTAGCAGTCATCCTATCAGGAGAAAAAAATAACTCCTATGTCACTACCTACTTGTACCTCACCTTGGTAATGGATACCAAATTTTGATGATGGAATCAGTTGACAGAATTCAACAGGACCAGGAATAGGAGGCTCAATTTCTCTTCGTGCACGATACATTGAGGTTTCTAAATTTTTGTAGGATACAGAAGCTGCATCTGGATGATGACGGACGATTTGTTTAAACACCTTAGATAATCTGTCACGTGAAGATCTCGCCGCGCTTAAACACTTTGACTTTAGGAGGAAAACTTCAGCCCTATATTTAGAAAGTGGGTGATTGTGTGCTTTTAACGACTGGTTAGCAGAGAAATAGGAGATGACTGCGGCTCTGTCTTGAGTTTATCGATAAAGTCCGCAAAGTACTGGCGGAGAAGAATATCCCACTAGATAAAGGCCACTGTGATTTTGGGCAAGTATGTGAAATTCGCGCGCCGAGGAGTCTGGCGAGAAGCAAATATACTGAGAAAACGTTCCAGGCCCAGGGTATGAAAAGTTCACGAACGGACTGAATTGACGCAATTCAGTTCATCTAAAATTGACGCACGTTCAGTTCATATTAAATTGACGCACGTTCAGTTCGTTCAAGTTCACCTCCTAACTTCAGCTCTACCAGCGTTCGTTCAGCTCGTTCACGAGCTAACCCGCGTTCGTTCAATCCGTTCAATTAAGTTCGTTAAGTTCGTTCAATCCGTTCAATTCGTTTAGTTCAGTTCGTTCAGTGTACTTGATAGACTGTTCGATCCTCCAAGCTGTTATTGAAGTTTAGGTTAAGAAGCTAGAATCTTAGCTAAGAGACATGAGTCCACTAGGGATGTCCGGAATTAGCACTTTTGCAGTCACCTATTATATTTAATGGATCCATATTTACAATTTATCTTTATTCAGCCAGGGACTTCTTTAATATAGGGACTGTAAACTTCGTTTTACGGTAAAATTAGCGTAGGCCTAAAACAGTATTGTTACTTATTGATATCCCGTAATCCGCTAATGCGAGACACAGGAAATGTATTATTGTCGTATATGAAGTCATATTTTGGGAGTCCATCGGTCATATTGGTTTATCGAAAATATTTGTGGAATGTAAGTTATGCGATTTCACACCCTTCCATATATGGTAATATTGTTAAAATCTCGAGATTAGTTAACTTTATACATATGCAATGTATCATTTTCGTACAGGAAATCATATTTTGGGAGTCCAACGGTCATATTGGTTTATCGAAAATATTTGTGGAATGTAAGTTATGCGATTTTCACACCTTTCCATATATGGTAATATTGTTAAAATCTCGAGATTAGTTAACTTTATACATATGAAATTTATTATTGGCGAATGGGAAATGGGAATTCATATTTAGGGACTCAGTAGATCACATTGATTTACCTAAGGCGTTCCCCTTAGCCAATATTATTATTTTGGCACTCTCCACAGGAGGATTGCCCCGACTCTGTTTTGTAGTTTAGCTAATTCTTACCTATCAGATATCTGTCATTATGTTGTGTGCCACGCCAATCAAAATCAGGGGGCTCGTCAACTTAGATGTAGATGTTGGGGGAGCCTGCAGTCTGAAACACAGATTCATAGTACTGGACAGTTCAGAACATACAATTATTTTGGGAAGAGACTTTCTAAAGTGGTTCAAAACGACGGAATTTGATTGGTAAAATAGTCGTGTTCGGTTGGGGGGGATGTTGGATATCTACGGGAGCTTCGTTATTGGGAGGTCAGGCGTTATCCAGAGCCAGAGCTGTAAAAAGTGTTCTGGAGGAATCTGGGGGGCATATACTACAAAGAGATAGGTGGGATATCAATCCTGAACTCAGTATAATACACAAGGAAGCGACAGAAAGCGTGCTAAACTATTTTCCCGATGTTTTCGCGCGAATCCCAAGAGACTTCATGAAACACGGTATAGAGACTGGGAATGCACTCCACGTGAAAGCGAAATACACCAGAGTGTCACCGTGGGCTGAACAGGAGATAAATAGTCAGATTAAACAAATGCTAGAAAACAGTGTGATTTATCCATTTAATTCGCCGTGGGCGAGTAGAGTAATCCTCGTCAAGAAAAAGGATGGTACTATACGTTTTTCGGTGGAGTATCGCGCGTTAAATGATCTAACGAAGAAGGACTCATATCCCATATCGGAGATGAAGGATATTCTAGACAAGCTTTAAGGAAGTGAATATTTCTCTACATTGGATGGTGCTAGCGCCTATTGGAGTGCGCTAATTGTTGAGAAAGACAAGGAGAATACCGCATTTGTCTCGGCTAGGGGACAATTCGAATTCTGCGTTATGCCATTTGGCTTGTGTAATGCACCGTCAACATACCAGAGGATTATAGATGTCGCTTTAAGAGATGCGTCACATAGTTTACCTTATATCGACGATACACTGACTTTCATGGATACATTCAATCATCATTTGGCCGCTCTTAGAACGGTACTTACTTGTTACAGAGACTCAAATCTTCAACTACGCAGGGACAAGTGGATATACAGAAGTAGAGTACTACTTCATGTTCTGACGAAAGACGGAAACAAACCGCTCTCATCCAATGTTTTACGCATTCAACAGCAATCACGAATTCAAATGTAAAGCAGTTGAGGTCTTTTCTTGGACTAGTGAACTATTAAGGGGATTTTGCAAGCTATTCGATGTTTTTTAGAAGAGAGACAATTCAACGAAACTGAGTGCCAATACTAGTACAAGAAGTCACTTTTACATGCAATTCATAAGTAAACGCAAGCACAGGGTGTTCTCCCCATGAGGTAAAGTATTGCCCCCTTTAAGATCGAATTTGTGCGTTAATCACATTTTGAATGTGTTTGGGCACTGAGTAAAGGTGGAAAGCTGCTAGTTGGGCCTCCTACCGATTTAAAAGGCATAGCCAAATCTTGTAAGAAGCAATCTTTGACGTATGCCAGACCTACAAAGAAGGCTACTTCCGAAGTCCGGATCAATTACAAAAGGAGTTGGAGAAATTGTTAGTTGGAGAACTCCTCTGTATCTCTCCACCAACATATAGGATATTAAGAAATTCAAGAGCAATTATCCTTCCAAGAAGAGGTCAATTCGAGATTTGATATCTCGCAACTTTCAGAACAACGAACTGCAGCTTTGATTTCAAAAGCCCTCAAACCAGATCAACGTTTTGTCAACATTCTGTGAAGTAAAGCTAATCATAACAGCAGGCTTTAGTGCAGGTCACATAATTGGCCAAACCGATAATGCACTAAGTGAACAAGCCACCTCGGCCCTTTGTACTGAAGTTGTTTGCCACGTATCACCACTTCGAGTTGTCCTTCTTGCAGTTTTCTCTCAGGATCCCTTAGAAAAGTTTTTCGGACAAGCCAGGCAGCGACACTGTGGTTAATTTTATATTGATGTAAATGTTAACTCTACAGGCAAGGTACTGCGTTTGCATCAGATGCTGAAATAAAATGTAATACCAAAAGGTTGTGGGAGTGGAAGGCTCATATTGTACTGTAACTATCATATTGCAAGATGTAGATCTGATGCAGGAGACCTGTATCGAAAACTCACAGCTACTCCTTAATTCTAAGAATCTCTGAAACATAAAGTAGTCTTCTTCGCAGGATTTAAGCATATAAACATGGAGAACATGGAGAAGGAGAAGTCTTTTTGCAAGAACTTGACAAAAGAGGGTTGGGTTTGCCCCATTATTCCACATGGCCATCAATCTCCTGGAAAAACTTCCTGAGCCCAAATAGATGTCAAGTGTATATCATGGAAATTATTTTATCTGTGGATGCTCCTCATGCTCAGTCATGGGTGGCTAACCAATATTGACTAAATGAGTCTTTACATATGACTTCCTATTTGACAATAACCATTTTTAATTTCTAACTCTAATTGAAGTATATAATTTGAGATTATTACCATATATGGAAAGGTGTAAAACCGCAAAACTCACATCCACAAATATTTGAGATGATGCAATATGACCAATGGACTCCCAAAATATGACTGCCTATATGATAAATATACATTTCCTGTGTCTAGCATTAACGGATTACGAGATATCAATAATTATGACACAATTGACCCAAGTTCCAGGAGCTGGCAGCCTATATTCCTTTATTAAAGTAGTCTATGACTTAAACACAGAACTGAATGGGCCAGATTGTGATATTGAAACCATATTTCATGAACAAACGGATCAGCTGTTGTAGCTAGAGTACAAATTTCTGAATGACAACTTATAAATTTATGTTACAACATTTTTACATATTATATACAGTCAACTCCGCTTAAAAGAACCAGTGGTTAATAGATTTCTCCGCTTAATCGGGTCAAACGAACTGGTCCCGAGGTGACTATTAAGCGGAGTCCACTGTATATATATAAAGTAATATATGAATTTGGGTGGGAGAAGACAATAATAACCCCTGTACTCCTCTTTAATAATTAGTTTATAATCATTGAGAATCAAATAATACGTACTATTCAGCCCCGGCGGAAGCAGTTATAAAGAGGTCAGGCACCACTTTATTGATCCTTATGCCACGTAACACCTCTACAATGGGTCTTGACACATTGAGGTGATGATAACATCGTATAAAAAATGAGTTTTCACAATTTTGTGAATTATATACTAATTCGAATGGGTTGGTTGGTGTTGGGTGAACACCCAACACGCACATAAAAATGCTGACTCATCATCTATTATATTCTACTGAAACTTGAATATCTCTAAAATGAGGTGAGCTAAATGGAAACTTCCACCACTCTAAGGGTCGTTCCCTACCGAAACACCTTTATTTAGTGGTTTAACACCTTCATAGTGATGATGACATTGCGAAAAAATCCAAAATTGCAACTGTGCAGACAGTATTTTCTTTTGGAGGCACTATAAATTAACCAACCACCAAAATATAGTGCCTCGAAAATAACATGTGTCGGCACAGCTGCAATTTTTGATTTTTATATATTAAGTACTCAATAAATTCAGTTTAATAGTTACCTGTGCTTGATTAAGATTTGTAATAGAAAGGTCCTGAATCCTGGGGAAGGATCAAGTCCATCTTTAGTGAATAGGTTTACAGTCGCTTTCTCATTTAACAATTGACAAATACTTCCTTCATCCATTGTTGCAAACCCCATCAATAAACGAATGAGATCAGAATTTGTCTCTTCATTAAATTCTAGGTACTTGAATGTTAAATTGATCAGAATACTTATAAAGAAGCTCGTAGCGCAATCCTTGAACTTTTCTTTTAGAAGGGCAGAAGAGCTGCAAACAAATATATAATTAAAATTATATGAATCCAAATAGATTTTTAACATCTTACCTCCGTTCTTTGTTGATTTTCTTGAAACAATTAGATATTATAGTTAGAATTGAGTTGATAACTTTAAGCGTTGTGAAGTCTGGAGTATCTCCAAGGAGCTATAAAATAACATGAATTTATAATTAGTGATTTAAGAAAAAAAATTATAACATGATTGCACATTTAACTAAATTAAATAGAATTTTCAATGTGTCGACAACTATGTAGTGTGGCATTGTTTCACCACTGCGTATATTATTTACTGTGCCGACTACTAGATTGACTTTGTTAAGCCTGAAAATGACTCCTTTATACTATTAAACTGGGGAGCTCGAAGGATCTGGCCAGCTTTGGGTGGAGGCCTTTATTATAAATCCTGGTCATGCCCCGTGCAATTATGCTAACAACCCGTCTTGGGACCGGGACAGAAGCGTTTACGCGGAGCTTTTGCCCCGGATTCCCCCCATGAGAAGTTGAGAACGCCACTGCTAATAAATTACTAAATTATGTATATTAACGTACCCTTCGGGCTCGGTAGCTTCGCAACAGATTAGTTAATCGCTAAACGGTCTTGCCTTTAAAAATAAGTCAAGCCTTACCAACAACAATTAAAAATAAGAATTTCTAAATTTTCAAATGCCATATTCATGTTAGCATACTTGTTTACCTGGTATAACATTCGGAAGTTATGCCCAGATTTAATTGAACTATTGAACTACTAATTTAACTCATTTGTTTAACAATTTGTAAATAACAACAGCAAATTTCCATTTTAGAAATGTGAAAACATTAATTAAATTCATAATCTGTATACTTGCTTACATCTTATAACATATAAATGCTAATTAATCAGGAATTTGTTTACTTAACTCAACTGACCGTGGATAACATTGCTAAAATAATTTACTATTTATAATATTTATTATCTTTACATATTTAATGAATGGCAAAAACTCAAGATGGTTTAAGATAGAGACAAACTTCAAATTACCAATCGTTCCTTTGGCTCGTGACAACTTGATAATATGTCTAAACACCTTGAGGCGATGATAACATGGCGATAAAATCCAAAATTGACGCTGTGTTGTCATCATTTTCCTTTGGAGGCACTATCAATTAACCAACCACCAAACATAGTGCCTCCAAAGGAACATGTGTCGGCACAGCTGCAATTTGGATTTTTATTATCATTATTATTATTATTCCATATCCTCTCCACAGAACAGAGTTTTATTAACTAAGAACTGAAATTTTCAGGACATGTGTCTCATGGGTTACAGATGTGCACCTGGGGTCACGATTTCTTTTTAACAGGTGTAAAAATGTGTCCGATTTTTGATTACATTTATTGGACACATTTTTGCACCTATTTAATGTCACAACAGAAACAATACATCTTGCACGAATAATAAATTAGGGTTTTGTTTGTGTCACAATTGAGTTGCAAAACCACCAAAAGATAGTGCCTCCAAAGGAACATGCTGTCGCCACAGCTGAAATTTGGATTTTTAAATATTAGATAATTAATGGCTCTTTAATTATTGAGGGTAGCTCATTTCAGCTATATTAAAAGCTTTGCTTGTTCCTCAAATAAATTGAAACCTGTTATACGCAAATACGCAATTGACACCAAATTATACCTAATGCATTATTTCAGTAAATTGTATTGCAAAGTAATAAACTAGCCCTGGATTTAAGCATTATTATGCAGAAGTTAAATGTAGGGTTGTGAAATTTTGATTTAATTGATAGTATAATAACAATAAACATTATACATCTCACCATAAACAGTTTATGTTCCAGGAGCTGAATCCTTAGGTTAGTAAATTATTTATTTAATTGATGGCAATAATGAACATAATAAATCCCATCATTAGACATAACCTAAATCCTAGGTTAGAAATTACGTAATTCTACTCATAGTCTTATTATTGGAAGCTAACATCGGTGTAATAAATAAACAATGCATCAGAGAATTTAACAACTCTAGTCTAGTGCATTCTTGTTAACCAAACAAATCAGATCAACCACATAGTGTAAAAAATAATAGGACACATTATAACTAATAACTTTCTACTTATTATAGTTTCAATGATTCATAAATTTTATCCTTAGAGAGTAAAGTGGCAGGTGCAAAAAATATTTGAAAGTTCATCTCAAAACAAGTTGGATAAATTTTTCAAGATTCGAAGACCAAGTCGTCATCCCGGATTCACACTACTCTTCATTCCGTTCAGTAGAGATACATATGGAAAGGCATGCGCCGAGATATGTAAGTTAGTTTCATAATGAAATTGTAAAAGATTATGTTCTACAGTATTTCTTGGTGCATAGCCTGATGGTTTGAACTTGCTGAGTTCCCCTTTGTGAAGGAATTATCGAGTTACTAAAAGAATATTATTTTCGGATGTTACCCTAAGGGACTGAACATATAATAACACTTAAGTTTGTGATTCTATTCGTATTTGTTGCTTTTGGACATAAATATTTTTGAACTAGTAATACACTGTACTGTATATAGTTTTATGCAATTAGAATGCATCAAAATAAAAAGCGGAGAGGGGGGCCAATAACCCGGCTGGTTATCATGGAATTACCCGGGATACTAGCCGGGCTGACAAAGGCCACACTTCTGATGGTAAGATTACGTATTTAAAATACATTTTTTCAAGTGTTTATATACTATTTTGTTTGATAGACTGAAATTAAGGCGGATCTATATGTTAGTAAAGTATTTGATGTGCTCTACTGATAGATTTTCTTATATAATTCCTATGAAGTAATTTTATAAAACTCATAACGCCCAAAAGCTTGTAAGGTTAGTTATGTGTTGGTTATTCTTTGTCAGTCTTGATATATTTGTTTTTATACATTTAAAGAGACAACGACCGCTACTGCCTCCAAGACCATCAACAAGGTCACCGCCATCGGGAAAGATCCCCTCCCCCAGAAGGGGAGAGGGAAGAAACAAAATGTGAGTCTAATTTAATAGATAAAGTAAGGGGATTCGTAAGTTTTTCATACTTAGAAACAGGCCAGTAGCCAATGGGGGGCTATATAGTATGGGGCTGAGCCCCTGGATAATTTTTGGGGCCCTGAAATTCTTACTATCCAAATAAACTCTGTGGAATATACATAGGGTTCTCATAACGAATAAGACTCAGCCCCCCTGAAATTATCATATCCCCACAGCTTGGATAAAAATAAACATACTATTCTATTTGTAATTGTATACTAATGCGATACTACCTTATTCAAATTTATACTTAGTTCTTGCATAAGATAACACACACAAAATTACAGCTGTGTCGACAGCATGCTGCTTTGGAAGCCTATATTTTGCTAGTTGGTTAATTGATAGTGCCTCCAAAATAACATGCTGTGGGAACAGCTGGGATTTCCATTTTTTGTCATGTCATCATCACATTAAAGGTGCTAAACCATTCCAGAATGGTGTTTCAGAAAATAACGACTCTAAGTACGTTGGAGTTTCGTTCTAACCAACTTAATTTCATAGATATTTTTGTTTGAGTGTTAAAATAATGGTGAAGAGTCAGTATTTTTTGTGTATTTTGGGTGTTCACCCAAAGCCACCAACATTTTTGAAATATCGAGTTCAATAATTGTAAAACACATTTTTAAGGATGTCATCATCACTTCAAGGTGTTAAGTCTAATTACAAAGGTGTTACGCGCCATAAGGAACAATTGATGAATGGGAAGTTTGTATTTATCTTATACTAGCGCGCTTCGCTTGCTAGGTTTACATCTCAATAAACAATTCTTTTTGCAGGAGCTGGGTTAGTGAACTATTTAATTTAATTGCTAGCAATAATTAACATAATAAATCTCATCGTTTAGGCAGAACCAAAATCCTAGATTACTTAACTTAATTTCATTTCTAGTGGAAATCCTAGGTTAGAAATTACGTAATCCATTGATAGTCTTATCATAGAAGCCAATAAATATAGGTGTAATAAATAAATAATGCATTAGAGAAAGCGCATTCTTGTTAACCAAACAAATCAGATTGAATGATAGTAATATTATGCATACTTATGTGATTGACGTAAGCTAAATACATCACGAATAGAAATCAACTGATGGAAGCCAAACTGGATTAACTAGTATGCAATTTCGGAAACACACACAGACACTTGCACTTTGCTATACCTGTGTTGGTACGATGCACTATTTATGGTTAATTAGTGTAGGGACTAATTAATTAACTGTGTCACAATCAGAAGAAAATGGGTATTCGTGAACTACTATCAGGTGTAGAAATTTAGTGTACGTCTAATGCTTTGAATTTTCTACAGATCGCAGCAAAATTGGGAAGCTAGTACAAAATATCTGTTTTTCGAAACTGTGACGTCATAATCCAGTTATTTTGTTTCAAAAACCAATAGATCGTTGTCGCAGTACAAAATTACCCCTGTAACAAATTTTCAGCCTACTCGATCTTCACAAATTGAATCAATATTAATATCAAAAGTTGAAACTATAGAATTTTATTTAAAACTTTCAATTGAACTGAATTGTTAGTAAACAAAGGAAATTGACAACTCAATTATGGCAGAAACTAAGCCCAATTTGAAAATTCGTGCACTGTAAAAAGGTGTAGAATTAAATTTTCTATCGAATGTATATGTCGCAGGCGAAATTGAGTTTCAGTCCAAATTGAGTCTCATTTTGGACTAGTCCAAATTGGGACTCATTTTTGACTAGTCCAAATTGAGTCTCATTTTCGTCTAGGCGAGATTGAGTCATACTGATAGAAAATGTTTAAATAAATATTATGGGTTGTTAAAAATTCATTATATCCCAGGCCGAATCCAGTTATTTCTTCACTTCTAAATGTGTATACTAGGTAAACAAGTATGCTGTATACGAATTTGACACTCACAAATTTCTATTATGTCTATTTGTTGTAGTTATTGACAATATAGGTAACAAGTTTGTAAAATATTAGAATTTACATAGAGATTAGACGGTTATTTTAAGTAATTGCATATGCTAAATACGAATTTAGAATTAACTACATATGTACTTGCAAATAAGGGCTGTTTGTTGTTAAAGTTGGGGAATTAATGACTAAGAATAAGATTGAGATTTTAAATTATAAGCAAGTAAGCAAACAAGTATCATATAGTTACGTATATAGATCAATATTGAAGACTTGACAAAATGAATACGAGTCCTTTTGTAAGTTAATTACGTATATTGCGTGGTAAAGTGTAAATTATGCATTATAATAAATTTAGTGGAATAGTTAAGTATTCCCTAGCAAAAGCGAACGAGATTATAGGCACGTAATAAATATTTATCCTAATCACTCGCGAATTCAAAACATTTCACTCAAGCCACCAGTTTAATCTTGAATTCATATAATTTTCAATACATTCACCATAAACAGAACATAATTAATCGCGACACATACTCAAATGAATGTTGAGTTTATTGATAAGCTGGTTGTGTTGTTAGTTGGTTTAATAGCTGGTCTTGCTGTTAAATCAGCTTATCAATAGCACTAAGTTGAGAATGTGTAGCGAGTAAATGAGTAATTACGTTCTATTTATGTAGTAAATGTGTTTAAATGTGCATCTATAATTAACAATACAAAGGCGTAGGCTCTGGTATGGTTGGTAGGGTAATGGCCATACAAAAATTTGTCAATTGAATCACCAGTGGGCATTGATCTCACAATGTCACCGTAATGGACTAACCTATGGGCCCTACTAATCCCATTCTGAGACTACGCCAAACTTCGTATGTGGGAATTCTCCGAATCTAAGATGTTGACATTTTTCAGACTACTTTCTCAATATTGGAAAAATAGTCTAAAAATAACAATTGTTATAATATGCAACCAGAGATGGGGCCAAATCCCTAGGGAATTAGAGTTTTTAAGATTTTAAGATTAATCCCAGTCCATTCAGAATGGGATAGGGAATTAATCAGAAAATCTCAAACTCAAGGTCGGTGTGTGAATTAAGGAACTTCTAAATGATATATTTTCAAACTGCTCTGAATTGGTGAATGACAAATAGGACATGTTAATCCAAGTTCTTTAAATTTAATGCGGCAATCTACACCAATTTGCATGTCTACAGGGTCTGAAAAGTAATTTCGTTCCTCGTACCTTCAAACATACATACAAATGTGTATTGTAATTTGTAATCATATTAATATAATTGATATTTATTAATTATTTAGAAGCTTCATTATAAAAAAACAATCGGAGACTAGCCAGGTTTTTTAATACAAACGCCGATGATCGCTGTATAAGTAAATTCATATTATATTTAGACGGGTGCGAAGTCAGCCCTAACTATAGTGGGTGTCAAGTGCGTAGGAGTAAGTATAGCCAGCGACCCTAATGTGCTCAACAGAAAACCTCTTACACACTAAGAGGCCTTGTTAAATGTTAATTCAGGAGCACTTTCTATAAAAAAGGTGCTATTTAACGACTGAAAAAAAATAGCACAGTAACACATATTGACTGTGAAAAGTAACTAATATGATTACATTCTTGACTGAGCTTAGCTGTGGACGTAATTGCATCTCTTACGAAAAAGAGCACAAGCCTTAGTATATTGATTATCTTTCTTTTGGATACAAACAACTTGTGACCTTCAGATGTTCTATATTTTGAACAGCGATTTTATTTATATTGAGCCAAAGTAAATCCATGTTAATTTAAATATCCATTACTAAATAGCATTAATATATTTATTAATACGTATTCTATTATTAGCCAATATATCATGTTTAAATTAAACACAATGTCTGAAAAGTAGATATACTATCAACAAATATTGTGTTGAGTGAAAACATAAATAAATTACAACTGTTATTGAATACTCACATTACGATAATTACTAAACAGTCGGAGAAATGCCCGCATAAAACATAGAGACAAAGAAGTCGGAAAATTCTAAACATTTGATATTTGGAATTTTGGACAATGCCGACATACGGAGTCGGACAAATGCAGGCCCCTAGTTAGTATTTATCTCAAACAGAGATGCGTTTTTTATCTCCGAATTACTTTAATGTAATCCGGGCAAACACGCACACACTCACAAAGAACTATTGTACTTTTAATATATAGATTATTGTGGTCTGCTTAAGCACTGCCGGATTTGGTAGCCCGAGAGACCATAGGCGGGCTAACAATAGTGCAATCTTGAGGATAAGGTTATCCACCAGTTGTAATTCTGGTAGTTCAATAATTGTTTTGCTATCGCGTAACCCTTCTTATTCAAGAGGTTTTGATCCGGGGTCCCGGCTGTCTATTAACGGCAACCCCAAATAATATTATGAGGGGCGAAATGATACCTATTTTAATTTGGACATACAGACTAGACTCAATTCACAGGTCTAGACTAAATTCGGTTAGCCGGGACCGCTTAATCGCTGCTAATATCGGTTAACTGTTACAGATTTAATTGAGCAGTTAACCGGTCTGTTATCTAGTTAAATAATATCAATGTACATAATTGCTATATAAAACACTAAATTATACAAATTTTGTTAGAATATGGTAATCTTAAATCTATGCATTTCCATACGTAGTAAATTCCTAAGAACCAAGCGTGGGGTTGTTGACCATTCTGAGGCTACAGTTATGATTCGTTTTGTTTATACTACAGTGTAGGACTCAAGTTTTATAAAGTATTACCACATAAGTACAGTAGAGCCTCTGAACAACGGACAACTTGGGACCGGAACCGTTGTCCGTTATTTAGAGGTTGCTTTTCTATTAGACATATGCTAAATAAATAAATCCGTGCCACGAGGGTTGTCAGTTATTTAGAGGTTGTCCGCTATTTGGAGTGTCCGTTATGGGAGGCTCCACTGTAGTACATTAACTAATACATTTCGCAATTTGGGCAAGTTAGAAACAGTGGAGTTGTTGCAGCGTGTACGCAAGATTAGTCCGCATGCACGCACGCTAGCGTACATGCATGCGGACTAATCTTGCGTACACGCTGCAAACATAGTCATTGTGGTGATGAGAAATGGATTTATGATAATCTTTTCCAACAAAATTCAGATATTTTTAATTATTTAAATGTATTTCCTCGCTAATCCCAACAGAAGTATTCCGATTTAAAAAAATTCTGTTCCGATTAGTGAATTCGTTCGGATTAGTGAAGTAATACATTTTCTATTGGCCTCTATAACATGAAATTCCAATAATTTGGATCAAACTTGATGCTAACCTTGTTAATCCAAACTAAATATTTAGTATACTACCTAAATAATTGTCTGAGAATTATTAATTTATAATTCCATTGTAATATACGTTGGATCTCCTGTTCGGACTAGCGAAGATGTACTGAAGATAATTTACAAATAATACTGCTGATTATCAACAGACCGGCTAACTGGTTAATGAAATCTGGAACCGCTAACCGATATTTAATAGCAACAGTTAAGCGGTTAGCCAGCCGGTTAACAAATCCAGCCTTGTATAAACAATAGTTAAGGGTGGGATTGGTTAATACGTACAAGTTTATCACTTCAGGTTACTTCTACACTGTTGTCACAAAATATATCGTGTTACTATGGGTAATAAGATAAACAATTATTATATTCTGAACAAAATGCGTGCAAATAAACACTTTTATCCAAAAATTTGTACTTCTAATTGTAATATTAACATATCGGTTAACTGATCACTAAAATCCGTAACAGTTAACCGGTATTAGCGGCGATTAACCGAATCCAGCCTTGATTTAATATTTTCTGAAGGACGAAATGTAGCAGTAGTAAGGAATAAAAGCAAAGCTAAACCTTACTAATTATGAAGTATAAATAATGTTCTACTGTGTTGATCAGCATGGGCGGTTAATCGGTTAACCGTGGCGAGAAATTGAATTGTAACTGTAGCCCCAGGATTTACCATTGATTAAATATTGGGAACTAGAAGATTCTCTCTCCCCTCCCCATGACTTGAGGGTGGGGTCGACTCCTCCCTCCTGAAGCTATACAGCATGTGGCTTAGAAATTAGTATTTATCTCAAATACAAGTGTCACTAAGTGTCTCTTTAACAACAAACAGCCCTTATTTGCAAGTACATATGTAGTTAATTCTAAATTCGTATTTAGCATATGCAATTACTTAAAATAACCGTCTAATCTCTATGTAAATTCTAATATTTTACAAACTTGTTATCTATATTGTCAATAACTACAACAAATAGACATAATAGAAATTTGTGAGTGTCAAATTCGTATTCAGCATACTTGTTTACCTAGTATACACATTTAGAAGTGAAGAAATAACTGGATTCTGCCTGGGATATAATGAATTTTTAACAACCCATAATATTTATTTAAACATTTTCTATAAGTACGACTCAATCTCGCCTAGACGAAAATGAGACTCAATTTGGACTGAAACTCATTTTCGCATACAACATATATAAATTGAATATTGGCCACTATTTATTGTTCCTGTGCGACGTTAAATAGGTTTAAAAATGTGTCCACATTAATGAATAAAAAATCGTTCCCCAGGTGCACATTTGTAATCCATAAGACACCTATCCAGAAATTTGGGCTCTTAATAATACAACTGCTCTGTGGAGAGGATACGGACCTATAATAATAATCAAGGCAGTGAGAGTAGAACTGGGCCACTGGCAGTGGCGTAGCCAGGGTGGTGCGCGGTAGTGCGGCGCACACCTAAATATTTTTACGCACCACCTGAAGTGGCGCGCATTCTTTTATACACCTTATGTAGTGAGCATTAATTTCTAAGACACCACTAGAAGTGATTGAAATGACCACTTGAAAATGACCTTTCTGTGTTACTAGTCCAGTTAAAACTCATATCTGTCCTCAGTCAGGAATTTAATGGATTTGCGATAGAGCAAAATCTTTGATGTATCTACGATAATACCCTGCTAATCCCAAGAAATGTTTACTTCTTTTCGACTTGAAGGGCGAGGCCACTGAATAATAGATTCTGGAGACATTCCCAACTCGAAAACGTATGCCCGAGATAAGTAATTTTACTCATCCAAATTTGGCATTTTACCCCGTTGAGTTAAGTTTTGTTTCACGTGTCTTTCGAAAACTTCTCGCCATCGATGAGATGAGATATCCAGTGAAAATATTTTTATATCATCAAAAGAATTTTCTGCACTTTGTTCCAACCCACGTAAAACCTGATCAATGATGCGTTGGCGTGCACTGGATCCACTTATGAGTCGGAATGGAAGAAGATTAAATTCGTAAAGTCCCATCCCAGGTCCCAATGAGAATGCAGTTTTCTGATGGTCACAGTTTATACTGGTATCTGCCAATATCCAGAATTTCATCCAACTTGGCGAAGTAACTCATTCCACTTAATTTATCTTGAACCTGGTCAGGTAAGGGTACGGATAAGTATCCTTATGTGTCATTTTATTTAGACCACGATAATCAATGCAAAAACGTATACCTCCGTCTTTCTTTCCTACGATGACTGGTGGAAATAGAAAAGGACTGTTTGATATTCGTATGATATACACTAACCAGCCAAAAGTATTTGAACAATAGGGATTTTAATGCACACATAATACTCGTCTGGTAAATTATTAATGGCTATCTAAACTATTCTGAAATGACTATAAATATCTTATTATATTATATACATTACAAAATATTGTGATTTCAATTCAATTTAGAAAATATCCACGAAGTGGCCTACGTGTTTCTGCCACGTGCCACTTGTGGCATAAGTGGCACAAATGGAAATGTGGCTGTATAACAGTGGAAAATATTCGGATTGATTTGAAATTATGCACTTAGAGTAATTTATCCATGTGGAATTCAAATTTGATATCAGAATTAAAACATTATCATTGTATCTTAATGATCACAAATTAATTATTTAATTAGCTAATTATATATTTAATGAGTTTAACGCCTCCATAAAAATGTAAATTCGAAAATTTTGCTGTTTTATTATACTGTACATATCGTTTCATGTAAAATAGCCATTTTGTAGCATATACTAATGTTATTATGCTGGTATAACCTCAAATGTCTGAATACAAATTATTGCTGTTCAAATCCGCTCCCAAACTGAAATGATGTGCTACTCCTCTCAAGAACTCTATACGATTACGACTATAATAACTGGCGACTAGATTAACCAGCTTCTCCTCGTTAGCCTGTGCGCTCCTCCGCTTGGTGGGCGCCGCTCCTGCGGTGAACTTAGCCTGTCGCACCTCCACAAGGCCCTACTCCCGCTTTAGGGCAGCTATGAACTTCCATATGGTAGGGTGGTGGCAGCCAACAGTGGCGTTAAAGCTGCGGTGCCAGGCCTCCACGACGTTGGTAGTCCGAGGCAGTCCGAAGGGCGCCTGGTATGTGCCGCCTGGGAGAGTACGCCCGATGTAGGTCCGCTCGAGGTACAGGACCAGATCGGCGACCTCTGGCATCGGGAGCAGCGCCGCTACAGCTGCAAACAGGCCGGGCACATCCGTGAGCGGGGTGAACGCGAGAGCTGGGAGGTGTCGGATGCGCATAGCCAGCTCCTCGTCCTGGCTGTAGGCAGCCTGCAAGCCAGCAGCCTGCACATTGTGCCATACGTTCTTCGTGAGGTGGAAGAAGCAGCACTTGACTAGTGTGAGTCTGTTCGTACTGCTGCCCAACAAGACGGAGGCTACCTACAGGAGTATGTGGGAGCAGATTCGCCTACTCTGTCCCCTTGCCCAGCCGAGGGAGATGCTCTTGGACTTCGAGAAGGCTGCAATTAACAGCTTTGAGGCGGTATGGTCGGACCAGGTGACCATCCCTCATGACTTGAGGCCCTCCACGGATTGCATGCACCACATACACCTGGGCGAAGAGGGAGGGAGCCGTCTTAAAGGTTCCGTCAGCCATCCAGTAGCCCGACAGTCGCAGCATCTCCAGGTTGCGCTGTGTCCCGAAGATGAGGATCCTCTGCGTCTCCGGTCCCGAGTCGTAGAGGAGGAACTGCTCCCCCTTGGCTGTCTGCTGGTACTCTGCTGGTAGCACCAACTCCTCCAGACCGGCAGGCTGCACCGGGACCTGCCAGCTGCTGCACGTGCTGGCGCTGTATTGTCCGCTTCAGACTGTCCAGCTTGGGTAGCTTAGCAGCCGTGCTCTCAGATACCGTCAGGAGGCTCTCCCCCACTATGTGGTGCAAGCTATCCTGACTGTCCCATGCTTCCCTCTTGATGCCTATCTTGGTCTCCTGGCAAATACCGCCTGCTCGTCAGGTGCGTGGAGATGGTCATTAGTGCGCTTGACTATCTCCATCCCTTTCGTGTGCATTCGTGCTTTACAGACCCCTCTTTGCTCGCACTGTCAATGAATCACCTCTCCTACTCTGCTCTGCATCCCGTAAAATATCCTCCTTCAGCAAGCTTATTTACTCCTCTCTCCGACCTGATCAGCCTGAATGGCTGGTCGGGAGGCTCCGCCATTGTTGTTGAGTGTTTATTGCGATTCAAAAAATATTGGTTGAAAAAATATTGGAAATAATGTATAAATTAAACTCGTAAATTAAAATTAGTTAAAATTAGTTAAAATACTTAAATAATTAATAGGCTTTTTACTTTTTTGTATCACTTTCTAAACAGATGACTTGTTTATGTTTCTTACAACATTCTTTAAAAGTAATACCCAAAGGAGTTTTTGATCATTTGATCACCAACGAAGTAACAATGTTGTGTTGCATTCCGTGAAATTCAACAAGTCTTAACAACGATTGACGTATTTTACATTGAGTAATAATACAATAGGGTGATTCGTTAAACTACATTGTTATTAAAAGAGAGATTAATATTTAATAAACAAACTATTAAAATATCCATATTATTAAATCTCGATTGTTGTTTGTGTGTTTGTGTGTTTGTTTGTGTGTGTGTTTGTCCGGATTATATTAAAGTGATGGGGGAATAGAAACCGCAATTAATATTGGGATATAAACTAACTTTCAAATGTTATAATAGGTAAACAAATGTTATAATAGGTTAACAAGTATGCTGAACACGAATTTCGAGTTTATAAATTTCTCATATTAATATTTGTTGTTGTTGTTTACACAAAATAGGTAAACAAATTAATGAAAATTCAAAATCAACCTAGAAGTTAGCTTTCAACGGGTATTATA
Organism: Hexactinellida sp. DTS-2022; assembly: GCA_028753945.1. Classification (NCBI taxonomy): domain Eukaryota; kingdom Metazoa; phylum Porifera; class Hexactinellida; species Hexactinellida sp. DTS-2022. The sequence goes on along the minus strand of JAPNXP010000011.1, from coordinate 3,739,700 downwards.
GGTGAACAAGTATGCTGAACACGATTTTCGCGTTTAGAAATTTCTATTATTAATATTTGTTGTTGTTGTTGACACAAAATAGGTAAACAAATTAATGAAAATTCAAAATCAACCTAGAAGTTAGCTTTCAACGAGTATTATAGGTGAACAAGCATGCCGAACACGAATTTCGCGTTTATAAATTTCTCATATTAATATTTGTTGTTGTTGTTTACACAAAATAGGTAAACAAATTAATGAAAATTCAAAATCAACCTAGAAGTTAGCTTCCAACGGGTATTATAGGTAAACAAGTATGCTGAAGACGATTTTCGCGTTTAAAAATTTATAATAGGAATATTTGTTGTTGTTGTTTACACAAAATAGGTAACAAATTAATGAAAATTCAAAATCAAACCAGAAGTTAGCTTTCAACGGGTATTATAGGTAAACAAGTATGCCGAACACGAATTTCGCGTTTATAAATTTATCATACTAATATTTGTTGTTGTTGTTTACACAAAATAGGTAAACAAATTAATGAAAATTCAAAATCAACCTAGAAGTTAGCTTTCGAAGGGTTTTATAGGTAAACAAGTATGCTGAACACGAATTTCGCATTTAGAAATTTCTATTATTAATATTTGTTGTTGTTGTTGACACAAAATAGGTAAACAAATTAATGAAAATTCAAAATCAACCTAGAAGTTAGCTTTCAACGAGTATTATAGGTGAACAAGCATGCCGAACACGAATTTCGCGTTTATAAATTTCTCATATTAATATTTGTTGTTGTTGTTTACACAAATAGGTAAACAAATTAGTGAAAATTCAAAATCAACCTAGAAGTTAGCTTTCGACGGGTTTTATAGGTAAACAAGTATGCTGAACACGAATTTCGCATTTAGAAATTTCGATTATTAATATTTGTTGTTGTTGTTGACAAAATAGGTAAACAAATTAATGAAAATTCAAAATCAACCTAGAAGTTAGCTTTCAACGGGTATTATAGGTGAACAAGTATGCTGAACACGTTTTTCGCGTTTAAAATTTTCTAATATGAATATTTGTTGTTGTTGTTGACACAAAATAGGTAAACAAATTAATGAAAATTCAAAATCTTAACGTCCCTTTCTACCATTTCCATGGTAGAAAGTGTGAGTAAGGCCGCACAGCGGCCGTTAACTTGAGGTGCGTAGCATCGATCTGTCGCAAAGCGACCGAGACCGAAGGGCTCGTATTTATATAAGTGGATAAAGTGGAATTCAACCAATCAAATCAGTAGCGAATTATTTTGTAACCAATTGTTGTGTAAAGAATTGTCGCTGTAACGAATTGTCTGTAACGAATTGTCGTGTAACGAATTGTCGGTATCCGATAACAGAGACTCCACTTTTGATAGTAAACATTTGAAAATAAAATCTAAATAACAGTATAAAAATACTTCAAAGTATTGAAAATATGAAAGCATAGATTTATTGAGGAAGTCCTGCTAGGAAACTTTATCAAGTCAAATGATCACCCTAAATATGTCGACACAATATGTATGCGTAGATTCATATTTTATAGCAACCTACGTATAACTATTTTTTTTGCGACTAATATAATTGTTGTGCGTCTATTAAAACTTTGAGTTGCTTTATTTTAAATGAACTTTTTTAGTATATTAGGAACTTGAATTTGCTTATAGGGGAACCAAGAAATAGGTTGCTAATAAACGAAGCGAGTTAAGTGAGTTGCTAATAGGGGACTTGACTTTATAGAATTCCCCATACCCTTATCGGGACCTGTATATTGGTTGCTAATAGAAGCAACTCCACTGTATTAATTTAATTAATCCGTAACCCATACGAATATTTAATTAGTCAATAAACTAAAGCACGTGTTATTTTGATTGCAATACAACAGCAGTTATAGTCTTCCACACTACTTCAAGGTTACGTTGTGGTTTCGTTCGGTTTTAGTTTAAGCGGGGTTTGTCCACTGTCTGTCCAAAACTGGATTTGGATTAATTAATTAATTAACTAATTAACTAATTAACTAATCTCATACTCCAGCCCAACTTCGTATTCTCTAATAGTTGATATTTCTCCGACTCTCCCTGATGTTTGCATTAACCAGAGTCTCCAGGACTAGTAAATATATTAGATTCAGAGAAACCTCTGATTAGTGAACACCCTATAATTAATAAACACTCTGGTAGCCCCGAGTGGGTTTACATCCGACTTGTTGTTTATACTATTTCTGAACAATATGATATCTCTCTGGTTAGATTGAATAACCAGTAATTGCGCATTGACATTTTAATTAATTTATGTTGTTGTCTATACGAGCTAATTAGTAACGTAAGGTGAATGCACTATAAATATATTCTGTACTGTCATCATACTTACATTACTTACTTGATTGAAGTGTAGTGTGTGAATAGTTCTAGTTCATGCAGTCTAATCAGATAAATAGATTGAATATACTAGGATATTTATATCACGTTGGTTTGTCACGAAATATTCGGTCCGGGGTAAATTTGGTCCGGCCAGACCAAATATATCAGAAATATTTGGTCCGGCCGGACATAAAATTTCCCGGACCGAATATTTCAGACATTTTGGTCCGGATTTGCAAAATGTCCGGCCAGACCAAATATTTCAGATGTTTTTGGTCCGGGCTATTTTTCGGTCCGGCCGGACCAAATATATCAGAAATATTTGGTCCGGGATGATTGTTAATATTATTTTAGAAAATAGACAGTTAATTGAATTTACTAAGAATTATTTGAAAATCTACTATAGTACGCATTTAGCAGGGGTCTTCATACACTGGTTCGCGAGTTGAACGTGGTTCACAAGTATGTTGTGTGTGACTCCATTAACTTGTGTATATTCTTGTTATGAGTATATAATAGACTAATAGTTAGTGCAGTGCATCTCAATTTATTTACTAAGGGAGGATTGATGTATGTCTGTCTGTCTGTTTGTAGCACAGGCTCCAGGGGTGGTGAATCTGCTGTTAACAGCCATTTTGGCTGTTTGCTGTTAAGAGCTAATAATTGTCCCAAAATTGGCATTAACCTTAACTGCATTTAAGTCGCCTTTAAGTTGTTAATTAACGCCAATTCAAGCTGTTAACAGCCAATGTGAGCTGTTAATTAACAGCCAATTCAATAATTGTATCAGTAAAAATTAAGGAAAAGGGACAAGCAAAGAAAAATATACTCAAAAATGTTTAAATTCGAATTGTATATCCTATTTAAATAACAGTGAAATTTGAAACTAAATGATTATATAATAATATTTCAATTATTGCATTGGTCAGCATCTAGCTGTTAACAGCTTCGATTTTCCTTTGCTGTTAACAGCCAGTGGCTGTTTCCATCCCTGAGCACAGCACAGGCGGTATGAAGTTATGAACCAGTGACTGTAGAAAGTAGAGACTGGTACCAAAATTGTGCAATGTTTACAAACCTGTGACGTGAAAAACAGCATACTCCGCTAAAAGATCCACCGGACGAAAAAAATGATGTTAAACTAGACAACTCTTCCAGTCAATTTTCTAACGTAACACATTACATTCTGTCTATTTTCTGTTATACAATGCATATTCGAAGAATATATATGATCTTTTCAGTGGGGTTGAATTGGGGCAATCAAATACAAGATATCTTAATACAAGATATCTTAACATTCTAAATTAATATTAAGAATCAACCCGGACCAAATATTTCTAATATATTTGGTCCGGCCGGACCGAAAAATAGCCCAGATTTAGTCCGGCCGGACATTTTGCAAACACGGACCATAAATGTCTGAAATATTCGGTCCGGGAAATTTATGTCCGGCCGGACCAAATTTACCCCGGACCGAATATTTCGTGACAGGTTTCATAAAATGGCTACATTTAGTAGATAACACAGTTCTCTTTAGTATTTTAATTGGGACTTATTCTAAACTTCATTCATTAAATTATAAATCCAGTTTTAATTAATTACTAGCGCGCTTCGCTTGCTAGGTCGCTTCGCGGCAGAACACAACCACACACCAACCGCTTCGCGGTTGGTGTGTGGTTTATATACTCCTAATCTATACTATTAAAACCAGTGATGTTTTTTTGGGGGGGGGCTCGGGGGGGCGCGCCCCCCCACTTATTTCGCTAGGGGGCGCGCTTTTATCCCAGGGGGGGCGCTCCTTCCTATCAGTTATCTATAGATTCATTATTGGGGGCCGTTTTCACCTATGTTTTCTAAGAAAATGCTAAATTTGAAAAGGGAGCGCCCCCCCACTTCTTTTTTTGGCAAAACACCACTGATTAAACACAAGCCTGGGTGGGTGTGTGTGTGTGTGTGTGTATGTACGTATATTCGTTTGTATGTTACGAGTTGATTGAAAAAAGTGGACGATTTCCAAATGTGATTTTTGCATATAGGGGTAACCATAGCAATCTATATACTAAGGCAATGGCACTCTAGTGAATTACTGGACCATGGATGGCAATTACCATGGGATTATTATATACAATAACTTGAAATTTAAAGATGATTTGAGTACTTATGGTGAATTCACCGACTTTATGCCCCTTAGAACTTATTTTTGGAATAACTGCGATAATATAAACTTGATTTTCAGGGATATTCACTATATTAATCTAGCGGTAACAATTGTTTGAATTCATCCCTACAGAACGATTAAAATTCGTTAGATCATATTCACGTTCAAGAAATACAAGTACTGAATGATTATAGAAGTTATAAACTCTTGAGTAGCTGACAAATTTATACATTCTGCCCAATAAACGTCAGAGTAGTGAGAGTACGAATTTCACTAACAACATAATAACCACCCATAATTTTTACACTCAAAATTTTTACGATATTCAATAATGATTTTAATTGCATTGTTACTTGCTAAACTTCATAATTTTCACTGCGTGTTCGAATTTCAACATGACTTGCCTCGTACCTGGTTGTAAGTCAAACTATTCTGACAAAGATGAATATGTACCTGTTTTCTCTTTCCCCACTGATGTTGAAACTCGTGAGAAGTGGTTCCGAGCAATACCTAGGCAGAGAGAAGACTACGAGATGAATAAACGATTGAAGGTACGTACTTTGTTATAATATGTTTACTTTTATATTGTATTCTATGTCTTTTGTTTTGAAGGTCTGCATACACCATTTCCATGAAGAAGACATAGAGAGGACCATTAAATACTTCAATGGAATGGAGATCATTGAGACGATCAGGAAGAAAGTGGCTCTGAAGAAGTGTGCAGTCCCTAGCATCTTTCCAAACTGTCCTAGCTATCTGACAGATGCTGCTGATAGATGTCAAAGACTATCTTTAGATGTTAAGGAGGAGAAGAGGGTACAGGAAGCCTACCAGAAGAGCCGCGCAGATTTCAAAGAAACTGAATCTAAGTTTATTCTTTCTACTCTTAATTGTATTATTTCTAAGTTACATCTAATTGAACTACCTAACGGTTGGCTTCTTCATCTACCCAATTCTACAATCATTCTATTTCTTAAGATTCACTATCATAATGAAATTTCTACGATCGAACGTTCAATAATTGTTGATGAAAAATTATATTGTAAGGCTTTTTATAAAGAAAATAATAGAATCAAACTATCTTGTAATTCGTTCAACGATATCAGATTGTTAGAAAATATTATTCATGAAGTTGAAATATTTGAAATGAGTCCAAAAGATTGCTCAATTTCCACAGCGACCCCTTTGAAAAACATGTCGAGAATGCCATTCATAATCTTTCTAGTGCTATTCATACACTAGATCCTACCCATTCCACATTTGATTTCGAAGCCGAGAATGATTCTATGCTAATTCGTCTTAATTTTTTGCTCGATCAGCTGAAATACTTAATTGTTGATAAACATGCTCGTCGTTATAATATTCTCACTCAGGTCTTTTGTCTAAAAGTTCACGGAATTTCACCAGCTTGTTATCGGCTTATCCAAAGCTCTAACTGTATAATACTTCCACACGAACGTAATTTGTTGAAGATCAAAAATAGTATTGGCCTAGAGAGTGAGTATACTAAAATTCTTCAAGAAATTGCTACCACGTTTAATGATTTAGAGCGCCATGTGATTCTTCAAATGGATGAAGTTCACATTCGTAGTGATGCATCCTATAAGGGAGGAAGGGTAATTGGGTCGATTCGTAATCCGGATGATCCACATACTACAGTTTTTTCTATGATGGTTTCTAGTTTATCGGCCAAGTTTTCCACCATTGTGCGATTAATACCTTTGGGTTCTTCATCTGCAGAATCATTATATCCAATTGTTAAATCTACTATTTGTGACATCGAAGCTTGTGGTCTGTTTGTTGAAGCTGTGTGTACTGATAATTAACCACTCAATGTTCGTTTATACAAATTCTTTTCAATTAATTCGAGACTGGAACCAAAGGTACAGCACCCATGCAATCCACAAAGAAGTTTAATTTTGTTTTTTGATTTTGTTCATATCATTAAGTCCATTAGGAATAATTGGTTAAATCTAAAAAATTTAGACAATACATTTATTTTTCCGAAATTTGCTGAATGTAAATTATGTGTACAACAAAATATCAGTAACGTAAACAAAAGTTTTTACGTCTCCATTTCTAGAACCAACATTTCGACCACTCATTTTACCTCTAAATCTCTTTATCCTGAACTATGTTATGCACCCTTTCAGGATATCCGTAATTTATTCAATTCTGATAAATGTAATGTCTTGAAGCGAGCACCAAGATTAACAGCGAAAGCGTGTTGGCCCTCAAGGTTAGAACGACAAAATGTTAGTTTTGCTTTGAAAATTTTCCATGAGACAACATATGCCGGCTTATTATCGTGGAAAATGGAAAAAGACATCATACACACGAATCAAACAGTAGAATTCCTTGAATTAATCAATCAGGTGTGGAAACTATTCAATGTCAACTGGGTCGGAAAAGATATACGTTTTAACGATGAATATTCAGCTCCAATTTACCCAGGAGATTTTCGTTTACAATTTTTAAACAACGTCGTCTCTTGGTTGGATATTTGGAACAATCTGCCATCTTTATATGGAAAGTTAACACCACAAACCTTTACCAGTTTCAGACACACATGCGAGGCGTTACCACTGCTGGTCAAACAACTTACCGAGAACTGCGGATACCAGTACCTTCTAACTGCAAGAATTCAAAATGATGCGCTGGAGCACCACTTTGGTTTATATAGACAGATGTCAGGGTCTCACTACCAGATTTCATTTAACCAAATTTTGGAAAGCGAACGCAGACTCCAACTTTCAAACATTCTAAAAGTGTTCGCTCTAAAATACGGTGCTATCTCTTGTGAAGACAGTATTTCTCTTAAAGAATACCTTCATAAATTTGCTGACGATTTTGATAGTTGTAATGAGGAGCAACACGATATAGAACTTTATCTAACCACATTGAATGAAATTTCAGTCCCTGAAATAGAGGTTTCTCAAATGGAATGTCTCGTTTATATAGCAGGATACGCAGTCTTCTCTTACTTTAAGAAGTCTAATGGCTGTCTATCTTGCCATCATCTTTTAACATCAGATAAACTCTTGGAAGTTAACAATGACGTTGGCTCCCAATATACTTTGATTGATTTAGTGGATAGGGGCTCTCTTAAATATCCTTCTCGTTATGTGGTAAAATGTGTTTGCATATTATATGAAACCTTCCTCAAAATTGACAACTGTGAATCTTTAAGTAAGGAATTCTATTCTGGACCATCCCGTAGCCTGTTGATGAGTATCTCTATGAACTTTATTTCAGAGAGATACAGTGATGTCTGGAAAGATTGGTGTTTCTGTGGTGTTTGGAATTGGGATATATTAAAGAAAATGTGTTTAACTTGGTCAAACATTATCTTATCAAAGAGGATGGCAATTACCATGGGTTAGAATTTCCAATATGCTAACTCATTATCGCATGATGACGTAATCATTAAACTTCACATTGTTAAATTTGACTATTTAAGCCTATTTACGTTTCAAAATCAATATTAGGAGTATATAAACCACATACCCAATCGCGAAGCGGTTGGGTGTGTGGTTGTGTTCTGCCGCGAAGCGAGCAAGCGAAGCGCGCTAGTATATATTATAAAGCGTAAATAGGCCTAAATCAGGCGTGTCAAACTGGTGGCCCGCGGGCCATTTGTGGCCCTCCGGTTGCTTAGATTTGGCCCGCAATCCATTAAAATATATGGAATATGGCCCGGGTAAAGGGCTGGGGCTATGAATTTGGCCCACTATTCGAATCGAGTTTGACACACCTGGCCTAAATAGTCAAATTTAACAATGTGAAATTTTTGTGATTACGTCATCATGCGATAATGAGTTAGCATATTGACGATCTGGTGTGACCAGCATGTCCGCATCATTAATGTACATTTTCTATTAAATTTTCAGATTTTTATCTCTTAGAAGGCGCGAATTATGTGCGATTAAGTGAATTTTCAGGGTTCTCGAAATGTGACAATGACGTCATAACTTGTCGAGGTGTGAGAAATTTTGAGTGGAAACCTCAACTTGTTGGCGGGTGCCAAATGTTACCCCTATATGCCAAAAATCACATTTGGAAACCGTCCACTTTCTTCAATCAACTCGGAACATACAAACAAATATATATACACACACACACCCAAGGTCAATGTCCTTATATCAGGGGATACAGGGACGTTTTGTCCTTATATCCAAAAAAGTGTCCCTATATCCTAAAAATGTCCTTATATCCATGCGTTTTTGTCCCTATATGGGGGGATATAGGGACAGTTTGTCTTAATCAGTGGCGGCGCCAGGGGGGGCACACTTTTGAAAGATTCTTTGGAAAGCAAATATTCTCAGATATTTTTAGCGAAATATGAACAATATTGAACATGAACAACAAGATCCACCAGTTTGAAATGCGAACGGCTTGCGATTCTTGGAGTTTTGGGCAAATTGGGATTACGTAGTTTTTTATACTCTACTGGGAAAATATGTGGATTCTCGAGTCTCGACGGCAACTATGAATTCCTGCGTTTTTTCTAAAAAGGTGTGCCCCCCCCTGGGTTCAGGTTTGCCCACCTGGTGCCCCCCCAGTGGCGGTGCCCTGGCGCCGCCACTGGTCTTTATATCGACATCGACATGAACACACACACAACTAACTTAGTGTTAATATCTACTATATGAAGTGAAACGGGATTTTAGAAGTGCCCGGATTATCGAGTGGCCGCTATCTCGGGTGACCGTTAAGCGGGGTTGTATGTATAACATCCGAAACCGAGAAGTCTATCAAAACTATATTAAAAAATAATTAATTAAAAACATAAAGTAAGATCGTGAATATAATTTAGGATTTATCAAATAAATAATAATTCGAACGTATTATATTAAATTATTACTAGTATATAACGAACTTCAATTATAATGGAATTTATTTCGTATTTCAATTTTAATTACAATTATGACAAGAATGTATTCACTGTAATTACCATTTAGACGAGTAGTCGTGTAGATAGATACAAATAACTAATAATAGGCACCCAAGGTAATTATAGAATATTGCAAACGCATTTGGCGTATTTTATCAGGCTAAACGCATTTGGACTGAAACATATAGAAAACTAATATTTATATTATTAAAACTCGATTGTTGTGTGTTTGTTTGTTTGTTTGTCCAGATTGTATTATAAAGTGATGGGGGAATAGAAACCGAATTTATAAATGAGATATAAACTAAATTCCAAATGTTATAATAGGTAAAAAGTATGCTGAACATGAATTTTGCGTTTATAAATTCTAATATGAATAATTGTTGTTTTTGTAGTTGTTGTTTCACAAATAGGTAAACAAATTACCTGTAATCAAAATTCAAAATCAACCTAGAAGTTAGCTTCCAACGGGTATAAACAAGTTAAAACTATGCAAAATGATAGAATTGGTGTATATAATATAACATTCACTATCATTTTCCATGGCAGGAAGGGTGAGGACTGAGGAGTAAGGCCGCATAGTGCCGTTAACTTGAGGTGCGTAGCACCGATCCGTCGCAAAGCGACCGAGATCGAAGGGTTCGTTATATATATATGTAACTTAATAATACGTATTATTGTAGCATAGTAGCACTAAGGGATCTTAAAGTAGAAAAAGTTTATTGTTTGATTGTTTGATGGTAGAAATAGAAACCGCATTTATATTAGAGATATAAACTAGAAGACTGCTTATCAGTCTTATTCTCTTCAGTAAACTATTTATTATCTAAGAACTTAATCTTGTATAGTTAATTACTCTAATGCATTCTTATGCAAAATTTCAGCTCACTGGGTAGTAAGGTATTTTCAATTAATTACAGACAAGCACACATACAACAATTGTTTACCAGTGTGAACGCGTTCACACTGGATACGCGTTTATACTGCAACATATAAATTTAACCTACCATAAATAATCTATTGATACTGACTTCTGTTATATTGAACCCCACACCAAGCGTGCAATGATAAATAAAGAGTTGAACTGCCATTACACGGTTCCACTTATTCCTATACAAACGAGAAATTATAATACAACATGTAGATCAAAAATACATTGTAAATATATAGGTTCTCAAATAGGTTTATAAACGTGGACAGTATAGGTCGCAAGCCCGGCCCAATCCTGAGGCCCGTTCGGGCTTGGTCGGTTCGAGCTTCTGGATCGGCAGTACAAGGGTGGGGTCGGTTAACCGATCTGAGACTACGGTTACAATTCGATTTCTCGCCACGGTTAACCGGTTAACCGCCCATCCTACTCAATACAATGAATCCTTTACAAAATTTGATTATACTACAGAATAAGACTCAGCTGTATAAAGGATAACCGCATAAGTATATTAACTGATACATTTCGTGCTTTAGGTAAATTTAAATCAATGTTGTCTCAGAAGATTTATTAAGTGGAGATGCGAAATGGATTTAGGACTAACCGTTAACCGAATCCAGCTTTGGGCAGTATATCTTGACCAGATGCCACCTACCGATCGGCATCTGGTAAAATACGCTGGTAATTTGTTTAGTAACTTATAGTTTATACGATAATTAATTTATACAACTATTTCACAATATAGCAACTGTGTTTCTCATATCTGGGTAGGAATGGGTGAATATCTAAGTTGATTGCAAACAAGTTTTTATTATGCCGGGCTTGGACTTCTATGAGTCGGGTCGGACCGGGCTGGGGCCCGTTGCGACCTCTAACGTTGGACAGAGGTTGGGAACATTTCTTTCGTTCGTTGATATGTTCTATAAGAACTTCAACTCACTGGTAGGGCTTTATATAAATCATTGATTTTGATTTTAAATCAAAATCAAAATATTCAAAAAGTGAGATTGAAAAATCAATCATCAAATCATTTTGATTCACCACAAAATCATCAAAAATCAAAATCAAATAATTTCCAAATTCTGAAGTTATTATAATTAGTTTTTTTTCCTACTCCCGAGTCCCGACGATGTTCTTTTAGCTGATTACTAATGTATATGTTATGGGCAATATGCGAAACTGGGCATTTTGCATAATGCCCAGGCAATATGAAAAATGCTAGTTTTTGTAGCAATTTGCATAATGCCATCATACCAACCAGCATAAATGTCCAGACAATTTGCATAATACTGTCACATCAAATTGGCAATATGCAATTCATACTTGTTACATTCTGTATTATTAATATAAATTCAATTTAGCCGGATTGTAAAGTACAACAATTTCAGATGGGTCTTCCGGCCCCCCTTAGTAGACATTTAATTGTTTTCAATTAAGTTGGAACAAACAACATTAAACAATTCTCAAAAAATTTATCACTATGTAAAGTTACTTTGCATATTGCTGGACATTATGCAAATTGTCTGGATATTATGCAAATTGTCTGGACATTATGCAAATTGCTGGACATTATGCAAAATGCCCAGTTAAGCATATTGCCCATAACATATACATAATAATCTTATATATTAAATCACAATGATTTTTTGTTTGTTTGTTTGTTTGTTTGTTCAGAATTGATTGAGAAACTGGTAAGAGCTACAAACTTAAAATTTGGCAGGGGGATAGGGAATACTGTATCTAGAAACAAGTTCTAATATCTAAGAAAAATATTCACATCTTCCCTCTCTATAGGTGTCAAAACCTTTAGCCTATTAAATTCGAGGGTTTTCCAGTATGGATTAGCAGCTATCATTCAATTCGTATAAAAGGATTTTAGTGTCTCTATCAATTGTTAAGTGTGCAATAATTATAGAATGCCTATCTGAGACAGTGATTTAATTGGTCGAGAGGAAGTTCATTCATCCAATCCGTTATTGTGTTTGTCTGTCTACCCATACAGTGTTTTTTTAAGGCAAATTAGAGGCCCAAAATGGGCTTCTAATTTTTCTCAATGGCCCTCTAATTTTTAACTTGCTAAGTACTCAATATCATGAAATGTAGAGTGAGGGCCTCTAATTGTTGGGGTGAGGGCCTCTAATTGTTGGTAGGGCCCTCTAAGCAAATCCTTAAAAAAACACTGTACCCATACATTTCTAACATTCCATTGTGTCTATTTGATTATTACCAATCAATTCAATAACTTCTCCACATCCCAAAGTTAGGGGTCCAGAGTTGTACAGTTTGTTAGTGATATTAATTTTCTATTTGGAGTTAGTTTATTAATATATACACGGACATGCGTTATTATCTAGAAAACTGTCAGTTCTAATTAGCATAAATATTCAACAGTACAGGCGCTGATTAGTATTTCCCAATTTATTTTTCTGTCCTTATACGTATATACCTATGGCTAGGGCCCACGGATATAGACAGCTTAGGGGGGCACAGCCCTACTCTGAAACAATAGCATTACTATTATGTGTGTCACTAGCGGTCACCTAATTTTCCCATATGATTCCCGTAATATAATCAATCTGTGCTTTTGAATTTAAGTAATGCTCAAGGGAGTTCGTGTTACAACCCGTCCTTTTTATTACAAATGACAAAAATCGTGATGTAGGGAGGGGGTATATAATTTGTATAACCTCCTGGAGTGGAAAGCATATAACACAATAAGGGTTAGTATTACTATATAAAGCAGAAAAAGGATTTGATTTATTAAAAATCAAATCATTAAATTTTGACAAATCAATCAAAATTAAATGAATCAAAAAATGAGATCGAAAAATAAATCAACAAATCATTGATTTGGTTTGAAAAAATCAACAAAATGATTTATGCAAAGTCCTGAAATTTATGAAGTGCCTATACAGAGAATGTGTCAATTTAATGGTAGTGAAATCACCTTAAATGTGACAGGATTTTTTGTTTTTTGCTAGTTTTTGAATTTCTCAGTTTTCATTTAGATATCGTACAAAGCAAGTACACTAATATCGAAAAAATCGAAACCCAATTCCTCCACAATGTTTTGTGGAATACGACATTTTGTTTGAGATTAAACAAAATGTCGTAATCCACATTGTAATCACAATCTCTTTTAATTAAGTTAATTTTCATTAATTATAAAGCATAAACAACACACAAACATAAATTTACAATCGTAAATTCGATTTAATAAAAACATCTACTATTACCTTAATTTGAGCTGAGATTCTCTGTATAAGTCATTAGATTGTTTAAAATCCAATCCTTTATCGACTACAGATTGCCACTTCCTAATTTCACTAACATATTTTTCGGCCATTTCCTCATCAGCAGTTCTTTCTCTACTGTGAGAGCACAGTATAAGTATTTCTTCCAATAAAACTAATTCAAAATAATACAATTTTCTAATCTCGCTCTCTTGCATCTCTATCAGTAAACTAGACATCTTTTTAATCAAACTCTTTTCCAAAATAAACGCTTGCCGGAAGAGATCTATCAACGCTTTTGAGTATTCATAAGCACAATGTATTTTAGGAATAGTAATGCTGTCTTCAGAGTTATTTATACTTGATTTTACAGCAACTTCTTCGAATGAAGTAATATTTTGAATACAATTCAAAAGGATGTAATAATAAACCTATAAAAATAAATTAAGTACTGAATCAATTCTATTTGACTGAAAAAAAGATGTTTGTAGGTATATTATGTGGGTTACAGTATTGTTATCTTTTGAATAGTAATAGTAGAATAAATATCTAGTCAAGGCTAATGAGACAGATAAAATAATGTACTGTTTGACCCGAAAATGATGCATAATATTTTTAACTAGCACACTACGTGTGGCACCAACAACCGCTTTGCGGTTATTGGTGTGAATTTCCGATTCATCTGAAATTTGGTAGGTCCCTTTAGTCAGTGAGCTACTTTTCCAATATTCAATTGTTAATCCATATCACACCTACTCTTGCCACAATGACTTACAAAATTTGAAAATACAAAATCCCCATAGGGAATTTTGCGGGTAACAGTTACAGCACTTTATGATATATTTCGTCTACATAGCTAATGATTATTACTCAAATAATTTCCCCTTACCCTGGTATTATAAATCGGTCACCTTTGTGTAAATTTGTTTCTATCACAATTATTTATTCATTATCATTATAGGTACAAGCATAACCTACTACAAGGTGTTGAGAAATTGATGTCCTATTCTAGGAAACCTATTAATTAGGTTGGAAATCAAAAAATTAATAATTAATTAATTAACACCCTATACAAACAAATCGCCACTTGTTCGTTATGAATTGTGATGCTTCAATCATTATAGATTTGCTCATCTATAATGATTACCTCAAGTGAAGTATAAATATAACATACAATTCCCTTACTATACAATTTCTTGTCTTCATTTCAGCTTTTCAGAAATCATTGAGCTTTTTACTGTGCCGAATCAGTGGCGGCGCCAGGGGGGGCCAGGGGGAGGCACGTGCTCCCCCACGGGAAAATGGTGCCCCCCCGCCAGGGGGGGCACACTTTTCATATATTTTCACTTTTCAGATATTACGAAATGTGAACAATATTGAACATGAACAACAAGATTCAATCAGAGTCTTCAAACATGAATGCCCAATCAATGTTAAGTGTTAAATGCAACAGTGTTATTACATTTGTAGTGTTATTACATTTGTAGTGTTCTGATTAATGAATCTACATGAGATGGCCAAAGCTGGTGGTCCTGTTGCTAAGCGTGGCCACCCGGCGGAGGGAGCAGCTAAGGTGAACTGGGCAATATGTGGATTCTCGAGTCTCGACGGAACTATGAATTCCTGCGTTTTTTAATAAAAAGGTGTGCCCCCCTGGGTTCAAGTTTGCCCATCTGGTGCCCCCCCAGCGGTGGCACCCTGGCGCCGCCACTGTGCCGAATATACTATAGTATAGAAATTAGAGGCCCAGTTCTAAAATGACTGGTACCATGGTTTGTTTGTTTGTTTTTACTGTGCAAACTATACTATAGTATAGTGTCCCAGTAATGAAATGACTGCCTTGGTATATTATTACTGTGCAGACTATACTTTAGTATAGTGGCCCAGTATTGAAATCACTGCTTTATTATTACTGTGCCGACTATACTATAGTATAGTGGACAGTATTGAAATCACTGCCTTTATTATTATTTTTACTGTGCCGACTATACTTTAGTATAGTGGCCCAGTATTGGAATCACTGCTTTATTATTACTGTGCCGACTATACTATAGTATAGTGGACAGTATTGAAATCACTGCCTTTATTATTATTTTTACTGTGCCGACTATACTTTAGTATAGTGGCCCAGTATTGGAATCACTGCTTTTATTACTGTGCCGACTATACTATAGTATAGTGGCCCAGTATTGGAATCACTGCCTTTATTATTATTTATTTTATTATTACTGTGCCGACTATACTATAGTATAGTGGCCCAGTATTGGAATCACTGCCTGTATTATTATTACTGTGCCGACTATACTATAGTATAGTGGCCCAGTATTGGAATCACTGCCTTGGTATATTATTACTGTGCCGACTATACTATAGTATAGTGGCCCAGTTCTAATCTTACTGCCTTGGTTATTATTACTGTGCCGACTATACTATAGTATAGTGGCCCAGTTCTAATCTTACTGCCTTGGTTAGTTATTAGTCCGTAGCCTCTCCCCAGAACAGAGTTTAATGAACTAAGAGCCCAAATTTTCAGGATAGGTGTCTCATGGGTTACAGATGTGCACCTGGGGTCACGATTTTTTATTACATTTTTTTAGACACATTTTTGCACCTGTTTAATATTTGAAAAAGAATAATAAATAGTGCGCGAATATTTAATTTATATGCATTCGATAGAGAATTAAATTCAACACCTTTTCACAGTGCACGAATTTGTAAATTGGGTTTCGTTTGTGCCACAATTGAGTTGCAAGTTTCCTTTGTTTACTAACACTTCAGTTCAATTGAAAGTGTTAAATCTAATTCTATTGTTTCACCTTACGATAATTCTAGTGATTCAACTTGTGAGATCGAGTAGGCTTCTATTTTATAATTGAAAACTAAGATTCTACATTCCAAAACAACGACAGATTATGTGATTATATTTATTTCTGCTTAGAATATTCTTGCACAATGGATACATGACAAATTTAATTCTAATTAATTCGCTCTGTGTTTAACTTATAGAGATGGTTCCAAATAGATTAGTGGGGTTATCGAGTGCACTGAATTCAAATATGATAGTGAAATTCAATTTAGATTAATAATTATTGCAAATAATTGAACTTAATTTATTTTGCTGTATATAATAATGGTGTTAAATAATTAATAAATTAATTAAATATTTATACTAATTAGATAAATTTCATTAATCTCAGAGATAATACAAGATAGAAACAAACTTTCAATATATCAATTGGTCCTTATGCCAGGTACCACTTATACAAGTGGGTCTTGACACCTTGAGGTGATTATAACATCGTCAAAAAAATGTATTTTACAATTTTGTGAATTAAAAAATTCGCATGGGTTGGTTGGATGGAGTTGGGTGAATACCCAACACGCACCTAAAAAATGCTGACTCAGCACATATTATATTCTACTGAAACTTGAATATCTCTCAAATGAAGTGAGCTAAATGGAAACTTCCACCACTCTAAGGGTCGTAGCCTTCTGAAACACCTTTCTGAAATAATTTAACACCTTTAGTGATGATGACTTGGCGAAAAAAATCCAAAATTGCAGCCTGTGCCGACAGCATGTTCCATTGGAGGCACTATCAATAAACCACCAACAAAATATAGTGCCAACAAAGGAACATGCGTCGGCACAGGCTGCAATTTTGGATTTTTTATTGGTCCGTATTGTCTCCACAGAACAGAGTTGTAATTACTAAGAACTGAAATTTTCAGGACAGGTGTCTCATGGGTTACAGATGTGCACCTGGGGTCACGATATTATATCACATTTTTTTGGACACATTTTTGCACCTGTTTAATGTTAGAAAAAGAACAATAGATAGTGCGCGAATAATCAATTTATATGCATTCGATAGAGAATTAAATTCTACACCTTTTCACAGTGCACGAATTTTCAAATTGTACTTAGTTTGTGCCACAATTGAGTTGCAAGTTTCCTTTGTTTACTAACACTTCAGTTCAATTGAAAGTGTTAAATCTAATTCTATTGTTTCAACTCGTTATTATAATATTGATTCAACTTGTGAGATCGAGTAGGCTTCTATTTTCCAATTCGAAAAACTGATTATATATTTCACAACAACGACAGATTATGTGATTATATTTACTTCTGCGAGAATATTATTGCACTCTTAATATACTGACGTAATTAATTATAATTAATTCAGTCAGTATATTACTTATATAGATGCTTATAATTTGTTTATTAGGGGTTATCGAGAGTGCTTAATTGAAATTTGATAACAAAATAATAATTAATTATTCATGACAAAATAATTTAATTTAATAATTGTAAGTTGACATTGAAATTGGTGTTAAATAATAAATAATATTAATTATTATTTATACTAATTAATTAAATATCATAAATCTCAGAAATCAAATAAGATAGAAACAAACTTCCAATTTATCAATTGATCCTTATGCCACGTAACACCTATAAAAGTGGGTCTTGACACCTTGAGGTGATGATGACATCGTAAAAAAAATGTGTTTTCACAATTTTGTGAATTATATAATTCAAATGGGTCGGTTCGTTTTGGGTGATGACCCAGAGCTCACATAAATAATGCTGAGTCATCAGCTATTATATTCTACTGAAACTTGAATATCTTTGAAATGAAGTGAGCATAAACGAAATTTACAACTCACTAAGGGTCGTTGCCTACAGAAACACCTTTCTGTAATAATTTAACACCTTCATAGTGATGATGACTAGGCGAAAAAAAATCCAAAATTGCAGCTTGTGCCGACAGCATGTTCCTTTGGAGGCACTATCAATAAACCACCACCAAAATATTATTATTATTACTGTGCCGACTATACTATAGTATAGTGGCCCAGTATTGGTCTTAGTGCTTTGGTTACCGATTATTATTACTGTGCCGACTATACTATAGTATAGTGGCCCAGTTCTAATCTTACTGCCTTTAATATTATTATTTTTACTGTGCCGACTATACTATAGTATAGTGGCCCAGTATTGGAATCACTGCCTTTATTATTTTTATTATTATTTTTACTGTGCCGACTATACTATAGTATAGTGGCCCAGTATTGGAATCACTGCCTTTATTATTATTTTTACTGTGCCGACTATACTATAGTATAGTGGCCCAGTTCTAATCTTACTGCCTTTATTTTTATTTTTATTATTTTTATTTCTCCGTAGCAGGTGCCCTGGCCACACCTATATACATAGAGGGCTAAAACTTGGAATGTTGGTTCGGAGTCGACGTCTGATTTGCACCTGGGGTTACAATTTTTTATTGACAAATTTTTGACACATCTTTAACACCTTTCAAAATTTGTTTGGTCCTTAACTCAAAATATGTTCTACTAAACCCCCAAACTTTATTTTATATTTGGATTCACCTTAAAATTCTGCGTCTGATGGGTGAAGAAAATTTTCAATAAATTATTTAATTTCTGCCATAAATGGGGGTTGAAATTTCTTTGTTTACTCACACTTCAGTTTCAGTATGACTGTTAAATCAAATTCCATTGTTTCAACTTGTAAGAATTCTATTGATTTAACTTGTTAAATCTTACTCTATTGATTCAACTTGCGATAATTAAATTGATTTAACTTATAAATTGCAGCTGGCTTCTATTTAATTTACCATACAATGGATTAAATTAAATAATATAATATAAGGAATTTGTTGACTTAATTCAACTCAACCGTGGATAACAATGCTAATATAAATAACTAATAATATAATTTATTATCAATACATAATGAATGAATGGCATCAAACTCAAGATGGTTTAAGATAGAAACAAACTTCAAATTTATCTACCGTTCCTTGTGACTCGGACCAATTAACAAATGCTTCTTCACACCTTGGGCGTTGATGACTTGGCTTAAAAAAATCCAAAATTGCAGCCTCCGCCGACAGCATGTTCCTTTGGAGGCACTATCAATAAACAACCAACAAAATATAGTGCCACCAAAGGAACATGCGTCGGCACAGGGTGCAATTTTGGATTTTATTATTTCTCCGTAGCAGGTGCCCTGGCCACACCTGTATACATTGAGTTCTGAAACTTGGCATGCAGGTGCGGAGTGACCGTCTAATTTGCACCTGGGGTTACGATTTTTGATCAAATAATTTTAACACCTATTTAAACTAATTATGGCTCATAACATGAAATAATTAATATTGAGCTTGATAAAATTTACATATACGGATATAGAATTAATTTCTACACCTTTTGGCAATTCACGAATGTTCAATTTAGCATAGCTTTGTGCCATAATTGGGGTGCCAATCTCCTGTGTTTCCTCACACTTGAGATTCAGTAAAAACTGTTAAATCTAATTCTATTGTTTCAACTTGTAATAATTATATTGAATCTAATTCTATTGTTTCAACTTGTAATAATTATATTGATTTAACTTGTTAAATCTCACTCTATTGATTGAACTCGCGATAATTATATTGATTTAACTTATAAATTCCAGCTGGCTTCTATATAATTGTAGTATTATTTTTAATGGATTAATAAAATTCAATAATATAAGGAATTTGTTGACTCAACTCACTACAGTGGATAACATTGCTAAAATATATAACTAATAATATAATTTATTATCCATACACAATTAATGAATGGCATTAAACTCAAGATGGTTTTTGATATAAACAATCTTAAAATTTATCTACCGTTCCTTGTGACTCGGACCAATTGACAAATGGTTCTTGACACCTTGTTTTTTCTCCGTAGACGGTGCCCTGGCCAGAGCTTAATTGTTGATGGGCTGAAACTTGGCATGTAGGTGCGATGGGACCGTCTAATTTGCACCTGGGGTTACGATTTTTGATTAACAAATTTTGGACACATCTTTAACACCTTTCAAAATTTGTCTGGTCCATAACTCAAAAAATGTTCTACTAAACCCCCAAATTTTATTTCATATTTGGATTCGCCATAAAATTCTGCGTCTGATGGGAGAATAAATTTTCCAATAAAGGGGTCAATTTCTGCCATAAATGGGGGTTGAAATTTCTTTGTTTACTCACACTTCAATTTCAGTAAAGTGTTAAATCTAATTCCATTGTTTCAACTTGTAATAATTATATTGATTTAACTTGTTAAATCCTACTCTAGTGATTCAACTTGCTATATTTATATTGATTTAACTTGTGAATTCAAGCTGGCTTCTATCTTGCAATTGAAAATTAAGATTATATATTTCATAACAACGACATATTATGTGATTATATTTACTTCTGCGAGAATATAATTGCACTGTTAATATACTGACGTAATTAATTATAAATAATTCAGTTTGTATTTAACTTATATAGAAGCTTCCAATTTGTATATTAGAGGTTATCGAGTGTGCGGAATTGAAATTTGATAGATAAATTAATTAATTAATTATTTATGACAAAATAATTGAACTTAATAATTGTATGTTGACATTGAAATTGGTGTCATATTATAAATAATATTAATAATAATTTATACTAATTAATTAAATATCATAAATCTCAGAGATCATAGAAGATAGAAACAAACTTTCAATATATCAATTGGTCCTTATGACACGTGCCACCTATACAAGTGGGTCTTGACACCTTGAGGTGATGATGACATCGTTAAAAAAATGTGTTTTTACACTTTTGTTAATTCGATATTTAAAATGGGTTAGTTAATGTTGGTTGATGACCCAACACCCACTTAAAAAATGCTGAGTCATTACAGATTATATTCTACTGAAACTTGAATATCTCTTTAATGAAGTGAGCTGAATGGAAACTTCCACCACTCTAAAGGGTCGTTGCCTTCTGAAACACCTTTCTGAAATAATTTAACACCTTCATAGTGATGATGACATGGCGAAAAAAAAAATCCAAAATTGCAGCCTGTGCCGACAGCATGTTCCTTTGGAGGCACTATCAATAAACCAACAACAAAATATAGTGCCACCAAAGGATCATGCGTCGGCACAGGCTGCAATTTTGGATTTTTTTTTTCTCCGTAGACGGTGCCCTGGCCAGAGCTTTATAGTTGATGGGCTAAAACTTGGCATGTAGGTGCGGTTGGACCGTGTAATTTGCACCTGGGGTTACGATTTTTGATTAACAAATTTTGGACACATCTTTAACACCTTTCAAAATTTGTCTGGTCCATAACTCAAAATATGTTTTACTAACCCCGCAAATTTTATTTCACATTTGGATTCACCATAAAATTCTGCGTCTTATGGGAGAAGAAACTTTTCAATAAAGGGGTCAATTTCTGCCAATAAATGGGGGTTGAAATTTCTTTGTTTACTCACACTTCAATTTCAATAAAACTGTGAAATCTAATTCCATTGTTTCAACTTGTAATAAATATATTGATTTAACTTGTTAAATCTTTCACTAATGTTTCAACTTGAGATAATTTAATTGATTCAACTTATAAATTCCAGCTGGCTTCTATTCAATTGTAGTATTACTATACAATGGATTAAATAAAATATAATAATATAAGGAATTTGTTGACTAAACTCAAATCACCGTGGATAACATTGCTAAAAAAAATAACTAATAATATAATTTATTATCAATACAAAATGAATGAATGGCATTAAACTCAAGATGGTTTATGATAGAAACAAACTCAAATTTATCTACCGTTCCTTGTGACTCGGATCAAATAACAAATGCTTCTTCACACCTTGGGCGTTGATGACTTGGCGAAAAAAAATCCAAAATTGGAGCCTGCGCCGACAGCATGTTTCTTTGGAGGCACTATCAATAAACAACACAAAAATATAGTGCCACCAAAGGAACATGCGTCGGCACAGGCTGCAATTTTGGATTTTTTTTCTATTTTTCTCCGTAGACGGTGCCCTGGCCAGAGCTTTATAGTTTATGGGCTTAAACTTGGTATGTAGGTGCGATGGGACCGTCTAATTTGCACCTGGGGTTACGATTTTTGATTAAGAAATTTTTGACACATCTTTAACACCTTTCAAATTTTGTCTGGTCCATAACTCAAAATATGTTTTACTAAACCCACAAATTTTATTTCACATTTGGATTCGCCATAAAATTCGGCGTCTGATAGGAGAACTAATTTTTCAATAAAGGGGTCAATTTCTGCCATAAATGGGGGTTGAAATTTCTTTGTTTACTCACACTTCAATTTCAGTAAAGTGTTAAATCTAATTCTATTGTTTCAACTTGTAATAATTATATTGATTTAACTTGTTAAATCCTACTCTAGTGATTCAACTTGCGATTATTATATTGATTTAACTTATAAATTCCAGCTGGCTTCTATTTAATTCTAGTATTACTATACAATTGATTAAATTAAATAATATAATATAAGGAATTTGTTGACTCAACTCAACCAACCATGGATAACATTGCTAAAATAAATAACTAATAATATAACTTATTATCAATACATAATGAATGAATGGCATTAAACTCAAGATGGTTTATGATAGAAACTTACTTCAAATTTATCTACCGTTCCTTGTGACTCCGACCAATTAACAAATGGTTCTTCACACCTTGGGCGTTGATGACTTAGCGAAAAAATACAAAATTGCAGCTTGTGCCGACAGCATGTTCCTTTGGAGGCACTATCAATAAACCACCACCAAAATATAGTGCCACCAAAGGAACATGCGTCGGCACAGGCTGCAATTTTGGATTTTTATTATTATTATTATTTATCCGTAGCCACTCCACAGAACAGAGTTTTATCAACTAAGAGCCCAAATTTTAGGATGGGTGTCTCATGGGTTACAGATGTGCACCTGGGGTCACGATTTTTTATTACATTTCTTTGGACACATAAATGCACCTGTTTAATATTTGAAAAAGAACAATAAATAGTGCGCGAATATTTAATTTATATGCATTCGATAGATAATTAAATTCTACACCTTTTCACAGTGCACGAATTTTTAAATTGGGTTTCGTTTGTGCCACAATTGAGTTGCAAGTTTCCTTTGTTTACTAACACTTCAGTTCAATTGAAAGTGTTAAATATAATTCTATTGTTTCACCTTGCGATAATTCTAGTGATTCAACTTGTGAGATCGAGTAGGCTTCTATTTTATAATTGAAAACTAAGATTCTACATTCCATAACAACGACAGATTATGTGATTATATTTATTTCTGCTTAGAATATTCTTGCACAATGGATACATGACAAATTTAATTCTAATTAATTCGCTCTGTGTTTAACTTATAGAGATGGTTCCAAATAGATTAGAGGGATTATCGAGTGCGCTGAATTCAAATATGATAGTGAAATTCAATTTAGATTAATAATAATTACAAATAATTGAACTTAATTTATTTTGATGTACATAATATTGGTAGATTAATTAAATATTATACTAATTATCTAAATTTCATTAATCTCAGAAATGATATAAGATGGAAACAAACTTTCAATTTATCAATTAGTCCTTATGGCACGTGCCACCTATACAAGTGGGTCTTGACACCTTGAGGTGATGATTACATCGTTAAAAAAATGTGTGTTTTACAATTTTGTTAGGATGTTGGGTGATGACCCAACACTCACATAAAAAATGCTGAGTCATCAGCTATTATATTCTACTCAAACTTGAATATCTCTAAAATGAAGTGAGCAAAATGGAAACTTCCACAACTCTAAGGGTCGATGCCTTCTGTAACACCTTTTTGAAATAATTTAACACCTTCATGGTGATGATGACTAGGGGAAAAAAAATCCTAAATTGCAGCTTGTGCCGACAGCATGTTCCTTTGGAGGCACTGTCAATAAACCACCACCAAAATATAGTGCCACCTAAGGAACATGCGTCGGCACAGGCTGAAATTTTGGATTTTTTTTTTCTCCGTAGACGGTGCCCTGGCCTGAGCTTTATAGTTGATGCGCTGAAACTTGGCATGTAGGTGCGATGGGACCGTCTAATTTGCACCTGGGGTTACGATTTTTGATTAACAAATTTTTGACACATCTTTAACACCTTTCAAAATTTGTCTGGTCCATTACACAAAATATGTTTTACTAAACCCCTAAATTTTATTTCATATTTGGATTCACCATAAAATTCTGCGTCTGATGGGAGAAGAAAACTTTCAATAAAGAGTTTTATTTCTGCCATAAATGGGGGTTGAAATTTCTTTGTTTACTCACACTTCAGTTTCAGTATAACTGTTAAATATAATTCCATTGTTTCAACTTGTAATAATTATATTGATTTAACTTGTTAAATCTTACTCTATTGATTCAACTTGCGATAATTAAATTGATTCAACTTATAAATTCCAGCTGGTTTCTATTTAAATGTAGTATTACTATGCAATGGATTAAATATAATATAATAATATAAGGAATTTGTTGACTAAACTCAAATCACCGTGGATAACATTGCTAAAATAAATAACTAATAATATAATTTATTATCAATCAACAAAATATAGTGCCACCAAAGGAACATGCGTCGGCACAGCTGCAATTTTGGATTTTTTTTTAATTACTTCCCCGTAGACGGTGCCCTGGCCAGA
The DNA here is from genome assembly GCA_028753945.1 of Hexactinellida sp. DTS-2022. Lineage (NCBI taxonomy): Eukaryota > Metazoa > Porifera > Hexactinellida > Hexactinellida sp. DTS-2022. Next base: position 3,714,587 of record JAPNXP010000011.1, on the reverse strand, counting down.
CATTTATACATTGAGAGCTGAAACTTGGCATGTAGGTTCGGAGTGACCGTCTAATTTGCACCTGGGTTTACGATTTTTGATCAAACAATTTTAACACCTATTTAAACTAATTATGGCTATTACATGAAATCATACCTTGTGAATTTGATAAAATTTTCATATTGGATAGCTAATTTAATTCTACACCTTTTGGAAAATAAAAAATACAAAACTTTATGTTAATTTATGCCACAAATCGGGGTTTAAATTTCTTTGTTTACTCACACTTCAGTTTCAGTAAAACTGTTAAATCTAATTCCATTGTTTCAACTTGTAATAAATATATTGATTAAACTTGTTAAATCTTACACTATTGTTTAAACTTGCGATAATTATATTGATTCCACTTGTGAAATCGAGTAGGCTTCTATTTAATAATTGAAAAACTAAGATTTTACATTCCATAACAACAACAGATTATGTGATTATATTTACTTCTGCGTGAATATTCTGCACAATGGATACACTGACATAACTAATCGCTCTGTCTTCAACTTATAGAGACTGTTACAATTAGATTATTGGGGTTATCGAGTGCGGTGAATTCAAGTATTATAGTGAAATTCAATCTAAATTAATAATTATTGCAAATAATTGAACTTAATTTATTTTGCTGTATATAATAATGGTGTTAAATAATTAATAAATTAATTAAATATTTATACTAATTAGCTAAATTTCATTAATCACAGAGATTATACAAGAAAGAAACAAACTTTCAATTTATCAATTGGTTCTTATGCCAGGTACCACCTATACAAGTGGGTCTTGACACCTTTAGGTGATTATGACATCGTCAAAAAAAATTATTTTTACAAATTTTGTGAATGAATTAATTCGCATGGGTTGGTTGGAGTTGGGTGAATACCCAACACGCACCTAAAAAATGATGACTCAGCACATATTATATTCTACTGAAACTTGAATATCTCTCAAATGAAGTGAGCTAAATGGAAACTTCCACCTCTCTAAGGGTCGTAGCCTTCTGAAACACCTTTCTGAAATAATTTAACACCTTCATAGTGATGATGACATGGCGGACCACGGGATTTACGGGTCGCACCCTAGTATATTACTTATATAGATGCTTATAATTTGTTTATTAGAGGTCATCGAGAGTGCGGAATTGAAATTTGATAACCAAATAATTAATTAATTATTCATGACAAAATAATTTAACTTAATAATTGTAAGTTGACATTGAAATTGGTGTTAAATTATAAATAATATTAATTAATATTTATACAAATTAATTAAATATCATAAATCTCAGAAATCAAATAAGATAGAAACAAACTTCCAATTTATCAATTGATCCTTATGCCACGTAACACCTCTACAAATGGCTCTTGACACCTTGAGGTGATGATGACATCGTCCAAAAAATGTATTTTTACAATTTTGTTAATTCGATATTTAAAATGGGTTAGTCGATGTTGGGTGATGACCCAACACTCACATAAAAAATGCTGAGTCATCAGGTATTAAATTCTACTGAAACTTGAATATCTCTCAAATGAAGTGAGCTAAATGGAAACTTCCTACACTCTAAGGGTTGTAGCCTTCTGAAACACCTTTCTGAAATAATTCAACACCTTTACAGTGATGATGACTTGGCAAAAAAAAATCCAAAATTGCAGCCTGTGCCGACAGCATGTTCCTTTGGAGGCACTATCAATAAACCACCACCAAAATATAGTGCCACCAAAGGAACATGCGTCGGCACAGCTGCAATTTGGATTTTTATTATTATTATTTTTCTCCGTAGACGGTGCCCTCGCCACACCTTTATACATGGAGGGCTGAAACTTGGCATGTAGGTGCGGAGTGCCCTTCTAATTTGCACCTGGGGTTACAATTTTTGATTAACAAATTTTGTACACATCTTTAACACCTTTCAAAATTTGTCTGGTCCATAACTCAAAATATGTTTCACTAAACCCCCAAATTTTATTTCATATTTGGATTCATCTTAAAATTCTGCGTCTGTTGAGAGAAGATTTTTAAAAATGGGTTTAATTTTGCCATAAATGGGGGTTGAAATTTCTTTGTTTACTCACACTTCAATTTCTGTAAAAGTGTTAAATCTAATTCCATTGTTTTAACTTGTAATAAGTATATTGATTTAACTTGTTAAATCTACTCTATTGTTTCAACTCGCGATAATTATATTTATTTAACTTGTTAAATCTTTCTCTATTGTTTCAACTTGCGATAAATATAATGATTCAACTTATAAATTCCAGCTGACTTTATTTAATTGTAGTAATACTGTATAATGGAATAAAGCAAATTAAATTAAATAAGGAATTTATGAGCTTAAACCAAACTCACCGTGGATAACATTGCTAATATAAATAGCTAATAATATAATTTATTATTTGTCCGAATTTCTTACTAATTTCTGTAAGTTCTGCATTTGTCCGAATGGATTTTTGTAAATTCTGCATTTGTCTTTTTGTAAGTTCTGCATTTGTCCGAATGGACTTTTGCAAGTTCTGCATTTGTCCGAATGGACTTGTGCAACTTCTGCATTTTTCCGAATGGATTTTTGTAAGTTCTGCATTTGTCCGAATTTAATTTTTTTAATTTTGGTAATTTATATATTTTTCTAATCTTATTAGCTATGTTTTAATGTTTAATGCTGATTTTTCATGACAGTAATAAATATACGTACGTAGATTGAATAAGAATTAATTAATATAGATCTGTAACCTTTGATCTATGTTACTGCGACATATAGGGCAGGACTGTCCCAGATCTACTAGATGTTGGCTGCAATCAATACAAAATGTTGCATGCCTGCAGGGCATCAAAAGCCATGCTGATATCCGTGGACCAAGGCATATGGTGCAATTACCCATGTTGATAACTTCCTCTTCCAGTTCATCTTCATTATCTTCTGAGTCACTCAGAGCAATTTTCTTAAATCTCTTGCAACCAATTGTGTTGCTCATGGCCTGTAAAAATTGCCATGGTGTATACTCTCCATTCCTAAATCTTTCTTTGAATGTAATCTTCTCCTCATCGATATGGACATAAATAGGCTTCCTTGCACGACTAATCTCCCTTCCTTGCCGTTTTTTACCAATGTCATTGTCTGTATCTATAATGATATCGTTTAGTTGTGACAAAAATGACCATATTCTAGGATGAGAAGTCCGAATCCTAGCTTTGAGTTTGGAGTGGTAGCTTTCGGCTCCATTATTTGTAGAGATGCTTAATTCAAAGATAGAAAGTTCTTCTGGAGATATGTGAGTGAGCCAGTATTTTTTGATATATTTCTTCAGCTTTCCCACTATTAATGCTTCACTTCCATCTAAACTTGGCGTTACAATCAAATTGAATGTGGGAGAGATCAGAGAGGCAGGTAAAAATGGAAGAGCCATCAACAGACGGGTGAACTTGGAAATTTCTGGGTTACTTTTGAAACCGTGTGTTAAACCAAGTTTTTGAACTTTTGCCCAAATGCATTGGGTATAGTGGAAAAGACACCCGTAGATGCGAATTTGTGGAAAGACATCTTTAAATGCATTTCTAGAAGCTCGCTCCCAATCTGACATTGAAGCTATTGGTTTTAAGCCAGGTATGTATGAGATGAGACTTTCTAAAACTGCCCTATATAAATATTGTGTCTTCGCTGTCATTAAGCAATGTATTGCAGGAATAGTGTGCCTTCCAACAGCTACGAATATAGTCCATAACTGATAGAACTGAATCGGAACCGTATCAAAAGTTCCATCAAATTGTATGTGATGGCTTCAGCAATTGTTTCCCTTATTTAATTGGAAAAGAAGACCACGGCAGTTTGGTTTTCACTCGTGACAGAATATTGAAAATGTATTCCAAGAGGCGTAGTCCCTAATATCTCTAGAAATTCAGTAGCTGTTCGAGGAATTTTTGGTTGAGAAGTTTTTCTTGCGCGATACATAGCTGATTCGCACTCTGCAAACGAAATATCACGGGCACAAGGATTGTTTCTAGTTATATCATCAAAAACGTTCCTGAGGCTTGATGTTTGCACCTGCTTAGCAACCGTCTTGCATTTGGTTTTCAACTGGTGGACCTCGGTTTTGTATTCAGATACTTCGTGGTTGTGTAGATGCATAGGTGTTATCAAATTTCTTGTGCGATTCAATTTGCTTGTGCAGCCACTCCTAAAGATGGCACATTTCAGGTAAACATAACTTTCCGTGATCTTAGATTGGAAATATTTAAAACCATCGGTAGTAGTAAAACGTTGCCTACACAACATTTGTATTCTGCTGTTGTGAACTCCATGATAAATAAATGTTGAAAATAGATGTGTTGCTATCTTTGGAATTGACTATTTATGCATTTATGATTCAACTAGTGTTTCACCCACAAAATCAACAATATGGTTGTTGGTTGTTCGATAACACTATTTGTTTTATTTCAGCCATTGTTAATTATTGGAACAACACTTTTGATCAATGAATATTCAATAATGGTCAATTCGGACAAATGCAGAACTTGCAAAAGTCCATTCGGACAAATGCAGAACTTGCAAAAGTCCATTCGGACAAATGCAGAACTTACAAAAGTCCATTCGGACAAATGCAGAAATTACAAAATTCCATTCGGACAAATGCAGAAATTACAAAATTCAATTCGGACAAATGCAGAACTCACAAAAATCCATTCGGACAAACGACAACTGGAAAATTCGGACAAACGACAACTCAATAATTCGGACAAATGCAGCTTCCCCTTTATTATCAATACATAATGAATGAATGGCATTAAACTCAAGATGGTTTATGATAGAAACTAACTTCAAATTTATCTACCGTTCCTTGTGACTCGGACCAATTAACAAATGGTTCTTGTCACCTGAGGCGTTGATGACTTGGCGAAAAAAAATCCAAAATTGCAGCATGTGCCGACAGCATGTTCCTTTGGAGGCACTATCAATAAACCACAATCAAAATATAGTGCCACCAAAGGAACATGCGTCGGCACAGGCTGCAATTTTGGATTTTTATTATTTCTCCATAGACGGTGCCCTGGCCACACCTTTATACATTGAGGGCTGAAACTCGGCATGTAGGTTCGGAGTGAACGTCTAATTTGCACCTGGGGTTACGATTTTTGATCAAATAATTTTAACACCTATTTAAACTAATTATGGCTCATTACATGAAATCATACCTTGTGAACTTGATAAAATCTTCATATTGGATAGCTAATTAGTGTGCTTCTTCTAGTAAAAAACGTTATAGTAGGGTCCTACTATAGTTTTATACTTTAAGTGCACACTATTGAATTTACCTCTGTCGGACTTCCGGCTTGCCGGCCCTACGCGATGGCCTGACTAGACCATTGGTGATAGAGATTTATAATTTTGACAGGAGATATAGAATTCCCTGAAGATGATGACCTCGAAGCCCGAAATCTCAATTTCGCTTTTGTTCATCAGTTAAATCGAAATATGTATTCTGGTCCAGTGACTCTTTAATAATTCGAATTATCAATTGAAATTATAGAGGTTGTATTCTCCTAAGGATGTTCTTTCTATATATCAATAAAATGAATAGGTCGCTAACCAACTCTAGGTTTTATTAACGATTATTTACATAAATCAGCCATCTTCTCCATATTGTAATTACTCTATAGTATACTGAATACTATAGATTATAGAATATAGTATTACATAAGCCTACTATCTGCTAGATAATGACTGTTATTAATTGGTTTGTAAGTGAATATGTGTTTCATAAAAGTGCAATGAAAACACTTGGAAGTTGGAACATTTTTCAAGTTGTTGATGATGTCAAATAATGAATTATATTATTCAAATAGTAACGTAAATACTACACGTATTCCTAATTCTATTTGTAATAATTAATCTTCAATTAATTTAAATATTTGAAGTCTTCACAATTCAAACATTAATTAAATTATATTACACTAAAATAAAATGTAATTTGAATATTCAAATTCTAGTTAAATCTGGAAGTGCAATCAGAAGGAGCACACTCCCATCCCGTCTGTGAGGGGTTTTTAATTCTACACCTTTTGGAAAATCACAAATATACAACTGTGTGTTGTTTTATGCCACAAATCGGGGTTTAAATTTCTTTTTACTAACACTTCAGTTTCAGTAAAACTGTTAAATCTAATTCCATTGTTTCAACTTGTAATAAATATATTGATTAAACTTGTTAGATCTTACACTATTGTTTAAACTTGCGATAATTATATTGATTCCACTTGTGAAATCGAGTAGGCTTCTATTTAATAATTGAAAACTAAGATTTTACATTCCATAACAACAACAGATTATGTGATTATATTTACTTCTGCGTGAATATTCTGCACAATGGATACACAGACATAAATAATCGCTCTGCCTTTAACTTATAGAGACTGTTCCAATTAGATTATTGGGGTTATCGAGTGCGGTGAATTCAAGTATTATAGTGAAATTCAATCTAAATTAATAATTATTGCAAATAATTGAACTTAATTTAATTTGCTGAACATAATAATGGTGTTAAATTATAAATAATATTAATAATTATTTATACTAATTAATTAAATATCATAAATCTCAGAGTTCATAGAAGATAGAAACAAACTTTCAATTTATCAATTGGTCCTTATGGCACGTGCCACCGATACAAGTGGGTCTTGACACCTTGAGCTGATGATGACATCGTCAAAAAAATGTATTTTTACAATTTTGTGAATTAAATAATTCGCATGGGTTGGATGCAGTTGGGCGAACACCCAACACGCACTTAAAAAATGCTGAGAGCATCACAGATTATATTCTACTGAAACTTGAATATCTCTCAAATAAAGTGAGCAAAATGGAGACTTCCAACTCACTAAGGGTCGTTACCTTTTGAAACACCTTTCTGGAACAATTTAACACCTTCATGGTGATGATGACATGGCAAAAAAAAATCCAAAATTGCAGCCTGTGCCGACAGCATGTTCCTTTGGAGGCACTATCAATAAACAACCAACAAATATAGTGCCACCAAAGGAACATGCGTCGGCACAGGCTGCAATTTTGGATTTTATTATTTATCCGTAGCTCATCCACAGAATAGAGTTTTATTAACTAAGAACCCAAATTTTCAGGACAGGTGTCTCATGGGTTACAGATGTGCACCTGGGGTCACGATTTTTGATTATTACTTTTTGGACACATTTTTACATCTGTTTAATGTTAGAAAAAGAACAATATATTGTGAACGAATATTCAAATTATATGCATTCGATACAAAATTAAATTCTACACCTTGTCACAGTGCACGAATTTTCAAATTGCCTTTCATTTGTGCCACTATTGAGTTGCAAATTCCCTTTGCTTACTAACACTTCAGTTTAATTGAAAGTATTAAATCTAATTCTATTATTCCAACTTGTGAAAATTATATTGATTCCACTTGTGAGATCGAGTAGGCTTGTATTTTCTAATTGAAAATTAAGATTATATATTCCATAACAACGACAAATTATGTGATTATATTTCCTTCTGCAAGAATACTCTTAAAATATTTTAATATACTGAAGTAATTAATCATAATTAATTCAGTCTTTATTTGACTTATAAAGATGCTTCCAATTTGTTTATTAGGGATTATCGAGGGTGCGGAATTGAAATATGGTAGACTAATTAATTTTATTTACTATTTATGACAAATAATCAAATTAATAAATTTAAGTTTACATTGAAATTGGAGTTAAAATATTAATAATTATTTATACTAATTTGATAAATAGCATTAATCTCAGAAATGATACAAGATAGAAACAAACTTCCAATTGATCAATTGGTCCTTATGCCAAGTAACACCTCTACAAATGGGTCTCGACACCTTGAGGTGATGATGACATCGTAAAAAAATGTGTTTTTACAATTTTGTAAATTATATATTTCGAATGGGTTGTTTTGTGTTGGATGAACACCCAACACGAAAATAAAAATTGCTAACTCATCACCTATTACATTGAATGAAACTTGAATACCTCTGAAATGAAGTGAGCTAAAACGAAACTTCCAACTCACTAAGGGTCGTTGACTTTTGAAACACCTTTCTGAAATAATTTAACACCTTCATAGTGATGATGACATAGGCGCCGAAAGTGGGGGGGTCAGGGGGGGTTACACCCTCCCTGGTTTTTGTCAGGGAGGGTTTCACCCCCCCTGGCTGAGGAAAGAGTCAGGAAGGGTATACCCCTCCTGGTTGGTCAGGCAGGGTATATTAGACATATTCTTTATTGTTAAAGTAGAAAACATATACGTAAACCCATTGAAAAAATATAATTCCATAAGGAGTCCTTCTAAATAACATTGGATTATTAATATATGTATACAATTATGCCCGTCAACATAATGATTTTCAGCCACCATACCAGTGGCGAAACAGGGGGATGCGCTAGGGGGGGCGCGTTCCCCCCCTCCCGTAAATTGAAGGGGGGCAACATTATTGGTGCGGGTGTTACCGTTCCCTCTGGATAGAAAATACAATATTCAATATAATTTAGTACAATAAAATATACGTATAATTCATTCAAAACAAATTGATATCTGGGTATCTCGTAGTCCATTTTTTTCTGGGGGGCTTGCCCCCAGAACCCCCCAAGGATTGCTCGCAACACTCGCTCCACGCGCCCCAACTTTAATCTTATACTTATAAACTTTGCGACAATGCGCCATAGGAATCGTTTTTTTGACCTTTCACATTTTTAAATGTAAAGTTACACCCCCCCTGGCGCTGGAGAGTTTCGGCGCCTATGGATGATGACATGGCGAAAAAAAATCCAAAATTGCAGCCTGTGCCGACAGCATGTTCCTTTGGAGGCACTATCAATAAACAACCACAAAAATATAGTGCCACCAAAGGAACATGCGTCGGCACAGGCTGCAATTTTATATTCCAAAGCCCAAGCTGTTCTGAAGGGATAAAGCTCAATGAGAATGACTATTTTACTGATGCTGAAATACAAGATAATTATGATACTCTGACTGAGTTCAATGGAGAAACAGACGATAATATTCCAAATCCATTTCTTAGAAATTGGATAGAACATATTATTTCCAAGGTTCGCAGAATTATCATATTTTCGAAGATCTCCAGTTAAGAATTATATTCTCCAGAAATACGTAATGAAGTGAAGGGGGGAAATCAGTCTTATTGCGATGATAGAGGGATTTATTGTTCTTAAATGTATAGCATTAATTGAAATTTTTCGACAGAAAGAATTACCTAAATTGATTTGGAAATTCTTCATGGGTCACCAATGTTGACCCATGGTTCACTATGATTATCATAGCCCCACCAACTATCACTTTATGGCAGTGGCATAGCTAGGAATAGAATTTACCTGGGGCACACCTGGGGTTACTTACTAATGCCACACCTGGGAGACAGGGCCTTAGCAAGCTCCTGAATGATTGTACGGTTTGTGATTCTAATACCATATGCCCATATCAGAATAGTGTAGATTATATGGTGCTGAATCTTATACCGTATATTAAACCATGAGGATTTTTTGTGTTTGTTCAGAATTGATTGAGGAACTAGTAAGAGCTACAGATTTGAAATTTGTTAGGGAGGTGGGGAATACTGTAACTAGAAACAAGTTCAAATATCTAAGAAAAATATTCACATCTTCCATCCCAAAAGGTGCAAAATCTTGAGTCTATATTAAACTCGAGGGTTATCTCAGTATGGAATAGCAGGTAGCATAATCAGTATAAATGGATTTAGTGTCTCTATCAATAGTTAAGTGTGCATTATATTATAGAGTGCCTATGTGAGCCGTAATTTAATTGGTTGAAAGTAAATGCTATTTGTCCTTATATAAACCTAAGTACGGATATAAATTACTGCTTACGGGGCCACTGCTCAATAAGTTTGGGATTCCCTACTCTGCTACCTATATGCTATCAGTAGATTCTGCTAATGGTCAATCTATAATCCGGACATTTGTACTAAAAAAGAGGACAGTTAAAATAATTCCTATATGATTTCCAGTATTATATCAACCTGTGAATGAGGCCTTCGAACGTTACGTAACGCTTCCAAGAGGGAAAAGGATTACGAATGTGACAGACCGTACTTTATATTACAAAATTGCAAAAAACGTGACTTAAGAAGAGGGATGTATAATTTTCCTTAAATCCCGTTGCATTCCACAGTATTTAAGTACTACCGGCATAGCATTTGAAAAGGTACATATTTGAATTACTAATTACAACGAGGGCCGCAGCCTGCAGGCCCGAGTGCAAGTTGTAAGAAAGCGCGTAGCGCAGAAAAGTAGCTTGTTAAGTATTATAAACTTGTTTATACTCAACGGCATTAAGTTTTAAAACTTAATGCCGCTAGCAGTAGTAATCTTCAGGAACGGATCCAAAAAAATTTGTAGTTTCTCCTGAAGGGACAAGTTCGCTGGATAATCGGTCTCTCTTCCGCAGGGTTGAAGCATCTGTGAATTTAACATTATGAACACCGAACGAGTGTAGCGAGCCAGCAAAAAGAATAATTATCCGAACTTCAATTAACCGAACACGCTCAGTGTTCCTATTTCATATCCCATTACATAGTAGTCTATGTATCGCGAGACCTCTATAATCCGAACCCTTTGGACTTGTCCCAACAAGTCTGGTTAGTCGAAGTTGCAGTAATTAAAAAAATCCAAAATTGCAGCCTGTGCCGACGCATGTTCCTTTTGTGGCACTATATTTTGGTGGTGATTTATTGATAGTGCCTCCAAAGGAACATGCTGTCGGCACAGGCTGCAATTTTGGATTTTTTTTTTCGCATTGTAATCATCACTATGAAGGTGTTAAATTATTTCAAAAAGGTGTCACAGAAGGCATCGACCCTTAGAGTGGTGGAAGTTTCCATTTAGTTCACTTCATTTTAAAGATACAGTCAGGTTCTTTTATTATGAACATTCAAGGGACCAAAAATTGTGTTCATAATAGAGAGACTTCATAATAAGCGAACTCAACTTAATACAAACCCTATGTAAGTTGTTAAATTGGGACCGTAGGATTTGTTCATAATATAAAATCTTCATATTAAGCAGACGAAATCTTGTTCATAATAAGCAGACCTGACTGTATTCAAGTTTGAGTAGAATATAATAGCTGATGACTCAGCATTTTTTATGTGAGTGTTGGGTCCTCACCCAACATCAACTAACCCATTTTAAATATCGAATTATCAAAATTGTAAAAACACATTTTTTTAACGATGTCATCATCACCTCAAGGTGTCAAGACCCACTTGTATAGGTGGCACGTGCCATAAGGACCAATTGATAAATTGAATGTTTGTTTCTATCTTCTATGATCTCTGAGATTTATGATATTTAATTAATTAGTATAAATAATTATTAATAATTTAACACCAATTTCAATTTCAACTTATATTTATTAAGATTAACTATTTTGTCATAAATAATTAATTATTTAATTTGGCTATCAAATTTCAATTCCGCACACTCGATAACCCCTAAGAAACAAATTGGAAGCATCTTAATAAGTAATATACTGACTGAATTACCTATAATTAATTACGTCATTATATTAACAGTGCAATAATATTCTCGCAGAAGTAAATATAATCACATAATCTGTCGTTGTTATGGAATGTAAAATCTCGGTTTTCAATTGGAAAATAGAAGCCTAGGCTACTCGATCTCACAAGTTGAATCAATATAATAATCACAAGTTGAAACAATAGAATTATTATTAACACTTTCATTTGAACTGAAGTGTGAGTAAACAAAGGGAATTTGCTACTTAATTGTTGCAAAAACGAAGTCCAATTTAAAAATTCGTGCACTGTGAAAAGGTGTAGAATTTTATTCTCTATCGAATGCATACAAATTGAATATTCGGGCACTATTTATTGTTCCTTTTCTAACATTAAACAAGTTTAAAAATGTGTTTAAAAAAATGTAATCAAAAATCGTGACCCCAGGTGCACATCTGTAACCCATGAGACACATATCCTGAAAATATGGGCTCTTAGTTAATAAAACTCTGTTCAGTAGAGAGGCTACGGACAAATAAAAATCCAAAATTGCAGCCTGTGCCGACGCATGTTCCTTAGGTGGCACTATATTTTGGTGGTGGTTTATTGATAGTGCCTCCAAAGGAACATGCTGTCGGGACAGGCTGCAATTTTGGATTTTTTTCCGCCAAGTCATCATCACTTTGAAGGTGTTAAATTATTTCAGAAAGGTGTTTCAGAAGGCAACGACCCTTAGAGTGGTGGAAGTTTCCATTTAGCTCACTTCATTTGAGAGATATTCAAGTTTCAGTATAATATAATAAGTGATGAGTCAGGATTTTAATGTGAGTGTTGGGTGATCACCCAACACCAACCAACCCACTCGAAAAATATTATTCAAAAAATTGTAAAAACACATTTTTTTGACGATGTCATCACCACTTCAAGGTGTCAAGACCCATTGTGGAGGTGTTACGTGGCATAAGGATCAATTGATAAATTGGAAGTTTGTTTCTATCTGGTATAATCTCTGAGATTTATGATATTTAATTAATTAGTATAAATAATTATTAATATATTAATAATTTAACACCATTATTATGTACAGCAAAAAAAGTCAATTATTTGAAATTACATATCATTAATTTTAATTTAATTTCACCATCATATTTGAATTCAGCGCACTCGATGACCCCTATAATCTAATTGGAACCGTCTCTATAAGCTAAACACAGAGCGAATTAATTAGAATTGAGTACCAGGCGAGATTGAGTCTCATTTTCGCCTGAAACTCATTTTCGCCTAGGCGAGATTGAGTCATACTTATAGAAAATGTTTAACTAAATATTATGGGTTGTTAAAAATTGATTATATTCCAGATCTAATCCAGTTATTTGTTCACTTCTAAATGTGAATACTAGGCAGACAAGTATGCTGAATACGAATTTGACATTCACAAATTTATATTATGTCTATTTGTTGTTGTTACTGACAATATAGGTAAACAAATTAAGGAATATTCCAAATTAATATAGAGACTAGCGGTTATTTTAAGTAATTGCATAGTATGCTAAATACGAATTTAGAATTAACTACATATGTACTTGCAAATAAGGGCTGTTTGTTGTTAAAGTTGGGGAATTAATTACTAAGAATAAGATTGAGATTTTAAAATATAACTAAGTAAGCAAACTAATATAATATTGTACGTATATAGATTAATATTGAAGACTTGACAAAATCAATACGAGTCCTTTTGTAAGTTAATTATATTGCGTGGTAAAGTGTAAATTATACATGATAATGAATTAAGTGGAATAGTTCAGTATTCCTTTAGCAAAAGCGAACGAGATTATAGGCTCGTAATAAATATTTTTCCTAATCTACTCGCGAATTCAAACCATTTAACTCAAGCCACCAGTTTAATCTCCAATACATATAGTTTTCAATACATTCACTACATAAACAGAACATAATTAATCGCGACAAATTCTTAAATTAATGTTGAGTTTATTGATAAGCTGGTTGTGTTGTTAGTTGGTTTAATAGCTGGTTTTTGCTGTTAAATCAGCTTATCAATATCACTAAGTTGAGAATGTGTAGCGAGTAAATGAGTAATTACGTTCTAATTATGTAGTAAATGTGTTTAAAACTTTAAATGTGCATCTATAAATTAACAATACAAAGGCTAGGCTCTGGTATGGTTGGTAGGGCCATGGACATACAAAAGTTTGCCAATTGAATCACCAATGTGCAATGATCTCACAATGTCACCGTAATGGACTAACCTATGGGCCCCACTAATCCCATTCCGAGACTACGTCAAACTCCGTATAGTGGGAATTCTCCGAATCTAAGATGTTGACATTTTTCAGACTACTTTCTCAATATTGGAAAAATAGTCTAAAAATAACAATTGTTATAATATGCAAACAGAGATGGGGCCAAATCCCTAGGGAATTAGAGTTTTAAAGATTTTAAGATTAATCCCAGTCCATTCAGAAGGGATTGGGAATTAATCAGAAAATCTCAAACTCAAGGTCAATGTGTAGGAATTAAGTAACTTCTAAATGATATTACTTCGAAACTGCTCTGAATTGGTGAATGACAAATATGACATGTTAATCCAAGTTATTTTATTTAATGCTGCAATCTACACCAATTTGCATGTCTACAGGTCTGAAAGTAATTTCGTTTCTCGTAGATTCAAACAAACAACAAATGTGTATTGTAATTATATGTAATATAAATTATATTATTGATAATAGATAATTATTTAGAAGCTTCATTATACTTTACTTTCACTAAGTAATATAATCTTTGGACAGGTGCGAAGTCAGCCCTAACTATAGTGGGTGTCAAGTGCGTAGGAGTAAGTATAGCCAGCGACCCTAATGGGGGCTCAGCAGAAAACCTCTTACACATTAAGAGGCCTTGTTAAATGTTAATTCAGGAGCACTTTCTATAAAAAGGTGCAATGTAACAACTGAAAAAGAAATCGCACTGTACATATATTGACTGTGAAAACTAACTAATATGATTAAATTCTTGAGCTCAGCTATGGACGCAATTGCAATTGCATCTCTTACGAAAAAAGAGCACAAGCCTTAGTATATTGATTATCTTTCTTTTGGATACAAACAACTTGTGACCTTCAGATGTTCTATATTTTGAACAGCGATTTTATTTATATTGAGTCAAAGTAAAATCCATGTTAATTAAATATCAATTACTAAATAGCATTAATAATATTTCTTATACGATTATTAGCCAATACATCATCATGTTTAAATAAAACACAAGATCTGAAAAGTACATACAGTCAACTCCGCTTAATAGAGCCACCTCGGGACCAGTTTGTTTTGACCCAATTAAGCGGATAAACTGATTAACCGGTGGCTCTATTAAGCGGAGTTGACTGTATATCAACAAATATTGTGTTGAGTGAAAACATAAATAAATTACAACTGTTATTGAATACTCACATTAGACACTACGATAATTTATAAACAGTCGGAGAAATGCCAGCATAAAACATAGAGAGGATAAGGTTAAGGATAAGGTTATCCACCAGTTGTAATTCTGGTAGTTCAATAATTGTTTTGTTATCTCGTAACCTATCTTATTCAAGAGGTTTTGATCCGGCTGTCTATTAACGGCCACCCCAAATAATATTATGAGGGGCGAAACGATACCTATTTTAATTTGAACATACAGCTACAGACTAGACTCAATTCACAGGTCTAGACTAAATTTGGTTATCCGGGTGACCGCTTAACCGCTGCTAATATTGGTTAACTGTTACAAATTTATTTGAGCAGTTAACCGGTCTGTTAATCTAGTTAAATAATATCAATGTAATTGAGTATATAAAACCCTAATTTAAATTATATTAATTTTGTTAGAATATGGTAATCTTAGATCTATGCATTTCCATACGTAGTAAATTCCTATAAACCAAGGGTGGGGTTGTTAACCGTTCTGAGGCTACAGTTATGATTCGTTTTGTTTATACTACAGTGTAGGACTCCGTATTATAAAGTATTACCCCATAAGTAGTGCATTAACTAATACATTTCGCAATTTGGGCAAGTTAGAAATAGTGTAGTTACAGAAAATATATAATGTGGTCATTGTGGTGATGAGAAATGGATTTATGATCATCATTTCCAACAAAATTCAGATATTTTTAATTATTTATACTGTACTTCCTCGCTAATCCCAACAGAGGTGTTCCGATTTTAAAAATTCTGTTCCGATTAGTGAAGTAATACATTTTCTATTGGCCTTTATTACATAAGATTCCGATAATTTGGATCAAACTTGTCCAAAGCTTTTTAATCCAAACTAAACATGTAGTATACTACCTAATCAATTGTCTGAGACTTATTAATTTATAATTCCATTGTAATATACGTTGGATCTCCCGTTCGGACTAGCGAGATTTACTGGATGATAATTTCCAAATAATACTGCTGATTATCAACAGACCGGCTAACTGGTTAACGAAATCTGTAACCGCTAACCGATATTTAATAGCAACAGTTAAGCGGTTAGCCAGCCGGTTAACAAATCAGCCTTGTAAAAACAATAGTTAAGGGTGGAGTTGGTAACCGTTTTGAGGCCACGGTTAGGATTGTCTTCACACTACGGTTAACCGGTTACCTGCCACTGAAAGGTATAACAAATTCTATAGACATTTCTCAGAAAATATCTAAATTGTAGTAACGAAAAAGACATTCTTTTAGCCAGTACTCTATAAGTACAATTAACTGCGTACAAGTTTATCACTTCAGGTTACTTCTACACTGTGGTGTCACCAAAATATATCATGTGACCATGGGCGTCAATCCTGGGGGGGACGGGGGGGACGCATCCCCCCCACTTTTTGGAGTGGGGGGGGACACCGATATAATTTGTCCCCCCCCACTTTTTGTCAGGATTGGATTCAATTACTGTTTGCTTAAGTACAGTTTGATCAAATTTTGACTCGAATCAAGTGATGAAGTAGAAGTTAAGAATTTAACGGATCATAGAATCTTTTTGCATTTTGGGAAAATAATGATAATAAAATTTTTTGATTCCCCTTACCCAGGGTGTGTAGTTGGTGGGGATCAGTTTCATATAGTAACAAGTGTTTCTCAAACTGGATGTCATGAAAAAATTATAGGGCGTCGTGAGATACAATGAATTTCTGAAAGAACACCTTGATATAACTTAAGTGTATCCTTCATATCCTATATCCAAAAAGCGAAAAAAAGTCTATTAACTAGGATTCATCTAGGCGTGCGCGAAGCGCCTCTAGGCACGTTATTTTGGAAGGCTGTTTTTCTAGGCGGGCGAAAATCGAGAGATTCTCTCATAGACGTATGCAAACTGATTATTTTAGGCGCGTGTGAACGAACTCAAACTTACTCTAGGCGCGCAGAAAGTTTAACGAGAAAAAAGCCTGCTATTAGCTCATGTCAAAGGTAATATCTTGAGTATATTCTTATCACCTAGGTTATAAATACTCAACTTCTTAAACAGGATATAAGGGCACAAGAATTGTCCACAATATAAACTCCCATAAACTATTAGGTTCCCATCGTTCCAGTTAAGTGGTACATAAGCTGCTTACAAAAAAGGATTTTTGGTAGGTCTTTGTGGTAGGGAAAGTTCCTCACATCAAATGTGAAAACGTCCCCCCCACTTTGTAGCATGGATTTACGCCCTTGCATGTGACTATGGGTAATCATATAAACAATTATTATATTCTGAACAAAGTGCGTGCAAATTCACACTATTATCCAAAAAATTATACTTCTAATTGTAATATTAACATATCTGTTAACTGATCACTAAAATCCGTGACAGTTAACTGGTATTAGCGGCGTTTAACCAAATCCAGCCTTGATTTAATATTTTCTGAAGGACGAAATGTAGCAGTAGTAAGGAATAAAAGCAAAGCTGAATCTTATTAATTATGTAGTATAAATAATGTTCTACTGTGTTGATCAGCATGGGCGGTTAACCTGTTAACCGTGGCGAGAAATTTAATCGTAACCGTAGCCCCAGAATTTACCATTGAATAAAATATTGGGAACAACAAGATACTCTCCCCTGACTTGAGGGTGGGGTCGACACCTCCATCCTGAGGCTATACAGTAAGTGCATAGGCGTCGTAAATGCAAAGGTCAATCCTTCGGGCCGCCCGGAAATTCCGGGTAATGTCCGGGTAAACTCCGGGTATAGTATTAGTGGCATAGGGGCACCCGGGCGGGTTACGACGCCTATGAGTAGGTGGCTTAGAAATTAGTATTTATCTCAAATATAAATGTCACTAAGTGTCTCTGTAACAACAAACAGCACTTATTTGGAAGTACATATGTAGTTAATTCTAAATTCGTATTCAGCATATGCAATTACTTAAAATAACAGTCTAAAGCTAGTCTCTAGGCCGGTAAATTCTAATATTTTACAAACTTGTTTACCTATATTGTCAATAACAACAACAAATAGACATAATATAAATTTGTGAGTGTCAAATTCGTATTCAGCATACTTGTTTACCTAGTAATATCATTTGGGAGTGAACAAATAGCGGGATTAGATCTGGGATATAATTAATTTTTAACAACCCATAATATTTAGTTAAACATTTTCTATAAGTATGACTCAATCTCGCCCAGGCGAGAATGAGTTTCAGGCGAAAATGAGACTCAATCTCGCCTGGTACTCAATTTCGCCTACAACATATCCATTGTGCAAGAATATTCTAAGCAGAAATAAATATAATCACATAATCTGTCGTTGTTATGAAATATATAATCTTAGTTTTCAATTAGAAAATAGAAGCCTACTCGATCTCACAAGTGGAATCAATATAATCATGACAAGTTTTTAACAATTGAATTAGATTTAACACTTTCAATTGAACTGAAGTGTTAGTAAACAAAGGGAATTTGCAACTCAATTGTGGCACAAATGAAGCGCAATTTGAAAATTCGTGCACCGTGAAAAGGTGTAGAATTAAATTCTCTATCGAATGCATTTAAATTAAATATTCGCGCACTATTTATTGTTCTTTTTCTAACATTAAACATGTGCAAAAATGTGGCCAAAAATTTGTAATAAAAAAACGTGACCCCAGGTGCACATCTGTAACCCATGAGACACCCATCCTAAAAATTTGGGCTCTTAGTTAATAAAACTCTGTTCTGTGGAGTGGCTACGGATAAATAAAAATCCAAAATTGCACCCTGTGCCGACGCATGTTCCTTTGGTGGCACTATATTTTGATGGTAGTTTATTGATAGTGCCTCCAAAGCAACATGCTGTCGGCACAAGCTGCAATTTTGGAATTTTTTTTCGCCAAGTCATCAACGCCCAAGGTGTGAAGAACCATTTGTTAATTGGTCGTAGTCACAAGGAACGGTAGATATATTTGATGTTTGTTTCTATCATAAACCATCTAGAGTTTAATGCCATTCATTCATTATGTATTGATAATACATTATATTATTAGTTAGTTATTTTAGCAATGTTATCCACGGTGAGTGAGTTAAATCAACAAATTCCTTATATTATTTTATTTTATTTAATCCATTGTATAGTAAATTAAATAGAAGCCAGCTGGAATTTATAATTGAAATCAATATAATTATTGCAAGTTGAATCAATAGAGTAGGATTTAACAAGTTAAATCAATATAATTATTACAAGTTGAAACAATGGAATTAAATTTCACAGTTTTAATGAAACTGAAGTGTGAGTAAACAAAGAAATTTCAACCCCCATTTATGGCAGAAATTAAACCCTTTTTTGAAGATTTTCTTCTCCCATCAGACGCAGAATTTTAAGAAGAATCTAAATATGAAATAAAATTTTGGGATTTAGTAAAACATATTTTGAGTTATAGACCAGACAAATCTTGAAAGGTGTTAAAGATGTGTCCAAAATATGTTAATACAAAATCGTAACCCCAGGTGCAAATTAGACGTCGACTCCGAACCTATATGCCAAGTTTCAGCCATCTATGTATACAGGTGTGGCCAGGGCACCTGCTACGGAGAAAAAATAATAAAATTAATAAAGGCAGTGATTCCAATACTGGGCCACTATACTATAGTATAGTCGGCACAGTAATAAAAATAAAGGCAGTGATTCCAATACTGGGCCACTATACTATAGTATAGTCGGCACAGTAATAATAATAAAATATATAATAATAATAAAGGCAGTGATTCCAATACTGGGCCACTATACTATAGTATAGTCGGCACAGTAATAATAAAGGCAGTGATTCCAATACTGGGCCACTATACTATAGTATAGTCGGCACAGTAATAAAGGCAGTGATTCCAATACTGGGCCACTATACTATAGTATAGTCGGCACAGTAATAACTAACCAAGGCAGTAAGATTAGAACTGGGCCACTATACTGTAGTATAGTCGGCACAGTAATAACTCAAGAAAATATAGGAGTATTGAGATTTTAACCCACTAATCCCTTGCAGCAGGCCCTAGTAGATCACGGGACCAACAAGGCTGAAATATTGAGTGGGTGCAGTGAGGCCCACCCTAGGTGAGACAACAGAACCTCACCCGCTAACCGGGGCCTCAGCAACGCTAAGCGGGGCATGGCCCGGCTGCCCCCCCCTCCTTGGCTACGCCACTGCTTTCTGGCTACAGGCCTGGAAAGGTTTGGCAAATCAGCTATCGAGTATTTGGTGATCGATTGAATCCCATAGATTCGAATAATGAATAAATGATACCCTGTTTATTTTTATTGAACTTCATCTACAGCTTGCAGATTTTCTAAAAATATCAGCTATGTGAATGTATTCAATAGTTATACTACCAAATTCGCTGTAGATCTCGGTTTCTGGCTACACGTTATTTTCAAAATGTCGTAGCGTCAACACATAGCACATCTAAAATATCAGCCTCAAGATGTATCGTTTAGTATCAGATATCAGATGTCAGTTGTTCATTTGCAAAAGATACATACAGTATTCATACTTATTTGAGTCATATCCCTGTACGGGCTCTAATTTCCCCCTAGACACTCCAATTTTTTTTCTCGCTCGTCTAGGAAAACCGTATACGCATGAATAGGAACTGTTAATATAACAAAATGGTACATTTTTGATAGTGTAGACATTTTTGGGTATCATTTGACTTAAAATACATAATTTTGTCCCAACTAACCCATCCTTGACTTCCAATTAAATGATAATACATTTCCATGCTTATCTCTCTTTGCTAATTGTGACTATTGTAAAAATTTTAAAATGGCTAGACATATGATATTATACACTAATTAAGTATAATAGGCTTGCCACTAAAATAGACAGACCAGTTTCATCTGGTGCCAGTCAGTGGCGTAGCCAGGATACTTGTCAGGGGGAGCCAAGCTTGCTCCAGAAAATTTTTTTCAGACTTTACATATATGGACAGAATATGAGTCTAAAATAGGAACAACTCGACTACTCAACCTTTGAACAGTTGTCGTTCGGAATATTGACCACATAGCGTTCAGTCGAGGGCGAAGCCCCAGAAAACTAGCTGGGATAGCCCCTCCTTCTACCCGTAAATTTTAGCGATCTGGAGGTTATCAAACCCCATTTGCAGCAGGTTTCTGTCAAATGGCTTTTAAACCGATAGTCATTTTCAAGCTTGTTTCCCATCAAAAACCATCAATGCAATATATTATTGTTATTCCTCTGATATATTTACTAAGTTACACAGACTTGAAATGACATTCAAGTTTATTTTTCTTTGATTTAATCCTAAATTTCACAGACTGCTGAGGGTAATTTTAATCTTATGCAGAACATATTATGAGTTGTAGGTTTATCAGAATAGCGCTAATACTACTTAAATAGGGAGCCGTAAGATAAAAATAAGTGCGTATTCCAATAAGTACTTAAATTATTGAATTTATTGAATTCAACTATTCTCAATTAGTTGACAAGTTACTACATCATTTAATATATATATCGCATAGCAGCATTATTGAAATTCGACTACTATACTACCTGTGTAAAATCGGGATGGTTGGACACAGGCCGTTATCCAGGTGTATTGAACGCTCCTAAAGGAGCGTAATTTGGATGGATTTTAATCTAGGCGTACAATATCGAGAGATGCTCCCATAGACTTAATACAAATTGTGCAAACTAGGCGTACAAAATGAAAAATGAACGAGCTCAAACTAAATCTAGGCGCGCTGAAATCTTTGCCTGGATGAAAGCCGGGTTGGACAGTTTGTAATTTTGTCAGGGGGAGCGATTGCTCCCCCTGCTCCCCCATTGGATACGCTACTGTGCCAGTAAGTAGGGCAATCTTTTTATCTACTGCATAAGAATTACGAAATAGAATTTGTTTAAATAAATGTATCCCCTTATTTTAGCTTTAGTTCTCCAAGGTATCAAAAATTTATAGAGATAGTGTATTATTAATGAAGATAACTTACATTATATTCATCTTTTGTCGGCGGATAATATTTCATATAAATAAAATCTCGCAAGTAGATAACAATATAAAGTTGATTTGTTTCATCATTCATTAGATTATCTGAAATTTTGGTACCAAGAGTAGACCTGTTAAACACTTCCTCGAAACGCCTCCAAAATAATTCAGAATTATCTCCTGCGAATTAGAAAGTAAATTATTTCCAAACAATGAACCCTAAATGAGCTATATTGCATATTTAATATTTATGAAATAAAATGTATTTACTCGGGAATAGGGCATCAGACGATCCTAAAACAAGGATCTCAATCCTGGCTGAAATTATTATCTAAGATCCCGATCACGACCCTAATTTCCAAAAGGGTCTACGATCCGATCACGATCCTTTGATAATTCAATCAAGCATATAATATTTAGAATAAATTGTAAGTTTGTTCTTATTTTTTGAGCCAAAAGAGCTCCTCTTATAAACGAATAAATCCCAAAATATATTATTCTAAGGAAATAATTATTTTGTTGTTGAAATTAAACTTCATATTAAGTGGAAATTGGCGTCTATTAATGAGAAAAAGGATCAGGATCTTTTGATAGGAAATCTTCGGTCAGATCCCGATCACGATCCTAGTTTTTAAAACGATTTATAATCCTATGAGGATCTTCAAAAAAGGATCGCGACCCGGATCGTACGATCATGGATCGAAAGATCCTGTTCCCTATTCAGCACACCATGTGGAGGAATTTCTAGATTAAGGGCTTAGGCGAGTTACAAGAAATTAGCATCTCCTATTATTATTACCTGTCAAATTCTTAGTCTCATACATCAGTTTTGATGCAGTCTCTTGTATAAGCCAAGAGAAAGGAAAATTTGCTTTGAAGAATATTCCTCCAACTCCATCATTTATAACAGGAACTTTCCTTCTCGGCAGTAAGGTATCTGAAGAAATTGTATCTTTGTATTGTAACACCTGTAAAAACTCCTCCTTGAAAATATCCTGCCATAGCTTGAATAAACACTGAGGTATATTATCCTTATACAGTGCTAATTCTAAGTTTCCATTCCTATCGACACTAGCAATTAACTCTGAGAGAAGAGGACTAATAGTACTCTCAATATGCAGATTAACAGCTTTATGGAAGGTTCCGGATGAGTGTAAGACCTCTCCACAATTAGCTGTTTGTAACATCCAATCTATATCTATCGATGATTCAAACTGCTCTTTTAACATAAATGTCAATTTCTGACATAAAGGGTGGATGACATCATCTAAACGAGTGCAAACGATTTAACCAATACGTATTTTTGATAATTTTAATATCGATTTGTATCATTATCTAAGCTAAGGCCATACAAAATAAATAACTTGTTTATCATCCCTATCCGTCCCAATTTTTACCCTCCATCCGGATATATTACTATTATCTTATGAAATTAATCGTAAACAAATATTAGCTATAAACGTGTGTAAAGCACTCCTAATGTATCAATTTTTAATAAAACTTGTATTTTAGAGCATTTATTTAATTATTTGAGCATTGTCGTGTGATTTTCTATTAAGTGAAATATTAATATTAATTGTTTTGCATAAGATAATGCGTGACCTACGTTATATAAGGACTATGCACCAACTTTGTGAAACTGGACCATGGATTAAAGGAAGGCTATTGATAAATAGGATATTTATCGTTAATATCTAAATAACTATTAGTGATAGACCGCATAAATGTTCTATAACTATATAGGAACATTGTATTAAGGTATATATAGCACCCTTCAGAATTCAGCTATGCCATCATTTGATTACGTAATCGCTATTTTTGGTGGGTATTATGGTGTTTTTATAGCCTGCTTTTAACATAGTTAGACGCGTTATAAATGTTCAAGATTTGAACATAATGATGCCCAGGACTTGTTAAAAGAAATATAATGAAATTATAAATGGAATGTTGACACATTCCTCGGTTGCCATGGATATGTATATTTCCTAAAATGACCCATAACTTACAAACTATCGATTTTATGTAAACTAGGCTAGTAGTGATCTATCCGCAATATGTAACTTCCTATTCATTGATAATACATTATATATGCCTAACTACAATATTTTTGAGATAATAAGATAATTAGCACTTAATTCCTTATGAGGTAATACACTCATTATCTCAAAGATTATTGTAGTTAGGCATATATAATGTTTTATCAATGAATAGGAAGTTACATATTGCGGATAGATCAGTACTAGCCTAGTTTACATAAAATAGATAGTTTTTAAGTTATGGCTCATTTTAGGAAATATACATATCCATGGCAACCGAGGAATGTGTCAACATTCCATTTATAATTTCGATATATTTCATCTAACTAGTTTTGGGCATCATCATGTTCCAATTTTGAACATTTATAAAGCGTCTAACTATGTTAAAAGCAGGCAATAAAAACTCGATAATACCCACGAAAAATAGCGATTACGTAATCAAATGATGACATAGCTGAATTCTGAAGGGTGCTATGTATACCTTGATACCATGTTCCTATATAGTTATAGAACATTTATAAGGTCTATCACTACTAGTTAATTAGATAACGATAAATATCCTATTTATCAATAGCCTTCCTTTAATCCATGGTCCAGTTTCACAAAGTTGGTGCATAGGCCTTATATAACGTAGGTCACGGATAATGTTATTCGCATTTGGTGGTAATAAAAGATACAAATAAAATCCCGTCCACCGTCCGTCGTCCGTAATTTCTGAAAAAATATGGATGATAAACAATTAATTTATTTTACCAGGCTTAAAGGTGATCTAGCATAATTTTTGACTACTCGCTGAATATGTAGTCTCTCCCACTTTTCTATCACATCCAAGAGTAAATTTCAAAATTCCTTTCTCTATATGCAAGAATAGGATCGATCAAAAATTGTTGCTAACAGCAAAAATGCGGTTAGATGTTAACAACCGAGCTGTTTATGCCCCTACCTATGAGTAAGTTGAAATTTATCTAAAAAATTAAACTTTGTAAATATTGTATTTTGTTCATAATACTGATTTTTTTCTAAATTTCACCTATACTTTATGTACTGTATAGGCCTTCATATAGCCCAGAAATACGCGCAATCTAGGTGATGTAGTTTTCCTAATCGCGCACCCATAGTAGGACCTAATTTTACGCACCCTCACAGATTTTTCCTTAAAATCACGCACCTCTGGGTCCGCAACGCGAACCCAGATGAAGGCCTGATACTATACTTTTCTTTAATTTATGTACATTTAGAACCTGTATTCTCAGTGTAAGAACACGACTGAATTTAAATGTATTTTGGATATGAATTTACTACAGTCAACAACGCTACTACTAGTACATTTTTGTATAGAAATGAATATAACGAGCCCTTCTATCTCAATACGCTTCGCGATGGATGTTTTATTAATTATAATAAACCGACCATTATAGCACCCGTACGTTAAGATTGGACACCTATAATATTGCTTCTTTGACTGATTTATCAACTCTGGGCAAGGGTTGGGTTGGTTAACCGATCCGTGAAACGGTTACAATTCGATTTCTCGCCACGGTTAACCGGTTAACCGGCCGTCCTACTCAATACAATAAATCCTATATAAAAATTCGATTATACTCAGAATAATACTCAGCTGTATAAAGTATAACCGCATAAGTATATTAACTGATAAATTTCGTGCTTTAGGTAAATTTAATGCATTGTTGTCTAAGAAAATTTATTAAGTGGTAATGAGAAATGGATTTAGGACTACATATTCTGAAAAATTTCAAATTTTTTAAATACTTTATACATTAATTTCCCAATAAATCTGCTGAGATTCAACAGACCGGCTAACTGGTTAATAAAATCTCTAACCGTTAACCGATGTCAGCATGCAATGGTTAGCCGGTTAACCGAATCCAGCCTTGCTCTGGGTTAAATTTAATACATACATATTGAATTATAGTATATTTGTATATAATATATTAAATCAAAGAAAATTAAACGATGGAATATGTTTAATTAAACTCAATTCATAGATACTTAGTGTGAATTATCTCAGAGATAGTGCTGGAAATAAACAAATTTCAGAAATTGTTTAACACCTCCTAGTGGTGATTTGACAATTAAAATCTAAAATTAATGTTGTACAGGAAATGCTGTCGGCACAGCTGTACTTTTAGATTTTTTCGACATATTATTATCATTATAATTTATAAATATATTAAACCATTTCAGAAAGGTATTTCGGAAGGTAAGATCCATTGCAGTGTTACCAGTTTCCTTCTAACCTACTTAACTTCATAGTTATACTAGTTTGAATAACAATTTTTAAAATGACGAGTTAGCATTTTTCAATACAATAATCACGGATACTAACGCCTAACTAAGTTGAACTGATCTAATGTGTAAATGATTTAACTACTGCTAAGTTTGACTAATAACAATGTTACTAACTATGCTCTTATAATAGCTCTAACAATATTAAGTATACGAGCCCTTCGGTCTCGGTCGCTTCGCGACCTTTGTTTGTTTATGGTAGACATTACTCAACACAACTAACGGCCGCTTCGCGGCCTTACCCTAAAATATCACTCATAATATATAAATATGTTACACAATATAATTTATTTTGGAAGTTACAATTCTCATATTAATAGCTCAATAAATTTCAACCGCATTATAAGAATAGCTCCATTCTGTATCATCAAAAACAGACAATTTATGCATGCAGTTCCACTCTCCTACCCTTTAAGTTATCTCGTATAGCTAACCGCAGCTCAGCTTCATTTCTGAACTAATTCTACCCCTAATTCCTGGTTTCCTTTTAGGAAGCATAGTCAATCAAATTTCACAAATTAAAAAATCCAAAATTGCAGCCTGTGCCGACGCATGTTCCTTTGGTGTCACTATATTTTGTTGGTGGTTTATTGATAGTGATGTTGCATGGCAGAATTGCTACCTCTATTAGTGGTACCATAGATATTCATAAGCCGTGGCAGAATTGCTACCCACTGTTTTATGACTTCTTTGATTGAATAATCAATCATGCATGCGGAACTTAGTTACGGTAACACCTTGTTTACTTTTACTGAAACATTATACGTTGTACTAGTATTTATAGAACTGTATCTTGTTTATAGAATAGTGAGGTTTAAATTGAAGATACTAAAAGAATGTATCTTGTAGAAAAGTATGCATTTTAAATACAGTAACATTATAACGAAATAATTTAGAGGTAAAACCCCCTCACAGACGGAATGGGAGTGTGCTTCTTATGATTGCACTTCCCGAAAGTTTAATTTAACTAGAATTTCAATATTCAATTTACATTTAAATCTTAGTGTAATAGAATTTATTAATGTTTGAATTGTGAAGATGTTTTGACAAAAATGTTTAAATTAATTAAAGATTAATTATTACAAATAGAAATAGGAATACGTGTAGTATTTACGTTACTATTTTTATAGTATTATTAACGATTATTTAGATAAATCAGCATCTTCTCCATTTGTAATTACGCTATATTATACTGATACTATAGATTCAGTATAGAACATTGTATGAGATTCTTACTTCCATGAGAAATAGTACGTAAATACTATACTAGTACAACGTATAATGTTTCAGTAAAAGTAAACAAGGTGTTACCGTAACTAAGTTCCGCATGCATGATTGATTATTCAATCAAAGAAGTCATAAAACAGTGGGTAGCAATTCTGCCACGGCTTATGAATATCCATGGTACCACTAATATAGGTAGCAATTCTGCCATGCAACAGTGTCTCCAAAGGAACATGCTGTCGCACAGGCTGCAATTTTGGACTTTTTTGCCCAGTCATCAACACCTCAAGGTGTCAAGAACCATTTCTTAATTGGTCCGAGTCACAAGGAACGGTAGATAAATTTGAAGTTTGTTTCCATCATAAACCATCTTGAGTTTAATGCCATTCATTCATTATGTATTGATGATAAATTATATTATTAGTATTTATTTTAGCAATGTTATCCACGGTGAGTGAGTTAAGTCAACAAATTCTTTATATTATATTATTTTATTTAATCCATTGTATAGTAATACTACAATTAAATAGAAACCAGCTGGAATTAATAAGTTAAATCAATATATGTATATTTATCGCGAGTTGAATCAATAGAGTAAGATTTAACAAGTTAAATCAATATAATTATTACAAGTTGAAACAATGGAATTAGATTTAACAGTTTTATTGAAATTGAAGTGTGAGTAAACAAAGAAATTTCAACCCCCATTTATGGCAGAAAATAAACCCATTATAAATTATCCCATCAGACGCAGAATTTTATGATGAATACAATGGTAAAATAAAAATTGGGGGGGGTCTGGTCCATAAGTTATGGACCAGACAAATTTTGAAAGGTGTTAATTAAAGATGTGTCCAAATTGTGTTAATCAAAAGTCGTAACCCCAGGTGCAAATTAGACGGTTCAACCGCACCTAAATGCCAAGTTTCAGCTCATCAACTATAAAGCTCTGGCCAGGAACCTTCTACGGAGAAAAATAATTATTATTATTATAAAGGCAGTGATTTCAATACTGGGCCACTATACTATACTATAGTCGGCACAGTAAAATTTGAGAGAAATATAGTTTAGTTGAATTAATAATTTACTTGAACACTTATACATATCTTAATCTAAGAGTATTACCGCTTAAATTAATTCAATATATGTGATTACCGCCTAATAACTACATGATAATTGAGTAGGAAATAGAATTAATTCCTTTGTTCCTATATTTGAATCGATAGGCCTCACACGATGTGTTAATGAAAATTAGGTTTATAATTTGTTAATACCAAACGGAAAATTACAGTAAAAATAGAAAATTGGCTTAAAAGTGAAACACAGTTAGTTATAGAAAGCAGTGGCGCAAACAGGGGTGGAGGCGTGCGACCCCCATAAAAAGTTGAAGGGGTGCAACATCAATGGTGCGGATTGTTACCACGGTTGCCGTGGGAATGGAATTTCCATTCCCATTTCCATCCCATTCCCATAGGAATCCTGTGGGAATCCCCATAGGAATCCCCATAAGGAATCCCATAGGGGAGTATAATATACGTATACATAAAAACCAATTTAAATACTAAAGCAGATTCGTATCAATAGTAAAGCCTATATTAATTAAGGATGACCTAATGAAACCATATTCGAATATCCCATGGGAATTCCCACAGGATTCCTATGGGGATCCCCACAGGGGAAAATCTGATTCCCATTCCCATGGGTATGGGGATCCCCATGGGAATTCCCATACACATGGGGATCACCCTGGTTGTTACCGTACCCTCTATAAAAATAAAATTTTCAATATATTAGGATATTTACATTATTTAAGTATGGACATGTTACTCTATTGGTTCCATGAATTGCAACAAATTGATATCTGGGTATCTCGCAATAAAAAAAATTCTGGGGGGAAAGCCCCCCAGAACTCCAAAGGATGGCTCGCTACACTCGCTCCGCGCCCCCCCAACTTTAACCTCATACTTGTAAAACTTTGCGCCCATGATAGAAAGTGATAAGTTTTGGGAGCGATTGAGGGAAAACTGTTGGAGTTATTGCTTAATTTGTTATTTCGTGGCATCTTGTAACCACAATATGTAAATAGGTGTTTTAACCTGTTCTATGGAATCTAAAGTTAATCCTCTCGAAATTGAAGGGATTATACCAAAAATATCTATCACATTGCGTCACTAATCCCAAAATTTCGCTTCAAAAACCAATAGATCATTCTCGCAGTACAAAATTACCCCTGGATTCAAATTTCATATTCTGGGACTCGTAGTATTTCCAATTAATTCTAGGTAAACAAACCGCAAAAAATTATGGTTATTTATATTATTAAATCTCGATTGTTGTGTGTGTGAGTGTGTGTGTTTGTCCGGATTGTGTTAAAGTGATGGGGGACTGTTGCATAGATTTTTGACCCCCATAGAAATCTGACCCCCTTTAATTAAGTAACCATGGATGTTCAAAGGGGGTCAATTTTTCTATACTGTACCCCCATAGAAAATGACCCCCCCCAATGATAACTCATTCTGAAGCACAGATTAACTCATCTACTTATATACTTCAAATTCTTCATTAAACCACAAACACTTGTAATTACTTGAACTTTGTCGTCAATAATTACCTCTACATCTTTACTTTATTGAAACATGTTTGGCTTCAAATGCTACGCACAACTAATAATCTACTGCATCCATACTATAGTACAAGTATTACGTATTACTAATTAGTAATTAGCTCTCTTGTGGAATAAAACAATTGACTTGTTGACAAACAAGTTTTCAATAAATATCAATTAATGTTTCTCTAAATCTCATAAATCGAAAAGTACACCGTCTATCTAATATTCTAATTGATATAATGGATGCAACTGAATACACCGAAATTTGTGACTTTTTACTTCATGAAAAGTACCCCGATAGTGTAAATGATAAAAATTTGAAGCGAAATTTTAGGAGGAAGGCATCAAAGTATTTTGTAAATTAAGAAAGAGTACTTCATTAAGTAAGTTCGATTCTACGTTTGCAAACTATACTGTTCATTTTTTAACCTCATTTTATTGCGTTTCTACTTAATTAAAAACTATATTATAGACAATCCAAGTGGCTGATGGGAGTGAAATATATCGCAAATGTCCTTTGAAGTAAAAATACTAGAAATTCTGAAGTTATATCATGACTCTCATCATCCGGGAATAAATGCAACACTAGCCAATATTCGCAGATAATATTACTGGAGTGGAATGTATACAGAAGTTCAACTCTATGTAAGTATTTATTTTATGTTGTTATGGAGTAGTTAATTATCAGTTGATTGAGATGGATTATTTAGCCAACATATTGCGGAGAAGTCTTCAATTTATCAAGCAAAGTGTCTGAATATTATTTTTGGTATTTTATATCTAAAATTTATACTAATTCTATCAATTTCGCCCTATAAAATCCATTGAAAAAAGAATTATGTTGTTTTGACAAAATCTGTCCCCCCGGACAATATTTTGTAGGGGGGACAGTTTTCGTCAAAACAATGTACATTTTCTAAATTCATATTTCATTTTGTAATGATCAAATTCTTGAACCCATTTAAAGTTAATCTACTATATTAACTCGGTCGTGACCTTCGTTATATAAGGCCAATTCACGACTTAAAAAAATTGGACCATGGATGAGTTCGAAGTCCATTGTAAAATAGAGGGTTCTTTTTTATCTCGATTATTAGTAATGGTAGACCTGAAATATAACTTGTAACTATATGGAAACATCCGAACATTATATCAAGGTATACATAGCACTTTTCAAAATTGTAATATGTCATCATCTGATGGCGTAATCGTCAATTTTCGCGCGAATTATCATGTTTTTAAAGCCTGCTTTTAACATTGCTAAACGCTTTATAAATGTTCATCATTGGTACATAGTGATACCCAGATCTAGTTAAATAAAATATATCGAAATTATAAATGGAATGTTGACACATTCCTCGGTTGTGAGGCAAATGTATATTTCCTAAAATGAGCCCTAACTCCAAAACTATAAATGTTATGTAAACTAGACTAGTGCTAATCTGTCCGCAATAGGTAACTTCCTATTCATAGATAGTACATTTTATATGCCTAACTTTAATACTTTTTGAGTTTATGAGCTCATACCATATACGGAATACGAGTTAATTATCTCATAAACTCAAAAAGTATTAAAGTTAGGCATATAAAATGTACTATTTTTATTCAACTTTTATTCGATTTTTTAGATACACATTTATTTTGATTTTGTTTTTATTGTAAAATTGACATGATTCAAGGTGTGAGTTATTACGGTTGTTTAGGTAAAAAATTGTGACACTTGCCAGAGAACAGCAGCTCAAAAACAAAAATTTAATCCTCCACTTTAGCCTATTGCACTACCAGACAATCCATAGCAACATATCGGCATAGATTTAATATGTGACTTACTCAAGTCTAGCGATGGCTATTTACATGTTTTAGTTGTAGTTTGTTATTTGTCAAAGTAAGTAGTAGCACGGGCACTGAAATGTAAGTGGTCCAGGGAAGTAATCGATCAATTGCGTTCCATTTATTTAACATACGGCACCCAAGATGTCATTCAGCATGATCAAGAACCTGAGTTTAAGAGTAAGGTTAGTTTATCATGATCAATGTTAAAAGAGTAAATGTTGAGTGAATCTGTATATTCCTACCGTATACAAGTTGTTTTTGCAAATTACAAATATAATAAAGCTTGTTTAACACACTTGAACAATTTATAATAATAAACTGCGTTCAAATAACCACTTGTAACTTCATAGCTTTACCTGTAGGAATTCAAACAATAATAAGATTTTGAAAGTGTGAGTTAGTTATCTAATTCAATATGTTTTGAGTACTTTTTCAGGAAAAGGTTACAACGTCAATCAAAACAAATAGCATACAAGTACCGTTCATTTAAGAAGATTGAAAAGTTTCGCTTAAATTCAGAAATTAAATGGCCTGACCGACTGCAAGAGGCATGTTTAGCTTCCAATACACACTTGAAGAAAGCAACTAAGGCGACACCGTTCAAGTTAATGTTTGGACGAAACTTTCATCCAGCATATCTGTTTAACCAAAAATTGAAGTTGATGAGGATTCTTTTTCCTTCTGAGGAGAATGAAAATGAATCCTTAGGCAATGAGCTTTTGGAGTCCGCTTATGAACCAGCTGATGATTGCAACGAATGGGTAGAGCACATGGATTTGCAACGAAATTCTGATCTTCAAATTGCCTCTGACAATATCAAACAGGAACAAATTCGACAGAAAAGAATATTTGATCTCAAAGTTCAGCAAAGCAGGTAATACTACTTATCGTGTACATATGTTAGACCGTGACCTTCGTTATACAGTGGAAGCCGCTTAATCGGGACGCCTCGGGAGTAGGAATTTAGTCCCGTTTATCCGGTTCTCCCGATTAACCGATATATTTTATACTATTGATACGAATTGGTTTCCAAAGCCTTGTCCCGAATAACCGAATTTCCCGATTAACCGTCTCCCGATTAAGCGGCTTCCACTGTATAAGGCCTTACTACTGAGTAGATTTTGCTGGACCATGGATTACTTAAAGGCCATTGATTATTAGCTGACATATCTTTATCTCATTAGCTAGTAATGACAGACCAGAGAAATGCATTATAATTATATAGGAAGTTGGGAACATGATATCAAGGCATACATAACACCCTTTAGAATTGTGATATATTACCATTTGATTACGTAATCGCTGTTTTTCGTGGGAATAATCGTGTTCTTATAGCCTGCTTTTAACATAGTTAAACGTGTTAGAAATGTTCAAAATTGGAAAATCAGGATGTCCATCACTAGTTGAATGAAATATATCGAAATTATAAATGGAATGTTGACACATTCTTCGGTTGCCAGGGAAATGCATATTTCTTAAGATGAGCCATAACTCAAAAACTATCGATATTATGTAAACTATGCTAGTACTAATCTATCCGCAATGGTAACTTCCTATTCATTGATAATACATTTTCTAGGCCTAATTTCTATATTATTTGAGATAATGAGTGATTACCATATAAATAATTAAGTGCAAATAATCTCATTATCTCATTATTCCCACGAAAAATAGCGATTACGTAATCAAATGGTGATATATCACAATTCTAAAGGGTGTTATGTATGCCTTGATATCATGTTCCCAACTTCCTATATAATTATAATGCATTTCTCAGGTCATTAATCCTTTGCAACCTCTCCCCGTTATAACCAAAGTTTGGTTCCGTGTTGGCATGGAACTTACCGGCCCACTTGTTGAATCCAATGGTTATAAATACATATTAACAGTTATAGATCATTTTACACGATGGATAGAGACCCGCCCCCTCCGTACTAAAGAATCAAAAGAAGTCGCCAGAGGTCTATTCTCTATATCAGGGGCCGGCAACCTTTTGAATGAAGTGTGCCAGTTTAACTATAATGTCAACATATTTATGACCTTCCGTGCCAAATATAATCCTAATAGTTCTGTCAATGGAAAATTTGTCCCCAAATAATCCCCGACCAATTCTACGGTAAAATTTGGTTCTGTATGCCAATATTCGATGGAAAATGGTCCAGGCCTGAACTATTTCGTCCCACGATGGGACCAGTATTTCATTGAATTTTGGTCATAGGATCATTTTTCCATGGAATAATGGGCACTCGGAGCAAATTTTCCCGAAATAATAGGTCCGAAGACCTAGATTCCATGGGAAATGGTCTTAGGAACAATATTCCATTGAAAAATGGTTCTAGCACCATTTTTGCAGAGAATATTTGTCCTGGTACTTTCTTCCTCTCATGACGGACCCTCCAACACGGCTAATCAGTTCTTTTCCAGTCATACTCGCTTAAATCTCGTTAAAACGGTTCTTCACTATATTTTCAACTTATTACTAATTCCATCCAATGGTGGGACAAAAGATTTCAGGTTGTGACCATTTATCTATGATAATCTTTGTCCATCCGTACCAATTTTCCAAGTGGACCAAAATTTCCGTGACAGTTCTATCCCTTATGTATTTAATGACAAGTAATACACTTTATTGGAGTTAAAAATTATGTGTTAGGTTGGCAAAAACAGAGAAAACTGAAAATCGTCGACAAGGAAGAGTTTGAGTAAAATCACTCAGCGTGCCGTGGAGAAATACTTCGCGTGCCATAAGTGGCACGCGTGCCTAGGGTTGCCGACCCCTGCCCTATATACTGTAGGCAAGGTGCACCTGTCCAGATAATCAGCGATAATGGGACTGAATTCACGAACAAATTACACAAGGAGTTACATGAAACATATAATTGCAAATTAATATTTTCATCGCCGTATCATCCCCAGACGAATGGGCTAGTTGAATCATCCCACAAAGCCCTGAAAGGGTCTCTTATAAAAACTTTGGATGAGAGAAAAGAAAAATGGTGCGACTTTTTGGAAGAAATTACTTTTTCCCTGAATATTAGGCCACGAGAAACAACGCAGTTCTCAGCTTTCGAATTAATGCACGGTTCGCGTAAACCCCGGCTCCCAATCCAAGCGGAGAATCTTGCGAGTGTTTATCTTAATACTGGAGGATTAAGCCTGGGAGAATCAGCAAGAGATGAAGAAATCCTTGAATTAGTCAATTCCACGCAAGAAGTGCAAATGAAAATCAAAGATATTGCTGGTAAATCTCTCGCACATTCCAAAAAGCTAATGAAAAAGCAACATGATAAACGATTGACTTCCGCCTCTTTAAAGAAAATTGAAAAAGGAGATGAGGTCTCATAGAAATGATACCAGAAGAAAAAAGAGGAAAGCTAGACGACAGTGGCTTGGCCCCTATCTAGTTGATAGAGTTAATCCTACAAATCTCCATATCTGCAGAAACAACTCTATCCAAAGGGTAAAAAATCTAAAGGAAAGTTATGGAATAAAACATCACTTAAAAACTCTGCACAAACAAACGACCAAGCTTTGTTAACGATTGCGAAAAGATTGATATCACTGAGTCAGACGAAGATAGTCTGAATGTGAATCAAGAAACAGTCTGTCCTACACTACATAATCTTAAAAGAAATAAAGAGGAAGTTCTTGAGGCACTTGGTTCATTTAAGAGTAGAATAATTAACTCCATCAAAAATCAAATCCTCTATCCCAGGTCCACTCTGAACTTCTTAGGCGAATTCACTTTTCTTTCAGAGATATACTTCATTGGAGACTAGATAATTATCCTCCCCCTGGGAGTGATCTAATGGATTTCGACACCACTCAGGAAATTTCTGATATTCTAATAAAATATTATTTGGAAAGTTTTGAGATAAAGATTCCGGAATACGAATTTACCTCTCAGGAATTCGAATTTTCGTCAAAATGGGAAACCGCTAGCATCAACTATACAACAAAGGTACTATTACCCATAGTCAAAGAACTCCTTGCAACCCACTTTAACCCAGCCGTCCCTTCTAAATCACAATCGCCATTATTATTACCAGATTCACAGGATTCCCTTCACATTCTTGAGGGAATTTGTTTAACATAGGATGGTCATTATAACGGAGTAAAGTTAATCAATACATGCCCAATCGATAACTTCATCACTTTATTTTAAGTTTACACAAAGCGAAAATATTTGCAGCCTTCGATCAAACTGGAGAATCAAACTGGAGAACGAACCTTATTCTCAATGATCGACGAAAGGGATTTTGACAAGGTTAGACTGTGGGCCGCTCCAAAGTTAGACATACCCATTATCAACTTTGAATGCAATTTTTTTTACTATGAAGGAAAGATGGTCCAGTTATTTAAGAATAATCATTTATGTCAGGACATTTACACAATAGTCTTTCAATGTTGGAGTTGCTGTTATCAGTCCGAGAAAAGGCTCAATTTAACTTCAGTGTTGACATTCAAATGTAATTGTCAGATTTCACTTGATCACCAGATCAATTCATGCTTAAATTGTTTAAAGTGTCGAGACCCTAATGCCAATATTGAAAGTCTATCGAGAAATTTTCAAGAATACCTCCACTAATATTTCTTGAAGTTGGCCATCTTATTAACTGTGTCATCGAGGAAAGAAACATTGAAGACAATATTACGATAGCTCATCGAGATACTCAGTTGGAGTACACACTCATCGCATACACAGTGCACAACGGAGTACACTTCTACATGAGAATAAACTATGAAAAAGTTTGGTATACATATGATGGCATGGAAAGGCCAAAGATGAAGAAGTGGGAAAGATTGGCTGGCAGTAATTCTCGTATTCGCATAAATTGCGTAATTTACATACTAACCAACATAATTACTAAAACTACTAGTTAGAAATTAAATTTTGTTAGAATACTTGACCATTATTAGATTAGAATTGGTGACTAGTTAACATTACTACGTCTGATTTTGCAATTATTTATTAAAACTAGGTGTTTTTCTCAAAACTTTTCATAGCTAGCAAACACACAAAAGACGTTAAATAAGATACGCATGACCAAAAAATCCTCCGTTAGGGTTAGTGAGGCTAATCCACATCCCGAGTATACATCCCGCTATGTATTATACAATTTGTGGTATTAGTTAAGAACCATAAATTCGGTTGAACCAAATGAAGTCTATGTTACGGGAGATGTTGGCTAAACGTATAAACGCTAACATCTTCCGTATTGGAAGATGTTAGCTCGGGAATTTACAAATATAATTACTGAAATCACGAAGGAATTTACAGTTCCCAAGCACTTGGTTATAACGAGAGTTCACTGTATACTGTACATTCATGTTTACTTCTACAGTTCTACTATTTACATATTACAGTCGACTCCGCTTAATAGAGCCACCTCGGGATCAGGTTGTTTTGACCCGATTAAGCGGAGAAACCGATTAAACGGTGGCTCTATTAAGCGGAGTTGACTGTATCTATATTTCAGATCAGTAATTATATTTGTAAATTCCCGAGCCAACACCTTCCGAAGATGTTGACGGTTACAAAATCTTATTTGTGGAATCCTTATTACTGCAAATGTTACCAGAAACCTTATCAAAGCTACACGACTGGAAACCTGATCAGTGCTGCGGTTGACTGAAACCTCATTAGTGCTGAAGAAAATCATACAAATTAACCGAGCCAATATCTTCCAATCGCCAACATCTCCCGTAACATTTACATTCATTATCGTTATTAGAACAGTGAGACCTAAATACCAAGACTTTGATAGGATTCACATACTAGGACAAGTCATCATTAACAATGGTGATAAGTTTCACATAATAGGACAAGTCATCATTAACAATGGTGTATATTATTAGTAGGGGGGGGCAGTATTTGTCATACACCATGGACATTTGACAGATTATGCCCGGGGGGGCTAAATTTTAGGGGGGGGGGGGCAATATCTGTCAAAACAGAGCTGTCATGGCCGATATAGACACTCTTTCAATTGCAGGGCCGTGCCACTAATACAAACTAACCAGGTCAAACCAGGGCAGAATTCTTCCAGACCAGGTTGACCTGGTCATATGACCAGGTTCGCAGTAACTTGCTGAGTTTCAAAACAATTAATAAGGCAATATTTTTAAAGTTTAAACTAGTATAATTTTCTAGCGAAAACTCAAATAAAGGAAACCATGTATCAAGATTTTAAGAAGTTAATAATATAATTTTTTTTACAATGGGTAGTCTAGCTTACTCTAGTTAAGTTTGACCTGGGCAGGTATCAATAGGCTCGCACGCACGGTACGTGGTATACCGATGGTATAATTAGGTATAACCAATTATACCAAATTAGTGTCTAGTTTCGGTATTTCACCTTATGCTTAATATTTATGAATTTACCTAGATTACACCTAGATTATACCAATATTATAGCACAATATACCACGTATATTTCGAGTATTTAGGGTAGTATAGATATAGGTATATTAAATGTGTAATGGAAGTTAAGAATATTATACGGAACAGTTCCTAATTTGGTATATTAATTATACCTAATTATACCATCGGTATACCACGTACCGTGCTCGCACGGCCCTGAATTGCCTCAATATCCAAAAAATGTTAGCACAGCCACTACATCAAAGTACAGTAGAACCTCGTTATTACGAACACGGTTAATACGAATTTCCGGTTAAGACGAACAAAAATTTCCACAAAATCAGGTCGCTACAATGGCTATTCAATGGGTAATACACCGGTTAATACGAACTCCGGATAAGGCAAACACATTTTGACGGTCCCCTGGTGTTCGTATTAACGAGGTTATACTGTATATGCGTACAAATTTTGGTGATTTTATCAAAAAAATGAACAATCTGTTGAAATTTTATGGCTATGCCGCTGGACTAAATAGGGTAAATAAATTAATGAAAATTCAAAATCAACCTATAAGTTTGCTTTCAACGGATATTATAAGTAAACAAGCAAGCTAAACTCGAATTTCGCATTTCAAAATTTATAATATGAATATTTATTGTTGTTTTTTACAAAAATAGGTTAATAAATTAATAAAAATTCAAAATCAACCAAGAAGTTAGCCTTCAAAGGATATTATAGGTAAACAGGTTAAAACTATCGAAAATGGTAGAAATGGTTGTATTAACATCAACTACCATTTTCCATGGTATCGAGGGTGAGGAGTAAGGCCGCATAGCGGCCGTTAACTTGAGGTGCGTAGCACCGATCCGTAGCAAAGCGACCGAGACCGAAGGACTCGAATTATATAAAACCTATACCTTACTTATAACATCGCACTCATGGAATTTGCTTTGAACAACTTTCGGTTTAATCGTTATTATTTTATTGTTAATCGACTCATAGTGTAGTCTGTATATATACCGTGGAGCCTCCCATAACGGACACTCCAAATAGCGGGCAACCTCTAAATAACGGACAACCCTCGTGGCACGGATTTATTTATTTAGCATATGTCTAATAGAAAAGCAACCTCTAAATAGCGGATAACCTCTAAATAACGGACAACGGTTCCGGTCCCAAGGTGTCCGTTGTTCAGAGGCTCTACTGTGGTACAAATTTGAGTATTTGCTAGCATCTTGTATTTACAATAAGATTTTAAATGAGGTGCCTGCATTTGTCCGAATTTTGATGTTGTCGTTTGTCCGGAAATGTGCGACCTTCACTTGTCCGAATCGTTTTTCAGTATGTTGTTACTTGTCAGAATCGTTTTTAAGCATGTTGTCACTTATCCGAATGTACTGATGTTTTTTTAGATCGGATCATTTCGTCCGTACTTGTATTTAATGAATTGATTACCTATACCTATTTAATTGATTATTCTAACATGCGTAGGTAAAACAAGGAAAATGAAATTAGAGAAATACGAGGCAGTGAAGTAGGTGTATGGAGTATGATTAATTGTATATCATGAAAATTGAATCGATGGTGGATCGGCACACAGGATCAGTTTATCCTAGATCCTCTATCTTTTGGCAGCAATCGGAGCAACAATTTGCATGCCTGCATGGCATAAATACCAAAGTTTCCAGTCGTCGTACAAGGCATACAATACAATGGTTCCCCATTGTTGGAGCATCATCGATCCCACTTTCATCTTCATAGTACTTTAGAGTACATCTTGAGTACTCAGAACACTGCATATTGTATGGCTGATAGCTATTAGAAATTCTAATGGATTGTATAGTAATGTATACTCCATTTTATTCTATGTTTACATTTCATCCTATCTTCATCGTGTTTTAAGTCCTTCTTCCTTGGCCTACTGATTTCCCTTCCCTCAAGCAATCTGCCAATGTCATTATCAGTGTCCTATATTATATGACCAATCGATTCCAAAAAGGTCTATATTCGTGGATGACAAGTTTTACTATAGATTTATTTTGGAATGGTAAGATTCAGCTGCATGTTGGTGGCAATAGTTAGATCATATATTGATAGTTCCTGTGGTGTAACTTGCCTTAGCCAACGCCTTTTGAGATATACTTGCAACTTGTCCAACTTCGACCTTTCAGTATGATGTAGTAGATGTACTGTCGGTTTTGAAGTATACTAGCAGTGGGATATATTAGAGCTTCTGGAAAAAATGGTATTGCCATTAGTTGTCTTATGTAAGTAGTTGCCTGTAAATCATTACGGAATCCTAGCTCAATCCAAGATTTTTCTGTGCTTTGGCCCATATCCGTTGAATATAATTAAGCCAGAAGCCATACATCTTGATGTCCGGGTACAAAGCATTCACTGCATTTCTGGCTCCTGGTTCCCAATCAGACATCGAAGCAGAGCTGCAAATGGGTCACGAGCAGTGACCCATGACCCATGTGACCCATGACCCACTGACCCATGGGTCAATGACCCATTCA
This sequence comes from Hexactinellida sp. DTS-2022, assembly GCA_028753945.1. Taxonomy (NCBI): domain Eukaryota; kingdom Metazoa; phylum Porifera; class Hexactinellida; species Hexactinellida sp. DTS-2022. The sequence continues at coordinate 3,673,696 of JAPNXP010000011.1, read as the reverse complement.
TGTATTATCTGACCAATTATATATCCAATATTTGAACTTAGAAGTGACTATAATGTAAATATAATTTAGTCTCACACAATCATGATACAAAGTTGTTTTTATAACCTTCTAGCACTACAAGATACGACTTCGATGGTCTCTGGTAACATTGAATTACGTTGAGACGTTGCTATATGTAGAGCATTAAAGGCATTAAAATGCCTCTCGCTCTCTGATGATCTCTTATTACAAGTCTAATGATCTCTATTAAGTCTAGATAATTAATTAATCAAAGCAGGGTTGGGGTCAAATACAATGTATTTTGTATTTGATCTATTTTAAATATATTTCCCATGTATTTGTGATGTATTTAAATACTTTTATATTTTTGTGAAAGTATATGTATTGTAATTAAATACTTTTGAATGTATTTGTATTTTGTTCAGATACATTCTAATACTTTATAATCAACAACACTAGGCAGTCGGCATAGTATTAGGGAATAATATTGAACTTGTATTAGTTAATAGTAGTGTCGAATAAATGTCATAAAATCACTTCCATCTATTCTACCGTGTAGGTTAGGGGTGCCTAACATATGGCCCGCGCATAAAATTTAATCCGGTTAATATTTTGATCATTTTATGTCAGGGTTCCGCAAACTAGGTTTTTCAGGCCGCATGCGGCCTGAAACAACCTTATGTGTGGCCTGATAGCCCGATGGCTTTCAGGCCACACATAAGGACAAATTCACCCTTCTCAAGTTCTCATTAAATATTATTGTAATTACTTTTATCATAACTGTATAACCTTTTGACTAGAATCCTTTGTGCACTTTTTGTATAGTAATTAGTATAGTTCTAGTATTGCAACAACATAATAGTTTTGTTATAAATTTCGAAAAATTTATCGATATTGTTTGCGGCCTGAGGAAAATTTTGTTAAGATTATGTGGCCTGATATAAATGAAAGTTTGCGGAACCCTGTTTTATGTAGTCTGTCATGATTTTAGATGTGTTTCTTAACCATTTCTGTTCCATTTTCGTTTGGATACACCAACCTATCTCTCCCTAAATATATCTGAAATTTAACAATTGGCCTTTTTGGACCACCAAAATATTTGAGGAAACCAAAGTGGCCCGAAAATAAAATCGATTTGTCACGCCTGGTGGAGGTCAACTACATATAGCTATCCTTATTTAATTTTTTTAACTGCATGTAGAACTTGATTGTTTGTAGTAGTATTTGTAAAATATTTAAATACTTTCGGAAAGTATTTGTATTGTATTTAAATACATTTTAATGTATTTGACCCCAAACCTGAATCAAAGTATTTATGGGTCATGACCGGTGTTTTTTTAAGGAAAATTAGAGGCCCAAAATGGACCTCTAATTTTTCTCAATGGGCCTCTAATTTTTAACGTGCTAAGTACTCAATATCATGAAATGTAGAGTGAGGGCCTCTAATTGTAGGTAGGGCCCTCTAAGCAAATCCTTAAAAAAAACACTGGTCATGACCCATGACCCATTGACCCATCCCAAAAACGTGATCCATATGACCCATTGAGCCATGGGTCACTGACCCATTTGCAGCTCTGCATCGAAGCAAGAAGCCGGAACAGAGGGATTTCATACGCAATTTTTTCCAAAACTGCTTTGTATAAATCTTGACTTTCCGATGACATTAAGCAATGGATTACTGGTAGACTATGACGCCCAACCATAGACTCATTTAGATAAGGACTGGAACGTCGAGATCTCGGGGTTTTAACTTGAGTCTGAGAGGCTCCACTTTTAAAATTGAAAAAATCGTTAGGTTTCCGGTTTCCAAATGTGATTTTTGGCATATAGGGGTAACTTTTGGCACCCAACAATAGGTTGAGGTTTCCACTCAAAATTTCTTACACCTCGAGAAGTTATGACGTCATTGTTACATTTCGAGAACTGTGAAAATTCACTTAATTGCACATAACTCCCGCCCTCTAAGAGATAAATATCTCAAAATTTGAAGGAACATGGACATTAAATAATGATGCGGACACGTTGGTCACACCAGATTTCCAATATGCTTACTCATTATCGCATGATGACGTAAATTGATGCTATAGTGTATCTATATAGATTGATGCTAAAGTATATATACACTGTATATAGACTAGCGCGGCGCTTCGCTTGCTAGGTCGCTTCGCGGCAAAACACAAGCACACACCAACCGCTTCGCGGTTGGTGTGTGGTTTGTATACTTCTAACATTGATTATAAAGCGTAAATAGGCCTAAATTGTAAATTTAACAATGTGAAATTTTAGTGATTACGTCATCATGCGATCATGGGTAAGCATATTGGAAATCTGGTGTGACCAACGTGTCCGCATCATTAATGCCCATGTTCTATTAAATTTTGAGATATTTATCTCTTAGAGGGCGCGAACTATGTGCAATTAAGTGAATTTTCACAGTTCTCGAAATGTAACAATTACGTCATAACTTGTCGAGGTGTGAGAAATTTCGAGTGGAAACCTCAACTTGTTGTCGGGTGCCAAAAGTACCACTATATGTCAAAAATCACATTTGGAAACCGGATCCTAACGCTTTTTTCAAATTTTAAAAGTGGAGCCTCTCAGTCTCAAGTTAAACCCCGAGATCGCGACGTTCCAGTCCTTATCTAAAGGAGTCTATGCGCCCAACCGAAACAAATATAGTCCATAATTTAAAAACTGTTTAGGAATCGTGATGAATGTTCCATCAAATTGCTACAAACGTACTCATCTGTTCAGAATAGAATACTGCTGCTATTTGATCTCCAGATCTTGCAGCGAATTTGAAATATTCCATAACTGCATTGTAGGGAGCATATCAATAAATTTGTTTGCTATTAATGAGATGGGCTGTGAATCGGTGGGCCAGTTTCGGGAATTTTACAGGGCCGCCTAAGTAGCCAATCCGCCCTGAACGTGCTTAAAAACGATTCGGACAAGTAACAACATGCTTAAAACGATTTGTCAAGTGACAATATGCTTAAAAACGATTCGGACAAGTGAAGGTCCTACATTTTCGGATAAATGACAACATCAAAATTCGGACAAATGCAGCTTCCTCTACTACTGAATTTACTTCGAAAACATCCCTGTTTGATCATAAATTTAGCGTATAATACGTACTGATGGATAGCGTATTACGTATACTACATATTAGACATATTAGACGCAATACGAGTATTATTCAACTTAGGTTTATAATATGGCAATGTACTCACCAGTATATCTCTCTTCGGTCAAAAGAAGAAGAAAATCTCGAATTCTCTCAAAAGTTCGTTGTTCACTTCCATTTGTATCCTCTAATTTTGAAGCGGCTGATTGAATACAATCTTTCAATTTTCTTTTCTGATAAAGTGCACAGGTTGAAAAATTGTCACTTTCCTAAAGCAAAATTGTAAAATTTTGGGATTCTTGAGTTTTCTCAGCTTCGTTCTACAAGCTGAATACAGAGTATGATAGATCTAATAACATATCTAAACTTTTGTAATACACATCAGAGTGGATCATGGGTCAACATTGGTGACCCATGAGGCCATGACCCATCGAGTGATCCATTGGCACATGACAAAACTTTCAATATCTAAATACACTGTCAGAGTAACAGAACAGTAACATAATAACAGAATAACAGAATAAACAAAACAAAAAAAGCTCCTTGAATTACTTGAAGTGTGAACTTATTTGACATAGCAACAAGTATAAAGCTACATGTTGCTATGTCAAATAAGTATATTATTTACATGCATATCAATAATATGATGATGATGATGAGTAATTCGTAGGTTAACAGGAATATATCTATTTATTAATAGCGCAATTGTTGTGTGTGTGTTTGTTTGTTTTTTTGTTTTTTTGTTATTTTGTGTGTTTGTCCAGGATTAATTGGAAAGACTACGAGTCCCAGAAAGCTGAAAATTTGTACAGGGGTAATTTTGTACTGCGACAACGATCTATTGGTTTTTGAAGAGAAATATTCAGATTTAAAGGTGACAAAATAAATAAGCCAATTAAACTCGAGGGTTTGTTAGTATGGATTAGCTAGCTTATTCAATTAAAAATAGCTTGTGCATAATAGAAAGATTTTCTGAGGCTGCAAATCTGATTGAGTTAAAATAAATTCATCTAACCAATCAATCATTTGTCTATTCAGTTGCATGTTTTTCTTTTAGTATTATTTGGATTCGAGCTATCCTTATCGTGCAACTGAAATTTATTGAGCTACTAATGGGAGTACGGGGTATTTGAATTTCCCAAACAAATTACAATGTGTAGCATTTTATTAAGGGGACTTTATGAGGAATAATTTAATTATTACACCACAAAGATGTATAATTCTAAATGATTTGTTTCAAGGCGTAGTAAGGCCGCGCAGCGACAGAGACCGAAGGGCTCGTATATTAAAAGCGAAATTGTTGTGTGTTTGTGTGTCTGTCCAGAATTAATAGGAAAGACCACAAGGCCTAGAGATTTGAAAATTTGCATGCAGGGGTAATTTTACGCGCTGACAACGATCTATTGGTTTTAAGCGAAATAACGGGATTGTGACGTCATAAAGGCACATATTTGGGAATAACTCTTTCAGTTTTAATTCGATTCGCCCACAATTTTAGATGATAACACAACATACAATGAGACACAAGTATACCGTTTATGGGAATGTGACGTCACGTAGGAACTAATTTGGATTCAGCTCTTACACTTTTGGTTCAATCGACAAATAATTTTGTCACATTATGAAACAGAATGTATTGCATGTCTCTAGAAATTTTTATAATCTTCGCACTTAATCTGCGCCAGGCCATAACAAAAATGTAACCTCCTATTGCTGCGCCATTGCATATATTTTGAGGTTTGATGACTTAATCTTCACCTACATTATTTCCGAAATTGCATACTTTGATTAACTTAATCAAGTTTGGATTCTATCAGTTTATTTCTATTCGTGATGTAATTAGTTACGTCATTACACAAGTAATACTGTATGCATAATATTACCTATCAAAGTAGTTCAACTATTTACAATACCTATTATCTTCTGCACAATTAATGACATATTGATGATGCAGCGAATGAATAATAATCAAACAATTTACTATGCAGTAAATCCTGGGTTAGTAAATAACATGAATGAATTAATTAATTAGTTGACATACTTGTCCCAAATAGCAGCATACTGAATTGAGTACCTTTATTTTACAAATCACAGGTTTAATTTATTTAATATGAGTGATATTTGAGGAGTGTAAGGTTGCGAAGCGGCCGTTAATTAATTGTGTTGCGTAGTGTCTAACACGAACGAACAAAAGTCGCGAAGAGATTTTGTGAAAGAGTGATCCGTCGCGAAGCGACCGATACCGAAGGGATCGTATCAGGCTTTCATCCAGGAAAAATTTACCGCGCTCCTAGATTTAGTTAGAGCTCGTTCAATTTTCATTTTGTACGCCTAGATTACTCATCTTGTATTAAGTCTATGGGAGCAACTCCCGATATTGTAAGCCTAGAATCGATTTTTGTACGCCTAGATTAAAATCCTGCTAAATTACGCTCCTTTAGGCGCGTCCAGCACGCCTGGATAACACCCTGGATCGTATATTAAAAACACAATTGTTGTGGAGATATTTGTCCGTAATTGATTGAAAAGGCCATACTACCTAGAAAGCTGAGATTTGGTATATTTAAATAAATTATCAAACATGACGCAATAACTTAACGAATAACGAAAGTTATTAGTTAAAATGTGTCCTATTATTTTTAACACTATCAGTGGGTGATCTGATTTGTTTGGTTAATAAGAATGCACTAGAGTAGTTTACTTCTCGATGCATTGTTTATTTATTACATTTATATTGGCTTCCTATTAATAAGACTATGAATGGAATTTCGTAACTTCTAACCGATACAGAAGTTAAGAAATTAAGTAATTTATTCATCTATGATTTAGGTTCTGTCTAATGGTGAGATGCATTATGTTCATTATTGCTATCAATAAATTAATTAATTCACTAACCCAGGATTCAGCTCCTGCAAAATAAATGGTTTATAGTGAGATGTATTATGTTTGTTACTACTATCAATTAAATTAAATATTTTGCAACCTTGGATTTACCTCTACATAATAATGATTTAAAAGTGAGAATAAGACCGCTTCGCGGTCTTATTCTCACCTTTAAATATTATTATCCAGAGATAATAATCCAGAATTAATAAATTAATTTGCAATACAATTTACTAAAATTATTAATTGCGTATAATTTACCAACTTCATGTTTCAATTTATTTGAGCTAACAAGCAAGGAATTATCCAGGAGGGCGAGACGTTCCTTTTGGAGCATAATTTTAGTAAATTTGAATTTAGAAGCGCGAAATTTATAATCCTCTCCTATACTGTAACATTAATTTGTGATTTAGGCGTATGAAAATTGGATCAGACCAGGATTAGGAATGTATTTATAAATGGCTGTATAATACACTGCTAACTAGCTAAACTTTTAATATAGCTGAAAGAGCTGCCCTTATTTTAAGAATTATTAAGCTATTAAATAAATTATTGAGTAGTCATTAGACTAGGACAGAATATATCCGGGAGTATAATTAGGCTATGACATAATATACCCAGGAGTATGATTAGACTAAGACATTATATACTCGGGGGCAGTGGTGTATCCAAGCAGGGCCGGATTATCCAATAGGCACAGTAGGCACTGTGCCTAGGGCCTACGAAAAATTTGGGACCTAATTGCTGCTTGGTATGCTCAAAGAGCCTAGGGCCTACGAAGACCTTAATTCGGCCCTGTATCCAGGGGCGGGCCTGAGGGACCTAGGCCAGCCCTAGTGGACCCTAGGCACGCCCTGAGGGACCTGAAAATTACCAATAATTAATTTGTTGTTATTGATGCTTTTTGAAACATTATTTTATTCTTTTAATTGTTGAACTAATTAGGTACTTATTATTTTTACTATGCATAAGTAATTCCCAGGGGCGTCCTGGCCATACAAGCCAGCGGGGAATCCCCGCTGGGGCCCCCTTGGGGGTTCCTAATTTCAATTCCTAGTTTTATAAGGGCCTTATAAGGTTATTATATGTGCACAAAAGCATAGAAATTTCCCCGATGGGCCCTGGTCAGGACGCCCCTGGTAATTCCCATAATAGTCTCTTCAACTGAATCAGCTATATTTTATACCTAACCCCCTATTCGATCAATATTAATTGTCAAAAAAACAGGACAAATTGAATACTATATAGTAAATGTGTGCTATCATAACTTATTCCTTTTGTATAAATATAACGTGCCCAACCTAGGCCCGCACCATAGAAAATCCTGGTTACGCCACTCAGTGGCGCAAACAGGGGGGGGAGCGGGGGGGCATACGCCCCCCCCGTAAAAAGTTGAAGAGGGGCAACATTAATGATGCGGGTGTTACCGTGCCCTCTGGATAAAAAATAAAATGTTCAATATAATTTAGGATAGTAAAATATACGTATAATTCATTCACAAATGTCATTTGTTTCAATCAATTTTTTTCCTGGGGGGCTTGCCCCCCAGAACCAAAAAATGGCTCGCTACACTCGCTCCGCGCCCCCCCCAACTTTAATCTCAGACTTGTAAAACTTTGCGCCTATGACGCCACTGTTCGGGGGTATACCTTATTATAGGAAATTAACGCGACATGACATTAACGCGAATTGCTCCAATTCCCGTTAATTATGAGAATAACTTACATGACATAATTTCCCAAACAAATTACAGTAACTAATCACAATCCAAAATAAATTTAGGCACGTTATTAAGTAATAGTGTGCTCCCGGGGGGGGGCAGTTTCCCCGCCAATAATTTATCTCTATTGTAAATAATAAATTTAATTAAATCAATGCTAATCTAAACAATTTTTCTAATTGATGAAATAATTTAAAAGAGATCCGCCATTGTATTAGATCTTATTTTATGAGGTGACCTGGAGATGTTTATGCATACAATTAGATATTTATACATTTGGCAAAATAACTTACCACCTCATTTCCACCAAATACTTCATAAATCTGTTTTCCAATCATCTGAGAGGTAGAAGGCATTTCTGCATAATCAAGAGAACATATATCATCAATATGCACAGTATTCCAGTCTCCTCCACAAAAACTCATAAACTTGCTACCGTGTGCTTCTCTATTTAGTTGTACCAAGAATAGTAGAAATACATCACACTTAAGCTCTCCTATCTGTTCTCTCCAGTCCTTTAACTCATCCACTGTCTTGTGACGAGCACAAGCAATTAGCTGAGCATTCTCTGATCCTCTCTCACACTGGACAAGTAGTATCTTTTTGTGTATAGTATTACACAAAAAGTCCCCGCTCAAAAATTTTCGAATCTCTCGTAAGTACTGTTGTTCTGTCTGGAATTGTTGAAGGGAGAAACTTTCTATCACTAAGGAATTCAATTTATCTATAGATTTTGTAAATAAGCGTTGCTTCAAATTATCGACATCTTTATTGGTTAGAAGTCGTGAGTGAGTTGTGGCAAGAGTGAGATGTGCTCCTGTCTCATTCCCACAGATACTACTCAGTATCTGACTAAGATACTCCTCTAGACTGCCTAACTGTAGCTTGAAATACTCAGCCATTATCTTATCCGACTGGATAGAGAGATGACTGTTCTTAACACGCAATACAGCATCTGTAGTAGTCATTCTAAGCAACAAAGCCTGACTTCTCTCCAATACAACGATTATATCTACTTCATCAGCAGTAGGTATACCGTTTGGATACATCTCTTTCATTACATTGAATACTATGGAGCTAGGTGTGTCACTGTGATAACCTATGAAACAATCTCCTACAGTAAAATCAAGCATCCTTTGAAATCCAATAAATTGAGCCTTATCGAGAATAGAGAATTGATTGGCCCAATCGACTAGTTGTTTGGATACTATTTCACCATCTTCAGTCAGTACAGTGGACATAGTGAGAATATGCTTCTCAAGTCTGTTGACAAGAGGAGTAGGAAATCGTTCATGTACAGTCTCTTGATCAGCTACGACAATCAGTTTGAAATCGTTATGCACACGACATTTCATTCTGTGGGTACCTAACCCCAGATCCACATACCTTTGATTATTCATTTCCATGTAGTATTGGTTAAGAGCATCGTACAGAGATTCATAGAGATTCTCAAGATTAAGTAGTATTACTGTCTTACCAGATTCCATACACACTTTAATCCTATTGATGTTACGACATACTGCAGAGTACTCCTGGTCACACGGAAAGCTGGACCCGAATATGACACGGATACTCTGAATGTCCTGCTGCTTGGGCCACATATCTGGAGATCGAAGTAGGATGTTAAGAGCAGCATAGTTCTCTGTCAGCAGCAGGAGGTAGCGTGTTTCTCCGTGGTAAGAGCGAGATAGATTCATTAAGTTAGCACTGATTAAACCGAGTGGTGAAGAATCTGGTACCTTTTCTCCATCTTTTCTCGGTAATGCAACTGTTTCATTGAATATTTTTAATGGATCTATGTTTAATATGCCTCCAAAATTTCTTTTAACTGCATGTTCTAAAATTGCAGGAATTAGAAGAGAGTTATATTCGTTACAAGTGAAAACCAGCATTTTAATAAGGCTGTAAAAATCTCTTAATCCATAATAATCTCGCGTTTGCATGTTTCCCTTACTTTCAATGTGTTGAAAAGTAAGTTTCTGATAAGCAGCAGCTAAATCCGTTATTTTTTCTTTAATGCTATTCAATATTTTTGGCACTATCGATTCAGATTTACAAATTCCTTCAGCACTTGCAACTAATTCATCAATATTTGGATCGTCTCTTGAGACAATTATTCCTCTGTTCATTTTAGCAGGATCAAGAGACCAGTTAGATATGCCAATGAAAGCAACTTGATCTCTCATATCTTCATATAGTTGAATACGATCAGTATTATCCTCTATGCCTATGGATAATTCATACTGCCTTTCCTCGGTACTGTGATCAAAATGTCCTTCCGTACTTTCTACCCGCTCAGACCCATAACTACTATCCTCAAGAAGAGGATGGAGCACTTTAAGAGGAAGCAGAGGAGAATCTTCTGCTAATCCTACCTCATCTAGCACAACACAAGCTGTGAAGTTGTTACTTCCTGTCTTACGCTGAAGGTTTCTACAGCTATTGAATACTCCAATTATTCCATCTGCTGTAGACAGCTGACTGCACTGATATGACATTATTTGAACTTGTTTAAAGTTCCGCAGAATACTGCCGTCTGGACAACGACTCCCTTGCATGGAGTTGGATATGATGGATTTAGCAAGAGACTTGGAGCTACCTGGCTTTCCTATCACGAAAAGAGGAATCTTCAATTCAATGCACACAAACATCATGAACACATTCTCCTTCAATGCAATATTTCTTGCGATATTGGCTCCAACTGTCATTTCATCTAATATTAATTGTTGACACCTATCAATTTCTTTCTGAATAATTTGATAGTTTGTAATCAGTGTGAGTGGATTTTTGAGGATATCTATTATATATTTATCAAAGTTTTCCCTTTCTCGAAGCCTGGCCCTGTAGCAAACCGCCAATGATAGTATTAAACTATATGTTATATAATCAATTTCGTTGATTGATTGAATATGATTTCGTGATTTTTGCCGAATATTATCTCCGGTGGAAACTCTTTCGTTGTAATATTTAGAACCAATTTGTCTATGAGATGGTGGAACACTTTTTTGCAAATCAGATTCAGATACTTCGTCATCTGAAGACTCATATAGTAGGCCTATTTGGTCTATTTCATGGGAAGGAACTTGGGATAAATGTAAATTAGGAGATTCAAGTGGATCAATTAATGCTATATCACAGGATTGTTTAAAGAAATCAAGCTTAGAATAAAACCAAAGCATCACCCTCATTGCTCTCTCCACATCTCTCAAACTAACAAAGCTACACTCATCCTTCCTTTCTCTCATATAGTTCTGTGCACCAGCAAGAACATCACTTATCACATCTATAATGTTATCTTGTGCTTCTATCATGCTGTTACGGTCTCGTAGATATCTCGCTACTATCTCACGTGTGTATGTCTTCTCTATGCTGTTACTCAACTGACCGAAATCCCATACCAATGGTCGTAAACTGGCAGGTAGCTCCATCACTCGATAGACCAACTCACGGAGAGGAATGTCTCCCAGTCTGTCTGTGGTCTCACTGGACTTGGTGAAGAACCCGAGACCAGCAGAACTCAATTTGCTCAGCATCTCCTCTGTGTGTTTGCGATAAGGATTACAAGCTGCTATGAACTGTAGTCCAATGTCAGTGCGGATGTGTTTACCGTATATTCTCCTGTCACACATGATCTCTTTGATCAGCCCAATGGCTGGACTCGTGTTAGCTTCATCAAAAAACAATACAGTATCAACCTGGTGTTCAAGATAATTCCTCTGTGCTAGCTTCTCAGCTTTCTCTACCTTACTCATGACATCGTTCTCTGTAGTACCGCCATGTACCTTCAATATTAACATGTTATTAGCTCCAGTCTGTAGGGCTTGTAGTGAACACATGAACTGAATGAGTCTAGTCTTGCCACAACCTGTCTCTCCCATTATAATAACGGGAATGTTACAACGGAATCTCATCAGAATAGCTAGAATCTTTCTCATGTTGTCAAGAGTTAATACATAACCAGGATCTGGATCTGATGAACAATTAATTCCCATCACACCAACTACTTTATTAATTTTTTCTGTTTTACTTAGTTTACTGAAGTTCTCTCTAAATTTAACCCCTTGTGCAGTCAATACTTCAAGAAGTTTAGAGTGTATTATATTATTCTCGATTACATTAGAAGGTTGATCTGAGTCTATCAAGTGTCCAGTATTTGAAATGTGGAATCCAAGAAATGTCATTGTATGTCTGTCTGGGTTGAAGAAAATGTATGGATGAGAGTTATTCTCCCACTTACGTTTATCCAGGATTTGAAATCTAGTGAACAAGTCATTAGAATCTGAGTCAGAATCTTGTTTAAGGAATGGTGTTGCGAAATCTCGTGACATTATTATCATAAACTTAATAACAAAAGACTTTAAACCTTTCCAATCCTGCTCCATTAAACCAGGTTTGCAATAAACGGAAATTTCACAGTCTGAAAGTTGTTTATCAAGAAAAGAAACAAAATTACGTACTTCTGCCCATGATGGTTTTTCTACCCCACAATGCTTCATAATCACCTTTAAAGACTCCCTGCAGGAATTCTCGCCTAATCTTAGCGGTAATTCAAAAGAAAAATTGTCCAAGTCCATGCTATTTTCCCATCGCATTAAATATGCATTTACTCTCTGATATTTTTCTTTTTTTAATTCTTCTAAATGGATAGTATCGACTGATGTCTGTATAAAATCTGATGGTTGAACACAATATAGATTTGGATAAAGTCTATTAAACGAATTATGATGTGAACTTAAGGTCATTTCAATTACATAATAATCTTTTCCCCTGCAATGCCATAATTCGCCTGATCTATTGCAAATCCCGCCTAATAGGAGAAGTTTGAATAAAAGATTTTCCGTACCCAACAGGACGGTAGATGCTATATCCACATGGTACATGACTCCATGCTTAACACCACTAACATTCCTCTTCAGCAACTGTTCAGCTAGATGTTCCTCTGAAGCTTGTTTGCCGTGTATAGCTACAGTTACAGCTGATTGGCCTAACTCCTCCTCACTCACTATACCCTTGTTATATAAGTCCAAATTCAGACTGTCTATATAAAGAGATTTTCCTGACCCTACGCTTTCTGATATTATCACTCTTGCTCTTGATTTCTTTCTGTCTATCTCCCAAGCAGATTCTCTACTTCCAATGAGAGTTCTCCTGTTTACTTGCTTAAGCTTTCGGTTTATGTAGGATCTTGTTTCTTCTGATCTAAATTGTGACAAATTTGTTCTTTTGCACTCTTCAAAAGCAGCTGCCATATATGAAAATCCTTCTTTTTCTTCAGAGCATACCAACACAAGTTTGTAACTTAATATTCCAGGCTTTCCATCAGGAGACAGATTTTCACACTGCTGAATTAATTTCTTTAATTGTGAAACTGCCTGAACTGCTACGTCGTAAATTAAAGCTTCAATGTTAACGAGGCAAAATAAATACATAAAATTTTTCTCTGGCATCATCACTGCTCTTCTCCAGAGAATTGTGATTTCTTCTATTTTGGTTAATTGTGTACAAATTATAACTTCATGATAATATGGTAAGGGTAATTTATCATTATCAGTCATGTAAAGGGAGAGAACAAATTCTAAAATTCTAATTGAAGGTACTATGACCAAATTGGGGATCCCTGGCTTCATATTATATGGTAATTCTCTCTCAGATTTAATTTTAAACATGCATGACCGATAGATCTCTTGAAGAAAATTACCCAATTGAGAAAATTCCGTTACTTCAGGGGGTGAAATTAATTGTTCATCAAATTTTAAGGTTGAAGTGGTTAGTTCTTCTTCTGAATCCATTATCAATTCGTCATCATTAAGCTCCGAATCACTATCTTGATCCATACACCAATTGACCAAAACATCCTCTAAAATTTCTTCATTGTTTGCTTTGAATTCAGAAATACCCCTAATTACTTTATTTAGTGGATAATCAGCAGTTTTATTAACTTCTTTCGCAATTTCTTTATCTTGAGTTGTGAAATTTTTAGGAAATTGAATCTTATCCTTTAACATTTTGCTAAAAGATTTGGATTGAGCTAGCTGTTGTTTCTTTTTTGAATTATCAATAATTCGAGAAAACTCATTAAAAAAATTGGAAGAGAGAGACTGTACCGAAAGATCTAGATCTTTTTTAGGCTCATTGTCTGCTATAGCAAAGGACTTATGTTCATGGACAATTTCAGATTGTTCTAATGCTTGTTGTATATCTTCTCTGGCAACTTCAGGATTGAGAAGTCCTAATAGATGGTACAGTTGTTCCAGTTCTTTATCTTTCCTGTCTTCAATAAATGATTTTATTCCTTTTTGGAGAATAACTATTTGTGAGATGGTGTAATAATTCAGGTAATAATGCCTATTTCTAGATTCCTGGACCTTATGGTTCCATTGATTTAGTTTTATTCTCAATCTTTGTTCATGGATCAAAATGTCATCAATAGAATCCGCGAAATGTGAAGTTAGTTGATAGTTTAGATAGTCTTGGTTACCTGTATCAAATAATTCTAAAACTATTGTTGCAATTGCTATTATTGTGTCAAGTTTGTTGGTAAATAATTGTGAATTCTCATAACAATTTGTATGTGTGTCAAGACCAGGTAATTCAGACATACTAACGACAAGCATTAGTTTGCTACGAAACTCTCTCAGCTGTTCTAGAGAGTATATTATCTTCTCGCCATTCTCTCTTACAACACTTAGACTCACCATATCGCAAAGGTCCAGTGACTCTCCTAATTTTAAACAAAATTCTCCAGATTTGATAACACTATCTAGTTGCATAAGAGTTGTCTCCTCAACTGATCCATGGGACTTCTTCATTTCCTCCCAAAATCTAACATTCTCACCAACCTGTCTCAGCAGCTTAGTCAGTTCCTTATTCGTCTCAACACTCTCAATCACCTGTCTGCATCTAGCAATGAGTGTCTCGTAACTGGTGTTCTCGTCTATCTCAAATATGATAGGAGCAAAGTTAGTGCAGACAGAACTGAGACAAGTTATTCTATCCACATCCACTGGATTACCACCACAGGTTGTTAGAGATATGTCAACGAATGTTTTAAGCTCATTTAGGTCTTTCAAGTTACTCTTTATCCACATTATGAATTCATTTTTATCAATAATAGCTTGAATTACATCTAGATTCGGTTTAGATAGCTTGCCGAGATAAGTCGCAGTATGACTGACTTGGGAATTTACTTGATTTAATTGCTTAGATTTAAATGTATAATTGATATTCTTCAAATTCTCAATAATTTCAAAGTTACTTTTGATAAGGAGCCCATTTTTCAACTTAGTAATAAGTATTGCAGCTTCCGAACATTGTTGTAAACTGAAGTAAAGCTTCATTCGTTGTGCGCAGGGAAGAAGTTGGTTTCCAGTTTCAGGTATTTCGTCATTATATCGTCTACATGCAATATGAAGGGTATTCAATTCACTCAATATGGATTGCATTTCTTGATCAGGTGTGAAGTATTTAATCATCTCAGATATCAAAATGGTTTGACTTGCTAACCTCTGTAGGAATTCGATACAAAAATTCATTGAGGGTATCCATATATTTTCATAAAACAGTTTGATATCGAACTGAGTTTCAAACTTGATTCCATTTTCGATAATCATATCATTGAAAACTTTTAAAATCAGCCTGGATTTAGAAAATGAATCACAGTAATTAGAGATCTTATCTATTTCTGGAAACCAAATAATTTCGTTAATTAATGAAGAATAAGCAAATTTATGTGATGTTCCCTCACTCTGACATATAGCATTTAACTTCTCCTTTTCAATATTACTGCATAAAAAATCAGATACGAGTTTGTAATTCAAGTTGCGTAGATTTTCAAGGAACGTATTCAAACTAAGAAGAATGTTTGTTTTATTTCTAACCCACTCATTAACTTTAAAACACTGATATAGGTTCTGTTTTATGTCTTCGAGTGGAATGTGAAGTGAATTTATATTAATTTTGAAAATTATTTCGACTAGTCTAAGGAAATTTTCCGTATTTTCGCGAATAAGATTAAGCTCTTCTCCTGTTATACTAAAATCGATTATTTGTGTGATTATAGAACAAAATTGTATGACAGCATCCTCAAGCATCTCTTTAGCACCATGTGATATGATCTGGTTTATATTATCGAAATTAAGTAGGGAAAAATAAGTGTCCCAAGAAGTCCAACTAATGAAATGATGTAGAGTGTTATTCTCAAAATCTTGTTCTTCATCGAGCAAAATTTTGCTGAAAATTTTGTTTAATTTGGCTAATTGTCCTGGGTCTGTTAGTCCCTCGAACAGTTGTCTAACGCATAAGGACTTGTCTGCGGATTTCACCCCTTGCAATCGAGCAGTTAGTTCTCTTCGGAATATATCTTGTAGAAGAAGTGAATGGTTATTGCTGTTATGTAGGAGAATGAAGATATCAATGATAAACTGTTGGGGGATGTTCTGATCTCTAAATCTCATTGTTAAAAAATCTTCAATTGCTTTATGTAAGTTTATTGAAGGAAAAGGGTAATTCAATATAATTTCTCCCCAAAACTTGATCTCATCAAGGTAATCACGATAGTACATTTTATTTTTGAAAATCCGTTGAGAGTGCCTTTTAAGAATAAAATTATGAAATAGCTCCCCATAGTCTATCTGAGGAGTGTAAGAGGAGTTAGTAGCGCAATAATTAATACTCTGAGATAGTAGTTTTAAACACTGATGAAACTGATCTGCAGTTACAAGTTCGGGTTTAAGACTGTTAGTAAAAACGATTGTCAAAGAAATTAAACGATTAATCTCTATGATTAGAAATTTATTATTTTCTGGCTTAAAAACATCATTGAGAGTTCTCAATACTTCTGTGATTAACTTTTCATCGTATTTATAGTTAGATCCTTTCTTCTTTTTTGACGAATAGAATAATCTGTTCAGTAAGACACCCATTATTGCAGATACTGGGAAATTCTTAGGATCACTAACAAAGTATTCACAAATAGAATTAGCATTTTTGTCGTTGAGTGTATATATCACTAAGCTATAAGGAAGAAGTTTGTCGTATTTCATAAGGTCGAATACTCTCTTGAAAGAGTTGAAAGTTAATTCGCAACTCGAATGTAATATTTCTTCTTGAGCAAACCCCCAATATTCATTTAAGGAATATTCCAAGTTTTCATGCACTTTATGATAATCCTTAACTGGAGTGCAAATTCCATGATAAATAGGTACTAATAACAATAGTTTTTCAGGATATTTATTTCTAACAATTTTACTAAAGATAAAATTAAGAACTGAGTTATAAACTTCTATTCGAAACTTGTCATTCTTACAAACTGAATCGTCAATGAGATAACTCTTTGTTTTTAGAATATCTTCTATTGAATCTTCAACCATTTGAATGCACTTTACATATAAATCTTCATTTGTTACATTATAATATTGTATCAAGTAGCATGCTAAGTAGAAGTGGTGAATTATAGCTTTGGGATGCATAGAATTATCTTGAGGGATAAAAGTCGTATTTATCCAAGCTTCAACTAATTTATTTATACTATCTTTGGAATTATCCCAAAAATGATGTTTGTTAGATCCATTCAAATCCTGGATTAACAAATACGATAATTCGGTTACTTCAATGTTAAATCGAGTAATAAAATCTTGTAATATTTTACATGATTCTAAATGTCCCAACTTATAATAATACGGCAAAAGTACTTGGAATGAAATTAATCTTCGTTCATTTATATTGTAGAATGGCACATTTCCTCCAGATGATGCGTAATAGGAAACTGTGCTCTTAATTTGATTCCAAAAAGATGGATGACCATATTTACGCAAATCTGGGAGTATCATCAAATCATATTGCTGGTGAATACAGCCTTTTAATTCGGCCTTTCTACTGGTATTGTGGAAGGTCAAACTGAAATATCGATTATATTCATCATATGGATGATACAAGCTCTCGAAATCTTCTTCCCCATTTTTAAAGTATATATAGTATTTGTATGCAAAATTGATTGAGCTATTGCGAATGGAAGATATTGGAAATTGTAAAGTGCCATTGATCAGCACAAATTTACCTAATTGTAAATTCACCAGTGTCGCTTTATGGAAAGGGACGACTGATGTACGAAATGTATTAAAATATTCAGTGCCAATTCGAAGGCAAATTGCATCGATATTCTTCCAGAATTCATCTAGAATTAGTGTGTGGAAGCCAATGCTAAAGTAGTTGGTTTCATCAGGATGCATTACTGTTAAAATTGTTTGAAATGGTGGTATAGGTTGTTGGGTAGCTTGATCATGGTCTCCCATTTTGTTAATAAGGTCACTGGATTGTGTATGGGCACATTGATAAGTCAAGTTATTACTGACTTCTTCCCTACTAACTGGACTATTGTCATTAGAAAAGTAATTCGGAATAATAGCTGAACTTTTCGTATTTTGCACACGATGAAAATCTTCCCCGGCATTCGAGTAGTGTTGTGTTTTAGTAGCCTGAGATTCCTGAGCTTTTCTTAAAGAAATAGGAGTATTTTGATTGGTATTATGTTGTCCAGGGGATGTAATATTTTCTTTAATATATAGTTCTGGAGGAATGACACTAGAGCCTTGATCAATTCTTTTTGCATCTAAAGTTTCCGTTATTATTATATGTGGAAATTTATCAATATTTTCAATTGAACCAGGAAGCAGAGTTTTTGTATTAGAGTATTCAGTTTCTATTTGAGTATTCAGTATGGGAATTGTGTTAGCTGGATTAGATATTTTTGGATTTTGGAGAACCAAATCTTTTCCACAACAAGCACACTTTCTTCCCTTTTTTGTCAACTGTCCATCTGGAAATTCCCCCCAGAATTCACACTTCTCATTTGAACAAAATTGTTTGATATTTTCCATTAATGAATATCCTCATATAAAACTTTTATTTATAGAATTCAGATTCATTAATAGGTCAAGCTAAAATTAGACATCTTAGTAACTACTAACAAGATATTTACATGTCCGAAATATAAACTCTCCTGCTTAAATTTCAGCAAGCATATTTATACCGTAACAATTTCAAGAAATTACCCAACAAGTTTGAGATCAAAATACCTCTTATCTTAAAGTTACGACTCCATTTTTGAGAAGTGTTAAAAAATAACCAATTCATTCATATTTCGCACCCTCTACGAGATACAACTCTAAAAATGTATTAATAGAAATACAGTACATTCATGATAAATCAATAATCATTCCTTAAAATTAAGACGTAGTAATTAATATTTCACATTGTTAAATTTTAAGCGTACATATTTATACGGTAATTAGATAACTTAAACGCGAAGTGGTTGTTGTGTGGGTGTGTTCTGTTGCGAAACGATCCAGCAAGCGAAATGTGCTATTAAATATTCAACACATCGAATCCTTCAAGAATATATTATGATATAATATTTCAGGGATCCTTAGCGCAAACGGTGTAATTTAGAAATTTTCGAGGGGTAATGGATGCAATAAAATTTTACACAGTTAATCATATTAATTAAATTATTGATACATACTAGAAATAATAACAAATTGCCAAAGATAAGTATTAAAGCAGTATAATGATTATTATACGTATACGTTTCAATCATAGGAAAATAAATACGAAGATTTCATAATATATGAGCTCAGCATCCCCTTTTAATTCTCATAACTCCAACCTTCATTACTTTCTGGCTAAAGGCCTGGACCTCACCCTCCTGAAATATGGTGTATACCTTGATTCCAATGTTCTATATTACCCAGGCATTAGGGTGTTGTTAACAACCCTTATAAGTGAGTTATTAGTATAGTATTAGTTTCTCTATCAGGAGTTATATAGATGTTGCAGTCAGTGGCGTCGTGCTTGAATACATTCTGGGGGACACAGAGTGTCGTAGTTAGTGACCAGATCAATGTTTTTCGGGACAAGCCTCTAAAAAGGGGGGGGGGCACAGGCCCCTCCGGCCCATAGAGCACGACGCCACTGGTTGCAGTGCAAATGCGAGATTGGTGTTCATAGTGTGAACGCGAGAACGTGTGAACTTCACACTAGTGTAAACGCGAAATTTTATTATGTTTAGTTAATTTCGCGTTTATACCTGTGCAAACGGGAGATTGAGGATTTATTATATTTGTGGTTCAATTGTAATAAAAAATTATTACTGTGCCGACTATACTATAGCACGGGCGTCGCACGGCTCTGAAAACTCTCCGGCCAAACAGTTAAAGTGGTCCGCCCAAAATCGGACCCTCCTATATAATATAATGGAATAAATGAAAACTGGTCCGGCCATGGCCGGACCAGCCGAAGCGCGTGCTACGCCTATGTATAGTATAGCGGCTCAATTATAATCTCACTGCCTTTATTAATATTTTTACTGTGTCGACTATACTCTAGTATAGTAGCCCAGTTCTAATCTTACTGCCTTGGTTTTTTACTGTGCCGACTATACTATAGTATAGTGGCCCAGTTATAATCTTACTGCCTTGGGGTTTTTTGGTTTTCTTTTAGTCAATATCCGCTCTACAGGCCAGAGTTAGATTGCCCCGGAGCTAAAATTTTTAGCATAGGTGTCCCATATGTTACAGATGTGCATCTCGAGCAAATTTTTGAAAAACCATTTTTTTATACCACTTTGACACATATGAAAATTTGTTTGGTCCATAACTCAAAAAATGTTATACTAAAGCCGCAATTTTTATTTTCCATTGGATTCACCATATAATTGTGCTTCTGATGGGAGAGGACAAATTTAATAAAGCGATTAATTCATGCCATGAATGGCTTTTGGTTCAATTTAAATTAAAATCGTTAATTCTCTTACCGAGACACGGAGTTTGAGACTTTAGGAATTAATTCCCGATCTCATTCTGAATGGGAATGGGTTAACGTTAAATCTCTTATTTCCTAAGGATTTGGCCCCATTTCTGGTTGCAGAATTAACCATTCTTATTTTAGCGTAATTAAAGTTCAGCATTTTAATATTTAAATCAAAGAATAGAAATTTACGAATTATAGGCCAACATTGAGAAAAGAAATCTTATAATTCCAATATCTAAGATTCATAGTACGGAGTACGGAGTTTGAATACAGCGACCCAAAACTAACTTCCAAATGTTATGATAGGAAACAAGTATCCAGAAAGACTCGACTCGAATTTATCTGAGCCAGACCCAAAATATGCGAAAATCACCCCTGTGGGCATTGTAGTCTTCTATGTTTTTAATTAATAGTATGGATATCTTAGACGAATATTAAATCACAATGATTTGCTTTTGACTGTCCAATGGTAATCGAGGAACTATTCACAAAGTAATATAATTAATGAATAGAGAGATAGTTATAAGGAATTATTCCCACTTCGTCAATTCGCACTTCGTCAATTCCCATTTCGCCAATTCTCACTTCGTCAATTCCCATTTTGTCAAAAATGGGAATTGACGAAGTGGGAAGATATCGTTATAATATACTATGCCACTACGCCTTGTGCGTGATCCCAGTATATACTAGAATCGTAATTTAAATACAGTATGTATCCCTTAGAACTGGTAAGAGCTATATAGTAGTAATTTGTAGGGCGGTGGGTTGTTAAGTGTGAATCTATCTGAGACTGTAATTTAATTGGGCGAGAGCAATTAGTTGTAATACGCCAAATCAGTTATTCGTACTCTCTCTGCGCTGCCTAGCCTATAATTTTCACATTGCATTGATCATTATGTCGATTAGATAATCAAAATTACCATCCTCTACAATTCTGGTAGTGGTTTCTAAGCTGAGTCAATATCCTAAAGTTATGGTCCATTTGCGGAAAATATCTCTGTTCATAGTAGCAAATATATCCGAACTAAATTTATCGACAACACCGGCGATCAGTGGATACGCATTCTCCTATTAATTTACTTTGTCCCAGTATCTCACTAAAAGTAGTAGGAGTCAGAGCATTAAAGGAGGGCGCTCCATTTTCAGAAGCCCAAAGTGGAGTGCGCTCCAATTTTTAGGAGCGCGCTCACTGGAGCGCACTCGTTTTACAAATATCACTAATCCAATACAAAATTACCTAAATAATAGAGTAATCACGAAACATCGATAGATTGGAAAATTAAAGTAGGCAGAAGGAAATTGATTATGTAATTCAGTATATCTAATGAATTAATAGATATTATAAACATATACAGGTAAACCTCCCAAAGCGGCACCCATCGGGAGAATGATTTTGTGCCGTTTTGGGAGGTTGCTCGTAAGGTAAAACTTCCAAAGCGGCACCCATCGGGAGAATGATTTTGTGCCGCTTCTCGGAGGTTGCCGCTACTCGGAGGTGCCGCTTTGGGAGGTTTTACTGTATATACAGGTAAACCTCCCAAAGCGGCACCTCCGAGTAGCGGCAACCTCCGAGAAGCGGCACAAAATCATTCTCCCGATGGGTGCCGCTTTGGGAGTTTTACCTTACGAGCAACCTCCGAGTAGCGGCAACCTCCGAGAAGCGGCACAAAAACATTCTCCCGATGGGTGCCGCTTTGGGAGGTTTCCTGTATATATATACGAATATAATATATATTTGTATGTCGATTTTGTCAAATGTTGATACAGTCGAAATCGGGTTTTTTTGCCCCCCAAAAAGCACGACAAAAGGAGGCAAAAAAACCCAATAAGCAAAAAAACCCGATGGAAAACACATTAAGATATCACATTTTTGCACGACAAAAGGAGGCAAAAAAAACCAATAAGCAAAAAAACCCGATTTCGACTGTATTACAAAATCAACATGAATCAACATTCTCTGTCAAGGTGCGGAATGAGGGTTAAAGCCATGCTTAACTGAGTAAGCATATCATGTAGCAGATAACAAGATAAAAGAACCAGGCTATAAACAAAGTGTATTTTATGGTTATTTGAAACGCTCGGCCCATTTTAAGTGTGTGTTTACAAAATCAACGAATAAAATATGCCGATTTTATAAAATCAACATATTTTATTTTAATTGATTTTGTAAAATCGACATTCTGAAATGTTGATTTACAAAATCAATTAACAAAATATGTTGATTTTGTAAAATCGACATATTTTATTCGTTGATTTTGTAAGATCGACTTTTCAGAATGTCGATTTCACAAAATCAACTATTTTGCAAATTAGAAGTTAAGTTTGTAGGTCGATTTTAAAATCGACATGTTGATTTTGTAAAATCAACATTTGACAAAATCGACATAACATATATTCATTTTGATTGTAAATTTGAGTTAAATCTATCAATTTACTAAATCGTTACCTTACACGTACAATTACATTATAGTATATTAAAACTAAGGCACGTATAATTTGGTACGTAAATATTTAGAAATAATGTAATAATATGAACTTAACTAAGTTTCCATGAGGTTTCCACAGTTTTTAACCGCGAATCAGAATTAATTAACTACATAAACATCTTTGCTTATTTAGCACATTTTGGTGCACAAGAAATGAAGGAGCGCTAAGTGAGCGCACTCCAATTTTTCAGGAGCGGGAGCTAGAGCCTAGAGCTCGCTCCTTTTTTTCCGAGGAGCGAAAACAGGAGCACCGCTCCAATTTATTATTAGGAGCGCGGAGCGGGAGCGCGCTCCAAAAAATTAGGAGCATTTAATGTTCCTATATAGTTATAATACACTTTTCAGCTCTATCATTGCTAATTATTCGAATAAAGATCAATTCTCCATTTTGAAAATTAGAAACTGGCCTCTTTGTTATATGGCCTCCTCGGCGACATATATAGCCGTATATTAAGTAGGCCATGGGACAGATTAAATAATTTGGATATTTATGCAAATTTGAACAGATAATTTTCTAGATATTAAAGCTCGTCCGTGTATATACCAACTTCAAATATAAAATTAAATATCACTAAGAAACTGTACCAGTGGACCCCTAACTTTGGGATGTGGAGAAGTTATTGTATTGATTGATAATAATTTGATATCAAATAACACAATGGAATGTTAGAAATGTATGGCTAGACAGACAGTAACAAATAACTGATTAGATGACTGAACTTCCTCTCGATCAATTAGATTACTGTCTCAGTATTCTATAATGCATCTTAACATTTGACAGACACTAAAGAATTCAATTATACTAATTGAATGCTAGCTGCTAATCTATACTGGAACAACCCTCGAATTTAATTGGCTAAAGGTTTTGACACCTTTTGTGATGGAAGATGTGAATATCTTTTTAGATATTGAACTTGTTTGTACATACAGTATTCCCCACCCCACTGAAAATTTTTAGGTCTGTAGCTTTTACCAGTTCCTCAATCTATTCTGAACAAACACACAAAGAAACAAACACAAAACATTGTGATTTAATATATAAGATAGACTAAATATAGCCTTTCTAAACTTGAGTAGATCTGTGGATTTATGAAAAGTTGAGTAGATTTG
This sequence comes from Hexactinellida sp. DTS-2022, assembly GCA_028753945.1. Taxonomy (NCBI): domain Eukaryota; kingdom Metazoa; phylum Porifera; class Hexactinellida; species Hexactinellida sp. DTS-2022. The sequence continues at coordinate 3,649,566 of JAPNXP010000011.1, read as the reverse complement.
GAATTTATTGAAAAGCTTGAGTAGATTCGGAAAGATCTAGTTTTATATTTAAGTATCAGTAAAAAGTTGAGTATATTTGGAATTTTTTAAAAAACTTGAGTATTTTTGGAATTTTCCCTTAATTTAATACATACAAATTTAAACACATTTACTACATAAACAACGTAATTAATCGCTACAAATCTCAACTTAGTTCCAGTTATAAGCTAATCTAACAGCACAAAAAACTATTAAACCAACTAAGAGGCGAACCAGCTTATCAAAAAGCTCAACATTCATTTGAGAATTTGTCGCGATTAATGTTGTTCTGTTTTGTGTAGTGAATGTATTTAAAATTATATGTATTGAAGATTAAACTGGTGGCTTGAGCGAGATGGTTTGAATTGTGAGTTAGTTAGGATAAATATTGAACTAGAAATTTGTAATGGGTAAATCGTGTCAGCATACTTGCTTATAATTAATGCATGTTGGAAGTTAGTCTCTATGTTCGTTTGGAATATTCATCAACATGTAAACAACACAACAACAACACGTATATAAATATACAGTAGAACCTGTACGCTAATACGACCCCCTATAAACCGGAATTTGCCTTATTCCGACATAAATTTATTATCCCAATTAGTATCGTATAATGGAAATTTCACTCTATAATCATGAATTCTCCGTAATCCGACACATTTTTCCTGTCCCAACGAGTGTCGGATTAGGATGGTTCTAAAATAATAGTTTGTATGTTCCAAGTTGATTGAAGAAACTGGACGGTTTCCAAATGTGATTTATGGCATATAGGGGTTACTTTTGGCCCCCGACAACAAGTTGAGGTTTTCACTTAAAATTTTCCATTAATCGACATGTCATCACGTTGTCATAGTGCCAGCGGTCCCCCCCAAATAATGTCCCCGGACCTATTGCACTAGGGCCAGCTGTCCCCCCGGACCTGTGGCCCTAGTGTCAGCTGTCCCCCCGGACCAGTGGCCCTAGTGTCAGATGTTCCCCCTCAGGGTCAGATGTCCCCCCCTCGGACTCCTCACCCTAGGGTCAGATGTCCCTCGGACCAGTGGCCCTAGTGTCAGATGTCCCCCCGGACCAGTGGCCCTAGTGTCAGCTGTCCCCCCGGACCAGTGGCCCTAGTGTCAGATGTTCCCCCTCAGGGTCAGATGTTCCCCCCTCGGACTCCTCACCCTAGGGTCAGATGTCCCCCGGACCAGTGGCCCTAGTGTCAGATGTTCCCCCTCAGGATCAGATGTCCCCCCCTCGGACTCCTCACCCTAGGGTCAGATGTCCCTCGGACCAGTGGCCCTAGGGTCAGATGTCTCCCGGACCTGTGGCCCTAGAGACAGCTGTTCCCCCTCAGGGTCAGATGTCTACCACTCGGACTACTCATCCTAGGGCCAGCTGTTCCCCCCGGACCTATGGCCCTAGGGTTAGATGTCCCCCTTAGGGTCAGATGTCTTCCCTCAGAAACCTTACACTTGGATCCAGAACAATAAATTTCACAATGCACATCACTATAGTTTCATATTTTACATTTAAAGTAGTCCGATTGGGGGACATCTAACCCTGAGGGGGGACAGCTGACACTAGGGCCACAGGTCCGAGGGATATCTGACCCTAGGGTGAGGAGTCCGAGGGGGGGACATCTGACCCTAGGGCTACATGTCCGGGGGGACATCTGAACCTAGGACAACAAGTCCGGGGGGACATCTGACACGGGGGGGACCGCTGGCACTCCGACAACGTCATTCTCACATTTTTTGAGAAGCGTGAAAATTCACTTAATCGCACACAATTCGCTCCCTGTGCGAGTTAAAAAATCTCAAAATTTAATAGAACATGTAGTTTAATGATGTGGACATGTTGGCTTCACCATAGTATAAACAATGTCATTATTCATTACCGCATGATGACGTAATCATTGAAATTTATTATTTACGATCCTGAGAAAAGGATCCCGATCCCGATCTGTGTTTCAAAAATATCTACGATCAGAACACGATCTTTTACCATCCATTGATTAATTTAATTAAAAAGATATTGACTGTATGTAGTAAATTTAAACATATTTTTAGCCAAAAGGGATCAAAAATATTTTATTAAATACAGCCAAATCAATGTCATCATAAATTATTTAAATTACAAATATAGTCAACATCCGTTAATTCGAACTCTCAATGGAAAAATAAATTGTTCGAATTAGCGAATGTTCGAACAATAATAATGAATTAATAATTAGTAATTACCACTCGGGCGATGGGGTAAAAGGTATAATAGAAAACCCCCACTTTCACTGAATTACCTTTCAGTTGAATCACATTCCGGAACAACCAAGGGGTTTAACGGATTTTGACTTTATAATCGTTTTGTCTATTATTGATTAGTTGGAAATTAATTTTGATACCGTCACTAAAAGGATCTGGATTTTTGCTAGAATCTTCCATCAGATCCCAATAGTGTTTGCAAAGGATCTACGATCATCGATCAAAAGATCCTAATGCCATAGTGAAATAGACATAATTGCTCTTACTCATACCACTGAAGAGAAAATTAATGAGAATTTAAGATAATAATATGAAAATTAAAGGTAATAGTACTATGAACACACATCTTTATGTCATTTTGCCAACTCATTCTCGAGTTAGAAAGTCATCATGACTGTAAAAATTTATAAATTTTCTCAAAAATGCAAATGCATTTTACAGAAAATCGAGGGTATTTCTCCTAACTAGAATTGAAGAAAATGTATTTGGCATAAATATGTATCTAACTTAATATTTTCCAACTTTAAATCTCTAGATTATCATTCCTGTTTACATTAAAACAAAATAATCCATCGGTTTATTCACAGATTGTAAATAACAGTGATAAATTCTTATCGATATAAAACAAGATTAGTACAATACTGGGCAGAAATGCAGCGGTCTCAGGTCGGTTCGGGCGCATATTTTCAAGTGCGGTCTGGACCGGTCCAAATTAACGGTATAACGGTCTGGACCGTTCATAGGTATTGACTCATCTTAGATTGGACAAACGATCGGGCTCCAATCAGTTATTTCCCTTTGTGTGTTTACAAGCACTAACACAAGTGGATATAATTAGCCACTCTACTATGCGGTCTGTAACAGTACAAATAAGGGATAAACGGTATGGACCAGTACATCGGTCTGGACCGGTCCAGACCGATCCAATATTTTGATCATACGGTCTGGACGGGTCCATGAAATTACCGGACCACTGCATTTCTACTAGTGGGTGAGATTTTAAAACAATATCACATCGGTCTACAACCCATTTACTTTTGTATAGAAAAGACACGGTAATAACAAATTATAATTTTAAACTTATCTGTAAATACAAGAATTGACGAGTGAATTGTTGGAATAATAATACAAACTTTTGATATGCGCAAGTATTAGGCACATCAGAATATATACAACTAATTAAAGAAATTTGATACTCCGAAAACAAGTATGCTAAGAGGTAATATTGTAAGCAGTCATATTTAAATTTTAAATTGCAACAAAATCCACGTGCAAAATTGAATGTCTGAATTCAGCAGTTGCATAATACTAATAGAATAATGCTGCTTTGGAAAAATTGAAAGTGAGAGGGGCATCCACAGATTTAGATGATTCTGCTATTAATTTCACTCTGGCAAGACCTGAGTTGTGATGCGTTGAAAACTACCCTTATTAATTTATAGAGCTACTAATTAATTAACTAATATCTTCTGAGAATTTGAGTAAACCATAATAAATTGCAGTGATAAATTGAATAACTTGCACAGAATAATTCCCCAAACAAATTACTTCGTTGTTTTACATTTATTTTGAATGAGCATCACTATGACCTTCGGGAGAGTGTCCTTGGGAAAGGCACTAGGGAAGACTATGACTACGGGTCTTAGTATGCACATGCCGGCAGTACGACTGGTAACCTTCACTAAGTTGGCGAGAGGCGCAATAAGAGTGATCGAGGGTTACCCTCCTGATAAGTCCCTGCAATGGGACGAAACCACTGACATAACATCCCTATGAGATGGGGCCTATGGACGTCTAGTCTCCATACTAGGATGTGGCGTCATCTCATAACATATTCACAACTCAGGATGAATTGGTAATGAATGGTAATTTGAGGAAAGCAAGTGGCGAAATGGCCTTTAACTTGAGGCTCGAAAATACGAACGAACTAAGGTCACAAAGGAGACTTTGATCATGGCTTAGTAAAACCGCGCAGCGGCCGACAATTGAGGCGTTAAGTGCAGAACCGTCGTGAAGCATACGGGTCCGAAGAATCGTTAATATTAAATTTGAATGAACCTGCATAAGTAATACATGCTGAATGGCCTGTCTATACCATTGTTGGTAGATATTTAAAATTTAGACAGGGGCAAGAGAATTTCCTGGAGATGATCACCTCGAAGCCCGAATTCTAAATTTTGTCTTTGTTCGTCAGTTATATCGAAATTTGTGTTCTGCAGCCGTATTCACTAAGAACTTAAGCACTAAGTTTAAACCTAAATACATATTTCGAACTTAAGTCTTAAGTTTGAACTTAGTTAAGTTCGAACCTTAAGCCGTATTCACTAAGAGGTATGTTACTTAAATTACTTAAGCAACCTCCCTAGCATGCTTAAAGTTCGTACTTAAGTACGAACTGAAATCTTGGTGAATACCAATCTTAGTGAATACGACTTAAGTTCGAACTTAGTACTTGAGTCGAGTCTTAAGTTCGAACTTAACTTCTTAGTGAATACGGCCACTGGTCTAGTGACTCATTGATAATTCGAATTAGCAATTCAATATATAGAGGTTGTATTCTCCTCAGGATGTTCTTTCTATACTTGTATATCAATTAAAAAATGAATAGGTCGCTAACCAATTCTATGTTTTATTAACGGTTTTTTAAGTAAATCAGCCATCTTCTCTATATTGTAAATTTTACTCTACAGTATATTATACTGATACTATAGAACATATTACATAAGCCTCTACTACTGCCTTGATAATGACTGTTATTATTATCATGATAGTTGTTGTAAATAAGTGTTTCATAACAAGTGCAATTAAAACACTTGGAACATTTTACAATTGATGAAAATGATGTCAATTCTATTATTCAAGATAGTAACGTAAATACAACACGTATTCCTATTTCTATGTGTAATAACGAGCCCTTCGGTATCGGTCGCTTCGCTACGGATTACTCCCTCACAAAGGTCGCTTCGCGACCTTTGTTCGTGCATGTTAGACAGCATCCAACACAATTAACGGCCGCTTCCCAGCCTTGCCCTCCTCAAAATATCACTCATAATAAATGAGTTAAAATCTCAAAATTAAAATAGTTGACACAGTTCAGTTTGTTGTTGTTTGGAAGCCAAGCAAGGAATTATCCAGGAGCGCGAGTCGCTCCCTTTTGAAGCATGATTTTTGGAAAATTTGAATTTAGGAGCGCAAAAATTTAGAAACCTCTCCTATACCGTAACATTATTTGTGATTTAGGCGTATGTAAATTGGATCAGATCAAGATTAGGAGCGAATTTACAAATGGCTGTATAACACACTGGAGCCAATTATGTCAACTAATTAATTACGTGATGTTAATAACTAACCCAGGATTACCCATGCAAATTTTCAGAATTATAGAGCATAATTTCATATAGACATTGACTCAAGGGATGCCAAAATTATGGTTTTCAGGAATAAGGGATGGCGAGGATGTGATCGCGCGCGGAAGCACGCTGTAAGGTAGGGGGTGCAAGGGATGGCGAAAGCCATCCCCCGCCTTCCCATAAATGAAGCCCTGGTACTCTAAATTACACGTACTTAATTAAATCAGTTCAGATGTTAACTAATTAATGAATTAATAAACTAAACTAATAATAAACAAACAAACAAACAAAATTAACAAACAATACAGATCAATGGATTAAATTTAATTATGTTAAGTAGATTAAGTTGATTAAGTTGAATAGTAGAAACAGGTGATAATTAAAGTAAGATAATGGTTGATAGATTAGATATAAATTGATAGAGTTGATTGATAGAGATGATTGGTAGAGTTAAGTTAAAGTTCTAAGTTGAAATTCTAATTTCCTAAAGAAAAAGTAAACTCAACAATAGAATTATAATGGAATGGTTAAATTGTTATGAATTATAATATTATAATAACCTTATTATGAGCACCCTATCCCGCCAAGCACTCCTCCACCTCCTCCCCCAACGCGCTCCCCATCCCCGTCTGCCGTTTTGCGCTCCTCGCGCCGGGTCATCCGGGTCCCCAAAAAAAACTCTGCGAGAGTTATGTCCATCTAATTTAGGATTAATAATAGAATTCATAATTAAAATTGTTATAAGCCAGTGTTCCGCAACCTTTTTCAATCTCGAGGCCAATTTTCTATAGCCCACAGCTGTGCCGGCCACAAAGAAATTCGAAAAAATTCCCTAGTGTATCACTTATTTTGGTGGTTAGTAGTATACTAGTATACTAAATGTTTTATTTTTCAAAAAGGTGGTACATATAATATAATGATAGTTTTATTAATTAAATGTCAACGCCCAAATTGGTAGACTAGGCTCTGAATAGTGACGAAATATTTCATGTAAATTCAAAGGCTTGTCACTGAAATTTTGGTAGCCTTGAAAATTGGTCCATCTGAGTAATGTTAATTTAGTTACTCAATAATTAATTATGCTAAATCAACTTGATGGAATATAAGATTTGGGAGACTCAAGATCTGATACAAGACGTATACCAGTAGTAAAATGTATGTAACTCGAAAATTGATCCCTCAAAGGTTTTCGGTGGAAAAATGGTCCTAGGAACATTTTAATATGCAATATTGCATGGACTTTAAATCCATAAGATATTCTATAAAACAATTATTGTCTGAAATTCTGCCGGCCGCAAAAAGTAATTTGCCGGCCGCATGCGGCCGGCAAATGAGGGGTTGCGGAACACTGTTATAAGCTGATTCGTTAATGAGAGTAGACTGTCTAATTGAGATTAGACTGTATTATATGCATTCAAATGAATCTAGGTTCGTTCCCTCAGGACTATTCTATAATTAGAACGGACACGCTTGGGATATGTCCTGTACCTTTCCCCGAGCCTACGCCTGAGCGCTAATTTCATCCGTCGTCTCGGGGGGCAGAAAATAATATAGGTATATTGCTTTCTGCACTTCTTAGTAGCTCAATTAGTGAAGTAACATGGGATGATTGAATCCTCTCACAATATACCTGTACACATATTCTGTACTGTAATCATCACTATGCTAGGATAGCTTACATTGAATGAAGCAAAGCTTCTGGCGCAAATAAAAGCATATTGGACAGCTGCTCACCAATATGGAATCACTCTTGGCACGATATGGGTATCATTTGCCAAAAGTGTCTCCATCCCTCAGCGGAATCATACTTCAGTAAGCAGTAAACTACTTGTGTTAACTAAGGTCATGTTGAATACAGTTAGTCATGCCACGCCATTTTGAATAGCAGGGGGATTTCGACGCATTGTTACTTCATTGTGCTATTATACTAAGTAAAACGAATCAAAAATATTCAGAACCTACATGGTGGTGTATGCGATGATACACTGTGATAGTATCTCCAATTTTTGTTAATGGTAAGTTGAATCACATACTATTGGACTTGCTCGTTACTTCTAAGTAATTAGCGACTTCGTCTCTACGCTTTTGTCCGCTACTATTCGCATTTTCACCTGAACTGAACTGAACAATGACTCTAGCGTGACCCTTGTACAAAAATCTCAAATCTCAACAATAATGTGTGCATTGTACTTCAACAGCAAGAAGGGATTATATGAAACTACCCAGCGATTGTCAAGAAGAGCTTTCCCTACTTGCACACTACGGTCATTATCCCTGCGGCGGTAATTAGGAAACCAATCATTAGCAGTACTGGTCAAGGTGGAAAATTATTTCGGGAATCTCTTAGAGCTGCTACCATCACGCATGCAAGCGGAGCTTTTGTTAAACTATGCTATGTCAGTATCCTATGTAGCCTCGGTTTAAGAATTGAATCCTAGCAAGCGAAGCGCACTAGTATATATAGATATACTGTAGAATCAATCTATATAGATACTAGCGTGCTTTGCGGAAGAACCCAACCACATACCAACCGCTTTGCGGTTGGTGTATGGTTTATACACTTATAACATTGATTATAAAGCGTAAATAGGCCTAAATAGTCAAATTTAAAATGTGAAATTTTAGTGATTACGTCATCATGTGATAATGAGTAAGCATATTGGCAATCTGGTGCTACCAAAGTGTCCGCATCATTAATGTGCTTGTTCTATTAAATTTTCAGATTTTTATCTCTTAGAGTGCGCGCGAATTATGTGCGATTAAGTGACTTTTCAGGGTTCTCGAAATGTGACAATGACGTCATAACTTGTCGAGGTGTGAGAAATTTTGAGTGAAAACCTCAAATTGTTGACGGGTGCCAAAAGTTACCCCTATATGCCAAAAATCACATTTGGAGGCCGGAAACTTAATGCTTTATCAATTTTTATAATTGGAGACTCTCAGACTCAAGTTAAAACCCCCGAGATCGCGACGTTCCAGTCCTTTACTTAAGGAGTCTATGGATAAAATACCTGTTGTTCAAAAATATTTGTTCGGTTATAGTAATAGAAACTATCAAGAACTCATAATTGCGTTAACGGACTATAACGGACTTGTAAATGTAACGGAAGTTAATTAAGTCCGTTAACGATTTCAAAGTTAATTTAAAAGTTAATCGTTAACGAAAAATTTAACTTCCGTTAATTAACGATTAAAGGATTAACGGATTAGTGCCCAGCTTTGGTTTCCTCATGGTAACCAGAAGAAAAACACTATTGCCAACAGTGTCCTTCAACGCGAACAAAACTAAAGAGCAGTTATCTATTAACTACCCCATCTAACTTTACAAGGCAGAAATAGCAGCAATTGACTGTTACCCAGTTCTATCGAGGGTCATGAAGCCAAGAGACAAAAACAGGTTAGTATTTTTATTAGAGGCGTAAGGGAAGCGAATGTAAATCGATTGATAGTTGTTTCGCGAATATTAAATTTACAAAAGCGGACCTACAAGTATACTAATAGTGTCATTCCATTCAGGCTTTCATCCAGGCAAAATTTCCCGCGCGCCTAGATTAAGATTGAAATCGCCACAAGCGCCTAAAATGCTCAATTTGTATTACGTCTATGGGAGCAACTCTCGATTTTCGCCGCGCCTAGAAAAGTTTTCTTTTGAAATTACGCGCCTGGAAGGGCGTCGCATACGCCTGGATGAAACCCTGATTCCAATAATTCTCAAGCACCTACACCTACAGGGTCCGCTCCTGAATGATTATGTATGTTTCTAATGTTTCGTGCAGACATTTTGTGCTAATATACGTATCTATATATTGTCGATAAAATATACAATTCGTCATATTGATTACCTATTAATTATTAATAGCATAGTTTTTTCTTACAGGTGATGGATTATTAGTTAACATTATATTTTCTACAGATCCAAAACATTAGGTACGGGGAAAACAAACAACGAAAGATATCCCAAGACGCACTCGAGAGAATCCTCTTTCGACTCCACTCAACTACCTGAGTATAATTATATACACACCGACCCTATAAAACGTGATTTGATAAAATTATTCGATATTTATGGTAAACCACACGGTGAATCTCGAATAATTTTATCAAATCACGTTTTACAGGGTTGGTATGTATATACCATGCCTATGCCATTGTATATACCATGGCTATGCCTATGTTTATGGCTATGCCGCTGGACTATAGATGATAAATTGGTCGAGCAAGTCAAAGAGTTCTTGCAAAACAATTTAAAAACAATTTTGCAGAATCAGGTTTCCAAGATGTAAGAATTGGCAGGCTTATGTGGAAACTTCAATATTGAAACTGAAGAGTTCATTCAAGTTCTTCACAGTGATCCCAACCACTGACTTTTAATTTCTAACAAATATATCAGTAGTTCTAATATATGACAGCCTCTATACAAGTATTTCGCAGGGGATGAAATGTCAAATTTCAAGTAATATATGCACACCAAACAAATCTATTCTACTTAAAATTGTGGACGTGGTAAAGCAGGCGTGTCAAACTGGTGGCCCGCTGGCCATTTGTGGCCCGCCGGTCCCTCAGATGTGGCCCGCAATCCATTAGAATATCTGGAATATGGCCCGGGTAAGGGCTGGGGTTATGAAATTGGCCCACTATTCGAATCGAGTTTGACACACGTGACACCTGTGGTAAAGCAATCAGGGATTAATGACTACGGACATGAACTACTATAGATAAGGACTGGAAACGACAATAAAAAATGGACCATGGATGAACTAGAAGTGCATTCGATATGTTTTCCTATTACAATTGGTTATGAACTTTACACATGAAATTGTCATGAATTATGTTGTTTTTACCTGGATTTGACTCTGTAAACTAAGTATGTAATATTGTCATATATTTGACATTCATTCATTGTAGAAATAAGTTATCCATTAACATACAACTGATACAAGCAATAGTGTAAGTACTCAAATAACAAAATGTGAAATGAAAACAGAATTACTATGCACAGAATTTGTTATTAAATAATTGATTTCAATTTTCTTCCTAATATCTTTAGGTAATGTGCATTTAGTGGATATAAGAACTAAATTTCCTCCGAACTCTACAACCAGTGGCGTAGCCAGCCCCGAGTGATTGCCCGGGCACAGAGAGAAGTTTCCCGGGCCTGTGCCCCCCAGGCCCGGGCTTGGCTACGCCACTGTCTACAACTATGAGAGATATTCCTCTAAGCAAGATTTATCAACGAATACGTTTTGAGCTAGTCGAATTCACACTTTTCTAGAAGGCGGGGGATATGATTGTTTTTTAAAGCTTGATTTTAATCAAACTTGATTGATATCTCCCACAATACCACAATTGATTCAGTTTCAATATCTGAAGGCCATTTAATAAAACCACGATCAATATATATGTTACAAGGTCATATTTCGTAGCCTCTGTAATCTCAATATCCTTGTTTCAGTAGTAGTTGATCGTTGAATACAATGATGTCAGTTAGTGGTTTCAAGATAATAAGAGCAACCACAACAGATTGGAGAACATGAATGTCGAGGTCGATAGAGCTTAGATCATGAATAACTTCAATATCCTGGTCGCAAGAGAATGAATTATTTCCATCTGTTGTTGAAGAAAAGTGTGGATAAATTGATTAAGAAAAATTATAGGTTTAAGCAGAACTGTGGAGCAGATGGATTTGTGAAAATCCATAACTGGGTTTAGGCCAAGTTGACTCTTTAATACTATAGATTAGGTCATGTGATATTAAGCATCGCTCATCATTCAATATACATGGATAGCTGGAATTTGTCCTAAAAAGGTTCGGGAATTTGTCCTAAATATTCTGGAATTTGTCCTAAATGTGAAAACTGAATTTGTCCTAAATGTTAAAACTGGAATTTGTCCTAAATGTCAAATTGCAATGTAAATAAGGATTGAAATTTAATGATTATTAGCAAAGAAACAGTATTAAAGTGAAATTTAAGAGAGCAAATAAAACAAATACATTGAAAGAATGATTATTTGTTTGGATTAGAACTTAGAAGTAAATATTTTGAAATATCTACTGGAAAACTTTCAAAATACCTTTTACTTTTGCCCTACAAATCGGACATATTACTTTCATGTCAATTATGCGTTCTGCACATGCCTAACAAAAGCCTCCGTGTACACAATCTTCATGTAGGAGTGCAAAGTTCTCTTCTCTTCCTAATAAGCATATATGGCATATATTCCCTTCTTGATTTGTATGTGCAGATATACTTTCAGAATTACTCGTATCTTCATCTTCTGCAATTTCTGATTGTAGATTTGCGCGCCCTATTGTGGTTGCGATACCACTTAGATATTCCATTTTATTTATAGAACCGTTAATATATTTTTCTTTGTATTTATTCCTGCTAATACGTTTAGCTTTGGTGGCGCAATTAGGTCCTCTCGTTGTTTCCAAATCTTGAATTAATCTCTGTAACTCGGTGTCATTGTCTGATATTATGTTATCTAAGTATGCTATAAACTTCCAGACATTAGGATGAGGCGTTTTAATAATCGATTTTAAAGTTTTATGATACGATTCTGCTCCGTTATTAGTTGCATCTTGATAAATAAACACTGATATATGCTCGTATCCAATTAACCATATACGATGGAAATACTTCCGAAACTTTGAAATCAACTCTCTTTCAGCTTCATTTATACCAATTGATGGTATCTCTAAAGAATAATAGACAGATGCAAATTCCTCTTCTGGAAGGAAAGGCAAAGCCATTATTTTTCGGATCCACACTGAAAAGTCATGATTTCGCATGTACAATTTAGATAGACCAAGCTTCTGGACATTTTCATAAATTGCTTTAGTAAAATGAAACCAACATCCAATTATGGTTATTGAAGGAAAGACTGCTGTCATTGCATTCCTTGGTGCTTGCTCAAAATCTCCCATTGTGAATGTTGGATTTAATTCAGGTATCAATCGCCGAATAGTTAGCAATACAGCCGTGTAAAGTCTTTCAGTTTTTCTAGTCATCAAAACATGCAAAGCCGGAAGAGTATGACCTCTAACATTAATAAAAATTGTAAATAGCTGGAAAAATAGTCTCGGAACAACTTTGAATGTTGCATCAAACTGAATAGTTGATGAATTACCTAGATTATTCATCATCGTACTTGATCCCCAAATAACTGCTACTCAATCCATAGTAATTATCGTTTGCAAATTATTTGTGAAACTAAGTGATCCTTGCAAGAAGGAATCGAATTCTAAAGCAGAGGAGGGCATCTTGGGTTGCAAAATCCTTCTCCTCTTGAACATACTGCTCTCTAAAGATTTGAAAGTAACTGAAGACGCTTCATTTAGTCCTCGGCAGGTATCATTAAATACTTCTCGGAAATTAGCTGATGATACTTCAGCTTTCCTTTTAATAGTATTGCTAACGATAATCTTTTCAGATCTGTGCATCGCAGCATCGTGGTTATGTTGGGCGTTTAATTCGAGAAGATTTGTCTGTTTGTCAATTTTGCCAGTGCAAGCACAAGAGTTGCTTCGAAATAATGCACACTTTGTGTAAATGGAATTGCCGTATTCTCTGGACTTTACATACCGAAAACCTCGACATTCGTAATTAGTTGAATTCAATTTCTTGCCTTCAATTATAGAATATTCCATGATGAACGAAAATGCGAAGGGAATTGAGGGAATAAATTTAAAACTACAATATATACTGTTTTCAAACGACGTATGAATATGCACCCATATTAGTTAGTGTTTGGTAAGAAACAAATACCACAAGAAACCATAATAGCTAATATTCAATAAGAAACAAATACATATCGGTTTTCAATATTTAGGACAAATTCCAATTTTGATATTTAGGACAAATTCAAATTATATTTAGGACAGAATCCAATTTAAATATTTAGGACAAATTCCGATTTTATTTAGGACAAATTCAGGTTTCCCATATAAATCCCAAATAGGGCCGTGCCACTAATACAAACTGACCAGGTCAAACCAGGGCAGATTTTTTCCAGACCAGGTTCTGACCAGGTTGACCTGGTCATATGACCAGGTTCGCACTAACTTGCTGAGTTTCAAAACAATTAATAAGATAATATTTGTAAAGTTTAAACTAGTATAATTTTCTAGCGAAAACTCAAATAAAGGAAACTATTGTAACGAAGTTGTTATCTTAGTTTAGATTACTTAGTTTACTCAGACCACCCAGCTAGCGTCTATGACTTATATATAGTTATTACTTTGTTTAGGTTCTAGTATAGTAGTACTTTTCTTAATAACTTATTTCTTCTTTGTTTATCTGGTAATAAATCATATCACTATTTGTTCCTAATCAACATTGTTACATAAATAAGTTATTACAGTCTTAAGAAATCGAATGGCTACAGCTCCAATCTCAGTACCAGTTTTACAGAAAGGAGATAGGATCTCTGACTGGCGGGTTCTTTTCGAAAGTGGGACCCAACATATACGAGTAGATGATGCGTCAGAAAAAAAAGTAATAAACATCCTCCCGAACTATATAAACAGGTCGATTACAGACACAGAGGCAGTAAAGATTGTGATGAAGAAAGCTGGCACGTTGAAAGAAGCTCTGGATGAATTGGCCAAAGTAATAGACAATCCTATCGATCCATTCTTTGCCATGCAAGAACTCGTGAAACTCCAATGGCAACCAGGACAGGACATCGGAGATTATTTCTTTTTAGCCAGACGCAAAGCTGTCCATGCCGGGACAACGCTCAAATTCGTCGCATCAATGGTATCAACTCAGCTCCCAAAGGAAGTGCAGAATCGAATGAAAGGTACAGTTACAGCCATTAGCGATGACCTAGAGCACGCTGACGCGTTCAAGCTTATCGCTGAGATCAAAGAAACGCTTACAGAAAAGGGTTTTCCTCTCAATCAAGGGAATAAACATGAAGGGCCCGGCACCAAAGTGGCAAGCATCAGAGTTAGTAATGAAGCTTCCGACTTAACCGAGTACCCCGAAACAGAATGTACGGAAAACAGAATTGCATTTGCCAGAAGTAAGCCAGTGTGGAGGAAGCAGACAAGGGGTCCAGAGCAACAAGAAAGGAGAAACTGCTACATTTGTGGCGGCAAGCATTTTTGGAAGTTTTGTCCAGAGAAACGCTGCCCGTCTTGTGGACAGAAAGGCCACGTCCTGAAGGACTGTAGCATAGTACACAAAAAGGGTAAAGACGATCACACAGTGCTAGTGGCAGATATAGAGGGTCTAGGTGCAGAACTATCAGTTCTCATCGAAATAAAGCTCAACGGTAAGCGAACACATGGTTTGCTAGACAGCGGCGGAGGACCGTCAGTAATTGATATCGGTACGGTGCACGAACTCGGGTTGGAAAAGTCCATGAAAAGTAAAGATAGTCGAGTTTATGGTATTTCGCGAGAACCGGTCCACGTAATAGGAGAGTTGGAATTGTCAGTAGATCTAGGCGACGAACAAGTACTAGAGCACACGTTTGAAGTTTTGAAAATCACAGGAACTACATGTATTCTTGGACGAGACCTGCTAATAAAATTGGGCTCAACTGAGTTCGATTGGCAGAGTCAACAAGTCCGTCTAGGCACCGCATGGAAGAACTCGCATGCCACTATTGAGGGAGGAGAGCCCATTACGAGAGCAAGCGTAGCTGTGTTGGAGGATATCGAGGAATTTCGAGTCGCTACCAGAGACATCGTCAACCCCAATCTTATGCCACATCAAAAGGCTGCCATATCCAGATTACTCGAAAACTTCGAGTGCGTGTTTGCCCAAAACCCGAAACGGCCCCAACCCGCCAAGGGAGTTACTCATAGGATTGATACAGGATTGGCGTCTCCTAACAAACAGAGACCAATACCAGTGGCCCCAGCTGTAGAGACTGAAATAGCGGGGATTGTAGATGAAATGCTCCAAACGATATATGTAGACCATCGAATTCACCTTGGGCAAGCCGTGTCTTGCTGGTCACCAAACGCGATGGAAGCAAACGCTTTGTAGTAGATTACAGGCAGTTAAACGAAGTCACCCGGATCGATTCTTATCCCATGCCTAATGCCAAAGACATATTGGATCGGATGTTTAACCACAGTTACTTCTCCTTCATTGATGGAGCTTCCGCCTATTGGTCTATTGAGGTTGAAGAATCAGACACGTACAAAACTACCTTTGTGACTCAGAGAGGGCTTTACGAAATGAACAGGATGCCGTTCGGCCTGGTCAACAGCCAGGCATCCTACCAAAGGCTAATGGACGAAACTCTCAAACATGTCAAGAGAGCGGACCCGTTCGTGGACGACACATGCATCCACTCCGAAAGTTTCGAGCAACACTTAACAGACTTAGAACAAACCTTCAAGGCCTTGGAATCAGCGAATATCCAGCTGAGAAAGGACAAATGCTCATTCGGTTATCCATGTGGGGAATTCCTTGGACATATAGTGTCTCACAAGGGTCATAGTCCAATCCCACGGCTGTTGAACAAGATTCGTAACGCGGAGAGACCATCTAGTAAGAAGCAACTTCAGCGGTTCCTGGGACTAGCCAACTTCTATAGAGAATATATACCCAAGTTCGCAACAGTGGCGGAACCTCTATATGCATTAACAGGGGACCGTAAGGAATGGTCATGGGGAGCACGAGAAGAAGATGCCTTCAAATCATTGGGGACCATGCTTACGAATTCGCCAACAACTTTAGCATTTCCAGATTGGCACAGAGAATTTGTTCTACAAACCGACGCTTCATCAACCGCAGTAGGAGGAATTTTGTCTCAGCGTGATGACAATGGCCAAGTACACCCGATTGCTTACTTTTCATCAGGACTCACCGATGCACAAAAGAAATATGCAGCAGGAGAGCTAGAGTGTTGGGGCGTAATTGCAGCAACTCGAAAGTTCAGCAAGTACCTGCGCGCGGCCCCCATGTGAAGATACTAACTGATCACAATCCACTCGTGTGGTTAAGGAAGCAGAAGGACCCCAGAGGTAAGTTTACCAGGTGGATCCTGGAGCTGGAGTCTATCAATTACTCAATAGAGTATATCAAAGGAACAGAGAACGTGTGTGCAGATTATCTCTCCAGAGAAAGTTGTGGAATCGACCCGGAAGTTAACGATGAGGACCAATGCTTCGAAAGACACATCTACATCGAGAGTAACTCACTCCACGAAGAGCTGATAAAAGCCCAAAGGGGCGACATGACGATAACATCAGCCAAGAGCCAACTGGAGAAAACGCAGAAAATAGATCACGGGCCATTCAGAAGTCACATCGGGATGAAGATATTTGGGGAACTTCTTTATAGGGGAAGAAAAATAATTGTCCCTCAATCTATGAGAGAAAAGGTCATGAGCTTAGTACACAACGACGCGCCCTTTGGGAGTGATAAAACGACGCTACTCGTTCGAAACAGTTTCTTTTGGAGAAAAATGAACAGCGACATCGAGAGTTTTTGTAGGAAATGTGTCATTTGTGCCCAAAATAAACCAAAGAACGCGCCACCTGAGAAACTTATTCCCTCAGTACAGGCCAATAGACCAAGAGATGCGATTGCATACGACGTAGCTACGTTGCCGTATGCCAGCACGAATTATAGGCATTTCCTCCTGCTCGTTGATACGTTTTCCAAATTCATAGAGTTAGTTCCACTCTTTGACCAGGAATCGTACTCGATTATCCAAGGATTGAGTGACGGATGTATCTTTCGCCATGGACCACCTATATCAATGCTTAGCGACCAAGGCCCAAGTGTGGACGGCGCTGAAGTTAGAGACTTCCTAGCAAAACATGGCATCATAAAGAAACACAGTTCCGCCTATCACCCAGAAGGGGACGGTCAGGCCGAGAGAGGAATCCGGGCCGTTAAACAAATAATCAGGTGTCTGATCGCAGAACACGACTTAGAAGACACGGACTGGCCGACTCTGCTTTCCCGTGTGAGTTACACCTTGAACGCCGTACCAAATACAAGTACCGGGTTTACGCCTTATAGAATCATGTATGGAGTGGATCCGAAACCCACATTTAGGACAGAATGGGATCTAGCACTACAAGACACGTACAACTCCGTTTTGGAGTGGGTCGAAGAATTGCAAGACATGGAGAATCTTGTTAACAAGCAGGTTAACGATAATCTCACTGAGGCTAGAGCCAGAATGAAGACAGAGTACGATAGAGGCAAGAAGGACACAATTTGTCATACAGGTGACTGGGTCTACGTAAAGAACCAGAGGAGGAGAAGTGGCCTAAGCCCACATTTTGAAGGGCCATACCTCGTGCTATTAAGGAGAGGTCCGAACGTTAAGCTCAGAACCCGGAATGGAAAAGAGAAGCTAGTGCACCTAAACCGCTGCAAAAAGTGTCCGCAACCAAACACCGACATGCAACTCGAAATAGCTGACGCACCAGATCAGTCTTCACAGGATACCGCCCTTTCGGAACCAGACTCGTCCAGCGAAACAGAATCTACATGTGAGCACACCGAGAAGTTTGGGGTTACTGATGACCCTGTAACGGAATTACAAGGGGCCACAGGGGTCCGACGGTCCACTAGGCAACCAAAACCGCCTAAATGGCGACAAGAAGAGGCGTGGGAAGGAGATCTTTCAGACGAGTTCTAGGTTCCCACTCTACAATAACTTTACTTAGAAGCGATAGTGATGTAACGAAGTTGTTATCTTAGTTTAGATTACTTAGTTTACTCAGACCAGGGCTTTACATAAATCATTGATTTTGATTTTAAATCAAAATCATTCAAAAATTAGTGTTGTAAAAATCAATCAAAATCAAATCATTCAAAATGTGAGATTGAAAAAATCAATCATCAAATCATTTTGATTCACCACAAAATCATCAAAAATCAAAATCAAATCATTTCCAATTACGATGATATAATTAGTTTTTTTGTTACTCCCGAGTCCCGAAGATATTCTTTTAGCCGAATACTAATGTACACACAATAACAGATTTTTTATAGGTGATCGAAGAATCTTAATCAAGATAATAGCTATAATAACAAATCACTTTGGTTATTTGGACCTGGGAAATAAAAATGCATGTTACTATAAATTAGTAATCCTTTTCAGATGTACCTATTAATAGGTCAAAATATCTCATTCCGAGGAGACTAATAAGCGGAGTCGATAGTAATAGTATACGTATACGTTAGTATATTTCACCCATTAAACCGGAGCAATCTAAGACTATTGGTATTGGGTTGTTCCTGGTAAAACTTGGGTTTCGATTTAGCTGAGTGATTGTAGTTTCAAACGGGGGTGAAGTAAAACGATAAAATGCACATAGACCCGCAATTGTATTTAACGTGTTCATACTATAACCTCCTGATGTGGAAGCAAATATAACATAAATCTGGGTTAATAATATTATACAGAGCAGAAAAATGATTTGATTTAAATAAAAATCAAATCATTAACTTTTCACAAATCAATCAAAATCAAATCATTCTAAAAATGAAATAGAAAAAATCAATCATCAAATCATTGAATGTTACCCAAAGATCAATCATAAATCATTGATTTGATTTGAAAATAAAATCATCAAAATGATTTATGTAAAGCCCTGACTCAGACCACCCAGCTAGCGTCTATGACTTATATATAGTTATTACTTTGTTTAGGTTCTAGTATAGTAGTACTGTTCTTAATAACTTATTTCTTCTTTGTTTATCTGGTAATCAATCATATCACTATTTGTTCCTAATCAACATTGTTACACTATGATATCAAGATTTTAAGAAATTAATAATAGAAATTTGTTGACAATGGGTAGTCTAGCTTACTCTAGTTAAGTTTGACCTGGGCAGGTATCAATAGGCTAGCACGGCCCTGTATTGGGCAATGGGTATTCTGGAGTTATAGCTAAGAACATTCTCATAACCACAATTAGAGTGAGCTGTGAAATGGTTAATGGCAGAGCAATACAAGATTGGGAAAAACTAGAAGTATTGAAATTTTGTATCATCTTTTCCAATTGTTGAACTCCATCGCTCAAACGAGTGCGAAGTTGGCTGAATATTCGACCAGCACAACTTCAGTCAATAAGTTGACTAACTTGCTGACATCAGATTTAAATGATTTTTACAGCATTCGAAAGAGTAGAAACCTACGTTTATGAAACTAGCATTACAATTTAAAAAAAAAATCATTTTCGACAAAAATAATTGACCCCTGACCCGCACTAGTTGACCCACTTTTTTAATATACTGATACTAATTATCAAGCGCTGAAATTATGCATGTAAACTCCGGGGGCATCTACGTTTATGTTATAGAAATTTCTTCAAAAAATATAATGTACTTTTTGAAATATTTACGTTTGAATATTGAAGTTGTCAAAATCGAGTCGCCATAAAATCCTACTATATATATGCATACAGCTAGCGCCAATTCCAGTTTGACGTAGACAGTTTAGAAGTGATTAAATTAGATCACAAGCTTCAAGTTGATATGCTATTACGTATTAATAATTCCTTATGAAGAGGATAATGTCAACTCCCGCCTCTCATTCTATTAATAAATTTGAGGTATTTCAAAGCATGTAATCAATCACCCAAGTCCCGCAATAATAGTAAACGGGCTAATTTACTCCATCAATTAATTAATACCAAATTTTGTAGACTGAATAGCCTTTTTCACAAATGGAGGGAGAGTATTGTTTTAATTATTGCAAGGAGATGACCTCGGTCATAAATAAGATAATAAATAATTTGATAGTTTAATTAATTGGATGACTTATTATATTTCAAAGATTATACACTAACCAGCCAAAAGTATTTGAACAATTGGAGTTTTAATGCAAACTGCAATAATCGTCTGGTAACTTATTAGAGGCTGTTAGACTTATCTGAAATGACTATAAATATCTTGCTATAGTTATAAATTAAATAATATTTTGAATTCACGTGATTTTAGTTAATATCCATGAAGTGGCATAAGTGTATCTGCCACGTGCCACTTGTGGCACAAGTGGCACAAATGGGAATGTGGCTGTATTCCAGTAGAGAATAAACGTAATCATTTGAAATTATGCTCGTAGAGTAATTCGACCATGTGGAATTCAAATCTGCAATCAGAACTTCTATATTCCCATTCCATCTTGATGATCAGAAATTATATATTTAATTAGCTAATTATATAGTTAATGAGTTCAACACCACGATATAAAAGTAAATTCAAAAAATTTGCTATTTTATAATACTTCACAAATCGTTTTATGTAAATTGCAGTGTTGATGCATCTACCAATGCTATTCTGCTGATAGAAGCTTGAATGTATAAATACAAATTATTGCTGTTCAAATACTTTTGGCCGGCTAGTGTACAAAGCATTGATTATATAATTCAAAATTCTACATAAAGTGTACACAAATATCATTAATACACTTATAAATTAATCGTTAATCATTAATCGTTAATCGTTGTCCACAGAATTAAAATAGAATAACCATAATATGCGCGCGAAAATAAATAATCTAAAACTTCGTCTCTATCTCCTTATCTGATATAACCAAGACTGGTTCATAATGATTACCAGTATGTACAATGTAAATAGATCCAGTGGTGTTGGCGGGTGGTGTATTAATTACCTGATCTATACTAGCACCTTTTCCAGAGAAAACATTCCATGTGTTACCCGTGTCTTTCGAAAAGACCCAAATATCTGTCCTAAATAAGAGACCTGCTGAAAATAATTCTAAATCTCCGCCCCATTTGGCATTACTCTTCATACCAGTTTTAGCCACATAATCTCCGATATTTCTGTAAGTATTTACAACATTAAAATTCAGATTATGACAAATATCTATCTGACCAGGGTGGGAGAGTGGCTTATAGGGTGGAAGGTCGTAATTCATTGTACAAATTTCAATTATATCGATGTCAGTGATAATATCAACATCAGCTGCCTGGAGGACCACATCAGGGGCTGTGGATACGACCTCTTTTTCTAGAATTCTCTTTTTTCGCGGAAATTCAGAGTCCAAAATCTTTCTCTTTAAATATTTAGCTCTTTTTGACTGTACATTATTATTTAAAGTTTGATAACATTTTTCAAAAACTTTATCTACATTATCTATGGCATTACTTGCTTTAGTTTCTTCTTGATTACCAGTTCGAGATAATATAATTCCAGTCCATAAAGGCAAGAATGGCATATAGTATGTTAACAAATATTCTAAAATATCGGGACAATAACAGCCATTTAGCATACTAATTTTATCAGATTTTAAATCATTACGATTCTTAGATACTAGTGAATCAAAATGTCTACCAAAGAGTGATTTAGCACGATATGTAGTGGCGTTTTCTACTTGCGTGCAATCATCTTCAGGTGGTTCCACATAGTCAAGTTGATATAGCATGTCGCCTCTAACTAAACCATTTAATTCCACTAAACTGGAGCTGACAGTATCATTATAATACTGTATAGATAAAATATTACTTAATCCTACGAAAACCCTATTTATCTCTTGCATACTTTTTGCTTTTAAAATTACAGCAAACACGTGTAAAATAAGATGTTTTAAACTTGTTTCAATCTTAAATTTCTTATCTAAGTTATGAGTTATGACTTAATCTATGCATTATGTGGGCGGAACATAAATGTATAACAGTTAAGTTATTCAGAACCTTTACATTTGTACTTACTACTTTCCAACAACTCTCTAGGTAGCCTACAATATTACTTTTATTAAATGCTATACAAGTGCTATGAATCATAGCCCAACTGTAATCAATTTCTATTCTAGTTATGTGTATCTCTTTGTTGAGAACTAACTTAGGATTTAAATACCATTTATTTAGAAAATGTGATATCTCTGCAGTACCATGGTCCGAGCTAATCATCTCTGCTACTGGTATCGGGCTAGTATGGTAGTCTGGATGCTGTAGAGTGAGTGCATAATAGTAGATTGGTTTTGTGACCGATTGAGGTTTACTAATAAGAGAACCCGTAGCATCCAAAAATAAAATTATCTCTTTATTTAAAAGTTTCAATAGCTCTATCTGATGCATAGTGTATAAATGGATAATAAACGGTTCCTTAACAAAATATTGTACGTAGCCAGGAATTGGTTTCTCATTTAATAAGTTACGGTAGTATTCCTGAGTTGCAGAAATATCCGTGATCATATTGTTTGAAAATATGTTAGACGAGTTAACTTCAAATTTTATCTGTCTTAAGCAATCTTGGGTCTTAAGATGAGAAAAATTACCACTACAGTACTCGACAACATTATCCATACAACCAAATTGTTTATGAAAATATTTTGAAACAGAGTTATGTTGTAGAATTCCACCTAGATGTGTTCGCTGAATACCAGATACATGGCGTGCATATTTGTTCTCTCCATTATTGTGTTGCACTGAGAGAGAACCTTTAGATATAAAGTGTACTACTAAGGTATTTGTAGATCCTGGTAGACTAGTTTTGTTTTCATTTATGTAAAACTCAAACGAATAACAGTTAAGGAACTTACAGTCAGCACATGCTCGAAAGTATGGTGAGTTTACTTTACGACTATAAATCTTCTTAAACCAATAATTGTTAAATTTAAGAACACACATGGGATAGATTTTAGCAACTTTACTGCTAAACAAAGCTGTCCAATCTCGATTTAACTTATCTCTTCCTTGTATATCAATAAAATGAATGCTATTCCACTCGTCCACGTCCA
This sequence comes from Hexactinellida sp. DTS-2022, assembly GCA_028753945.1. NCBI lineage: Eukaryota > Metazoa > Porifera > Hexactinellida > Hexactinellida sp. DTS-2022. The sequence continues at coordinate 3,626,261 of JAPNXP010000011.1, read as the reverse complement.
GGAAAAATTCACCATTAACACTCAAATCGGGTACAAAGTTACATTCATTACACCCATGCAAATTAGAAACAATATCATTTACGTTGTTAATGATATTATTACTACACTTGATGGCGTCCTCGGCATTATATTCCTCTTCAACAAGATGAAGAGGTACATTTTCAGGAAGTGGGGACAATTCTGGAGCTACTTCTGGGTTTTCTATTATAGCTAAACAATCAGTATAAATGATTTTCAATACATCAACACCTTTACTCGCAAACTGATCACGTAAATCTGTTATCCAATGTACGAATTCACTTAGTTGCTCGTTGGTCAAAAGTGCGTATTGTTTTTTAAACAACTTGTTAATACATTTACAATTAATTTGTTTAAGAACTGACCAAATTAACAATAATGGTGTCTGTTCAATAATCTCAACCTCAAACTCGTCAATACATTTACGAACAAATCTATTACACTATTCCAAATCTATCATGTTTTCAAATTTCAAAAAGTTTTCAAAATAATTTGGTCTTCGGTAACCATAAAAATTACAACCATCAACCCATAATTGAGCCTGGATATTGTTGTAATAATAGTATGCTTGTGTATTACTAAATACTAATAGAAGTACTATTGCTAAGATCAAATGAAATACGCTCGTCCCTTTGCTTAAGTTCATGGTAGGTAACCAAGTCAGATGCTGAAGAAGACCAAATTAACAATAACCTGTCATCCTGCAAATCAGGTTCCATGGATTCCCATGAAATTTCTTCACGAACTACACGGCTAAGACTAGATAGGGACATACATAGAGATATTTCTCGCAGCATACAGAGGTCAGTAGCGATGCTAACCCTTCAGGGCAGAGAGAGTCGAGACTTAAACTAACGAAAAATGACTTATTTTGAGAGGTGGAATCAGGATTAATTAATCGTTCTAACAATTCACGGATATTATGGGAATTGTTCTTCCATTTCAAATAGAGTTTTACGCGTTTAGCTTGACTATTACGTCCATGAAATTTCTTAGAAATTAATCCCCAAATTGAATCTGCGACACTAGGACTGGTAGAAGGGAATTCATAATCTCACTGTATGATTGTGATGTGAATTCAACAAATGAAAGTAATTGCTGGAGTTCTGGAGGAACTAAAAAATTCCAAAATTGCAGCCTGTGCCGACGCATGTTCCTTTGGTGGCACTATATTTTGGTGGTGGTTTATTGATAGTGCCTCCAAAGGAACATGCTGTCGGCACTAGCTGCAATTTTGGATTTTTTTTCGCCTAGTCATCATCACTATGAAGGTGTTAAATTATTTCAGAAAGGTGTTTCAGTATGCAACGACCCTTAGAGTGGTGGAAGTTTCCAATTAGCTCACTTCATTTGAGAGATATTCAAGTTTCAGTAGAATATAATCTGTGATGACTCAGCATTTTTAAAGTGCGTGTTGGGTATTCACCCAACTCCAACCAACCCATGCGAATTATTTAATTCACAAAATTGTAAAAATACATTTTTTTGACGATGTCATCATCACCTCAAGGTGTCAAGACCCACTTGTATAGGTGGTACCTGGCATAAGGACCAATTGATAAATTGAAAGTTTGTTTCTATCTTGTATCATCTCTGAGATTAATGAAATTTAGCTAATTAGTATAAATATTTAATTAACAAATTAATAATTTAACACCATTATTATGTACAGCAAAATAAATAAAGTTCAATTATTTGCACTTATTATTAATTTAAATCGAATTTCACTATCATATTTGAATTCAGCGCACTCGATAACCCCAATAATCCATTTGGAACCGTATATAAGTTAAATACAAAAGGAATTAATTATAATTACGTAATTACGTCAGTACATTCATTGTGCAAGAATATTCTCGCCGAAATAAATATCATCACTTAATCTGTCGTTGTTGTGGAATGTAATTCTTAACGGTTCTATCATAAACCATCTTTAGTTTAATGCCATTCATTCATTATGTACTTATAATAAATTATATTATTAGTTATTTATTTTAGCAATGTTATCCACGGTGATTTGAGTTTAGTCACAAATTCCTTATTTAATTTAAATTGTTTTAATTCATTGTATAGTAATACTACAATTAAATAGAAGCCAGCTGGAATTTATAAGTTAAATCAATATAATTATAGGAAGTTGAATCAATTGAGTAGGATTTAACAAGTTAAATCAATATAATTATTACAAGTTGAAAAAATGGAATTAGATTTCACAGTTTTACTGAAATTGAAGTGTGACTAAACAAAGAAATTTCAACCCCCATTTATGGCAGAAATTTAACCCTTTATTGAAAGTTTTCTTCTCCCATCAGACGCAGAATTTTATGGTGAATCCAAATATGAAATAAAAATTGGGGGTTTAGTAAAACATTTTTTTAGTTATGGACCAGACAAATTTTGAAAGGTGTTAAAATGTGTCAAAAATTTGTTAATCAAAAATCGTAACCCCAGGTGCAAATTAGAAGGGCACTTCGCATCTACATGGCAAGTTTCAGCCCTCAATGTATAAAGGTGTGGCCAGGGTACCGTCTACGGAGAAATAATAATAATAAAAATCCAAAATTGCAGCTGTGCCGACGCATGTTCCTTTGGTGGAACTATATTTTTGTGTTGTTTATTGATAGTGCCTCCAAAGGAACATGCTGTCGGCGCAGGCTGCAATTTTGGATTTTTTTCGCCAAGTCATCAACGTCGAAGGTGTGAAGAAGCATTTGTTATTTGGTCCGAGTCACAAGGAACGGTAGATAAATTTGAAGTTTGTTTCTATCATAAACCATCTAGAGTTTAATGCCATTCATTCATTATGTATTGATAATAAATTATATTATTAGTTATATATTTTAGCAATGTTATCCACGGTTGGTTGAGTTGAGTCAACAAATTCATTATATTATATTATTATATTTAATCCATTGCATAGTAATACTACAATTAAAAAGAAGCCAGCTGGAATTTATAAGTTAAATCAATTTAATTATTGCAAGTTGAAATAATAGTGAAAGATTTAACAAGTTAAATCAATATAAATATTACAAGTTGAAACAATGGAATTAGATTTCACAGTTTTACAGTAATTGAAGTTTGAGTAAACAAAGAAATTTCAACCCCTATTTATGGCAGAAATTAAACCCTTTATAGAAAATTCTCTTCTCCCATCAGACGCAGAATTTTATGGTGAATCCAAATATGAAATAAAATTTTGGGGTTTATAAAAACATATTTTGAGTTATGGACCAGACAAATTTTGAAAGGTGTTAAAGATGTGTCCAAAATTTGTTAATCAAAAATCGTAACCCCAGGTGCAAATTAGACGGTCCCATCGCACCTACATGACAAGTTTCAGCCCATCAACTATAAAGTTCTGGCCAGGGCACCGTCTACGGAGAAAAAAAAAAATCCAAAATTGCAGCCTGTGCCGACGCATGTTCCTTTGGTGGCACTATATTTTGGTGGTGGTTTATTGATAGTGCCTCCAAAGGAACATGCTGTCGGCACAGGCTGCAATTTTGGTTTCTTTTTCGCCAAGTCATCAACGTCCATGGTGTGAAGAAGCATTTGTTATTTGGTCCGAGTCACAAGGAACGGTAGATAAATTTGAAGCTTGTTTCTATCATAAACCATCTAGAGTTTAATGCCATTCATTCATTATGTATTGATAATAAATTATATTATTAGTTATTTATTTTAGCAATGTTATCCACGGTTGGTTGAGTTGAGTCAACAAATTCATTATATTATATTATTATATTTAATCCATTGTATAGTAATACTACAATTAAATAGAAGCCAGCTGGAATTTATTAGTTAAATCAATTTAATTATTGCAAGTTGAAACAATAGTGAAAGATTTAACAAGTTAAATCTATATAAATATTACAAGTTGAAACAATGGAATTAGATTTCACAGTTTTACAGTAATTGAAGTGTGAGTAAACAAAGAAATTTCAACATCTATTTATGGCAGAAATTAAACCCTTTACTGAAAATTTTCTTCTCCCATCAGACGCAGAATTTTATGGTGAATCCAAATATGAAATAAAATTTTGGGGTTTATAAAAACATATTTTGAGTTATGGACCAGACAAATTTTGAAAGGTGTTAAAGATGTGTCCAAAATTTGTTAATCAAAAATCGTAACCCCAGGTGCAAATTAGACGGTCCCATCGCACCTACATGACAAGTTTCAGCCCATCAACTATAAAGTTCTGGCCAGGGCACCGTCTACGGAGAAAAAATAAAATCCAAAATTGCAGCCTGTGCCGACGCATGTTCCTTTGGTGGCACTATTTACTGTGCCGACTATACTATAGTATAGTGGCCCAGTATTGGAATCACTGCCTTTATTACTGTGCCAACTATACTATAGTATAGTGGCCCAGTATTGGAATGACTGCCTATATTATTACTGTGCCGACTATACTATAGTATAGTGGCCCAGTATTAGAATCACTGCCTTTATTTTTATTTTTACTGTGCCGACTATACTATAGTATAGTGGCCCAGTATTAGAATCACTGCCTTTATTATTATTTTTATTACTGTGCCGACTATACTATAGTATAGTGGCCCAGTTCTAATCTTACTGCCTTTATTTTTATTTTTATTATTTTTATTTCTCCGTAGCAGGTGCCCTGGCCACACCTATATACATAGAGGGCTAAAACTTGGAATGTTGTTTCGGAGTCGACGTCTGATTTGCACCTGGGGTTACAATTTTTTATTGACAAATTTTGACACATCTTTAACACCTTTCAAAATTTGTTTGGTCCTTAACTCAAAATATGTTCTACTAAACCCCCAAACTTTATTTTATATTTGGATTCACCTTAAAATTCTGCGTCTGATGGGTTAAGAAAATTTTCAATAAATTATTTAATTTCTGCCATAAATGGGGGTTGAAATTTCTTTGTTTACTCACACTTCTATTTTAGTAAACTGTGAAATCTAATTCCATTGTTTCAACTTGTAATAATTATATTGATTTAACTTGTTAAATCCTACTCTAGTGATTCAACTTGCGATAATTATATTGATTTAACTTGTTAAATCCTACTCTAGTGATTCAACTTGCGATAATTATATTGATTTAACTTATAAATTCCAGCTGGCTTCTATTTAATTCTAGCATTACTATACAATGGATTAAATTAAATTAATTTATATAAGGAATTTGTTGACTTTACTCAACTCACCGTGGATAACATTGCTAAAATAAATAACTAATAATTTAATTTATTATCAATAAGTAATGAATGGCATTAAACTAAAGATGGTTTATGATAGAACCGTTAACATTTTACATTCCACAACAACGACAGATAAAGTGATAATATTTATTTCGCGAGAATATTCTTGCACAATTAATGTACTGACGTAATTTATTATAATTAATTCCTTTTGTATTTAACTTATAGACGGTTCCAATTGGATTATTGGGGTTATCGAGTGCGCTGAATTCAAATATAATAGTGAAATTCGATTTAAATTAATAATAAGTGCAAATAATTGAACTTTATTTATTTTGCTGTACATAATAATGGTGTTAAATTATTAATTTGTTAATTAAATATTTATACTAATTAGCTAAATTTCATTAATCTCAGAGATGATACAAGATAGAAACAAACTTTCAATTTATCAATTGGTCCTTATGCCACGTACCACCTATACAAGTGAGTCTTGACACCTTGAGGTGATGATGACATCGTCAAAAAAATGTATTTTACAATTTTGTGAATTCGATATTTAAAATGGGTTATTTGAAGTTGGGTGAAGACCCAACACTCACATAAAAAATGCTGAGTCATCAGCTATTATATTCTACTCAAACTTGAATATCTCTAAAATGAAGTGAACTAAATGGAAACTTCCGCCACTCTAAGGGTCGATGCCTTCTGTAACACCTTTTGATATATTTTAACACCTTCATAGTGATGATGACATGGCGAAAAAAAATCCAAAATTGCAGCTGTGCTGACAGCATGTCCCATTGGAGGCACTATCAATAAACCACCACCAAAATATAGTGCCACCAAAGGAACATGCGTCGGCACAGCTGCAATTTTGTTTTTTTTATTTTTATTTTTTCTCCGTAGACGGTGCCCTGGCCAGAGCTTTATAGTTGATGGGCTGAAACTTGGCATGTAGTTGCAGAGGGACCGTCTAATTTGTTATTATTTATATTTTTTTTATTTTTTCTCCGTAGACGGTGCCCTGGCCACACCTTTATACTTAGAGAGCTGAAACTTGGCATGTAGGTGCGATGGGAGCGTCTAATTTGCACCTGGGGTTACGATTTTTTATTAACAAATTTTTGACACATCTTTAACACCTTTAAAATTTTGTCTGGTCCATAACTCAAAGATTGTTTTACTAAACCCCAAAATTTTATTTCACATTTGGATTCGCCATAAAATTCTGCGTCTGATGGGAGAAGAAACTTTTCAATAAAGGGATCAATTTCTGCCATAAATGGGGGTTGAAATTTCTTTGTTTACTCACACTTCAATTTCAGTAAAACTGTGAAATCTAATTCCATTGTTTCAACTTGTAATAATTATATTGATTTAACTTGTTAAATCCTACTCTAGTGATTCAACTTGCGATAATTATATTGATTTAACTTATAAATTCCAGCTGGCTTCTATTTAATTGTAGTATTACTATACAATGGATTAAATAAAATATTATAATATAAGGAATTTGTTGACTTAATTCAACTTAACCGTGGATAACATTGCTAAAATAAATAACTAATAATATAATTTATTATCAATACATAATGAATGAATGGCTTTAAACTCAAGATGGTTTATGAAAGAACCGTTAAGATTTTACATTCCACAACAACGACAGATTAAGTGAATATATTTATTTCGGCGAGAATATTCTTGCACAATTAATGTACTGACGTAATTAATTATAATTAATTCCTTTTGTATTTAACTTATAGAAGGTTCCAAATAGATTATTGGGGTTATCGAGTGCGTGGAATTCAAACATTATAGTGAAATTCAATTTAAATTAATAATTATTGCAAATAATTGAACATAATTTATTTTGCTGTACATAATAATGGTGTTAAATAATTAATACATTAATTAAATTTTTATGCTAATTAGCTAAATTTCATTAATCTCAGAGATGATACAAGATATAAACAAACTTTCAATTTATCAATTGGTCCTTATGCCAGGTACCACCTATACAAGTGGGTCTTGACACCTTGAGGTGATGATGACATCGTTAAAAAAATGTATTTTTACATTTTTTTAATTCGACATTTAAAATGGGTTAGTTGGTGTTGGGTGATGACCCAACACTCACATAAAAAATGCTGACTCATCACTTATTATATTCTACTTAAACTCGAATATCTTTGAAACGAAGTGAGCAAAATGGAAACTTCCACAACTCTAACGGTCGTTGCCTTCTGAAACACCTTTCTGAAATAATTTAACACCTTCATAGTGATGATGACATGGCGGAAAAAAAATCCAAAATTGCAGCCTGAGCCGAGAGCATGTTCCTATGGAGGCACTATCAATAAACCACCACCAAAATATAGTGCCACCAAAGGAACATGCGTCGGCACAGGCTGCAATTTTGGATTTTTTTTTTTTTTTTCTCCGTAGACGGTGCCCTGGCCTGAGCTTTATAGTTGATGGGCTGAAACTTGGCATGTAGGTGCGTATGGACCGTCTAATTTGCACCTGGGGTTACGATTTTTGATTAACGAATTTTTGACACATCTTTAACACCTTTCAAAATTTGTCTGGTCCATAACTCAAAATATGTTTTACTAAACCCCCAAATTTTATTTCACATTTGGATTCACCATAAAATTCTGCGTCTGATGGGAGAAGAAATCTTTCAATAAAGATTTTTATTTCTGCCATAAATGGCGGTTAAAATTTACTTGTTTACTCACACTTCAATTTCAGTAAAACTGTGAAATCTATTTCCATTGTTTCAACTTGTAATAATTATATTGATTTAACTTGTTAAATCTTTCACTATTGTTTCAACTTGCTATAATTATATTGATTTAACTTGTGAATTCAAGCTGGCTTCTATTTTGCAAATGAAAATTAAGATTATATATTTCATAACAACGACATATTATGTGATTATATTTACTTCTGCGAGAATATAATTGCACTGTTAATATACTGACGTAATTAATTATAAATAATTCAGTTTGTATTTAACTTATATAGAAGCTTCCAATTTGTATATTAGAGGTTATCGAGTGTGCGGAATTGAAATTTGATAGATAAATAAATTAATTAATTATTTATGACAAAATAATTGAACTTAATAATTGTATGTTGACATTGAAATTGGTGTATATTATAAATAATATTAATAATTATTTATACTAATTAATTAAATATCACAAATCTCAGAGATCATAGAAGATAGAAACAAACTTTCAATATATCAATTGGTCCTTATGACACGTGCCACCTATACAAGTGGGTCTTGACACCTTGAGGTGATGATGACATCGTTAAAAAAATGTGTTTTTACAATTTTGTTAATTCGATATTTAAAATGGGTTAGTTAATGTTGGGTGATGACCCAACAAACCCACTTAAAAAATGCTGAGTCATTACAGATTATATTCTACTGAAACTTGAATATCTCTTTAATTAAGTGAGCTGAATGGAAACTTCTACCACTCTAAGGGTCGTAGCCTTCTGAAACACCTTTCTGAAAGATTTTAACACCTTTATAGTGATGATGACTTGGCGGAAAAAAAAAATCCAAAATTGCAGCCTGTGCCGACAGCATGTTCCATTGGAGGCACTATCAATAAAACACCACCAAAATATAGTGCCACCAAAGGAACATGCGTCGGCACAGGCTGCAATTTTGGATTTTTTATTATTATTTTTTTCTCCGTAGACGGTGCCCTGGCCAGAGCTTTATAGTTGATGGGCTTAAACTTTGCATGTAGGTGCGATGGGACCGTCTAATTTGCACCTGGGGTAACGATTTTTGATTAAGAAATTTTTGACACATCTTTAACACCTTTCAAAATTTGTCTGGTCCATAACACAAAATATGTTTTACTAAACCCCCAAATTTTATTTCACATTTGGATTCACCATAAAATTCCGCGTCTGATGGGAGAAGAAAACTTTCAATAAAGAGTTTTATTTCTGCCATAAATGGGGGTTGAAATTTCTTTGTTTACTCACACTTCAGTTTCAGTATAACTGTTAAATCTAATTCCATTGTTTCAACTTGTAATAATTATATTGATTTAACTTGTTAAATCTTACTCTATTGATTCAACTTGCGATAATTAAATTGATTTAACTTATAAATTGCAGCTGGCTTCTATTTAATTTACCATACAATGGATTAAATAAAATAATATAATATAAGGAATTTGTTGACTTAATTCAACTCAACCGTGGATAACAATGCTAAGATAAATAACTAATAATATAATTTATTATCAATACATAATGAATGAATGGCATCAAACTCAAGATGGTTTAAGATAGAAACAAACTTCAAATTTATCTACCGTTCCTTGTGACTCGGACCAATTAACAAATGCTTCTTCACACCTTGGGCGTTGATGACTTGGCGAAAAAAAATCCAAAATTGCAGCCTGCGCCGACAGCATGTTCCTTTGGAGGCACTATCAATAAACAACCAACAAAATATAGTGCCACCAAAGGAACATGCGTCGGCACAGGGTGCAATTTTGGATTTTTTTATTATTTTTTCTCCGTAGACGGTGCCCTGGCCTGAGCTTTATAGTTGATGGGCTGAAACTTGGCATGTAGGTGCGTATGGACCTTCTAATTTGCACCTGGGGTTACGATTTTTGATTAACGAATTTTTGACACATCTTTAACACCTTTCAAAATTTGTCTGGTCCATAACTCAAAATATGTTTTACTAAACCCCCAAATTTTATTTCACATTTGGATTCACCATAAAATTCTGCGTCTGATGGGAGAGGAATATTTTCAAAAATAATTTTAATTTCTGCCATAAATGGGGTTTGAAATTTCTTTGTTTACTCACACTTCAATTTCAGTAAAAGTGTTAAATCTAATTCTATTGTTTCAACTTGTAATAATTATATTGATTTAACTTGTTAAATCTTACTCTATTGTTTCAACTTGAGATAAATATATTGATTCAACTTATAAATTCCAGCTGGCTTCTATTTAATTGTAGTATTACTATACAATGGATTAAATAAAATATAATGATATAAGGAATTTGTTGACTAAACTCAAATCACCGTGGATAACATTGCTAAAATAAATAACTAATTATTTAATTTATTATCAATAAGTAATGAATGAATGGCATTAAACTAAAGATGGTTTATGATAGAACCGTTAAGATTTTACATACCACAACAACGACAGATTATGTGATTATATTTACTTCTGCGTTAATATTATTGCACTGTTAATATACTGACGTAATTAATTATAATTAATTCAGTCAGTATATGACTTATATAGATGCTTCCAATTTGTTTATTAGGGGTTATCGAGTGTGCGGAATTGAAATTTGATGGACAAATTAATTTATTTATTATTTATGACAAAATAATTAAACTTAATAAATATAAGTTGACATTGAAATTGGTGTTAAATTATAAATAATATTAATAATTATATATACTAATTAATTAAATATCATAAAGTTACAGTGGAACCTCTATAAGTGGGGGAGCTGGGACGGGGAAAATTTCAATTGCCCCCCATTCCCCGGTTATAAAATTCAATTGGAAAAACATTATATATGCTATATTATACAAAATATTCATATAACACACACATTAATGCACGTTCTAGTTCTTATTTGTATATTATGACAATTTAGTTAACTGCTGATCTACACTAGGTGATTTCTTCTAAAAACATCAGAGTAGATCAATCGAAAATATTTTTTCTGTAGAACTTTTGAGTCGATTTATTGGAAATATTGTATTATTTTTTAAGAATCATGTTAGGATTTGTCCATTCCCCCCATTTATGGAGGTTGTTTTGTATGGAGATAAAAACTCCTTGAAATTTATGGTCCCCCATTCCCCACTTCCCCGCTTATAGAGGTTCATTTGTATGGATATATACGAATATGGTAAAAAAATTCCCCACTTATGGAGGTTCCCCATTTATAGAGACCCCACTTATAGAGGTTGCACTGTATTACCCACTTAGAAGGGTCTGTAACAACAGCATTAATGTAACTCACATTAATACCAGCTAAGATTCCAAACATAATAAGTTCATTCAGAGTTCCCCATGAGTAATTACGCTTCATATTACTCAAGTGTTGCTGAATAGTAACTGCATTATAGCCTTGGATGCCACAGAAAGCAGCAACATAAGGACTTTGTTCAAATGTGTCTATTAAAGAACCACGGATATTATGATGCTCACTTTCATCACCGAAGATTATGTGAGACAATGTTCTAAAGAAACAATTCCCATCACTTGTTACAGGAACTATCCTGAAATTAAACCGATCTCTTACATTTGTACGCATAAAATCATAATAACCAGTAGCTGAGACTCTAGACCCAGTATAGTTAGTCGGTCTTAAAGGTATTCTCTGTAGATTAATACATTGTGCTAATGACTGTCTCATTGCAAACGTGAAAGAATTAGCATTATCATATGTAATTACAGGAGGCAGCAAAGGAGTAGGGATGGACACATGACTAACAATTACATCCTGAATATCCTTGGTTGTATTATCATTTGGTATATGGTCAATATCAATTATATCATGTTGACTAGTAGCATGTGATCTAATTGGTTGATTATCCACATTACTACAGTCACTAACACCAGTTCCAAGAGAAATCAACATTGGCTTATGATCACTAAAGTATGATTCATAAAAATCAGATGAACAGGTCAAGTTTTTAGTGAATACACAATCCAGCTGAGATCCATAGTTAGTGGATACTCCAGACAAAGATTGTATCATCCCTTTATTTGCAAAATACTTTATCAAGGTATCTCTCTCAGGAGATCGCGCAAATAAATCTAAATTGAAGTCCCCAGTAATTATCAAGGGATCAGAGTTATCAATTTTACTTAGAACCTGATCAAGCTCAGAGTAAAATTCCTTCATAGGGGAATGTGGTGATCGGTATATAGACATTACCACGATAGGCTTATCTATTATCATGGGATCATAGAACTGGATAATCAATATCTCGATCCTAGCGCCATTATAACAGCCTGAGTGTGCAACTAAAAACTTACACACCGCTGGATTTCGGGAGTATATGTGTGTACCAGAACCAGGAAGTCTAGCACTACTATCAATTCTACCAATGAGAGTATGACCAGGGATATTAAAGTTATCAGTGGCTAAAGTCATTGTCTCCTGCAAGATTAACACTTGGGATTGTACTATGAATGAATTTACGGTCAAATCTTCCCAGTGTTTGTTCAATGAACGAACATTGTGTACATAGATATCTGGACTAGTTAGTGGAATAGACCATATAATAGCACAGTTTTCTCTTAACCGCTTAAGTTCTAAGTGGACAGGATCTTTTTCAGATAACTTATTAGTTAGTTTTAGATTACCCACTACAAACAGACCAGATGCAGATTTAGCCCTACTGAGCGCGGTGTATAATGCAGTACGTAGCATACGTACTTCTATATGGACTACAACACAATCGTAAGTATCGCCTTGACTCTTATGAATTGTAAGAGCTTCAGCTACTATGAAAGGAAACTGCTTCCTAACTATCTTATAACAACTCACGGCTTTCCCTCTCTGGAAACGTCGTGTTTCCAATCCAATAGGAGTCCAGTTCCTTGGAATTGTACTATCTCTAAGATAACGATGCTGAGACTTCGCTCGTTTGTCCTTTCCTACTGTAGGATCGTCAAACTCCATCCAGAGGATACAGGGAACTCGTTCCAGAGAATCGCTCTTGGTTCCATAAACTATTCTCTTCAAGAGTCCAGTAGCCCCATTAACCAGACCATCTTGTATATCGATATTCAGCGTCATGAGGTATCTAGCGCCCAGCTTCAAGAAGAGCTCATAGGGTAGTCCCTGGGTGTCACATACCTTTAGGTGTTTAATAATGTTACTCAGCTTGTCAGTAATACCACCAGCAGTATCTCCTACTAAGGAATCAATAGCTATAAATCTAAAACCTTCAGTGGTTAATGCATTGAGAACAATCTCGTTATGAGCATTAACACTGGCGTTTGTACTAAACAGATGGATAGATTTTATGGGAAGATTCTCATAAGAATCTTTCGCAATAATTCTACTGGTAAATAGATTTATGTCATCCTCAGTTAAACAACAGTTGGCAAAATTGTTCAATGCTAATGCAAACTTCTGATCATCTTTTTGTCTCATTATTTCCGTCAGTTCTATAAATGAGAATTTTTCCCAAAGGTACGGACCAACCAGCCCGTCGTAATTATTGGCACTGGAGACTGAAATTTGAAAGACATAGCTATCCTTAACCGGACGTAACTGATGGAAATCTCCAACACAGATGATGGAGACACCACCAAAGTCCAGTGAATTGTCCATAATAGCTTTCAATCGCTTATTAACCTGAGACATAATTTTACTACCAACCATGGATATTTCATCTATTATGATAACTTTCAAACAGCTTAGCTTACTTCTTAATGTGTTACAAACATCAGAAGATAAGTTGGGCATTTCGCCGTTAAACTCCGTTACAGGTAAAGCAAATGCAGAATGTAGTGTCATACCACGGATATTAAAAGCAGCTTTACCAGTAGGAGCTGTGAGCAGTACCTTAATAGCATCAGGCTTAGTGCCAGGTAGTGAATTCATAAACCTTACCAAACCTTCGTATAAGACTCGTACCACCGTACTCTTACCAACACCAGCACCTCCTCCTATGTAGAGATACATAGGCAGCTGCTTGATAGTCTTAAAGCAGTGCAGAGTGTGGAGGAATACAGTACGCTGAACCTTGTTTAAGCTGCGACACATCTCAAGGAATACTTCCTCAGTATTAATGTTAGGAATAGTGAAGAATCCTCCTACAGATTTAGTTCCGGGGTCACTATTGGGATCTACAGTCCAGGGGTTGTCGTTCCCTGGATTGTCTACCTGGAAGTCAGTATCCTCAATAACCACTGCACCCTCATTGTTCATTATTTCCTCAATAGCAATCCCATCAAAGTTGAGCTCATCAGGGTCCAAGTCCTCGAGGATATTAATAGCCGCGTCAATTGAGGATTGGTCTTTGCTTTCAAACAATTCCCTATTCTGAGTAATCAGATTAAGATGGGTAGAATACATAGACTTAAAGTCGATATTGTCAGTATCACTAGAGTCCGTTCTCCATGATGCAAACAGCATTAACTGTTCTCTATAAAAATTAACTTCGTCCTGTATAATACTATACCTTCTAAATCGGATAATTTTAGCTTTACGACGGAGTCTCATAAAACCTGTATCTTTGAGAGGAAATAATCTCAAATTATCGGCTAGGGACGCTGCCTCGTCTTCCATATTTTCCTCCTCAAAGTCGGGATTAATTTTACATATTCGCTTACTAGATTGGAATTCATACCATGCTGCAAATTCAGCTAGGCATGTTTCCTCTAACTCATCAGGTCGTTGCATGTAGTGCTCAATTAGACCTGACAGAAGTATATCTACAGAATCCTGTTCCATACCCATTAGAACGGGTTTGGACTTGAGTATCCTAACCCGTTTATTAGCCGGATTGGTGTTAATATACACATTTGCTCTACTGCACTTAGAGAGAGGGAGACTGAGGAGATGGTAAGAAACCTCCTGAGCTGATACCTCGCTACAGCTCTGAAACTTGCATGCTATTCCCCTCAGTCTCTCTTTGATAGTGGCATTGCCTGCTTTCAGATGCATTAAGGCATCTCTCAATAACTTAGACATCCCACGCTGGGACTTTCCGATATACGAAATAACGTAAACAGCACAAGCATATGGATCCAATATGTATTGGAGATCCATATTAGCTTTCCAGAGATGCAATATAGTTCTATTATGCGCATTGATTCGTATCTCATTCAAATTTCGTTTCAGAAATATAGTTGGTCTATTTATACAAGATCTCAACGCAGTTATGTATTGCTCTTCGGTAACATAGAGTTCATTAAAGAAATCCTGTATCGTTATACTACCCAAGTCAGTATCGCTCTTATCATAGGTGTCAATGAGAGTATATATTTTCTTAGCAGTCTCCTTAAGAGCTGCATTAGCAGCTATCTCCTCCTTGGTAGCCGTACTGGCATCAAACTCCAATGGTTCTAGAATTTTAGTTGATACCATTGGAGGGTACGGAATACCAAACCTACAACGTCGAAACGACTTTTTCTTATAACACGTATTTGTGTGCTTATGTCGCTGTAACTTAATATCATCCTCAGTTATTATACTAGTCTCATCTGGCAATTTACATGAGATAGTACGATCAATAAATTGTATTACTTCAGGTAACGGATTGTGGCCATACTTAGGGGCATCTTGTACCCAAAGTAATGAATGCACATGTGGGGACCCTCTTTGCTGAAATTCTATTCTCAAATAGTAATCAGTCAATTTACCAAGGGGACTAACCTCTGATCGAAGCACCTTAAATAGCTCCTTGGAGCGATGATCAAAGTACCTAGCACAAGTGACAGGATCTCTCCTTATCAGATCTGCTCTCTCGCTCCACTGGAATTCCAGAACCTCTTCAACAGACAGCTTAACGCCATCGAGGATCTGTTTCAGTATCCTGAGTAGCTCCAGCCATTTAATCTCAGCAGCAGACAGAGTTAGAAAGAACGTGGGACATCCCAGCTGTCTTATCATAGACATCAGCTCTCTCTGTTTCTGCTGCCAGAAAGCAGGGGTAGACCGGACTTGCTTTAAGAACTTAAAAGCCTCATCGTCCTCAACCATTCTCTCCAGATTATCGTCATTGAGAACATCAGACACAGTTATAGCCTGTCCGTCTGTAGACTTTGTTTTTCTCATACAAATACTGATAGCACTGTTAAGACTAGCTGTCTCCACCAGTTTGTACTTGAGAAGCAGCAGAGGGATGTTAGTGCTACATCTCCTATCATATCTAGGGAAGTCTCGTTAGAAGATTTGAAAATTATATTGAAACTTAGTTAATTGTAATTTAAATAAAAAATAAGTTATTGGACCATGGATATAACAAGTCATTCAACTTTAAGAATATCCATGGTTGAGTAACAAAATTATGTGATATAGAAATTGAGAATTAGATAGCATAACTAACCTCAAGATGTCAGACTTTGATTTCTTGAGGATAGACAGGTCCTCAGGTAAGTCTCTCTTGAGACCAGCAAACACACAAGGGTAAGCTAGTTCCTCTATAAACTTATCCGTAGTTAAGTACAGAGGCTTCCTCCCTTCGCCAGGAGCCAATTTCATTAGCAGGTTCTCATTAGACAGCAGCAATGTGTCTAGAGAACCAGGGTTAATGGGGAGATCATCCTTGGTCTCATCCCAATCATCAATCTCCTTTAACAACTCCTCAAGGTTATCGAAGAGCTCCTCAATACCAGGAACGGTCTCAGAACCCTCTTGTTCTTCATCTATAACTACACCAGAAGGCTCGTCATTCGGGTTAACAATAAAATTAACATTACCAGAACCAGTACCAGTACCAGTACCAGTTCGTGTTACAGAGTTAACCCAATCCTCTGAAACGACTACCTTCTCTAGCTTGAAGAGCTCAGTGGTAGAGAGATAGAGAGCTGCTTCTAACACTACATTCGGTCTTATCGTTTCGTATAAATAAGGTTTCGCAAACGATAACTTACGAAACAATTGTAACTGAATAGTTTGGGACTGTAAGAATGTCCTAGGTAACTGATTAACAGTCTTATCTACGTCTATGGGAACATTAACAACCATGCCATGCAGTCCGTGCTGTCTCTCCCTGCCCAGATATCTGATGTTCATGAACTCGTGTCTGGGAGAGACCAGTCTCTGTTCAATCACAGTCAGACCAGTTAGCTCAGGAGGGATCTCGGGGAAAGTCAAGCCACGGCATAACGCTATCTTAGGGACTCTGCCATCTTTGATGTTAATCAGACAGTTCTTACACACATACTCCATGTCGACCGTCTCATAGAGAAAAACCTAAATAGAAATAATTATAGATATTAAAATGAATAAGATTAACCGAAAATATATTTAATACCTACTTAATCAATAAATCCTTTCTAAATAAATCTTATTATAATTAAAGATATTGATAATAACACCAATGGAATATAATATAATTACCTGTTTGACGAAATCATGTTTGCACACATTCGTTGAAACAAGTTTTTCTCTCTTAAGAATGACAACAGTTTTCCTGAAATGGAGACATCCACAGCAAGAACAAACAAAAGTTGGCCCTTCAGCAATCTCAGATAGATACTTGAGAATAACCGACTTAAGTGCACCTCGCATAGTTCTATACCTATCTAACTCAGCTAGGTTGTGCTTCATTTTCTCGTTAGAGTCTATCCGTTTCTTGGCAATAGCGTCATTATGCTTTGCCCTCTCAGCCGGATCCTTGAGCTTATCTGCAACAGCGTCATTATGCTTTGCTCTCTCAGCCGGATCCTTGAGCTTATCTGCAACAGCGGCATTATGTTTAGCCCTCTCAGCTGGATCCTTGAGCTTATCTGCAACAGATGCATTATGTTTAGCCCTCTCAGCTGGATCCTTGAGCTTATCTGCAACAGCGGCATTATGTTTTGCCCTCTCAGCTGGATCCTTGAGCTTATTAGTCATTATCTTCGACTGATCACTATTATATTTCGATCGTGTTTCAGGATCCTCTCGATCGTTTTTGACACTCGCAAGTCTCGTTTCGTTCTCTTTATCACGAAAGTCTGTATCATCCGATCTCCTCTTTTTAATAGCATCTCTCTTTTCATTCTTAGTAGCTCTATACCCTTTCCTCTTCCGAGACTTAGGAGTAGAGATCGGAGTGCCCTTGCTAGGAGTAGCACAACTAGAGGAGCACTGACTAGACAGTCCGAGATCATTCATCGGTACAACCTGAGAAGTAATCGGGGTACGCTGAACGTCCTGGCTTAGATCAGCATTCATTTCAGATTCCGAATCTTCGTTAGTTTCTCCTTGCGAGCATAACAGTATATCCATTGGACTCAATTCTCGAATAGTAAGATCGGTTGAAATATCCATAGTATCTAAAATATTGTATTGTGGGTATAGGGATAATTTAATAAAATACCAAATACTCAAATTGTATTTCAGCTTATTTAATTTATAATTAAATGAAGTTTGAATTGTAAATAATTAAAAAACAATCGGCTTTATTAATAGTAAGTATAATTATTACAAAATATACTATATATATATATATCTTATTATTTCGTTACTAATGTGAATAATAGAATTGAAGTCATTAATTGTAAATGTGTAACAGTGCAAGTGTTTAACAGTAAGTATAATTGTTACAAAAGAGATATAAATAGCTTATTATTTCGTAACTAATTTGAAAAATAAAATTGAAATCATTAACTGTAAATATGCAAGTGTTTTCATTGCACTTGTATGAAACACATCTTCACTTTAAAAAAACTAACAGTAATTATCAAGCAACATAGTTTGTAATGTAATATCGGGATACAGACAATTCGTGACAAGACAATTCGTGACGAGACAATTCGTGACAGACAATTCGTGACAAGACAATTCGTGACAGAGACAATTCGTGACAGGACAATTCGTGACAGAGACAATTCGTGACAGGACAATTCGTGACAATTTTAATATACTACATAGGACTCTCACTATAGACACGGGTCATAATGTATGCTCCCAATTGCAAATACCGTATTTCTCCGAATAAGCGCCCGACGCTTATTGTTTTCGTGGACCAATTTCATCCTGATTTTTTTGAAAAATCCAGAAAATAATATTTTGGTGGGTTCCATTGGTTTTCAGCGACAGTATAGATACCGTAGTTGCCAAAATCAATGTAATTAGTGCCCAGATATTTATTAATGTGTTATAATTTACTATACCAATGCCATTTTTATTGACCCAGCACTTATTAAATCCCCCGGCGCTTATTCGATTAAATACGATATTTATGTAACTTGAGACAAGCATACTGTTTGTTAACTAATTGAAAAAGGTAAAGTTTATTATGAATGATGTCTATGTTAATATGAATCTTAATGAATGTATATAATTGGTGTCATTGTGAGGCAAGTACGTATACTAATAATGATCAAGGAATGAGTCAAAGGAATTTATTTATTTATTTCTGTTTACTGTGAGGAGAATTCAAATCTGTAAGCATTTCCTTTTAAAAACTCTAACTTCGGGCGGGTTAGGTAACCGTCAATCAGGATCTTTAGAGCCTTTTCTTGGTCTTGATATTTCTTCCTTTTAGCTGGATTTCTTCCACTCATATAAAATGCTCGTTTAATTTCAACCAGCCCTTGCTCTTTTTTTAATAGGTTAATGAATTTCCAGATGGAGGGATGTTGGCATGACATTAAATGGTTGAACGATCTATGCCAAGCCTCTATAGCGTTTGTGGTTCTTGGAATACCATGATTCACCAGTTGATGGTTATTCCACATTTCAATTGGAAACATGCTTGGAACATGAATTGAGCTTGAAATATGTCTTCCAACATAGGTTGTTTCAAAATATATCGCCAAATCATATGCTTCTGTCGGCAATTCCATAAACACCTCCCTAAATAAATCAGGTACGTCCGTCGGAGTGGCAAACGCAAGTGCTGGTAGCATCCTGAGTTTTAATGCAAAAATAGGATCTTGGGTATATCGCGACTGTAGACCAAATTCTTGGATCTTCCGCCACACATTCTGGGTCAAATGGAAAAAAAACACCCTTTGATTGTTGTGTGAGGAAAGTTCTCTCTAAAAGCGTTAATTGATGCCTTTTCAAAGTCGACGATAATGTGTGAAGGACAGCTGTTGGACATAAATCCTTTATTTTGCGCCACATTATGTTGTATATGTTCTCAGATTTTGATGGCAATAATACAAATAAGCTTGGCAAAATATGTCCATTTTCGAAAGGATCTGGCCCCCCCTTTAATCCATGGATAACATATAATTGAAGAAATAACTTCGGTGCCACCTTGAATGTTCCATCTGCTAACCATATACTGGAAGTGTTCAGTGTTGCTAGATTGGATTGAGTTCCGAAAATAATAATTCTTGTGTTTTCAGCATCAGAGCCAGAATCATACAACAAGAAAGGTTCGCCTTTACTAGTCCTTGTATAAACTTCTGGGATTTGAAGCTCATCTAGTGAAGTTGGTTCGGAAGGGACATTTTCTGCCTTCTTACGCGCTCGGCATATAGTTGTCTTCAAACTATCCAACCTGGGAAGAGAAACAGCAGATTCTTCCTCCAATTTCGAAATCTTGCTGGCAACAATTGAATGAGTTGGCTCTTGAGATTCTGCTGCTCTTCGTTTGATTCCGGCTTTAACCTCATTACAATGAAATATTTTAGAATTAGGTTCATGGGTATGTTCATTGGACCTTTTAACGACCTTTGAATCAATGGTGTGTATCCTGGCTCTACATGATTTTCTCTCTACACATTGCCATTGAATTGTATTTTGGGAGACACGATGCTTTGTATACGTATAACCTTTTTCCAGAATGCAAGGTTTGCCTCGCTCTGTTTTGCAAAATTTCATTTCTGTTTCATTATCAACTTCTTCTCTACGTTCAAGGTACGAAGTAGATTCATCTTGATTTATACAATCTTCCAAAATAGATTCAGATTCTGAGCTAATGTCAACATTTTCAATGATCTTTTCATTTTGACCATTTGATGACAAATCTCTTAGTATTTCGATGATACTTGAGTTGACTGCTGCAGCCTGATCATTTAGAGCTTGTTGTTCCAGATAAACTATCAAAGTTTGGTCTATCAAAGTTCTCAGTTCTGTAAATAAATGGGTATCTTTCCAAACAAGTGGAAAACCCTGCAATATTGCAAAAACAAAGAGATCTACACTCGTATTGGCACCAATCTCTTCTTGAACAATTCTGAGAATAACAACTTCACTATTGCCGCTAATTTCAATAAGTATGCTGAAAGCATCGGTTATTGATGTAGAGGTTGTTGAGTTTGTTTGAAGAATAGTTAAATATTTAGCCAGTAATAATCGGGTAGTTTTCTTCCGTTTAACTAGCGCTCGGAAGGTTAATGCGTCCAATTCAGTGATTTTATTTCGTAGTTGAACAATGTCCGATTCATTGGCCAAACATTTTGAATTTATGTTGGTATAATCACTACCAAAGGGAGTATTGGCAAAAAGAGACCAAGGAATATCCATATAATTCATATCTCAATAATAAAGTATCTTGAATATTGTATTTCCAGTGGATAAGAATTTAGTTGCACGTATACTATATCTATATTATTAAATCTCGATTGTTGTGTGTTTGTTTGTTTGTTTGTTTGTTTGTCCGGATTGTATTAAAGTGATGGGGGAATAGAAACCGCAATTAATATTGGGATATAAACTAACTTTCAAATGTTATAATTGGTAAACAAATGATATAATAGGTAAACAAGTATGCTGAACACGAATTTCGCATTTATAAATTTCTAATATGAATATTTGTTGTTGTTTACACAATAAGGTAAACAAATTGACGAATATTCAAAATCAACATAGAAGTTAGCTCTCAACGGGTATTATAAGTAAACAAGTGTGCTGAACACGAATTTCGCATTTATAAAATTCTAATATGAGTATTTGTTGTTGTTGTTGTTGTTGTTTACACAAATAGGTAAACAAATTAATGAAAATTCAAAATCATAACGTGTGAGGAGTAAGTTAACTTGAGGTGCGTAGCACCGATCTGTCGCAAAGCGACCGAGACCGAAGGGCTCGTAGTATATATAGTGGTATTGTAGTATATAACAAGGAAATCATAAACATATACTTGACTACTTGAACAATACATATTAGGAAAGAATTGTATATTTTGTCACTCTAAATTCTATGATAAATATTTGGCACTCTACATAGATTCTATAATCTATTTACAAGTTATCTCTAATATGACCATATTGAGAAGTGTTCATTTTTAATTAACTATAGTACGAATTGTAGTTGTCGCCAGATCTCCATTTGGTTTGCGTAATGCGCGCCCAGAGGTGCGCAACTTTTAGCAAAAATTTGCTAGTGCGCAATTAGGTTCATGGGTATAATTCCTTTGACTCATTCCTTGATCATTATTAGTATACGTACTTGCCTCACAATGACACCATATATATGTTACACCCAAATCGTGAAATTGCCTATTTCATGTATTGGGCAAACAAATTGCTCAATGCGTGTAATAGGCAATTGTATTGTCCATTTCATGGAATAGACATTAGGTCGCTCATTTCATGAAATGGTCATTCAAGTATGTTACACGCAAATCGTGAAATTGTCTATTTCATGTATTGGGCAAACAAATTGCTCGATGCGTGTAATGGGTAATTGTATTGTCCATTTCATGGATTAGACATTAGGTCGCTCATTTCATGAAATGGTCATTCAAGTATTGCACACTTCATGAAATCTCTACCAAGTATTTCTCTACCAAGTATTTCAAATATAATTTCTCTACCAAGTACCAAGTATTTCTACCAAGTATTTCCAAGTATTCTACCAGTTCTAACAAGTATTTCCAAGTATTTTACCAAGTATTTCAAATATAATTTCTCCAAGTATTTCTCTACCAAGTATTGAAATCTCTTCCAAGTATTCTCTTCCAAGTATTTCTCTAGCAAGTATTTCAAATATGATCAATTTTCAACACCACTAATTAAATATAACAATGTTGTCCTAATAACACGTTACTTCAATATAATCAATTTTCAACACAATCTATAATAATGCTTATAATTACATACAAGGCATATAAAAGTATTCTTCATTTATAAATGATTTCAATCCGGAAATATCAATGCTTTCGTTTTTCATTTTGGTGGATTAATATTAGATATGGAGGGTATAGTGGCAGAAAATCAAACTATATGGGATAAGAATTATGAAAAATATGTTATCGATGTATTAAGAAGAGGAAAAACAGGCAGATCTCTTCCAAGAGAAGATTACAATATTTTGAATGTTTATTCCTTAGTAAGTATTGGATCTGTTACTAAGGTTACTAAACGGAATGGAAAATATATGGCAACAAAAGAGGAAGTTATTAATGTAATCTTTTCTATGCATATCGCAACAGGTCATGGAGGTGAAAAGAAAACTCACAAAAAGATACAAGATAAATTTGCCAATATCCCACGTTACCTTGTCCAGGAATATATAAAACGTTGTGAAAGATGTGCAGAGAAGAGATCAAGACGAGAGACTGCTTCTGGAGTAGTTATACATCCTCTAACAGTGAAAGACTTAAATGAACGTGGTCAGGTGGATCTTGTTGATATGCAAACTAACAAAGATGGTAATTACCGTTTTATATTGCACTACATAGAATATCTAACAAAATTCCATGTTATTCGTCCTCTACAAAGAAAAACAGCTACAGAAGTTGCAAATCAATTGCTTTTGATATTCCTAGACTTTGGTGCACCACATATCCTACAATCAGATAATGGTCGTGAATTTACGGGACAAGTGATTCACGAACTTTCAACTCTTTGGCCAGAACTTATTCTTGTGAATGGACGTCCCCGTCATCCCCAAAGTCAAGGATCAGTCGAGCGGAGCAATGGTGATATGAAGAATCAATTGATGGCTTGGATGCGAGATAATAATACATCCAAATGGAGCTATGGGATCCGTTTTGTGCAATGGTCTATGAACACTTCATTTCATGAAACAATCGGAATGGAACCGTATAAAGCACTGACTGGTAACAAACCACGGTGTGGATTGAAAAGTATTCTGCCAACAGATTTTCTTGATAAAATAGGTACAGGTATATTGGAAGAAGATCTTGAACTTCAAATCTGTGAAGTTGAAAACGGGGATATTAATTCTAATAATCCAGGAACAATAGTTTCGCCTGGTGATGGTAATCTTGATGATGAAAGTACTCATTCACTTCCAATGGCCCCAACTTCACTGGACGATGAAACTGCTCACCTACTTCCAATGGCCCCAACTTCAATGGACGATGAAACTGCTCATCTACTTCCAATGGCCACAACTTGAATGGACGATGAAACTGCTCATCTACTTCCAGCGAACACGACTGCACTAGACCATAACAGTGCTGAAGCAATTTTTGGTGATATAATACAGGAAAAAGATCCAGAATTACATCATACAACTGTTTCAAATTCTCAACACTCGGGCCTTAGTGGTAATGAAAGTCATCCTGCAAAACGTGCACGAATAGAAGCTTGCAAAGGTATTGAAAAACAAGCGAAAAAAATGATTGCACGCAGTACTTGCACCCTCCGTCCACTTCGTATCGGTGATAGTGTTGCTGTGCCTGTATCCCAGTTTGATCGGAGCAAAGGTGATCCACCAAATATTATTGGGCTTGTTTTGGAATTTGATCAAAGAGGTTATCGAATAGGAACCAGAAGTGCAAAAATAAGAGGCCGACTAGCAAGAAATCAAATTGAGTTTATTAAATTTACAGGAATGAAGTTAGAAGATATACCAGATGGAGAATCATCGATTCGCGAAATTGTTCGAGCACAGGGTATATGTGGTGGTCAGGGATTTCGTAGATGTCATTGCAAGAGCAATTGTTTAACAAAACGTTGTTCATGTTTGAAGGCCGGGCT
Organism: Hexactinellida sp. DTS-2022; assembly: GCA_028753945.1. Classification (NCBI taxonomy): domain Eukaryota; kingdom Metazoa; phylum Porifera; class Hexactinellida; species Hexactinellida sp. DTS-2022. Next base: position 3,601,446 of record JAPNXP010000011.1, on the reverse strand, counting down.
AAAATGCAACAGCGCTTGTCATGGGAAAGGATCATGTGACAATATAGATTAGTCCGAGTTGAAAACAGCTAGACAACATTGTTGTGTTATTTAAATAATATCATGTGCTACCCAATTTTAATGTCTATTTAATGAGGGGGTTGGGGGGGGGGGAATTTTCTAGAAATCGTTAGATAAACAGCATTGCACATTTCATGAAGTGTGCAATACTTGAATGACCATTTCATGAAATGAGCGACCTAATGTCTATTCCATGAAATGGAAAATACAATTGCCTATTACACGCATTGAGCAATTTGTTTGCCCAATACATGAAATAGACAATTTCACGAATTGCGTGCAACTTATATAAAAAGCATTACACATTTCGTGAAGTGTGTAATGCTTGAATGACCATTTCATGTATTGGGCAAACAAATTGCTCAATACATGAAATGGACAATACAATTGCCCATTACCCGCATTGAGCAATTTGTTTGCCCAATACATGAAATAGGCAATTTCACGATTTGCGTGTAACATATACATTCATTAAGATTCATATTAACATAGACATCATTCATAATAAACTTTACCTTTTTCAATTAGTTAACAAACAGTATGCTTGTCTCAAGTTACACAAATACAGTGCCGTAGCCACCAATTAAAAGTGGTCAGGTTAGACCGGGCTGGATACAGTACCAACAGGGCCAAGGGTTCAGGTTAACCTGTCCAACCAACTAAAAGTGGTCAGGTTGAAACCTGACCAACCTGACCAGTGGCTACGGCCCTGAAATATATCTGGGCAGTAATTACATTGATTTTGGCAACTACGGTATCTATACTGTCGCTGAAAACCAATGGAACCCACCAAAATATATTTTCTGGATTTTTCAAAAAAATCAGGATAAAATTGGTCCACGAAAACAATAAGCGTCGGGCGCTTATTCGGAGAAATACGGTATTTGCAATTGGGAGCATACATTATGACCCGTGTCTATAGTGAGAGTCCTATGTAGTATATTAAAATTGTCACGAATTGTCCTGTCACGAATTGTCTCTGTCACGAATTGTCTCTGTCACGAATTGTCTTGTCACGAATTGTCTGTCACGAATTGTCTCGTCACGAATTGTCTTGTCACGAATTGTCTGTATCCCTGTAATATCATATAGTACCTCATAGTATTCAGTGTACTTAGATCATGGAGAAGATGGCTGATTTAGACAAAAAACCGTTAACTATTGATTTTAAGAATTATCGATGACATCCTTTCATAGTTAATTAAATTAAATGGATAATTCGCTTCGAAAATATGGAAATACTTAATTAATAATAAACTTCATAATTAAATGACAATGAAATAATTACCGGTTTCAGATGAGAAGTCTTCAGGAGATGAGGCATTAGGATCTCCTCCGGTAGGTCCAGGATTTAGCTCTACTCCGCCGATCACAAGGAGCATCCTGATTACAACCAATAACAGGCAACACGATAGTGCTAATATCGTACCCGCCTGTTTCGTAATGGGGTAGAAATTATGTGTCTCATCACAGGCTCTAGGTAATCTACCTTTTCCTCCCCAGCCTCCAATTCGTGATCTCCAAAGCTCAAGAGAAATCATATCTACTCAATAAATAAATGTAATAATAATTAACAATGGTGATGAAATTTTATAATCTCTGTTATTATTCCAAGTTTACTAATGAGCGTTTAATTAATAAAAAGTTTATTAACAAAATATGATAAAATGATATATATATATTAACTACATTATGTAAAGAATAGTCGACTTGGTAAAATAAAATTGTAAAATTATTAATCTCAACTGATAAATTATTTGACAAGAAATTAAAATAAGCAATACTACTTACCTCAAAAATGTATGAGCTTTGTATAGTTTGGAAAATAATGAAAGAAAATAGAAAAAGTCAATGAAATAATCGATAAGTTAGTTTGAATTAAAACCCCGAATTTCTAGTATATATAATCAGCAATGAATGCCTAATTAAGGGAAACCTGTTGTGTTGAGTTATTTGTATGAATGCCTAATAAAGGAAACCTGTTGTGTGAGTTATTTGTATGCATCAATCTGAATGTAACAAGCTGAAATATACGCCTACTCGAACTCACAAGCTGAATAAATATAGTTATCACTAGTAGAAACAATAGAATTAGATTAACGCTTTAATTGAAATGAAGTGTTAGTAAAGAAAGGGAATTTGCAACTCAATTGTGGGACAAACTAAGCGCAATTTGAAAATTCGTGAACAGTGAAAAGGTGTAGAATTAAATTCTCTATCGAATGCATATCAATTGAATATTCGCGCACTATTTATTGTTACTGTTGGAACATTAAACAGGTGTAAAATGTGACAAAAAGTAATGGAATAAAAAATATTGACCCCAGGTGCACATCTGTAACCCAAGAGACACCTACCCTGAAAATTTGGGCTCTTAATTAATAAAACTCTGTTCTTTGGAGTGGTTACGGAAGGATAATAAAGGTGTTAAACCATTTCAAAAAGGTGTTTCGAAAGGCAACGACCCTTAGAGTGGTGGAAGTTTCGTTTTAGCTCAATTCATTTCAAAGATATTCAAGTTTCAATAGAATAAAAGAAGTGATGAGTCAGCATTTTTTATGTGAGTGTTGGGTAATCACACAACACCAACCAATCCATTCTAAACATAGAATTCACAAAATTGTAAAAACACAGTTTTTTGACGATGTCATCATCACCTCAAGGTGTCAAAACCCATTTGTAGAGGTGTTACGTGGCATAAGGATCAATTGATAAATTGGAAGTTTGTTTCTATCTTGTATCATCTCTGAGATTTATGATATTTGATTAATTGGTATAAATAATTATGAATATTATTTATTATATAAATAATAATTTCAATGTAAACTTACAATTATTAAGTTTAATTATTTTGTCATAAATAATTAATTAATTAATTTGGCTATCAAATTTCAATTCCGCACACTCGATAACCCCTAATAAACAAATTGGGAGCATCTATATAGTCATATACTGACTTAATTAATTATACTTAATTACGTCAGTAAATTTATAGGGCAACAGTATTCCTGCAGTAAATATAATCACATAATCTGTCGTTGTTAAGGAATGTAAAATCTTAGTTTTCAATTAGAAAATAGAAGCCTACTCGATCTCACAAGTTGAATCAATAGAATTATTACAAGCAGGGCCGTCGAGAGGGGGGGGTAGGCGGGGTAATTACCCCGGGGCCCGGGTTCCAAGGGGGCCCGAGAAACTCTGTCTGTCAAGGTATCATGGACTTTATTGGCTGTATTAAGTAGACAAGTCAAGGGTAAAATACAGACTTTGCTGGGCAGAGTAATACCTTGGTTATTTAATCCTTCCTAGAAACCCAGTCCTGACTTACTTTGTATCAGTTATAAAAAATTTCCATAACTAACTGAGTTTACGGGATCCGATCCAAACGCAGCCACGAGTAAATAGGCTAACAACATTTTTGTTTCTTTGACTGTTTAGATTCTAGAACAATAAGTCACAACCTGTGATGTCTTCTTATCTACATAAATCTGGTGCAAAAATCCTCTATATCATAAACTCTATAGCTATATAGGCTAATATAGCTATTTCAAAATTCATAAAATATACGAGTAAATAGGATTTAATTTATTTAAAATTGTAAATATATATAATACGAATGCGATAGTTTGGGTTTAGTTTATACACTTACGATAACGGACCTAAAATATCAGAGGGGGCCCGCACCCAAAATTATGACCCGGGGCCCGCTAGCGCTCTCAACGGCCCTGATTACAAGTCGAAACAATAGAATTATAATTAACACTTTCATTTGAACTGAAGTGTTAGTAAACAAAGGCATAGATGACTCAATATAAGGATTAACCATTGACCTTGATAACCCAACCAGGGATAAGTTCGAAGGCCATTTTATTATCAAACCACAAGAAAGTTTTGTAATTTATATTTAATATCTACCCATTAGTATTAATAACGCTAGTAGCTTGAAATACTAATACTTATAATTGTTTATATTGGATTTAATTTACGTAGTAGAAGTGAAATTGCTAGACATTATTTGTTTTTATTGAATATGTGTTACTGATTTATATCTTATCTTCAATCATCTGTAATTAGCATACTAAATTGGAGCTCTGCCTACTTCTATGCCTAACAAATGTTCAGCTCCTGCCTGTAAAGGGAACTACAGTTCGACTGATGTGCACGTAACCGTGTTCAAACTCCCCAATGAACCGCCTGAACTGAGACAGAAATGGATTAGTGCGCTATATCTAGAAGATATTCACCCAAACACATTTGTATGTGAGAAGCATTTTCGTGATGAAGACATCTGTCGTTATTATTCTGTACCTTCTGGGCCTAGTGGATCCATTCAACAAATTCCTCGAAAGGTACCAGTGCTTCTTAAAGGCGCCATTCCTTGTATCTTACCTGGATGTCCTAAGTATCTTTCAATACCCTCATCGTCTACGTCGAGTAAACGTTTGAAAATGGACTCGAAAGAAGCTCAGTTTTTTGTTCAGGCAATTCAAGAGAGCCAGCAAACTGCTGAAGTTGCTCAGGAGAGGTTTAGTATAGATACTTTAGACGTATTAAAGGAAAAGCTTAATCTCATTTCTCTCAACAACTGGTTACTTTGGTCTACCTGTGATAATTTTGTTCATTTCATACTTCCACATATAGAAAATTCTAAGATCACAATCCAAGCCAGCCTAACAATTAATTCTCATTTGGGAACCAAAGCTTTTTGCCATAACCAACCTACCCCCCTATCCATCAAATGCTTGACAGATGTACGCCAAATTGAAGTCCTTCTCAGTGAATGTTACTCATACCTAAATGATGATCATCACACAGATATAGTGCAACATCACATTGATTCAGCGAAAAAGCACATTATCAAGGCAATGGATAATATTGAGAAATTTAGTCTTGATGACACAGAATCAGAGTTAAAAGAGAAAGTTAGCGTTTCTACTTATCTCCCTCGACTCCAATTTATTTTATGTCAGATCGAGAATGCCACAGTCGCAAAGAATAGGCGAAGATACAATATCCTAACGCAGGTATGCCAATTAATTAGTTTTTTTAACGATTTAATTGAGCACAAATATATTATAAACACGTGTTTACCGCAAACTTTGAACATTATATAATTGTATATTCACTACTTCCTTATGACATTGTTATTGATTTTTTTAAAATGCTCTCAACCAATTTGGATATACACGTAAATATTGAAATGCTTTTGTATATAATAAAATAATGGGGGGGGGGGGGGGTCCTTGAGCTTCAGCATAGAGGAGTTGACTGTTGTAGTGATCATCCAGTTCTGAATTTACTTTATAGTTCTATTTTTATTTTAGATATTATCGCTCAAGGCTCATATTTATTCTCGCGCATGCTATAATTATTTACAGTCCCATGACTGTCTATCTCTTCCACATTTTAACACACTAGAGAGATTATACCATCCTATTGGACTACAGAGCGAATACTTTCTTTTCTTGAAAAACGTGGCTTGTGAATTCTCAACTCAACAAAAGAATGTAATTATTCAAATAGATGAAGTCCATGTCAAATCCGATATAACTTATAAAGGAGGCAAAATTATTGCACCTTCTTTGGACACAGAAGATCCTATACGGACGGTTTTAGCAATTATGGTGTCAAGTCTGCACAAAAAATGGTCATCGATTGTTCGCCTAGTTCCCCTAGCATCTACCCAAGCAATGAATTTATATCTTACTATCAAATCTGTAATTTGCGACGTTGAAAAATGCGGTCTCTATGTCCATGTACTTTGTTCTGATAATTATCCTCAAAATGTTAAAATATATAAACAGTTTTCTCCCGATAAAAAAACTCTCACTCCTATCGTTCCTCACCCGGTCGACATTACCAGGAACCTTTTCCTATTCTTTGATCCTGTTCATATTTTGAAAACTATTCGCAATAATTGGATTAATACAAAAGATTTCAACCACACTTTTGTTTTTCCTAATTTTGAAGAAATTTCTAACATCTCTACGAAATACCCTCTTACGAATTTCAAAGCTTGTTTTGAAGATGTACGATTACTTTACAGACAAGAGCAACACTCTTTCGCCAAAATCGCACATCAATTGACAGCAAAAGCATGCTGGCCTTCAACTTTTGAGCGTCAGAATGTAAAACTTGCTCTAAAGATTTTTAGCTAGTCAACTAGCGCTGGTTTAAAAATTCAGAACAATTCGCGAATTGATAATTTTAAAACGCAATCAGCAGAATTTATCTCTATTATTGTTAACATCTGGAAAATTTTTAATGTTAGTACACCTCAGAAGGGCATCCGTTTGAAAGATGAAATTTCTAATCCTCTTGTAAATGCAGATCCTCGCTTCTTATTCTTAGAGCGAGTTGTATTTTGGCTTGAAGCTTGGGAAGCAAATTCAAAATCAAATAAATCATCCTTATCCCGCCAAACATTCACTAGTTTAAAGCATACATGTCAAGCACTACCACATATAGTTAACCATCTAACAAATAATTGCGGATTTTCTTACGTCTTAACTTCTTTTCTTCAGAATGACCCGTTAGAACATCATTTTGGACTATACAGACAGATGTCAGGTGCTAACTACCATATTTCCTACTGCCAAATTCTAGAGTCAGAGCGTAGACTCAAACTATCCAGTATACTTAAACTTTATCAAACTAGTGCAGAACAGATTTCTGTTAGGGACTTCATCAGAAAATTCTCAAATTGTCCTGATGAGTTAGTGTCTTCAACTGTTTCATCTGAAACCATAGAAGAATTGCTAAACCAACTTCCAGAATTAGAAACTATCATGTACGACTCCCAAACATTGCAAGCACTAGTTTTTATGGCTGGTTATACTGTGCACAAATTTTAGATGAGATCTACGAAATGTTCCACATGCCTGAATTTCCTCACAATCGACAAGGAATTTCTGTTCGAACAACTACCTGATTCAAAGTATACCTATCTGGAAATCGTTGACAGAGGATCACTCAAGTGGCCTTCAGATAGTATTATAGATGCAGTAGTTGTTTTATGGAGAATTTTTGTTACTATTGATGGAAATAACTCACTAATGACCGTATTGGTCCAAGGAGCTTCTCGACATATTTTGGTTTCTCTAGGTATTACATATATAGAAAATAATGATAGTGAAACATGGAGAAATACATGTCCCTCTTGTAGCACTGCTTATTGGGATATTTTGAAGCACTTGTATTCCGTCATGGCGAATTGTTTGATATCAAACAAAGTTAAAAATTTCAATTCAGACATAGCTGCTCGTGGAGATAATTCGCGAAAGGCAAAGAAATTTACGCACAATTAAAATGTTCTATGTTATTTATTTATGTTTACGCACGTATATATGCACTTATATTGGTAACCAATGTTTTAGAGAACCAAAAACAATCAATACGTGTATTTACTTTTACTTTCTTATATTATGAAACAGATTGAATGGCCTTCGCGCTTATCCATGGTCTTTTAATGGTTAATCCTTTTATTGAGTCATCTATGGTACTGTATAATTTGAAATTTACTTACATTTTACCAAAAAGAATAACTTAGGATAAATGACATTATCCTATGTTACTGGGACCTATTAAAGTGTCTAATAATCCTTGCTGGACAAACAAGTTAGAAGTTATGCTAGTGCAATTGGATTCACTAACTACTACTATTGTTCTCATCATGGTCTACCCAGACTATACTATACGTAGGTCGATTAACATTAAAAAAAAACAACGATTTGACCGAAAGTTGTTCATTAAAATTCCAATAGCACGATATAATAACTAAGTTATAGGAATAATACTGAAAAACATTATACCAATTACACGTATACATAATAATTATCAATAAAATACGCATTAAACGACCAAGAAAATTACCTAGTTAAATTTGTATACGCACGTGGTTATACTACGTACCCATGTGGGCGCCACTGTAATTGACTTGTATTAGATTTCTGTATAATATGGAGTGGGTGTGTTAGGTAGTTCTAAATCTTTGGCTGAATAACTATAAGGTGATCACCGGTGCCATTCTCAAATCCCCCCTACTTCAGAAGTAAATTATGAACACTTATGCATCTACCATTGGGTTACTAATTAGTAATTACTAACCAGTTAGTACTGTTTCATGCTACTTTAACTCTTATGCTATTTTAACACAAACCATGGATGTACAACATCTATGCCAGTTTTACTCACCGTTAACTTGTTCTTATCATTGTTACTCCGTTATAAGGCTTCATCACAATGTATTGATCCAATATAAGGTTTCACCTATGTACTGTTAACTTACCAATTATTTATGATGTTATATAAGTTATCCTGGATTCCTGAAACCTGTTTTAACTTTTAAGGCATAGCTCATGATACACGGTGGAATTTAGAGTGTTTATCAGACGCAGACTTAATGTATATCCAATCTATTTTCGCCAATTCAATTTAGGTTTATGGACCCTTGGAAGGGGGCGATCTATAGTATGGGACACTGGTTAATTTTGAATCTTGAATCCCAATAAAAGCAAATTACAAGCGAGTATATAATTTTAATAATTGCACAAATTTTAAATCTAAACTAAAAATGCTATGATTACAAACTATATGAAAAGTAGTTGAATATTAAGACACAAGTATTATATTAATCAATACTATTAACTTCTTTGTCTTTTTTCGCATAAGTCGGATACACACTGTTAATAAAGCTAACGACTGGTTCATAATGGTTTTGGAAATTAGCTATGTATATATCCAGTTTTTCATCACAACTTGGAGTTGCACTATATCGATTCCAATAGATATAACGTTTAGAAAATCGGAAAGGAGAAGATTCGTCAACAATTTCACATTCCGAAGCTACATAAATATCAGCTTGAAGTATAGCGGAAGCTGCAAATATTTCCACTTCAGTTCCCCAGGTTCCATCATCATCCATCCGAGTCCTTTTTAGATAATTAAGAGGGGTTTCTTTTAGCGTATTAAAAAACCATTGTAACTCATCCTTCCCATCTTTTGCAATAAACCTGCATATTTCTCCCCGCATTTTTGGAGATTATTCTTGTGACCCCGATATTAGCTTTGACAAGCATCGAAATAAACAATTGCCGTCTTTCTCTATGTTTTCCAATTGGCAGGGTAGATAACCCTGTAATTTACACCCACTTAAACTAGTTGGCTGCTTGATTTGTACTTTAAAAGTAATTTTAAGGTGAGAACATCTCGCTTTCTGCCAATTAACAGTTAAGGGAGCGATAAGGGGATCATGATGAGGGCACAAATGTTGAAAACGAACATCCATTGCCATATTTATTGAAAAATTTCCAATCAAGGCAGAAGAGATATAGTCGAGTGTCTATAAAAAAATCTGTAAATTTTGATAAAATTTCTGTGTATTAATAGAATTATTACTTACAACTCCGTATAAAACCTTGAAAACGTAGTCACATGCTGCAGTAATTCCGAAATATGGGTACATCTTCTGAGTGAGTCCCATTAGTGAATAGAAAATTTCTGATCTCTAGAATATATAATTAATTAGGACCTCCATAAAATGTAAATTCAAAAAATTTGATATTTTATTATACTTGCAATGACAATGACTTACTACTCCGACTCTGACCCCACCGCCGCCCGCCGCCCGCCGCCCGGCAAGCTTGGGTCAATTCATTTTGATCTGAAAACTACTCCATTTTTTTAAATTGATTTGAATTTGATTGAGTTGGTATGCCTTATGTAAATTATTGGAAACAATATTACACAAAAAATAATTCAAATAATTGAGTTTGACACATTGACAACATTGCTTGACATGTCATTTATGTAAACAATAAACATACATGCGGAAGCATCTACAAATATTATTATGCTGCAATAAGCTGTAATGTAGGATTACAAATTATTGCTGTTCAAATACTTTTGGCCGGCTAGTATATATACGTATACCAGCAAAGGAGGGGCAATCAAGATTTGGCGCTTGAACAAACTATTTGTTGATACAATATCTCTACTTCCATAAAATACAATCAATGTTTTGATGCAAATGACTAGGTATACTTACCGTTTCATCTCTCCCAGTATCTTTGAGTAAATTATATAGCAAGGTATCTGGTACAAAGAAACCTTTTTCAAGTCTAGCTTTTTCAAGTTGTTCGTGAAGCTCTGAAATATACTTTCCATTTTTGAAATGTTCGAAATATTCATCCTATTACAGGATAAAGGAATACAATTTTGACAATAAATATATTACTTATTTAGGTAACTTAAATCTAACCTTGAAAATATTTAATTGTTGCAAAACTTCTTCAATTTCTATTCCATATATCCACACATCAACCTGTTTTCTAAGCTTTGGCCATTTCTTCACTTTAGCAAGTGCACATGAATCTGATTTTCGTAGCTATCAATAGAAATTATATAAAATCAAACTTGTTTAAAGGTCTGTAATAATTATAAATAACCTTTGTTTGGGAGAAATATCTTTTAGTGAGGTGAGCAGCTACTTTTTTAACTTTCTTTTTCCCCAATTTTTCAGATGAGTAAGAAACAAATGTCTCCGTTACTTTTTCTGCTATAAAGGGCCCTATATATTTGGGTTGAGTTTTTGTGCCGGGTATTTTCTTTTCTTTTGATATGTTTCTAATTAAAAACTGATCTCCTTCTGTAAATTCAGTCCTAAATAGTGTGCATAATATATAACAATTTCGTCATTCAATCTTCGAAAATATTAAAATTACCTCTTTTCATGGACCTTCTCATCAAATATTCGTTTCTGTTTGAGCTGCTCACGTATGATACTTTCACGAGCTGCATCCCATGATTCTTCCATTTCTTTATTAAATTCTAGAATCTGACTGTCCATACGATCATGAAAGTTATTCGTGGTTTGATCATCATCTAGTTTGTCTTCAATTTCGAAATTTTCGACAATAGGAAACTGGATATACTCAAGTAGATTAATATATCGAGATTCTCTTCCAAACATGATATTGAAAGGGGTTGTTCCAATGGAACGCTTATGAGTGGAATTCATCTTTAAGACAGTAGGTTGAATAATTGATGTCCAATCTTGTCCAAACTGAGCTGTAATTTTTGTCAATATTCTAGCAAATATAATTACTACGTAATACAACGTATATGAAAAAGTATTTAACTATGTGTATATTATTACTAAAATTACCTCTTTAAGACTTTATTATGAGCTTCGACTAAGCCGTTAGCCTGAGGATGATATGCGGTAGTCGAGCGATTGTCGATTTTAAGAGTTTGAACGAAATTCTTGAATTCCTAATAGAAGACTTGTTTACAATTAAATCGATTTGAGTTGGAGCAATATTATAATTCAACACAAATCAATTATCTGATCACCTAGCATTTTAGTATTAAAAAAATAATAACATAAAATAAGGCTTATAATTTTGGTCTTTTCATAAGGATATTCCAGTAAGATAGGTTGTTCAAGGGTAAGAATTAGCACAGTTAATCAGATGTCTATAATAAGGTTTTACCTTACTAGTAAATTCTGGACCTTGGTCATGTTGTAATATTTCTGGTTGGCCATATATAACAAATATATCTTTCAAATTTAAAATAACTTCACTACTTTTCTTGGTTTTCAAAGGTCGTGCGCAAACGAATTTGCTTAAATAACACACTGTTACTAATATGTGCTTGAAGTCATCATGCACTGCACCAAAATCAGAAATTAAATCAATTCCCAGGTGTTTCCAGGGGCGACTGGATGGAGGAATTGGTTGCAGTTCTCTATTCTCATTACGTGGAACTGAAGCTTCTACTTGGCAATAATGACAATTTCTCACCTATCAAATGAAAAATTATTAAATTAATAAAAGAGTATTGTAAGGTCTACATAATATTTATTAAAAAGCATATAAAAGTTATTCAGAAGTACAAAATGATAAAAATTCTTAAGCTTTTGTCGGGGAACAATTGAAATTCTAATCACCTTTCAGTAATGAGTATTTTAATATTATTAAGCAGGTTAATAGCAAATATTTTCTAAGTACACCGTAAAATATTAACACAATAAACGAGCCTTGCTAGGGTCATAAGGAAGTACGAAAAACTGCATTCACATAATCCTTAACATCCTGCGACATCCCCTTCCAGTAGTATTCCCTTGAAATTATTTTATAAGTGGCGTTAATGCCATCATGACCAGAAATGTCGTGATACTTTTTTAACAATTCCGGAAGTTCATTTTTCGTAGGACACTGATACAACTTGATGGTTTCTTCCTGTTTGTTTTTCACAATCTACAAATTTCAGTAGAGCAATTTAATACAAATAATCTAACTGTTACTGTATATTACAGTAGAAGCTCACAAGGCAAGAACCTTGGAGTCTCTTAAAATGTGTCCCAGTTTGCGAGCTGATTTTAATCGAATTATTTTACTACCTATTATGAAGGGAGAAAAGTAGTATCCTAGTGCCTATGAGTCTGTGACAGGCACACGGTTTAATTAATTAAAACCATGTGCCTCTCACAACTACATTTTATTTAGCCAACTTTTGCTATTTCAATAGGAAATTCAAACATCGTTTATTATCTAATAATTAGAATAACAAGCTATATTTTTATAGATATATATATATACGTATATAGAGCTTATATAAAATAAAGAAATGCATATACCTTACGAAGTGCTCCTTCCACAATCGTATAATTCTTGCTCATGCTTTTGAAATTGACAATAGAAAATCGAGAGGAATTTTCAAGAATACTAGCTGGAATTTTCTTGACAATCAAGTATTCGAGCAATCCTTTCTGAAACTCGATATCCATTGGTTAAGAGAGAAAAATCTGAAAATTTAATAGAACATGTACATTAATGATGCGGACACGTTGGTCACACCAGATCACCAATATGCTTACTCATTATCGTATGATGACGTAATCACTAAATTTCACATTGTTAAATTCCACTCTTTTAGGCCTATTTACGCTTTATAATCAATATTAGGAGTATATAAACCACACACCAACCGCGAAGCGGTTTGTGTGTGGTTGTGTTCTGCCGCGAAGCGACCTAGCAAGCGAAGCGCGCTAGTATAATACTAAAAGAAAAAGAGGCAATAGAATAGACAAATGATTGATTGGTTATATGAATTTATTTTCAATCAATCAGATTGCAGCCTCATAAAATATTTCTATTAGGCACAGGCTATTTATACTAATTACTAATTGAATAAGTTAGCTAATCCATACTAACAAATCCTCGAATTTAATTGGCTAACAAATTTTGTCACCTTCAAATGTGAATATTTCTCTTCAAAAACCAATAGATCATTGTCGCAGACTCGCAGTACAGAATTACCCCTGTATACAAATTTTCAGCTTTCTGGGACACGTAGTCTTTCCAATTAATTATGGACAAACACACAAACAAACACACAGACAACAATTCCGCTTTTAAGTTAACGAGGTCTCGGTCGCTTCGCGACGGATCACTCTCTCACAAAAGTCGCTTCGCGACTTTTGTTCGTTCGTGTTAGGCACTACGCGATACAATTAACGGCCGCTTCGCGGCCTTTCCCTCCCCAAAAGTAATTACATTAATAATGAGTTTTAATAGCTCAATAAATTTTAGTTGCACGATAAGAAAGTTCGAATCAAAATAATACTAAAAGAAAAACAGGCAATAGAATAGACAAATGATTGATTGGTTAAATGAATTTATTTTCAATCAATCAAATTGGAGCCTCAGAAAATATTTCTATTATGCACAATCTATTTATACTAATTGATGAAATCTGCTAATCCATACTAACAAACCCTCGAATTTAATTAATTGGCTAACATATTTTGTCACCTTTAAATGTGAATATTTCTCTTCAAAAACCAATAGATCGTTGTCGCAGTACAAAATTACCCCTGTATACAAATTTTCAGCTTTCTGGGACTCGTAGTCTTTCCAATTAATTCTGGACAAACACACAAACAAACAAACACACAACAATTGCGTTTTAATATATAGATAGATAGATAGATAGATAGATAGATATAGATAGATTAGATTGATAGATAAATTCGAATCAAATATCCCGGAAATAGGCTTTTAAAAATTTCCGGAATCGAATATTCCCGGAAATAGGCGTTTAAATTCCCGGTATAATGTTGTTCCGGAAATTAGCTATTCATATTTTCCGGAACCGTTCCGCGCAATTCCGTAATTTAGGTACTTTGATTTCCGGAATGGTACCGTTCGATACCGTCCCGTTCCGGAAATTAGGTATGTTCATTTCTACCCCCAATAGTAGTGCTATACAGTACACCCTCGCTAATCCGAACAGAGGTGTTCCGATTCCAAAATCTTCTGTTCCGATTAGTGAATTCGTTCGATTAGTGAAGTAATGCATTTTCAATGGGAATCTATAAATTAGAATCTCGATAATCCGAACCAAACTTGTGCAAATCTTGTTAATCCGCACTTTAAAATACTTGCCTGAGACTTATTTTTTATACTTTCATTGCAATTCATGATTTTTCCCACATTTATTAGAAGAATATTTTGGTTTCTCCTGTTCGGATTAGCGAGGGTTCGGATTAGCGGGTTCGGATTAGCGAGGGTGTACTGTATTTACTACCACCTGTGGTCACTAAAGTCAGGGTTGCCAACCCTCCCGCTTTTTTGCCTTTTTTCTCTCATCCTCCCGACCTCCCGCCAAACTTTTAAAACTCCCGCTTTTTGGAAATTGTTTATATATTTAGATTTTATGATAATCAAGTTAATAACAAGTTTTTTTTAGTGTGCTTCTTCTAGTTAGAATAGTTTTTTCAAGTTTTATTATTTGTAGTTTTTAGTTGTTTTTCGAGTACCAAGTTTTTTTCCTAATTGTAGATATTAAAACATACTAAATAATCATATTATATAGTTCTATTCATGATAGTTTTTTTTTAATTGCATCTAATTTTAGTCTCCCACTTTTCTCCCGCTTTTTCATCTTCGACCTCTCGCTTTTTTGTTAAAACTCCCGCCAAAATGGAAAAATCTCCCGCTTTTTTGGTTTTCAGAGGTTGGCATCCCTGCTAAAGTACGAATTAGAGCCGAGCGTCGTGTCAAACTAACATTAACACCATACGAAAGATATTTATGTTACAGACAGGGCTTCATCGAGACGTGAGCGACGCGCCCCTCCCAGTGCTGCCAACCTAAAATATTATATAATTATGGTAAGTTATTAATTAATTAATTAATAATATATATATATATATATATGATATGATAGATAAGATATCCAAAAGTGGGACCTGTGGCGGGAGTTTCATCTAAAAGCGGGAGGTTGATACTCTAAAAGCGGGAGGTCAGTATTTTAGTTAAATTAGCAAGAATACCTGAATAAAAGGCATTCTAAAAACATTTCTCTACCTATCAATTAGTTTCTACCCTCTCATATTGAAATATAAGGTAGCAGTGAGCATTTTTTTATTATTATAAATTATTTAAATAAATACAAATTTCCAAAATGATGTGTTGTAAAAATTTCCTAAATCATGTGTCAGAATGGAAAATTGGAAATACAAGATAATATACAGAATTATGGTATTTTAAAATAGGCAAATTTGTTTCTAGGGATATTGTAAATTATTTAAGTGAAGACTTCTAAATATATTGCTTGTAATTATAAAATTCAGATTCTAATATTTACATATACAATCATCCAAAAAGCGGGAGGTTTGAGAGGGGAGGCGGGAGAGCGGGAGGAAACATCAAAAAGCGGGACCCTCCCGCCGAAAGCGGGAGGGTTGCCAGCACTGCCCTCCAGGCGCCTAATTTTGATGGGAAATTTTCTAGGCGCGCCAAAATCGAGAGATGCTCCCATAGACGTAATACAAATTAAGTATTTTAGGCCGCGTGTGAGCGAGTTCAAACTAGATCTAGGCGCGCAGAATATTTTTCTGGAACTTCTGCTTCATATTTGAATTAGGGCTCCATATAAAAATTAGCATTTAAAAATTACTTCTGAGTGTATATAAGTCAAAACGATTTTAGCGGTAGCCACCCAGACCCCTTTAAAAGTTGCTCGCTAAGCTCGCATTATTCCTTGGGCCCCCTTTTTCAACATTTCTGGATTCGCAAGTGCTGATGTATCAAATTGAATTGAATTGAAGCAATCTATTTGAGACAAGTTATGGTCTTTGAGTGTGTGGATATCTTAGTGAACAATAATAGTTAAGGGTATGTAATGTTTGGTTTCCTACTCTTGAATATCATTATCAAAGTTAATTATTATCGTTTGCTTTTATGCCGTATACTAGAGAACAATTTATGCCGCCCGGGGCGATACACCCCCCCCCCCCCCCCTAGCTACGCCCCTGCGTGCATTCAAATGGAATACTGATATTGGTAAGAAGTTATTGATAAGTTCTAGTAGTATAGGTCTCTGGCTTAGATGTGTAATTTTTATTTTCATTATCACAACAACTGAATATATAACACAGTTACCATTTGTATTAAAAAAAAGATCAAAAAGAACTTCCAATGATTTCCAAGTGAGAGATTGATATGTAGGCGCTTATAGCTAAACTCTAGCTTAGGAGATATTTTTTGCATATTTTTGTCCATATATGGTCATTTTTCTAAATGGCGAGAGATAGGGTCATTAAAAGTGTTACTGACGTATGTGTCTATATGATCGGTTGGTTTATTCCTAATACTTTTGTGTTCTGAGATAGCAAATTTTGTAAACCAGTGTCGGAAAAGGGATTTATGGACCATAACTTTTCGAAAATTCAATATTTTTATGAGTTGAGTCTTATTCCTATATAATTTAACATTTCGATTCTAAATATCCACAAATGCATGTAAATTATGTTAATTACATCATTTCTAACTCTCCGACGGAGCTGAAATACAAACACTTGTAATTTTTGGCCTCTAGATAATCGATCATAACTCCTAAAAGAATAATTTTTTAGACTCAATCCCAAATCCTGCAAACATACAATGTTTCCTTTATAGTCCAGCGGCATAGCCATTAAATATCAACAGATTGTTCATATTTTGATAAAAGCACCAAAATTTGTACACATATACTTTGATGTAATGCGAACATTTTTGGATATTGAGGCAATTGAAAGAGTGTCTATATCGGCCATAACAGTTCGCCAAAGTAACCACGTCCGATAGTGTTCGCCGGACTTGTTTCCCATAAATCATGTTCAAATTAAGTTATATCGTCTTTTTATTTTGAATTCGGTTTCCAAGTAAAATTTCCGATAATTTGATATATCACATGACCATATTTGGATTATTTTTCCCATAGCAACGCTGGAATGTATCAGGAATGTGTTTTGTGTCCTTACCCAATCCAGGGCCTTGCCACTAATACAAACTTACCAGGTCAAACCTGGGCAGAATTTTTCCAGACCAGGTTCTAACTAACTTGCTGAGTTTCAAAACAAATAATTAGATAATACTTGAAGTTTAAACTAGTTAATTTTCTAGCGAAATCTCAAATAAAGGAAACCATGATGATATTAAGAGTTTAGGAAGTTAATAATATTAAAAAATTTTAACAATGGGTAGCAATGATGCTTACTCTAGTTAGGTTTGACCTGAGCAGGTATCAAATTATATCAATAGGCTCGCACGGCCCTACCCAATCGAGTGACCCCTCTTTCGACTCCACTCAACTACATGAGTATAATTATGCACATACCGACCCTGTAAAACGTGATTTGATAAAATTACTCGAGATTCACCGTGATTTACCATAAATATCGAATAATTTTATCAAATCACGTGATACAGGGTCGGTATGTATATAATTATACTCGGGTAGTTGGTCAAACGATTGAGTAAGGACACAATTGGAGAATGGAATTTTTGACACATTCCTGATACGTTCCAGCGTTGCTATGGAAAATTCATCCAAATATTGTCATGTGATATATCAAATTATCGGAAATTTACTTCGAAACCGAATTCAACAATAAAAAGACGATATAACTTAATTTGAACAAGTTTTTATGGGAAACAAGTCCGGCGAACACCATCGGACGTGTTACTTTTGCGAGCTGTTATGGCCGATATACACTTCCAATTATCTCAATATCCAAAATGTTCGCACTACATAAAAGTATATGTGTACAATTTTTAGGGCTGAAACGAATGTTCGAAATGTAACGAACGAACCTTTTTCTAAACGACGAATATTCGAATATTCGTTCGTTTGGATGACTAAGCATTAAATCAATTTCTAGAGACAAAATACATTGGAATAAGGTATTTGATAATGTTACAATAATAGTTACAAAGTGTATTATTATACACAAGTTAACTAATATTCAGCTAATTTAAGTGGGAATTTATATTTACGATATCTCTAAGCTATACAAAAGTCTTGTTGTTGTCCAAAATGAGTCCACGAATATCCATTTCAATCTAATATTCATCCAAACGAATATTCGTTTCGTAACGAATATTCGTTTGCAAACGAACGAATATTCGTTCAATCATTTCGAACGAATATTCGGTATATTCGTTTCAGCCCTACAAATTTTGGTGCTTTTATCAAAAAAATTAACAATTGCATGGTTGTGCCGCTGCACTATTTTATGTTAAAATTAATTTAATGAAATTTCCTCGACGTTAGCAGCCAAGTAATGGCTTTAAATTTTATAATTAGTTAGTTTGTGGCTATTTCAATTGTATATTAATTAATTGCTTAGTTTATCCTGTCTTATTCTTATATCCATTTTGTAGTACAAGATTCAATGAACATTGCAGTTAGTGTGAGAGATTACTTGGAGAGATTCACAAGAGCTCACAATATTCTACAGGACAGAGAAGATGATCTGTTGGCAGAGATACAGATATTAATAGATTAATACAGTGGAGAGGGAATAACTCAACAAATACTGCAGTTGTACATATGTTTTGATTAATTTTAACTTAACTTAATAACTTAAAGACATAGATGCCCTGGGGTCCAAAGGTATAAATAGAAAAAAACCCACTTTCATTTCACTGTCAATTGAAATTAAATTAAATTTCATTTTCATTTAATTGGCAACTAAGAGATAACTTCTATAACTTATTAACTTAATTAAGGATGATCTGAGGGAGTCGCAGAATGAGAACAAGGTATTTCTTGAACAACAGTTAGCTAACATTGATACACGCATTGTGGAATTAGAAACTAAGTCCAGACAGCAAGGTATACCTACAAGAGTGTATCATTGCTTTGGAATGGGATGTAGGGTTGCAGAAGAAACAGAGTGTAGCAGGTGTGATACGAATTAATGCTGTGAAAGAAGGAATACGAGATTACAAGGAGATAGGAGATTTTGTTGCGGTATTTGGAAAGACAGCGAAAAGGGATCTTCACCTGGTATATTTTGTTATCCAAATAGTTTAGCAATTAACCATACGAATAATAATATTTACATTTGTAATGGAGGTAATAATACCTACCTGCCAACCTACAGGGATTTTAACCAATGAATTATCCAGGAGCGCGAGACGCTCCTTTTGGAGTATGATTTTTGGAAAATTTGAATTTAGGAGCGCGAAAATTTAGAATCCTCTCCTATACCGTAATATTAATTTGTAATTTAGACGTATGGAAATTGGATCAGACCAGGATTAGGAGCGTATTTACAAATGGCTGTATAATACACTGATTTTAACCATTTAGACTTTTCTGTACAGGCGTACAGGGATTTTTAATTTACTAATTATGAGTCAAATAATGTCTAAAAATGTCTACAGTGACGAGTGTGAAGTTGGCTTAGTATTCAACCGAGCACACTTTAAATCTCTATTTGATCCGCTTCCCGTGATCCGATTGATTCAAATTTGGTATCATTAGTAAGAGTAGTAACTGGTTACCTTTGTGTACAAATACATTGTAAGTCGTTAGGGCTCTGTTGCGTCTGATTTTAACTCGTTACTATAGCAGTACCATGGATACTGTTATACCGTCTGATCTTAACTCGTTCTTGATTACTTAGTAATACTTTCAGTAATATATTGAGCCTATACAATTCATACAGATCAACATTAATTCTTCTCAAATAATTTTTCAACTAACACCGGATGTTTACAATACATTTGCATTCTTGCATAATTATAACTCTATTTTAGTTCCAATAACAGGTGTCTATTATGAAATTTTCAAAGCTTTATTCCTACTAACTAATTCCTTCGCTTTCGGTAATGAATATTTTGCAAACAATGATTACAAGCAAATTATGAAATCATACTTTCATTTATTCAAGAACGAGTTAAAATCAGACGGTAAAAAAGTATCTATGGTACTGCTATAGTAACGAGTTAAGATCAGACGCGAGTTAAAATCAGACGCAACAGCATAAATGGGACTTGTTATTTTGGAAAACATTGCAATGTAATTAACCAATGTAGTGACGAATTGTAAACAAGATCATTTTAAAAAAAATCCAAAATTGCAGCCTGTGCCGACGCATGTCCCTTTTGTGGCACTATATTTTGGTGGTGGTTTATTGATAGTGCCTCCAAAGGAACATGCTGTCGGCACAGCTGCAATTTTGGATTTTTTTCGCCATGTCATGAACATCACATGGTGTTTAGACTCATTTAACAATTTGTATGGGACAAAGGAATGATTGTTGAATTTGAAGTTTATTTCTATCTTAAACCATCTTGAGTTTAAGTTAATACAGTAGAACTCGGTTAAGACGTACCACCTTGGGAGCCAAGAAAAAGTACGTACTAACCGAGGTACGTCTTATCCGTATGCATAATCCATAAGTCGAAATAATTACTTCTAGAGTACGTACTAACCGAATTAAAATACATACATTTTATTTAATTGGGAATATAAATTGGTACGTCTTATCCGAGTACGTATTAACCGAATCATTTATAATGGATCAAATAGGAGGAAAAATCGGTTATTAGAGAACAGTACGTAATATTCGAGAGTACGTCTTAAGCCGAGTACGTACTAAGCGAGTTCCACTGTATTTCCATTATAAATGCGTTTTAGACCCCCCTATCACTCTAATACAATTCGGGCACCAAGCACACACATAGACAAATATTTATACAAATAGATATTCCATCTCATTAATCCATTGTTTGAATATCAGAATTCGTTCTGAAATTGAATAACTGTTGAGTGAAATTGAATTTTCATATAGGAGAAAACTTTACTACAACTATGTATTAGAAATCGATTTATATAGTAGCAGCTATTGAATCAAATTGAATTATTCATTTACAATATAATACTTTATTGTAAGTTGTAACTATGATATCAGAAATTGATTTGTATAGTAATAGCTATTGAATGTAAATTAAATATTCATATATACTAGAATTCTTTATTGTGATTATAATATCAACAATAACTTGAATCGAAATAACACTGAATCAATTGAATTATTCATAAATAATAGATCTTCATCGAAACCACGAAATAATTGCATAATTGAATATTAATGATTTTACGATTTTAGAAAGTTAAGGGTGAATTGTGGCAACTTTGAGCCTAATTATCAGGAAAATGAGGACGGATTAATGAAATCGTGAAGAGCTATCAGTTGCAAAATACTTTTTTGATACTAATGATTCTAAAATTTTTCTTGTTATTGCATTTATTTTCTTGTGGGACAAAAAAAGCTAAAAGTCCCGTTAAAAATTTTCCCAAGTCGAAATTGAAAAATCAGGCCACGAAGTGCACATTAATCAACAACCAGACACCTATCCTAAAAATCTCAGAGCTCTAGCACTTATAGTTTAGCCTGGGGAGGCGACACGGAGAAAAAAAAAATCCAAAATTGCAGCCTGTGCCGACGCATGTTCCTTTGGTGGCACTATATTTTGGTGGTTGTCTATTAATAGTGCCTCCAATGCAACATGCTGTCGCACAGCTGCAATTTTGGATTTTTTTCGCCATGTCTTGAACGTCACCAGTGGCAGATCCAGACATGTTGAAAAGGGGGGGTTCAAGAAATAATGCGAGCGTAGTGAGCAACTTATAAGGGGGTATGGGGGGTAACCCCCCAGATTTTCTTTGGGTTATATACACTCAGAAGTAATTTTAAACGCTAATTTCTTTATAATGAGCCATAATTCAAACTTGAGGCTGAAGTTTCTTAATTATTTTGTCATTTTCAGCTAAATTTCAGTCAATTTCATTTTTGAAGGGTGGGTCCAGGCCCCCTGGATCCGCCCCTGGTCACATGGTGTTTACACCCATTTATCAATTTGTTACGGGACAAAGGAACGTTTGATAAATTTCATGCTTCTTTCTATCTTAAACCATCTTGAGTTTAAGTTTATATTTTCATTATACATGCGTTTTAGACCCCCCTATCACTCTAATACAATTCGGGCACCAAACACGCACACAGACGAATAGTATTTAATAGATATTCCAATTCATTAATCCATTGTTTGTATATCAGTAATCGTTTTAAAATTGAAATCAGCATACTCGCTTACTTTGAATTACATATGGGATTAAGTTTATATTTCCATTATTAATGCGTTATAAACCCCCCCTTATACTCTAATACATTTCGGGCACCAAGCACACACATAGACAAATATTTATACAAATAGATATTCCATCTCATTAATCCATTGTTTGAATATCAGAAATCGTTCTGAAATTGAATAACTGTTGAGTGAAATTGAATTTTCATATAGGAGAAAACTTTAATACAACAATGTATTAGAAATCGATTTATATAGTAGCAGCTATTGAATCAAATTGAATTATTCATTTACAATATAATACTTTATTGTAACTATGATATCAGAAATTGATTTGTATAGTAATAGCTATTGAATGTAAATTAGTTATTCATATATACAAGAATTTTTTATTGTAATTATGATATCAACAATAACTTGAATCGAAATAACACTGAATCAATTGAATTATTCATAAATAGTAGATCTTCATCGAAACCACGAAATAATTGCATAATTGAATATTAATGATTTTACGATTTTAGAAATTTAAGGGTGAATTGTGGCAACTTTGAGCCTAATTATCAGGAAAATGAGGACGGATTAATGAAATCGTGAAGAGCTATCAGTTGCAAAATACTTTTTTGATACTAATGATTCTAAAAATTTTCTTGTTATTGCATTTATTTTCTTGTGGGACAAAAAAAGCTAAAAGTCCCGTTAAAAATTTTCCCAAGTCGAAATTGAAAAATCAGGCCACGAAGTGCACATTAATCAACAACCAGACACCTATCCTAAAAATCTCAGAGCTCTAGCACTTAAGGTTTAGCCTGGGGAGGCGACACGGAGAATCACGGAGAAATATATAAATAAATAAAAATCCAAGGCACTAAGACCAATACTGGGCCACTATACTATAGTATAGTCGGCACAGTAAAAATCCAAGGCAGTAAGATTAGAACTGGGCCACTATACTATAGTATAGTCGGCACAGTAAAAAAAAAAAATCCAAAATTGCAGCTGTGCCGACGCATGTTCCTTTGGTGGCACTATATTTTTGTGTTGTTTATTGATAGTGCCTCCAAAGGAACATGCTGTCGGAGCAGGCTGCAATTTTGGATTTTTTTTCGCCAAGTCATCAACGTCCAAGGTGTGAAGAAGCATTTGTTATTTGGTCCGAGTCACAAGGAATGGTAGATAAATTTGAAGTTAGTTTCTATCATAAACCATCTTGAGTTTAATGCCATTCATTCATTATGTATTGATAATAAATTATATTATTAGTTAGTTATTTTAGCAATGTTATCCACGGTGATTTGAGTTTAGTCAACAAATTACTTATACTATTATTATATTTTATTTAATCCATTGTATAGTAATACTACAATTGAATAGAAGCCAGCTGGAATTTCTAAGTTGAGTCAATTTAATTATCGGAAGTTGAAACAATAGTGAAAGCTTTAACAAGTTAAATCAATATAATTATTACAAGTTGAAACAATGGAATTAGATTTCACAGTTTTATTGAAATTGAAGTGTTGAGTAAACAAAGGAATTTCAACCCCCATTTATGGCAGAAATTAAACCAATTTTAACAAATTTTCTTCTCCCATCAGACGCAGAGTTTTATGGTGAATCCAAATGTGAAATAAAATTTTGGGATTTAGTAAAACATTTTTCTAGCTATGGACCAGACAAATTTTGAAAGGTGTTAAAGATGTGTCAAAAATTTGTTAATAAAAAATCGTAACCCCAGGTGCAAATTAGACGGTCCATACGCACCTACATGCCAAGTTTCAGCCCATCAACTATAAAGCTCAGGCCAGGGCACCGTCTACGGAGAAAAAATAAAAATAAAATCCAAAATTGCAGCCTGTGCCGACGCATGTTCATTTGGTGGCACTATATTTTGGTGGTGGTTTATTGATAGTGCCTCCATAGGAACATGCTGTCGGCGCAGGCTGCAATTTTGGATTTTTTTTCCGCCATGTCATCATCACTATGAAGGTGTTAAATTATTTCAGAAAGGTGTTTCAGAAGGCAACGACCCTTAGAGTCGTGGAAGTTTCCATTTTGCTCACTTCGTTTCAAAGATATTCAAGTTTCAGTAGAATATAATAAGTGATGAGTCATCATTTTTTATGTGAGTGTTGGGTCATCACCAAACACCAACTAACCCATTTTAAATGTCGAATTAAAAAAATTGTAAAAATACATTTTTTTAACGATGTCATCATCACCTCAAGGTGTCAAGACCCACTTGTATAGGTGGTACCTGGCATAAGGACCAATTGATAAATTGAAAGTTTGTTTATATCTTGTATCATCTCTGAGATTAATGAAATTTAGCTAATTAGCATAAAAATTTAATTAATGTATTAATTATTTAACACCATTATTATATACAGCAAAATAAATTAAGTTCAATTATTTGCAATTATTATTAATTTAAATTGAATTTCACTATAATGTTTGAATTCCACGCACTCGATAACCCCAATAATCCAATTGGAACCGTCTATAAGTTAAATACAAAAGGAATTAATTATAATTAATTACGTCAGTACATTAATTGTGCAAGAATATTCTCGCCGAAATAAATATATTCACTTAATCTGTCGTTGTTGTGGAATGTAAAATCTTAACGGTTCTATCATAAACCATCTTGAGTTTAAAGCCATTCATTCATTATGTATTGATAATAAATTATGGGAATCCATATATAGAGCTGAGCTTTGTAGAGTTCAGATTTTTTCCCATACTAAAAGCCCAGGCTTACTTTCTAAAGGTCAATTTCAAACTCTGAAAAAACTGACCTTTCTCAGTGCATGAATACACATAGTGAAAAACTGAACTCTACAAAGCTCAGCTCTATATAAGTAATTTCATAAATTATATTATTAGTTATTTATTTTAGCAATGTTATCCACGGTTAAGTTGAATTAAGTCAACAAATTCCTTATATTATAATATTTTATTTAATCCATTGTATAGTAATACTACAATAAATAGAAGCCAGCTGGAATTTATAAGTTAAATCAATATAATTATCGCAAGTTGAATCACTAGAGTAGGATTTAACAAGTTAAATCAATATAATTATTACAAGTTGAAACAATGGAATTAAATTTCACAGTTTTACTGAAATTGAAGTGTGAGTAAACAGAGAAATTTCAACCCCCATTTATGGCAGAAATTGACCCCTTTATTGAAATATTTTTTCTCCCATCAGACACAGAATTTTATGGCGAATCCAAATGTGAAATAAAATTTGGGGGTTTAGTAAAACAATTTTCAAGTTATAGACCAGACAAATTTTGAAAGGTGTTAAAAATGTGTCCAAAATTTGTTAATCAAAAATCGTAACCCCAGGTGCAAATTAGACGGTCCCATCGCACCTACATGCCAAGTTTAAGCCCATCAACAATTAAGCTCTGGCCAGGGCACCGTCTACGGAGAAAAAATAATAAAAAAAATCCAAAATTGCACCCTGTGCCGACGCATGTTCCTTTGGTGGCACTCTATTTTTGTGTTGTTTATTGATAGTGCCTCCAAAGGAACATGCTGTCGGCGCAGGCTGCAATTTTGGATTTTTTTTCGCCAAGTCATCAACGACCAAGGTGTGAAGAAGCATTTGTTATTTGGTCCGAGTCACAAGGAACGGTAGATAAATTTGAAGTTTGTTTCTATCATAAACCATCTAGAGTTCAATGCCATTCATTCATTATGTATTGATAATGAATTATATTATTAGTTAGTTATTTTAGCAATGTTATCCACGGTGATTTGAGTTTAGTCAACAAATTCCTTATATTATATTATTTTATTTAATCCATTGTATAGTAATACTAGAATTAAATAGAAGCCAGCCGAATTTATAAGTTGAATCAATTTAATTATCGCAAGTTGAAACAATAGTGAAAGCTTTAACAAGTTAAATCAATATAATTATTACAAGTTGAAACAATGGAATTAGATTTCACAGTTTTATTGAAATTGAAGTGTTGAGTAAACAAAGGAATTTCAACCCCCATTTATGGCAGAAAATAAACCAATTTTAACAAATTTTCTTCTCCCATCAGACGCAGAGTTTTATGGTGAATCCAAATGTGAAATAAAATTTGGGGGTTTAGTAAAACATTTTTCTAGCTATGGACCAGACAAATTTTGAAAGGTGTTAAAGATGTGTCAAAAATTTGTTAATAAAAAATCGTAACCCCAGGTGCAAATTAGACGGTCCATACGCACCTACATGCCAAGTTTCAGCCCATCAACTATAAAGCTCAGGCCAGGGCACCGTCTACGGAGAAAAAATAAAAATAATAATAATAAAAATAAAGGCAGTGATTCCAATACTGGGCCACTATACTATAGTATAGTCGGCACAGTAATAATAATAATATTAAAGGCAGTAAGATTAGAACTGGTCCACTATACTATAGTATAGTCTGCACAGTAAAAATCCAAAATTGCAGCCTGTGCCGACGCATGCTCCTTTGGTGGCACTATATTTTGTTAGTAGTTTATTGATAGTGCCTCCAAAGGAACATGCTGTCGGCGCAAGCTGCAATTTTTGATTTTTTTTTTTCGCCAATTCATCATCACTATAAAGGTGTTAAATTATTTCAGAAAGGTGTTTCAGAATGCTACGACCCTTAGAGTGGTGGAAGTTTCCATTTAGTTCACTTCATTTTAGAGATATTCAAGTTTGAGTAGAATATAATAGCTAATGACTCAGCATATTTTATGTGAGTGTTGGGTCATCACCCAACATCAACTAACCTATTTTAAATATCGAATTAGCTAAATTGTAAAAACACATTTTTTTACCGATGTCATCATCACCTCAAGGTGTCAAGACCCACTTGTATAGGTGGCACGTGCCATAAGGACCAATTGATAAATTGAAAGTTTGTTTCTATCTTCCATGATCTCTGAGATTTATGATAATTAATTAATTATTATAAATAATTATTAATAATATTTATAATTTAACACCAATTTCAATGTCAACTTATATTTATTAAGTTTAATTATTTTGTCATAAATAATTAATTAATTAATTTAGCTATCAAATTTCAATTCCGCACACTCGATAACCCCTAATAAACAAATTGGGAGCATCTATATAAGTCATATACTGACTTAATTAATTATTACTGTGCCGACTATACTATAGTATAGTGGCCCAGTATTGGAATCACTGCCTTTATTACTGTGCCGACTATACTATAGTATAGTGGCCCAGTATTGGAATCACTGCCTTTATTACTGTGCCGACTATACTATAGTATAGTGGCCCAGTATTGGAATCACTGCCTTTATTTATATTATTATTATTATTATTACTGTGCCGACTATACTATAGTATAGTGGCCCAGTATTAGAATCACTGCCTTTATTATTATTATTTTTATTATTTTTATTTTTTCTCCGTAGACGGTGCCCTGGCCTGAGCTTTATAGTTGATGGGCTGAAACTTGGCATGTAGGTGCGTATGGACCGTCTAATTTGCACCTGGGGTTACGATTTTTGATTAACGAATTTTTGACACATCTTTAACACCTTTCAAAATTTGTCTGGTCCATAACTCAAAATATGTTTTACTAAACCCCCAAATTTTATTTCACATTTGGATTCACCATAAAATTCTGCGTCTGATGGGAGAAGAAATCTTTCAATAAAGGTTTTTATTTCTGCCATAAATGGCGGTTAAAATTACTTGTTTACTCACACTTCAATTTCAGTAAAGTGTTAAATCTAATTCTATTGTTTCAACTTGTAATAATTATATTGATTTAACTTGTTAAATCTTACTCTATTGTTTCAACTTGAGATAAATATATTGATTCAACTTATAAATTCCAGCTGGCTTCTATTTAATTGTAGTATTACTATACAATGGATTAAATAAGATATAATGATATAAGGAATTTGTTGACTAAACTCAAATCACCGTGGATAACAATGCTAAAATAAATAACTAATAAATTAATTTATTATCAATAAGTAATGAATGAATGGCATTAAACTAAAGATGGTTTATGATAGAACCGTTAAGATTTTACATACCACAACAACGACAGATTATGTGATTATATTTACTTCTGCGTTAATATTATTGCACTGTTAATATACTGACGTAATTATTTATAATTAATTCAGTCAGTATATGACTTATATAGATGCTTCCAATTTGTTTATTAGGGGTTACCGAGTGTGCGGAATTGAAATTTGATGGACAAATTAATTTATTTATAATTTATGACAAAATAATTAAACTTAATAAATATAAGTTGACATTGAAATTGGTGTTAAATTATAAATAATATTAATAATTATATATACTAATTAATTAAATATCATAAATCTCAGAGATCATAGAAGATGGAAACAAACTTTCAATTTATCAATTGGTCCTTATGGCACGTGGCACCTATACAAGTGGGTCTTGACACCTTGAGGTGATGATGACATCGTTAAAAAAATGTGTTTTTACAATTTTGTTAATTCGATATTAAAAATGGGTTAGTTCATGTTGGGTGATGACCCAACACTCACATAAAAAATGCTGAGTCATCAGTTGTTATATTCTACTCAAACTTGAATATCGCTAAAAGGAAGTGAACTAAAACGAAACTTCCACCACTCTAAGGGTCGATGCCTTCTGTAACACCTTTTTGAAATGATTTAACACCTTTATAGTGATGATGACTTGGCGAAAAAAAAATCCAAAATTGCATCCTGTGCCGACAGCATGTTCCATTGGAGGCACTATCAATAAACCACCAACAAAAATAGTGCATCCAAGGAACATGCGTCGGCACAGGATGCAATTTTGGATTTTTATTTTACTGTGCCGACTATACTATAGTATAGTGGCCCAGTTCTAATCTTAATGCCTTTAATATTTTTTTACTGTGCCGACTATACTATAGTATAGTGGCCCAGTATTGGAATCACTGCCTTTATTGTTTTTTTTTTTTTTTTTTTTTTTCTCCGTAGACGGTGCCCTGGCCAGAGCTTTATAGTTGATGGGCTGAAACTTGGCATGTAGGTGCGATGGGACCGTCTAATTTGCACCTGGGGTTACGATTTTTGATTAACCAATTTTGGACACATCTTTAACACCTTTCAAATTTTGTCTGGTCCATAACTCAAAATATGTTTTACTAAACCCCCAAATTTTATTTCACATTTGGATTCACCATAAAATTCTGCGTCTGATGGGAGAAGAAAACTTTCAATAAAGAGTTTTATTTCTGCCATAAATGGGGGTTGAAATTTCTTTGTTTAATCACACTTCAGTTTCAGTATAACTGTTAAATCTAATTCCATTGTTTCAACTTGTAATAATTATATTGATTTAACTTGTTAAATCTTACTCTATTGAATTGATTTAACTTATAAATTCCAGCTGGCTTCTATTTAATTGTAGTATTACTATACAATGGATAAAATATAATAATATAATATAAGGAATTTGTTGACTCAACTCAACCAACCGTGGATAACATTGCTAAAATAAATAACTAATAATATAATTTATTATCAATACATAATGAATGAATGGCATTAAACTCTAGATGGTTTATGATAGAAACAAGCTTCAAATTTATCTACCGTTCCTTGTGACTCGGACCAAATAACAAATGCTTCTTCACACCTTGGACGTTGATGACTTGGTTAAAAAAAATTCAAAATTGCAGCCTGCGCCGACAGCATGTTCCTTTGGAGGCACTATCAATAAACAACACAAAAATATAGTGCCACCAAAGGGACATGCGTCGGCACAGCTGCAATTTTTTTTACTGTGCCGACTATACTATAGTATAGTGGCCCAGTATTGGAATCACTGCCTTTATTTTTATTTTTATTATTATTTTTTCTCCGTAGACGGTGCCCTGGCCAGAGCTTTATAGTTGATGGGCTGAAACTTGGCATGTAGTTGCGGAGGGACCGTCTAATTTGCACCTGGGGTCACGATTTTTGATTAAGAAATTTTTGACACATCTTTAACACCTTTCAAATTTTGTCTGGTCCATAACTCAAAAATTGTTTTACTAAACCCCCAAATTTTATTTCATATTTGGATTCACCATAAAATTTTGCCTCTGATGGGAGAAGAAAACTTTTAATAAAGAGTTTTATTTCTGCCATAAATGGGGGTTGAAATTTCTTTGTTTACTCACACTTCAATTTCAGTAAAACTGTGAAATCTAATTCCATTGTTTCAACTTGTAATATTTATATTGATTTAAGTTGTTAAATCTTACACTATTGTTTCAACTTGCTACAATTATATTGATTTAACTTGTGAATTCCAGCTGGCTTCTATTTAATTCTAGTATTACTATACAATGGATTAAATAAATTATAATAATATAAGGAATTTGTTGACTCAACTCAACCAACCGTGGATAACATTGCTAAAATAAATTCCTGATAATATATTTTATTATCAATACATAATGAATGAATGGCATTAAACTCTTGATGGTTTATGATAGAAACTAACTTCAAATTTATCTACCGTTCCTTGTAACTCCGACCAATTAACAAATGGTTCTTCACACCTTGGGCGTTGATGACTGGGCGAAAAAAAATCCAAAATTGCACCCTGTGCTGACAGCATGCTCCTTTGGAGGCACTATCAATAACCAACCAATAAAATATAGTGCCACCAAAGGAACATGCGTCGGCACAGGGTGCAATTTTGGATTTTATTTTTTCTCCGTAGACGGTGCCCTGGCCTGAGCTTTATAGTTGATGGGCTGAAACTTGGCATGTAGGTGCGTATGGACCGTCTAATTTGCACCTGGGGCTACGATTTTTTATTAACAAATTTTTGACACATCTTTAACACCTTTCAAAATTTGTCTGGTCCATAGCTAGAAAAATGTTTTACTAAACCCCCAAATTTTATTTCACATTTGGATTCACCATAAAATTCTGCGTCTGATGGGAGAAGAAAATTTGTTAGAATTGGTTTAATTTCTGCCATAAATGGGGGTTGAAATTCCTTTGTTTACTCAACACTTCAATTTCAATAAAACTGTGAAATCTAATTCCATTGTTTCAACTTGTAATAATTATATTGATTTAACTTGTTAAAGCTTTCACTATTGTTTCAACTTGCGATAATTAAATTGATTCAACTTATAAATTCCAGCTGGCTTCTATTTAATTCTAGTATTACTATACAATGGATTAAATAAAATAATATAATATAAGGAATTTGTTGACTAAACTCAAATCACCGTGGATAACATTGCTAAAATAACTAACTAATAATATAATTCATTATCAATACATAATGAATGAATGGCATTGAACTCTAGATGGTTTATGATAGAAACAAACTTCAAATTTATCTACCGTTCCTTGTGACTCGGACCAAATAACAAATGCTTCTTCACACCTTGGGCGTAGATGACTTGGCGAAAAAAAATCCAAAATTGCAGCCTGCGCCGACAGCATGTTCCTTTGGAGGCACTATCAATAAACAACACAAAAATAGAGTGCCACCAAAGGAACATGCGTCGGCACAGGGTGCAATTTTGGATTTTTATTATTATTTTTATTATTTTTTTTTTTTTTCTCCGTAGACGGTGCAATGGCCAGAGCTTAATTGTTGATGGGCTGAAACTTGGCATGTAGGTGCGATGGGACCGTCTAATTTGCACCTGGGGTTACGATTTTTTATTAACAAATTTTGGACACATCTTTAACACCTTTCAAAATTTGTCTGGTCCATAACTCAAAATATGTTTTACTAAACCCGCAAATTTTATTTCATATTTGGATTCACCGTAAAATTCTGCGTCTGATGGGAGAAGAAATCTTTCAATAAGGGGTTTAATTTCTGCCACAAATGGGGGCTTAAATTTCTTTGTTTACTCACACTTCAGTTTCAGTAAAGTGTTAAATCTAATTCCATTGTTTCAACTTGTAATAATTATATTGATTTAACTTGTTAAATCCTACTCTAGTGATTCAACTTGCTATAATTATATTGATTTAACTTGTGAATTCAAGCTGGCTTCTATTTTGCAATTGAAAATTAAGATTATATATTTCATAACAACGACATATTATGTGATTATATTTACTTCTGCGAGAATATAATTGCACTGTTAATATACTGACGTAATTAATTATAAATAATTCAGTTTGTATTTAACTTATATAGAAGCTTCCAATTTGTATATTAGAGGTTATCGAGTGTGCGGAATTGAAATTTGATAGATAAATTAATTAATTAATTATTTATGACAAAATAATTGAACTTAATAATTGTATGTTGACATTGAAATTGGTGTCATATTATAAATAATATTAATAATTATTTATACTAATTAATTAAATATCATAAATCTCAGAGATCATAGAAGATAGAAACAAACTTTCAATATATCAATTGGTCCTTATGACACGTGCCACCTATACAAGTGGGTCTTGACACCTTTAGGTGATGATGACATCGTTAAAAAAATGTGTTTTTACAATTTTGTTAATTCGATATTTAAAATGGGTTAGTTAATGTTGGTTGATGACCCAACACCCACTTAAAAAATGCTGAGTCATTACAGATTATATTCTACTGAAACTAGAATATCTCTTTAATGAAGTGAGCTGAATGGAAACTTCCACCACTCTAAAGGGTCGTTGCCTTCTGAAACACCTTTCTGAAATAATTTAACACCTTCATAGTGATGATGACTGGGCGAAAAAAAATCCAAAATTGCACCCTGTCTGACAGCATGCTCCTTTGGAGGCACTATCAATAACCAACCAATAAAATATAGTGCCACCAAAGGAACATGCGTCGGCACAGGGTGCAATTTTGGATTTTTTATTTTTTCTCCGTAGACGGTGCCCTGGCCAGAGCTTTATAGTTGATGGGCTTAAACTTTGCATGTAGGTGCGATGGGACCGTCTAATTTGCACCTGGGGTTACGATTTTTGATTAACAAATTTTGGACACATCTTTAACACCTTTCAAGATTTGTCTGGTCCATAACTCAAAATATGTTTTACTAAACCCCCAAATTTTATTTCATATTTGGATTCGCCATAAAATTCTGCGTCTGATGGGAGAATAAATTTTCCAATAAAGGGGTCAATTTCTGCCATAAATGGGGGTTGAAATTTCTTTGTTTACTCACACTTCAATTTCAGTAAAGTGTTAAATCTAATTCCATTGTTTCAACTTGTAATAATTATATTGATTTAACTTGTTAAATCCTACTCTAGTGATTCAACTTGCTATAATTATATTGATTTAACTTGTGAATTCAAGCTGGCTTCTATTTTGCAATTGAAAATTAAGATTATATATTTCATAACAACGACATATTATGTGATTATATTTACTTCTGCGAGAATATAATTGCACTGTTAATATACTGACGTAATTAATTATAAATAATTCAGTTTGTATTTAACTTATATAGAAGCTTCCAATTTGTATATTAGAGGTTATCGAGTGTGCGGAATTGAAATTTGATAGATAAATTAATTAATTAATTATTTATGACAAAATAATTGAACTTAATAATTGTATGTTGACATTGAAATTGGTGTCATATTATAAATAATATTAATAATTATTTATACTAATTAATTAAATATCATAAATCTCAGAGATCATAGAAGATAGAAACAAACTTTCAATATATCAATTGGTCCTTATGACACGTGCCACCTATACAAGTGGGTCTTGACACCTTGAGGTGATGATGACATCGTTAAAAAAATGTGTTTTTACAATTTTGTTAATTCGATTATTTAAAATGGGTTAGTTAATGTTGGTTGATGACCCAACACCCACTTAAAAAATGCTGAGGCATTACAGATTATATTCTACTGAAACTTGAATATCTCTTTAATGAAGTGAGCTGAATGGAAACTTCCACCACTCTAAAGGGTCGTTGCCGTCTGAAACACCTTTCTGAAATAATTTAACACCTTCATAGTGATGATGACATGGCGAAAAAAAAAATCGAAAATTGCAGCCTGTGCCGACAGCATGTTCCTTTGGAGGCACTATCAATAAACCAACAACAAAATATAGTGCCACCAAAGGATCATGCGTCGGCACAGGCTGCAATTTTCGATTTTTTTTATTATTTATATTATTATTATTATTTCTCCGTAGCAGGTGCCCTGGCCACACCTGTATACATAGAGGGCTGAAACTTGGCATGTAGATTCGGAGTCGACGTCTAATTTGCACCTGGGGTTACGATTTTGTATTAACAAATTTTTGACACATCTTTAACACCTTTCAAAATTTGTCTGGTCCATAACTCAAAAAATGTTTTACTAAACCC
This sequence comes from Hexactinellida sp. DTS-2022, assembly GCA_028753945.1. NCBI lineage: Eukaryota > Metazoa > Porifera > Hexactinellida > Hexactinellida sp. DTS-2022. Next base: position 3,566,639 of record JAPNXP010000011.1, on the reverse strand, counting down.
CAAAGTTTTATTTCACATTTGGATTCGCCATAAAATTCTGCGTCTGATGGGAGAAGAAATTTTTCAATAAAGGGGTCAATTTCTGCCATAAATGGGGGTTGAAATTTCTTTGTTTACTGACACTTCAATTTCAGTAAAGTGTTAAATCTAATTCTATTGTTTCCACTTGTAATAATTATATTGATTTAACTTGTTAAATCCTACTCTAGTGATTCAACTTGCGATAATTATATTGATTTAACTTATAAATTCCAGCTGGCTTCTATTTAATTTTAGTATTACTATACAATTGATTAAATTAAATAATATAATATAAGGAATTTGTTGACTCAACTCAACCAACCATGGATAACATTGCTAAAATAAATAACTAATAATATAATTTATTATCAATACATAATGAATGAAAGGCATTAAACTAAAGATGGTTTATGATAGAACTGTTAAGATTTTACATTCCACAACAACGACAGATTAAGTGATTATATTTATTTCGGCGAGAATATTCTTGCACAATTAATGACTGACTTAATTAATTATAATTAATTCATTTTGTATTTAACTTATAGACGGTTCCAAATAGATTATTGGGGTTATCGAGTGCGTGGAATTCAAATATTATAGTGAAATTCAATTTTAATTAATAATAATTGCAAATAATTGAACTTAGTTTATTTTGCTGTATATAATAATGGTGTTAAATAATGAATATATTAATTCAATATTTATGCTAATTAGCTAAATTTCATTAATCTCAGAGATGATACAAGATAGAAACAAACTTTCAATTTATCAATTGGTCCTTATGCCAGGTACCACCTATACAAGTGGGTCTTGACACCTTGAGGTGATGATGACATCGTTAAAAAAATGTATTTTTACAATTTTTTAAATTCGACATTTAAAATGGGTTAGTTGGTGTTGGGTGATGACCCAACACTCACATAAAAAATGCTGACTCATCACTTATTATATTCTACTGAAACTTGAATATCTTTGAAACGAAGTGAGCAAAATGGACACTTCCACGACTCTAAGGGTCGTTGCCTTCTGAAACACCTTTCTGAAATAATTTAACACCTTCATAGTGATGATGACATGGCGGAAAAAAAATCCAAAATTGCAGCCTGTGCCGAGAGCATGTTCCTATGGAGGCACTATCAATAAACCACCACCAAAATATAGTGCCACCAAAGGAACATGCGTCGGCACAGGCTGCAATTTTGGATTTTATTACTGTGCCGACTATACTATAGTATAGTGGCCCAGTATTGGTCTTAGTGCTTTGGTTAGTTATTACTGTGCCGACTATACTATAGTATAGTGGCCCAGTATTAGAATCACTGCCTTTATTTTTATTATTATTTCTCCGTAGCAGGTGCCCTGGCCACACCTGTATACATAGAGGGCTGAAACTTGGCATGTAGATTCGGAGTCGACGTCTAATTTGCACCTGGGGTTACGATTTTGTATTAACAAATTTTTGACACATCTTTAACACCTTTCAAAATTTGTCTGGTCCATAACTAAAAAAATGTTTTACTAAACCCCCAAATTTTATTTCACATTTGGATTCACCATAAAATTCTGCGTCTGAGGGGAGAAGAAATTTTTCAATAAGGGGTTTAATTTCTCCCATAAATGGGGGTTGAAATTTCTTTGTTTACTCACACTTCAATTTCAGTAAAGTGTTAAATCTAATTCTATTGTTTCAACTTGTAATAATTATATTGATTTAACTTGTTAAATCCTACTCTAGTGATTCAACTTGCGATAATTATATTGATTTAACTTATAAATTCCAGCTGGCTTCTATTTAATTCTAGCATTACTATACAATGGATTAAATTAAATTAATTTATATAAGGAATTTGTTGACTTTACTCAACTCACCGTGGATAACATTGCTAAAATAAATAACTAATAATTTAATTTATTATCAATAAGTAATGAATGGCATTAAACTAAAGATGGTTTATGATAGAACCGTTAACATTTTACATTCCACAACAACGACAGATAAAGTGATTATATTTATTTCGCGAGAATATTCTTGCACAATTAATGTACTGACGTAATTTATTATAATTTATTCCTTTTGTATTTAACTTATAGACGGTTCCAATTGGATTATTGGGGTTATCGAGTGCGCTGAATTCAAATATGATAGTGAAATTCGATTTAAATTAATAATAAGTGCAAATAATTGAACTTTATTTATTTTGCTGTACATAATAATGATGTTAAATTATTAATTTATTAACTAAATATTTATACTAATTAGCTAAATTTCATTAATCTCAGAGATGATACAAGATAGAAACAAACTTTCAATTTATCAATTGGTCCTTATGCCACGTACCACCTATACAAGTGAGTCTTGACACCTTGAGGTGATGATGACATCGTCAAAAAAATGTATTTTACAATTTTGTGAATTCGATACTTAAAATGGGTTATTTGAAGTTGGGTGAAGACCCAACACTCACATAAAAAATGCTGAGTCATCAGCTATTATATTCTACTCAAACTTGAATATCTCTAAAATGAAGTGAACTAAATGGAAACTTCCGCCACTCTAAGGGTCGATGCCTTCTGTAACACCTTTTGATATATTTTAACACCTTCATAGTGATGATGACATGGCGAAAAAAAATCCAAAATTGCAGCTGTGCTGACAGCATGTCCCATTGGAGGCACTATCAATAAACCACCACCAAAATATAGTGCCACCAAAGGAACATGCGTCGGCACAGCTGCAATTTTGGATTTTTTTATTATTATTATTATTTATCCGTAGCCACTCCACAGAACAGAGTTTTATCAACTATGAGCCCAAATTTTTAGGATGGGTGTCTCATGGGTTACAGATGTGCACCTGGGGTTACTACTTTTGATTCACAAATTTTGGACACATGTTTAACACCTTTCAAAATTTGTCTGGACCATAACTCAAGAAATGTTTACTAAACCCCCAATTTTTATTTCATCTTTGGATTCATCTTCAAATTATGCGTCTGATGGGTGAAGAAATTATTAGTAATGGGTTTAATTTCTGCCATAAATGGGAGTTGAAATTTATTTGTTTACTCACACTTCAATTTCATTAAAACTGTTAAATCTAATTCCATTGTTTCAACTTGTAATAATTATATTGATTAAACTTGTTAAATCTTAAACTATTGTTTAAACTTGCGATAATTATATTGATTCCACTTGTGAAATCGAGTAGGCTTCTATTTTCTTTTTGAAAACTAAGATTTTACATTCCACAACAACGACAGATTATGTATTATATTTACTTCTGCTTAGAATATTTTTGCACAATGGATACATGACATATTTAATTCTAATTAATTAGCTCTGTGTTTAATGTATAGAGATGGTTCCAACTTCCAAATAGATTATTGGGATTATCGAGTGCGCTGAATTCAAATATGATAGTGAAATTCAATTTAAGTGAATAATTATTGCAAAAGATTGAACTTAATATATTTTGATGTACATAATATTGGTGTTAAATTATTAATAGATTAATTAAATATTTATACTAATTATCTAAATTTCATTAATCTCAGAAATGATATAAGATAGAAACAAACTTTCAATTTATCAATTGGTCCTTATGGCACGTACCACCTATACAAGTGGGTCTTGACACCTTGAGGTGATGATGACATCGTTAAAAAAATGTGTTTTTACAATTTTGTTAATTCGAAATTTAAAATGGGTTAGTTGATGTTGGGTGATGACCCAACATTCACATAAAAAATGCTGAGTCATCAGCTATTATATTCTACTCAAACTTAAATATCTCTAAAATGAAGTGAACTAAATGGAAACTTCCACCACTCTAAGGGTCGATGCCTTCTGAAACACCTTTCTGAAATAATTTAACACCTTCATAGTGATGATGACTTGGCAAAAAAAAAATCCAAAATTGCAGCCTGTGCCGACAGCATGTTCTTTTGGAGGCACTATCAATAAACCACCACCCAAATATAGTGCCACCAAGGGAACATGCGTCGGCACAGGCTGCAATTTTGGATTTTTTTTTTGTTATTACTGTGCCGACTATACTATAGTATAGTGGCCCAGTATTGGTCTTAGTGCTTTGGTATATTATTACTGTGCCGACTATACTATAGTATAGTGGCCCAGTTCTAATCTTACTGCCTTGGTTATTACTGTGCCGACTATACTATAGTATAGTGGCCCAGTTCTAATCTTACTGCCTTGGTTATTATTATTACTGTGCCGACTATACTATAGTATAGTGGCCCAGTTCTAATCTTACTGCCTTGGTTATTATTATTACTGTGCCGACTATACTATAGTATAGTGGCCCAGTTCTAATCTTACTGCCTTGGTTATTATTACTGTGCCGACTATACTATAGTATAGTGGCCCAGTATTGGAATCACTGCCTTGGTATATTTTTTATCCGTATCCTCTCCTCAGAACAGAGTTATATTTACTAAGAACTGGAATTTTCAGGACAGGTGTCTCATGGGTTACAGATGTGCACCTGGGGTCACGATTTTTTATTACATTTTTTTGGACACATTTTTGCACCTGTTTAATATTGAAACTGGAACAATAAATAGTACCCGAAAATTAAATTTATATGCATTCGATAGAGAATTAAATTCTACACCTTTTCACAGTGCACGAATTTTCAAATTGTACTTTGTTTGTGCCACAATTGAGTTGCCAGTTTCCTTTGTTTACTAACACTTCAGATCTATTGAAAGTGTAAAATCTAATTCTATTGTTTCAACTCGTTATTATTATATTGATTCAACTTGTGAGATCGAGTAGGCTTCTATTTTCCAATTGAAAAAAAAGATTATATATTTCACAACAACGACAGATTATGTGAATATATTTACTTCTGCGAGAATATTATTGTACTGTTAATATACTGACGTAATTAATTATAATTAATTCAGTCAGTATATTACTTATATAGATACTTCCAATTTGTTTATAAGGGATCATCGAGAGTGCGGAATTGAAATTTGATAGCCAAATTAATTAATTAATTATTTATGACAATATAATTTAACTCAATAATTTTAAGTTGACATTGAAATTGGTGTTATATTATAAATAATATTAATTATTATTTACACTAATTAATTAAATATCATAAATCTCAGAGATTATAGAAGATAAAACAAATTTCAAATTTATCAATTGATCCTTATGCCACATAGCACCTCTACAAAAGGTCTTGACACCTTGAGGTGATGATGACATCGTCAAAAAAATGTGTTTCTACAATTTTGTGAATTCTATATTTCGAGTGGGTTGGTTGGTGTTGGGTGATCACCCAACACTCACATAAAAAATGCTGACTCATCACTTATTATATTCCACTGAAACTTGAATATCTTTGGAATGAAGTGAGCTAAAACGAAACTTCCAACTCACTAAGGGTCGTTGCCTTTTGAAACACCTTTCTGAAATAATTTAACACCTTCATAGTGATGATGACTTGGCGGGAAAAAATCCAAAATTGCAGCCTGTGCCTACAGCATGTTCCTTTGGAGGCACTATCAATAAACCACAATCAAAATATAGTGCCACCAAAGGAACATGCGTCGGCACAGGCTGCAATTTTGGAATTTTATTATTGGTCCGTTTTGTCTCCACAGAACAGAGTTGTAATTACTAAGAACTGAAATTTTCAGGATATGTGTCTCATGGGTTACAGATGTGCACCTGGGGTCACGATATTATATCACATTTTTTGGACACATTTTTGCACCTTTTTAATGTTAGAAAAAGAACAATAAATAGTGCGCGAATAATCAATTTATATGCATTCGATAGAGAATTAAATTCTACACCTTTTCACAGTGCACGAATTTTCAAATTGTACTTAGTTTGTGCCACAATTGAGTTGCAAGTTTCCTTTGTTTACTAACACTTCAGTTCAATTGAAAGTGTTAAATCTAATTCTATTGTTTCAACTCGTTATTATAATATTGATTCAACTTGTGAGATCGAGTAGGCTTCTATTTTCCAATTGAAAAAAAGATTATATATTTCACAACAACGACAGATTATGTGATTATATTTACTTCTGCGAGAATATTATTGCACTCTTAATATACTGACGTAATTAATTATAAATAATTCAGTCAGTATATTACTTATATAGATGCTTATAATTTGTTTATTAGGGGTTATCGAGAGTGCTTAATTGAAATTTGATAACAAATTAATCAATTAATTATTCATGACAAAATAATTTAATTTAATAATTGTAAGTTGACATTGAAATTGGTGTTAAATAATAAATAATATTAATTATTATTTATACTAATTAATTAAATATCATAAATCTCAGAAATCAAATAAGATAGAAACAAACTTCCAATTTATCAATTGATCCTTATGCCACGTAACACCTATAAAAGTGGGTCTTGACACCTTGAGGTGATGATGACATCGTAAAAAAAATGTGTTTTCACAATTTTGTGAATTATATAATTCAAATGGGTCGGCTCGTTTTGGGTGATGACCCAGAGCTCACATAAATAATGCTGAGTCATCAGCTATTATATTCTACTGAAACTTGAATATCTTTGAAATGAAGTGAGCATAAACGAAATTTACAACTCACTAAGGGTCGTTGCCTACAGAAACACCTTTCTGTAATAATTTAACACCTTCATAGTGATGATGACAATGCGAAAAAAAAATCCAAAATTGCAATCTGTGCCGACAGCATGTTCCTTTGGAGGCACTATCAATAAGCCACCACCAAAATATAGTGCCACCAAATGAACATGCGTCGGCACAGACTGCAATTTTGGATTTTTATTATTATTATTATTATCCTTCCGTATCCTCTCCACAGAACAGAGTATTATTAACTAAGAGCCTAAATTTTCAGGATATGTGTCTCATGGGCTACAGATGTGCACCTGGGGTCACGACTTTTGATTACATTTATTTGGACACATTTTTACACCTGTTTAATGTTAGAAAAAGAACAATAAATAGTGCGCGAATAATCAATTTATATGCATTCGATAGAGAATTTAATTCTACACCTTGTCACAGTGCACGAATTTTCAAATTTCGCTTCATTTGTGCCACAATTGAGTTGCAAATTCCCTTTGTTTACTAACACTTCAGTTCAATTGAAAGTGTTAAATCTAATTCAATTGTTTCAACTTGTGATAATTATATTGATTCCACTTGTGAGATCGAGTAGGCTTCTATTTCCAATTGAAAAAAAAGATTATATATTTCATAACAACGACAGATTATGTGATTATATTTATTTCTGCTCAGAATATTCTTGCACAATGGATACATGACATATTTAATTCTAATTAATTCGCTCTGTGTTTAACGTATAGAGATGGTTCCAAATAGATAATTGGGGTTATCGAGTGCGCTGAATTCAAATATGATAGTGAAATTCAATTTAGATTAATAATACTTACAAATAATTGAACTTAATTTATTTTGATGACCATAATATTGGTGTTAAATTTTAATAGATTAATTAAATATTATACTAATTATCTAAATTTCATTAATCTCAGAAATGATATAAGATGGAAACAAACTTTCAATTTATCAATTAGTCCTTATGGCACGTGCCACCTATACAAGTGGGTCTTGACACCTTGAGGTGATGATGACTTCGTTAAAAAAATGTGTTTTTACAATTTTGTGAATTATATATTTCGAATTGGTTGGTTGGTGCTGGGTGATCACCCAACACGCACATAAAAAATGCTGACTCATCAGCTATTATATTCTACTCAAACTTGGATATCTCTAAAATGAAGTGAGCTAAATGGAAACTTCCACCACTCTAAGGGTCGATGCCTTCTGAAACACCTTTTTGAAAAAATTTAACACCTTCATAGTGATGATGACATGGCGAAAAAAATCCAAAATTGCAGCCTGTGCCGACAGCATGTTCCTTTGGAGGCACTATCAATAAACCGCCACCAAAGGAACATGCGTCGGCACAGGCTGCAATTTTGGATTTTTTATTGGTCCGTATTGTCTCCACAGAACAGAGTTGTAATTACTAAGAACTGAAATTTTCAGGATATGTGTCTCATGGGTTACAGATGTGCACCTGGGGTCACGATATTATATCACATTTTTTTGGACACATTTTTGCACCTGTTTAATCTTAGAAAAAGAACAATAAATAGTGCGCGAATAATCAATTTATATGCATTCGATAGAGAATTAAATTCTACACCTTTTCACAGTGCACGAATTTTCAAATTGTACTTAGTTTGTGCCACAATTGAGTTGCAAGTTTCCTTTGTTTACTAACACTTCAGTTCAATTGAAAGTGTTAAATCTAATTCTATTGTTTCAACTCGTTATTATAATATTGATTCAACTTGTGAGATCGAGTAGGCTTCTATTTTCCAATTGAAAAAAAAGATTATATATTTCACAACAACGACAGATTATGTGATTTTTTTTACTTCTGCGAGAATATTATTGCACTCTTAATATACTGACGTAATTAATTATAAATAATTCAGTCAGTATATTACTTATATAGATGCTTATAATTTGTTTATTAGGGGTTATCGAGAGTGCTTAATTGAAATTTGATAGCAAAATAATTAATTAATTATTCATGACAAAATAATTTAATTTAATAATTGTAAGTTGACATTGAAATTGGTGTTAAATAATAAATAATATTAATTATTATTTATACTAATTAATTAAATATCATAAATCTCAGAAATCAAATAAGATAGAAACAAACTTCCAATTTATCAATTGATCCTTATGCCACGTAACACCTATAAAAGTGGGTCTTGACACCTTGAGGTGATGATGACATCGTTAAAAAAATGTGTTTTTACAATTTTGCTAATTCGATATTTAAAATTGGTTAGTTGATGTTGGGTGATGACCCAACACTCACATAAAAAATGCTGAGTCATCAGCTATTATATTCTGCTCAAACTTGAATATCTCTAAAATGAAGTGAACTAAATGCAAACTGCCACCACTCTAAGGGTCGATGCCTTCTGAAACACATTTTTTGAAATAATTTAACACCTTCATAGTGATGATGACATGCCGGAAAAAAAATCCAAAATTGCAGCATGTGCCGACAGCTTGTTCCTTTGGAGGCACTATCACTAAACCACCACCAAAATATAATGCCACCAAAGGAACATGCGTCGGCACAGGCTGCAATTTTGGATTTTTTATTAATTACGTCAGTATATTAACAGTGTAAGAGTATTCTTGCAGAAGGAAATATAATCACATAATCTGTCGTTGTTAGGGAATGTAGAATCTTAGTTTTCAATTGGAAAATAGAAGCCTACTCGATCTCACAAGTTGAATCAATATTATAATAACGAGTTGAAACAATAGAATTAGATTTAACACTTTCAATTGTACTGAAGTGTTAGTAAACAAAGGAAACTTGCAACTCAATTATGTCACGAACGAAGCCCAATTTAAAAATTCGTGCACTGTGAAAAGGTGTAGAATTTAATTCTCTATCGAATGCAAATAAATTTAATTTTCGGATACTATTTATTGTTCCTGTTTCAATATTAAACAGGTGCAAAAATGTGTCCAAAAAAATGTAATAAAAAATCGTGACCCCAGGTGCACATCTGTAACCCATGAGACACTTGTCCTGAAAATTTCAGTTCTTAGTTAATTATGCTCTGTTCTGTGGATGAGCTACGGATAAAAAATAAAATCCAAAATTGCAGCCTGTGCCGACGCATGTTCCTTTGGTGGCACTATATTTTGGTGGTGGTTTATTGATAGTGCCTCCAAAGGAACATGCTGTCAGCACAGGCTGCAATTTTGGATTTTTTTTTCGCCATGTCATCATCACTATGAAGGTGTTAAATTATTTCAAAAAGGTGTTTCAGAAGGCATCGAACCTTAAAGTGGTGGAAGTTTCCATTTAGCTCACTTCATTTTAGAGATATTCAAGTTTGAGTAGAATATAATAGCTGATGACTCAGCATTTTTTATGTGAGTGTTGGGTCATCACCCAACATCAACTAACCCATTTTAAATATCGAATTAACATAATTGTAAAAACACATTTTTTTAACGATGTCATCATCACCTCAAGGTGTCAAGACCCACTTGTATAGGTGGCACGTGCCATGAGGACTAATTGATAAATTGAAAGTTTGTTTCCATCTTATATCATTTCTGAGATTAATGAAATTTAGATAATTAGTATAATATTTAATTAATCTATTAATAATTTAACACCAATATTATGGTCATCAAAATAAATTAAGTTCAATTATTTGTAAGTATTATTAATCTAAATTGAATTTCACTATCATATTTGAATTCAGCGCACTCGATAACCCCACTAATCTATTTGGAACCATCTCTATAAGTTAAACACAGAGCGAATTAATTAGAATTAAATTTGTCATGTATCCAATTGTGCAAGAATATTCGAAGTAGAAATAAATATAATCACATAATCTGTCGTTGTTATGGAATGTAGAATCTTAGTTTTCAATTATAAAATAGAAGCCTACTCGATCTCACAAGTTGAATCACTAGAATTATCGCAAGGTGAAACAATAGAATTAGATATAACACTTTCAATTGAACTGAAGTGTTAGTAAACAAAGGAAACTTGCAACTCAATTGTGGCACAAACGAAACCCAATTAAAAAATTCGTGCACTGTGAAAAGGTGTAGAATTTAATTCTCTATCGAATGCATATAAATTAAATATTCGCGCACTATTTATTGTTCTTTTTCAAATATTAAACAGGTGCAAAAATGTGTCCAAAAAAATGTAATAAAAAATCGTGAGCCCAGGTGCACATCTGTAACCCATGAGACACCCAACCAAAAAATTTGGCCTCTTAGGTGATAAAACTCTGTTCTGTGGAGTGGCTACGGATAAATAATAATAATAATAATAATAATAATAATAATAATAAAAAATTGCAGCTGTGCCGACGCATGTTCATTTGGTGGCACTATATTTTGGTGGTGGCTTATTGATAGTGCCTCCAATGAAACATGCTGTCGGCACAGCTGCAATTTTGGATTTTTTTTTTCGCCATGTCATGATCACTATGATGGTGTTAAATTATTTCAAAAAGGTGTTACAGAAGGCATCGACCCTTAGAGTGGTGGAAGTTTCCATTTAGATCACTTAATTTTAGAGATATTCAAGTTTGAGTAGATTATAATAGCTGATGACTCAGCATTTTTTTTGTGAGTGTTTGGTCATCACCCAACATCAACTAACCCATTTTAAATATCGAATTAACAAAATTGTAAAAACACATTTTTTGACGATGTCATCATCACCTCAAGGTGTCAAGACCCATTTGTAGAGGTGTTACGTGGCACAAGGATCAATTGATAAATTGGAAGTTTGTTTCTATCTTATTTGAATTCTGAGATTTATGATATTTAATTAATTAGTATAAATAATTATTAATATTATTTATAATATAACACCAATTTCATTGTCAACTTACAATTATTAAGTTAAAATATTTTATCACAAATAATTAATTAATTAATTTCTTTATCAAATTTCGATTCCGCACACTCGATAACCCCTAATACACAAATTGGAAGCATCTATATAAGTCATATACTGACTGAATTAATTATAATTAATTACGTCAGTCTATTAACAGTGCAAGAATATTCTCGCAGAAATAAATATAATCACTTAATCTGTCGTTGTTGTGGAATGTAAAATCTTAGGTTTCAATTAGAAAATAGAAGCCTACTCGATCTCACAAGTTGAATCAGTATAATTATTACAAGTTGAAACAATGGAATTAGATTTCACAGTTTTACTGAAATTGAAGTGTGAGTAAACAAAGAAATTTCAACCCCCATTTATGGCAGAAATAAAACTCTTTATTAAAAGTTTTCTTCTCCCATCAGACGCAGAATTTTATGGTGAATCCAAATGTGAAATAAAATTTGGGGGTTTAGTAAAATAATTTTTGAGTTATGGACCAGACAAATTTTGAAAGGTGTTAAAGATGTGTCAAAAATTTGTTAATCAAAAATCGTAACCCCAGGTGCACATCTGTAACCCATGAGACACTTGTGCTAAAAATTTGGGCCCTTAGTTGATAAACCTCTGTTCTGTGGAGTGGCTACGGATAAATAAAAAAATCCAAAATTGCAGCCTGTGCCGACGCATGATCCTTTGGTGGCACTATATTTTGTTGTTGGTTTATTGATAGTGCCTCCAAAGGAACATGCTGTCGGCACAGGCTGCAATTTTGGATTTTTTTTTCGCCATGTCATCATCACTATGAAGGTGTTAAATTATTTCAGAAAGGTGTTTCAGAAGGCAACGACCCTTTAGAGTGGTGGAAGTTTCCATTCAGCTCACTTCATTAAAGAGATATTCAAGTTTCAGTAGAATATAATCTGTAATGACTCAGCATTTTTTAAGTGGGTGTTGGGTCATCAACCAACATTAACTAACCCATTTTAAATATCGAATTAACAAAATTGTAAAAACACATTTTTTTAACGATGTCATCATCACCTCAAGGTGTCAAGACCCACTTGTATAGGTGGCACGTGTCATAAGGACCAATTGATATATTGAAAGTTTGTTTCTATCTTCTATGATCTCTGAGATTTATGATATTTAATTAATTAGTATAAATAATTATTAATATTATTTATAATATGACACCAATTTCAATGTCAACATACAATTATTAAGTTCAATTATTTTGTCATAAATAATTAATTAATTAATTTATCTATCAAATTTCAATTCCGCACACTCGATAACCTCTAATATACAAATTGGAAGCTTCTATATAAGTTAAATACAAACTGAATTATTAATAATTAATTACGTCAGTATATTAACAGTGCAATTATATTCTCGCAGAAGTAAATATAATCACATAATATGTCGTTGTTATGAAATATATAATCTTAATTTTCAATTGCAAAATAGAAGCCAGCTTGAATTCACAAGTTAAATCAATATAATTATAGCAAGTTGAATCACTAGAGTAGGATTTAACAAGTTAAATCAATATAATTATTACAAGTTGAAACAATGGAATTAGATTTAACACTTTACTGAAATTGAAGTGTGAGTAAACAAAGAAATTTCAACCCCCATTTATGGCAGAAATTGACCCCTTTATTGGAAAATTTATTCTCCCATCAGACGCAGAATTTTATGGCGAATCCAAATATGAAATAAAATTTGGTGGTTTAGTAAAACATATTTTGAGTTATGGACCAGACAAATTTTGAAAGGTGTTAAAGATGTGTCCAAAATTTGTTAATCAAAAATCGTAACCCCAGGTGCAAATTAGACGGTCCCATCGCACCTACATGAAAAGTTTAAGCCCATCAACTATAAAGCTCTGGCCAGGGCACCGTCTACGGAGAAAAAATAATAAAAATAAAAATCCAAAATTGCAGCCTGTGCCGACGCATGTTCCTTTGGGTGCACTATATTTTGGTTGTGGTTTATTGATAGTGCCTCCTATGGAACATGCTGTCGGCACAGGCTGCAATTTTGGATTTTTTTTCCGCCATGTCATCATCACTACGAAGGTGTTAAATTATTTCAGAAAGGTGTTTCAAAAGGCAACGACCCTTAGTGAGTTGTAAATTTCTTTTATGCTCACTTCATTTCAAAGATATTCAAGTTTCAGTAGAATATAATAGCTGATGACTCAGCATTTTTTATGTGAGCTCTGGGTCATCACCCAAAACGAACCGACCCATTTGAATTATATAATTCACAAAATTGTGAAAACACATTTTTTTTACGATGTCATCATCACCTCAAGGTGTCAAGACCCACTTTTATAGGTGTTACGTGGCATAAGGATCAATTGATAAATTGGAAGTTTGTTTCTATCTTATTTGATTTCTGAGATTTATGATATTTAATTAATTAGTATAAATATTAATTAATATTATTTATAATTTAACACCAATTTCAATGTCAACTTACAATTATTAAATTAAATTATTTTGTCATGAATAATAAATTAATTATTTTGTTATCAAATTTCAATTAAGCACTCTCGATAACCCCTAATAAACAAATTATAAGCATCTATATAAGTAATATACTGACTGAATTAATTATAATTAATTACGTCAGTATATTAACAGTCCAATAATATTCTCGCAGAAGTAAATATAATCACATAATCTGTCGTTGTTGTGAAATATATAATCTTTTTTTTCAATTGGAAAATAGAAGCCTACTCGATCTCACAAGTTGAATCAATATAATAATAACGAGTTGAAACAATAGAATTAGATTTAACACTTTCAATTGAATTGAAGTGTTAGTAAACAAAGGAATTTTCCAACTCAATTGTGGCACAAACGAAACCCAATTTAAAAATTCGTGCACTGTGACAAGGTGTAGAATTTAATTCTCTATCGAATGCATATAAATAGAATATTCGCGCACTATTTATTGTTCTTTTTCTAATATTAAACAGGTGCAAAAATGTGTCCAAAAAAATGTGATAATAAAACGTGACCCCAGGTGCACATCTGTAACCCATGAGACACATATCCTGAAAATTTGGGCTCTTAGTTAGTAAAACTCTGTTCAGTAGAGAGGCTACGGACTAATAATAACTAACCAGAGCACTAAGATTAGAACTGGGCCACTATACTATAGTATAGTCGGCACAGTAATAATATACCAAAGCACTAAGATTAGAACTGGGCCACTATACTATAGTATAGTCGGCACAGTAATAATAAAGGCAGTGATTCCAATACTGGGCCACTATACTATAGTATAGTCGGCACAGTAAAAACTATTTATACAAAGAAATAATACTAACTATCATATTTCCGAAATTTATATTCATTCATACCATATCTATCATCACTCAACAATCACCACTGCTTCATGCAACTTTTACTTAGTTCTGTATGGAATCGTTCCAAGGTAAGTTCCAAATAAATAAAATTATTGTGTAAATAGAAGCAATAAATCCTATTCTGTATTATTTCTTTAGAATTACCTCATGATCTACAACAATTCGTGGACATAATAACAAACAGGTCGAAATCATTCCCCTTGTTGAAAAAAGACCTCTCTAATAGTCATACACTTCCGAATTCTGTTTGGGGCAAGCTTTCAAAATAATTATACGGTCGTAACAGACCTTCGTTGAGACTTAAATTGTATCTTAAATGGTTTAAAAACTCATACGGCATTCAAACTATTGTGGAGCAAACTTATTCAGTCAATGCAGAAACAACATTTTGTATAAGTTTGAATTTGAATTTACTATCAAATGAGATCAGAACTTCCCTCGTCACCTCAGTTGTGATCAGATCAATTTGTGAAAAAATGATAGGGAAGGACATCACTAGTGAACTATCTGCACGTGAGTTAATTTGGGAGTCAATTGAGCTTGATTTAAATGATACTAACTTGCTAATCGTTTGCTCCTCCGCAGCATCTGAATTCACCATATACAATAATCTAATAGAAGAATTTAAATCCAATGTTCTAGAATCAGAAGATTGTATGGGGAAAAGGTTAATTCATACTTTCCTTAATTGGGAATCAAAATTATGGCTCGATGGCTGCAAATATTTTGATTGTAATGCAGCTCGAGTTATTCCTGGTTTTTTACAATTTGTAGAATTAAGTCACATTGACGAATGTGAGAAATTTGGATCTACATTAATATCAAAGGTCAATGAGAAAATAATTGGGAGTAGTCCATTGCTGATTTTGTGGATTGTGTCCACATTGCAGGATTCTGATTATCACAGTACATATTAGACTAATTGAAAATCTTTTCGATCAGAACTATATTCTTTTGAGTAGTGACATACATACTCACGAATTTTGTTAATTGGTTCCATAAATTGAAAAGCGAATCAAATAAAGGAAAATTTCAAAATTTTACAAGAGATTCATCAGCTGATGCTGTTGATCAATTACTAGCACTATCTAAATACGCAATTGATGATAAATCATATGACCAAGCCATTGATGAATGCTCCTCTGAAACTGATGTGCTCCCTAATTGTGATCTGGAATATGGTGAGTTTTATCTGGAATTAGATGAATGGCACAATGTGAGTTCTCCAGATTCAGCTGGTAGTCTAAGGTTAAATAGAAATTGGACCAATTTATTCGCCAAGAAGTTGTCTGAGTTAAATCCGAAATGTGTCCTGAAATTTAACAATTATTGGATAAAGAAAAACAATAGCCGAAAATCACATTCCCCATATTTTCAAGGATGGGCAGTTTGCAAATTTACGAACTGTTTATCTTTTCATTTTTCCATTGAGAAAAAGATTGACCCAAAAGAAATAGACACGGTTGCTGTACAATTTAAGTGCGAAGGAACTTTTTCACTAGAACACTTTGACGGTAGTACTACCCATTCTCGCAATCTATCAGGCATTGAAATGGAAAAAATGGGGAACGTTTTAGTTCAAAGTCCTATTAATACCATATTTTAGAAACAGTTCAATAGCACTAACAATAAAGGGTTGCCTCATGGAAATTTTACTAATATACAATCTCAAGCATGTTTACGACGAGTTAAATTAGAGTTTAAAATTTAAATCCAAATGTAGATTTTCTAATGATTATATGGAAGATATCTTAGCAACTCAACAATATTTCCGTTCGCTATTAGCGGAAGGCCCTGTTTTCGGGTATATTCAATATGTAGCCCAGCAGCCATTTATTATAATCTTTATTCAAAAAAGCAGATAGAATTATTTAAAATGTTCAAGAAATCTAACATCGTATTGAATTTGGATGCAACCGGTTCGCTCATTAGTAAGCCCTCTACTTGTACTAATAAGATTTATTACTATGCACTCACTTTACAGCATCCAGATGTTTTCATTAGTCCAATGCCTGTTGCTGAATGATAAGCAGTGATCATGGCACTGCAGAAATTACTCACTTTTTAAACAAATGGGTTTTAACTAGTAAATTAGTTTTAAATAGAGAGTTATATGTTTCCCAAATTGAAATGGATTATAGCTGGGTGATGATGCATAGTGTCTGCTTAGCATTTAATAGAATTAAAATAGTTAGTTATTTGGATCATTGCTGGGAATTCGTTAATCTCAATTCAACAAAACTAAATTTTCCAACTGTTCTCCATCTCTGCTCTGCACATATTATGCATGGGTTAAGTTATAAATTGGAGAAAAATTATAAAATAAAAAAACACTTGAAACAATTAATATTACATGCAATTGGCACAATTTTGAAGAGTAGCAGAATTCTAGAAATAAACCTTGTATTCACATCGTTGTGTTATTTATTGAGCAGTGAGTTCATGTCTTCTACCGTTAATCGTAGTTTGCTAGATTTGGAAGTATTAGTTAAAGGAGAAATGGAGATAAATGATTTTCAGCAAGAACAAATAGATAAAGAATCAAAATTTATGGAAAATGGTCTGACTTATCGAAAACAATCTCCATTTGGCAGACATTTTGATACATTATATAACAATTGCTTAGATAAAATTCAATCTGAAGATGCATCGCGTTTAAACAAAATAGTTAATTTATTGTATTTTCCAGATGAAATATCTTATATGTAGACCGTCTAGAAATAGACCAGGTTTTATTCCCTATGCATTAGTATTACCCATAAAAAGCAGAGCAAGTGGTCTACAGAATTTATAGACGGTCTACAAATTTTTGGCTTATTTGTATGGGCTTTTATAGACCGTCTATTTCTAGACGGTCTACATATAAGGATGCTCTTTCCAGATATTCTTGAATATTTATTGACCTATTATTTTCCGATACTTCCCTTTTGGACTGGAATCATACTAAGCACAGTAAGAGTAAGTAAAAAACGACTGATAGCAACGCAGTAGTAGAAAATTGGTTCAAAATTGTTAAACATTCAATATTTAAATCTGAAACTAATATAAGACCTGGTGATTTCATTCGTACAATATATTCTCACATAGACGATAGGATGGCAGCCTTTCAATTTGCATTTCAACCTTTGGCTCAGAAAATGTTCAAACAAAAAAATTTGAAACGTGAATTAGTTAATGAGGAACATTGTAAGGAGGAATGGGCAAAGAGGAAATAGGTAAAAACTAGTTACATTAGCCCACTTCCTCGTAAGATTGAAAAAGTATTTAGTCAATTTAAAGATTTTGATAGGAATGCCGCTTCCTCAAAAACTAAAAAGATTGAAATTTTAGCTGATAGCCTTGAAGGTTGTAAAACTTCCCATTTAACAATAACAACACATACCACCTCAGAACAACAATTAACAATTCCTGCAGAAAATGTTGAAATCATGACCGATTTAGATATTTTAGCATTAGGGAGCGTCGAATTTTTACTGCCTGAATTCAAAAATCTTTCTCTCTTGGGCCAAATACAAATTTGCGATGAATTAGGATTTACTAAAATCAATCCTGTAATTTGCATAAGCAATAGTAAATATAAGCATAAATTAAATCAATTAAAGCCTTCACGAATGTTTCCCATTCCAAAAGATGGGAATTGTTTATTTACGACTCTCACTTATTTGATTACAGGTAGTATTGATAATTATCATAAAATGCGATTAACTATAACTGATAATATGATGGGTAGATTTCATGACGTATGTCACAAATTTATTAGAAACAAATTTCCGAGGTCGGTTATTAATTATCGTAATACAAAAGATTACCTAATCAAATCAAATATGCGCAATAATAAGACTTGGGGTACAGACTTGGAGTTATTCACTGCGGCCATGCTTTTTAAAACTGATATATGGGTGTATACAAGTGACCTGAGCAATAAATGGATGGTCTTTTCAGGAAACGGGGCCAGTTTGGATGAAATAACAAAGCCAGCTAATCAGGCTGGATCTTTATACATTAGACATAGTAGCAACCATTACGAACCTATTTTAGAATTATATCAATGCTAATTTTTTGGTATATTCGTATGTTTAATTAGCTTAATACTATTTTTCATTCATTCATTAAATACTACCAGGTACTCTCTTACTATTCATTCGGCGCACAATTCTCTATTGAAATAATAATAATATAGAAAAAAATTAAAAAGATAAAAAAGACAAAAAATAAAACAACTATATGTACAAAAATAAAAAAAACAAAAAATAAAAAAAGTACAAAAAAATTAAAAACACAAAAAATAAAACAACTACAAAAAAAAGAAAATACACAAAAAACACAAACAAGCTCTATCAACATCTCTATCAACATCTACATCAACATCTCTATCAACTTCTCTATCAACATCTCTATCAACATCTACATCAACTTCTCTATCAACTTCTCTATCAACATCTCTATCAACTCTATCAACATCTCTATCAACTTCTACATCTCTATCAACTTCTACATCAAAATCTCTATTAATTGCTACATCAACAAACTATATTGACAACTAATTGCTAACAAAATTAAGTTTCAATTTAGCATAATTAAAGGAAAGTGATTATATATGTATAAACTATCCCATTTTATCAATTTTTTGTATTAAATGACTATTGAATGAATTACGATTATTAAACAGTCAAACAAATTTTACAATATATTATTCATATTGATATAATATTAGAATAGTCTCTATTCTTCGAATGATACCAAATTTGAATCAATCGGATGACAGGAAGCGGATCAACTAGAGATTTAAAGTGTGCTCGAAAAAAATTTGTAAAAAAAATTCTTTTTAAGGGAATTTTTGAAATTTTTAATTTAATTTTGATATCTAATGAAACCTATTTCGCTAGTCTTTCTAATGATACCAAATTTGAATCAATCGGATGACGGGAAGCGGATCAAATAGAGATATTTAAAGTGTGCTCGAAAAGAAATTTGTAAAAAAAAAAATTTTAAGGGAATTTTTGAAATTTTTAATTTAATTTTGATATCTAATGAAACCTATTTCGCTAGTCTTTCTAATGATACCAAATTTGAATCAATCGGATGACGGGAAGCGGATCAAATAGAGATTTAAAGTGTTCTCGGTTGAATACTAAGCCAACTTCACACTCGTCTACAGTGATGATAGTATATTCTGCATTGACCACATAATGGCACAACTGGTTTATATATATTCAAGCGTAGGGATCCCTGCACAGTATATAATTCAATGCTTTAGTGTAATTTAATTTTGGTGTAAGTGTATAGTAAATTAGTAATACCCTGGACGAGCGAGCGCAGCGAGCGATAAAAAAATTTGGGAGGTGTACAGGGGGAAATTGGAGCCCTGTACAGGGATATGACTCAAATAGGTTGGTAGGTATGTAATAATCGTGTCAAGTTTTTAACAAATCATTTGAATTGTATTCCAATTCAGTGATCAGATGTGTTCACCAGTTACCAGCTGGTATCAAACAGAACAAAGTTTATGTCACACAATATAGCTCCACTGTCTCATTGTATATTTGACAGAAGGGAAATACCTAAACTCTGTTGAGGTTAACGGAAAGGAAAGATTAATGTTTGAATATCCAAGAGGACTTGATGTTCCCACTGATAGGAGTAGAACGTATATAGCTGAATATGAAATAATATACTTCAATGTTTAATGTAAATCTCAAATTTAACTTTATTGAAGAAGTTTATGAAGCTAGACATGTCAAACTAACATCTGATGAGATTGTACATTGTAGTATTATCTTTTCATAATACCTGTGTGTCTCTTACACATTCTCATCAATTGATTCGTGAGATGATTCCTAGAGGTAAAGGTAATCCAATTTTCAGACCTTGCTTATCTCATTCTTATTAGTCTTAAATATTCTCATAAATGTTATTAAGACTCATTCTGTTTTGTGTATTTTCTTTTCTAGGAGAGTTGATAGAGAAGGAGAGGAGAGAAGAGATTTATTTATTCCCATTAGAATAACAATTCATGAAGGAATTGTTCTAGTTTTATCTGAGAACACAGCACATTGCATTCAGTTATTTTGATTTCTGACAGATACTCTATATTTAATGTTTCTATATATTTTTGATATTTACATGTTCTTTTCTTTTACTCTATTGAATACTTTTAAACTGAATGAAACAAAGGATTATGTTTGACCATAGTAGTATAATATGATTTGATTTAATTACATTCATTCTGGATATTTATTTCATATTATTTATTACGTCACATAATTTATGCTCATTAAATAAATGTCTTGTATCTCATTGGCATCAATGCATGATATTAGTAAACTTCCGATAAATTAAATGTTCCTAATGCCACGTAACCTCTTTTTAGATGGCTCTTAACACCTTGAAGTGATAATGAAATTGTCAAAAAATTGTTTTTACAATTTTGGTATATCGATAATCCAAAGTATTGATTGGTATTTAGAGATCACTCAACATGTACAGAAAAAATGTTGACTCACCATCTTTGATATTGTACGTCAAACTAGAATAATTGAAGTAGGTTAGAAGGTAACTTCCAACCCTCCAACTTATCGTCATCTTCCAAACATCTTTTTGAGTGGCTTAACACCTTTATAGTGATGATGACTTGTCTAAAAATGTTTGTATTCGCCTATGTAATTCTAGTGGAAATACACCTTGAAAAAGTTGATCCAATTCATTTTTAACGTTCAGTACAGCGTACTTGAATTGTATAAGGAAGACCAAAGTTAGTTGTATGGATCGTTGTTGATAGTATTTATAGACATCGGATAAAATACTTTTTGAATTCTCCCAAACCGCCAATCTTTCATTTATTCTGAATGAATATTATATTTCCATAGCATAAGCATTCAATTAAATAGCAGTATTTACTTGAGCACTAGTGTGACTTTCATTACTTCTAAGTCCTAACTTGATCAGGGAAAAAGGAACTCAATTGTTCAGAATTGCAAGAAAAAAGAATGAATTTAAGTCGAATATGACGGATATCGCGAAATTCGAATTTATTAATTCTCCAATTAAAGTACATACTAAATTCAATGGAATTTATTTTTGCTCTTTGAATCCACAAAATAATATTTTGCTAGTCGAAGGATCCCTAAGCAGAGTGAATTATCCAAATGCAACCGTTAAGCATATTTACACATCACAAGGGTACTATGTGACTTCTTTTGTTCTCAATAAATGTTTTAGTGTTTATTAATTTATTAATTAATTAATAAGTCCTTCAAGGTGGTGAAATTCTGCGAGCACTTCATACTGTATAGTGCATTCCATTCTTGCCAGTTTGGTCTTTATGGGACAAAATTATATCATTTCATTACATTTTGAGAAGAGCTTTGCATCATAAATGTGCGAAGAATTTGTCTAAAACGACAAAAACATCACTCCTTGATTACGACAATAGTGGAAATTTAGATGATTGGGTAGGTGATTTAATTTCTGTTTATGATTTAGATTTTAATTTTTTCAGGAAATTTGAAATTGAATAATAGGGAGAGGAAAGGTAGATTTTTTAATATGTATTCATTGTGATAATTTGATTCTTCTTGAATATTTGAACTCGCGTTATGCAATTCATAGAATCTGCATTTCTACACGTGAACATGTAGAAATCCAAATAGAATCAGCTTTGACAATAATAATGACAATATTTTATATACGTAGATATTCTATTGTAAAAGTGAGTAGTGACTATTCTATTTCCATCTTTATGTGGCACAATAATGGAGAGTTTAGCTATTACACGTTACTTGACTACAGCTCTGATAAATACTGCATCTTGGAATAGCTATTAGATAACTATCAACTGATCAGAGTTAAGCAGCCTGGATATTTCCTTATTTACAACATTTGAAATGCAGTAATATTCCAAGCATATTTGTATATTTCTATCAATTTTTTGTTTGATGTATGTACAGTAGAACTCGGTTAAGACGTACCACCCTGGGAAACAAGAAAAAGTACGTACTAACCGAGGTACGTCTTATCCGTATGCATAATCCGAATGTCGAAATACTGACTTGTTCAATGATATGATTACGATGTAGGGTATACAACACTCAGTATAAAACCACACAACAGACGCAAAGCTGCTTTGTGTGGGCGTTTTCTGTCGCGAGCTCCGGAATAGATTAGTCTAATTAGTGAATAATTGAATTTTGATCTATCTAATTATTAACCAATTAAAATTTCCCCTATCTTCCTGCCCTGTTCTTTAGTCTACTGATAGACTCTGAAATCTATCATATACAGGCACGGCACGTCCTTTCGAAAAGTGGTACGGCGGAGAATTTTACAGTATTCGAATGGAGAGGCGGATCCAGACACAAATCTGAGGGGGGGGCAGAGGAGGGGCAAAGACTATTTCAGGGGGGCTGTCTCCTCAAATTCCTAACTAAATTTTCAACATACTAAATCTTAAATATCTCAAATAGTCAAAATCCTTGAAATGTAAATACAATAATATATAGTGAGTGAGTTCTATCTATAATAATACTAAAGGTATATAATTGGTGCCATATGCGAAACTGAACTTTCAGATCTGAGTGGGCACGGATGTTGTCAGTGGGGGAGAACGTGCCCCCTTGGCTCCGCCACTGTAATCGAATGTGGTCCGGCGACGCCGCACCAGGTATTTAAGTGTGGTCAGACAATCATTAAATCATTAAATTATATATTAATTGTTTGCTTTGAAGTTTGAACAGATTGAGGTGGTACAGCAAAGCTGACCATTCTAAAAAGTGGCACGGCACTCGTCGCACCAGCCGTACCGTAAATGCCGCCCTCGGCACCTGATGTAATTTAAAGGCTTATTATGGATATTATCCAGTATATTACTACATTGTAATATCATCATACTCATACTTCAATTATAATGGATTCTTATTCGAATGTTGCACTATTTCTAAAATGAATAAATTTGGGATAATACGCAATGGCGGCAATGCACATTTGGAGCTACAGTCAACTCCCGTTATATCGAAACGGATATAACGAAATACCCGCTTATAGCGAAATGTGATATTTCCCCGAGTACTAGATGCATTTATTTAATCCGCTTATAAAGAATAAACGGTTATATCGAAGGAGTATACAGGTCCCTTGGACTTCGATATAACGGGAGTTTACTGTACTTCGGAATTCGTATTAAGTGACATATCGGATATAGTAAACTTTTTAGCCTGCCCAAACGAGTGTCGTTAAATCCAATGTTTACTGTACACGAACTCTACATGGGAATCCATATGGGCATTCATATGGAGATCTATATGGAGCCCCATAGGATTTCCCACAGAATCCTGTGGGAATGCGAAAGGAACTTTCACCCCCACGGCAACCCTGTCTTCAACCACTAATCCATAAAGCAATTAACCATTAAATACATTATGAAAGTTTTATGTATTTAATCAATTGTTAATACGATTCACTAGAACATTTAATTACATAATTAAATAATTCACACTTACAAAAACTGATAAATATTCAATTGAATAGGTAGCTAGAAATTCAATTGCGAGCATAATGTTTAGTAATCAACTGTTGAATTAACTCATGGTTAGGATAGTCTCTGCTATTCTCTACTTTTGTTCTTACTCCATTCAGACAGAACTTCAGAGACACCAAACCATATGGTAGAACAAGTAGGCCCCATGCTACACACATACAGATCGTTAGAATAGAGTTGCACACATTCTCGAATATTTCCAATTGTTGTTGATAACGATCAAGGAATGAATAGGGTTCTATAGTATCTGCGTTCAAAAATATAAATGACATCCAATCACTTGAAGAATAAAGGACTACTCCAAACAGGGAAAACATTACAAATAGTATTAAACTGAGCATTTGGAAGAACATTGATGCCCCAAGTACGCATGAACAAGCCTTGAATTCCAAATATGCCCATTTATAGTACCGTACTATATATTTGGCTTGATTTTCGTGCGTTTTAGCATCAAAATATCGTTTGTATAACAAGTTACAGAGACGCTTACTAGCGATTGTGAAACAGAAAAATTCGTATGCGAAATAAACGCAAATTAGTAACCAGTCGAATACTACTAGTTGCTGAATCAAGTTGAGAAGGATTAAAAGTATCAACATTGCTATTGGAAGTTTAAATTTTCCTAAAAGGCTGAATGACTTGTTAGAAAAAAAACTATATTGTTGGCATAAATACTGTGTCAATATTCTTATCAAAATTAAGGGAAGAAGAAGGTAAAGTATAATGATAAAAGTAGAAGATAGCCTACTTTGCACACTGTTATTATTAATTTGATAAAGAGTCTTTACGGCATCTATAGATATAAGTGGATTATTTTCATATTTCAATTCAAAAATATCATTGATATTATCGTATACAGCACCAAGGAGTACTAAGAACATACAAATCCATTCTGTACTACTTATTACGAACAAAAATGTGTTTTTAATTATTTTCGTGTTACTATTTCTAACTTTCATCAACCATACTTGCTCATGCATTGAATTCTTTAATCCATTAATGTACTTCAGATACCGCCTCTCTTTAATAAGTCTACTCAACATATAGATTGACCATGCAAATGACAGTATACAAAGACAAGACGCGAAAAACAAGAGTAAGCTGAATGGTATTACATCTATTCTTGAAAATATTAGATTTATATCATTGCTCTTTGAATTAGTTGAATTAGAAATGTTAACCATCTGTACAGTTGTAATATATTTGCTTAACAATCATATTTATACACTTTAAAAATCATTAATTAATTCTGATTTCTTTCATTAGCCTAGTTAAATTATGTAAAACAGTTATCTTATTTCTGAGTTAAATTTACCTATAACTTCCTACTATGAAAAAGATGATGTATTACAAAAAATAAATTTGTACTCTCTGTTAGAACCACTGTTGATATTACAAAAGATTATAAAGTTTGGAATTTAATACATAATTAAGTACACTCAACCTCGGAACCTCCCTTATCCGGGCACTATCGTCCGGAGGGTGGCCGTAACTAGGAATTTGCCCGGATCTCAGAAATACAATTGCTAGTATATGTGCAACCCCAAAGTGTATTTCTTGGAAATAAATCCATAATTTCTTGATTCATCCAGAAATCAAAAACTGATGTTTTTAGTGGGTTGTTGATAATCTAAGTCTAAGATATGTACGTATTTGTTATATAATTTTGTCATTAAACTCCATTACTCGTAAGTTATTCCATTTAGAGCTTGGGTTTACGCCAATAAGTGTGTCCGGTTGAGGGAGGTGCCCGTATCTGAGAGGTCCCAATCTTGGATGTTTGAGTGTAATTATAAATGCAGCAAATTGGGGATTTTTAATTACTGGCCTATATTAATAAATAAGTTAGTAGAAAAATTAAACTGATAACATAATGTAGCGTTGGCGTATGCCAAAAATTATCCAATAATACCATTTTTGATATCTGCTATCAACATTAAAGGTTTAATTTTGGCGCGAACATAGGAAGGGAAATTTTTCTAAGAGAGAGAAAATCGTTATATTTTCCCATAGATTTATAGTTTATGCAAATTGAGTTATTTAGGCGCTTTGAGCGAGCTCAACAACACTATTTCAGTCCCCTTCAATGAGTTTCAATACATATTATTTTGGTTAATATAAATTCCGGAACGTGAACGCATTTTGATGGTTCCCTGGTGTTATTAATGAGGTTATACTGTACATCAATTTAATATATTCCCAATGTAGTTTTGATTTTGTTAACGTTATTCATTAATCTTGATGTATCTTACTTTGCAGACATCTCTTACACATACAATATACTACTATGGTAATGGTATGTATATCTTATTACTATGTATTCTTAGAATATTATAACAAAATAATCAATCTATCACTCGTAATACTTATCTTTGGTATCTGCAATTTATTATATATTTGAAATACAAAATCTGCAAATTCCTTTAGACTTTGGTGTAATTTTCATCTTATGTAAGCTGATAGCTGTGGTTTAAGATCATACTTAGCCAATAGTCATCTCTCACTGATATACTATAGAAAGGAAATCTATTTGCACTTTAATCACTCAATTAATATTTTCAACCTACAGTATTTCCCCGAATAAGCGCATGATTAAGAAAAATGGCACATGATTAAATTGATACCCATTAGTTGATAATGAAGTGTAATTACATTCATTTAGGCAATGTCTTATGTTTACTGTCGCTGACTACCATTAAACACCCTAAATATTATTTTCTGGATTTATTAAAAACTTATGGGTAAATTTGGCATACGAAAACAATAAACACCGGGTGCTTATTTGGGAAAATACGGGATGTTTACACTTTTAGAGCCCCAATTAAGAGAGCTCCTTTTAATTAGATCAATATTTCACAGTAATTGCATAACGGAATTACAGTTTTTTGCAATATTTTCACACAATTGGGTCAAACTACCCTCGGACCAAAGTGACCCAATTATACTGAGTCGACTGTACTTTTATTAACAAAATAACAAATTTAGATTGACAACAACTAAATTGATTGCAGACTACCAATAGCTCAATACATTTAAATGTTTCTCCAACAGTGTCTGTATCTGCTGTTGATACTAAGCGTGCAGTCAGCTGAGAGTGGAACTGATAATAATACTCCATTCTCAGCCGGCACTCAGTACAAGTACTCCTACTCAGCAGAGGTAAGGAATATGTTAGTTAAACTTAACATTAAATAATTTGTAATAAATATATTTTGAGCCTACTTTTATATTGGCAAACACCTTTTCAATATTAAACCAAGGCCTTGCAAAGGTAATTTTATATGAACAAGCTAGCCTTGCCAGTGCTTGAAATATATATATATATATACGAGCCCTTCGGTCTCGGTCGCTTTGCGACATATCGGTGCTACGCACCTCAACTTAACAGCCGCTACGCAGCCTTACTCCTCACTAAACAATTGATTACATAGTTAGTAAATATTTGTCATAGTTATATACATACTTATAATAACCTTTGAAAGCAAACTTGAAACTTCTGGGTTGATTTTGAATTTTCATTAATTTTTTACCTATTTGTGTAAACAACAACAATAAATATTCATATTAGAACTTTAGAAATGCGAAATTCGTGTTCAGCATACTTTTTTACCTATAATACCCGTTGAAAGGTAACTTCTAGGTTGATTTTGAATTTCATTAATTTGTTTACCTATTTTGTGTAAACAACAACAATAAATATAAATTTTATAAATTTATAAATGCGAAATTCCTGTTCAGCATACTTGTTTACCTATTTTAACATTTGTTTACCTATTAGAACATTTGAAAGTTTGTTCGGATTGTATTAAAGTGATGGGGGAATAGAAACCGCTTTAATAATTGAGATAGAGACTAAGTTCCAAATGTTATAACAGGTAAACAATTCTTATAATAAGTAAACAAGTAAGCTAAACTCGAATTTCGCATTTTAAAAATTTCTAATACTATTATTATTTGTTGTTGTTGTTGTTTACACAAATAGGTAAACAAATTAATGAAATTCAAAATCAACCTAGAAGTTTGCTTTCAACGGGTATTATAGGTAAACAAGTAAGCTAAACTCGAATTTCGCATAATCAATTGTTTAGTGAGGAGTAAGGCCGCGTAGCAGCCGTTAACTTGAGGTGCGTAGTACCGATCTGTCGCAAAGCGACCGAGACCGAAGGGCTCGTGTATATATCTATCTATATCTATATATATATATATATATATATATACAGTCGACTCCGCTTAATAGAGCCACCTCGGGACCAGGTTGTTTTGACCCGATTAAGCGGAGAAACCGACTAACCGAAAATATTTTAAGCCAAACTGTAATTTTGTCCTATAAATCCTGTGAAATTTTGACCCGATTAAGCGGAGAAACCGATTAACCGGTGGCTCTATTAAGCGGAGTTGACTGTATCAATAATCAAACTCAGCTTTCG
Organism: Hexactinellida sp. DTS-2022; assembly: GCA_028753945.1. NCBI lineage: Eukaryota > Metazoa > Porifera > Hexactinellida > Hexactinellida sp. DTS-2022. The sequence goes on along the minus strand of JAPNXP010000011.1, from coordinate 3,537,789 downwards.
AATGTAGATCAGCTGATGCATTTCGTACTTTAGGAACCTAGAAACCTTGTTATTTCACTATGTTGTGATAGGAATTGGATTCTGGATTATCATATTCTAACAAAGTTTATTAAAATATTTACGTGTTTCACCAATATTTAACAGACCGGTTGCCTGGTCAATAATTCTGTAACCGTTAACTGATATAAGTAGCGGGTAACCGGTTAGCCGGCTAACCGTTTTCAACCTTGTAATTCAATTAACTCAAGTCTTATAGTTGTTTTGTTGTAGTGAGGGTCCCGCGATGTGACAAAATACGTTTGGTTATAAACTGTGCTCTTAGGTAACTTTGAAAGAGGTAGACAAGTTTCTGTTCTCCGCAAGAGCCTTGGTATCAGCCTACGAAGTGGGTCAGTGCGAGGAGAATGAGGGAGTGTTGATGAGAGAAGATATATTTGAGGTTCTCAACTGCACAGCTGTACAATTAATCCTGACTGAAACAACTATGGTGAGCGTACAAGCCAGAGAACACGGTCAAGAGACTATAGAGCATCAGCTCAACTTCTCTAACTGGTTCTCTTTCTACCAGCGACAGGACGGTGTAATTAGGTGCGTAGCTTCACTTGTTGCATAATATAGTATTGGTACATTATGTTGTTACTTATAGCAATGTACGTTATCCACACAAAGAGAACATCCAAGTTCTGCAGCTAAAGAAGGCTGTTGCGAGTTCTTTCTCTCTGAAGTTACACAGCTATGTGAGGAACAAAAGTGCCAGCAAGCAGTACGGAGGCTGGACATACAGAGTGCCTGACGTAGACCACACTGGTACTCACTCGGCTCGGTAACCATCTCAATAATGTTATTTCTAATTTGTCAATTGGAAATACAGTAGACATTGTTTGTACGAACACACATAAGGGGAAATATTGATTAAAGAGTACAATAAGTGTAATTTTTGAATCGATTAATGCGATTTTCGTATAATAGAAGAAATTTCGACCGTATCTGGTTTCATTTTAGCGAGAGTGTATTGTAATTAAGCCCACCATACACAATGCAACAAAATTGCATCGTGTATGTTAAATTTCCCATGCAACACAGTTGCATACAACATTGTTGCATGCAACTTTGTTGTATCGTGATGTTAATTGTTGCACGCAATATTGTTGCATGTTGAATTTTCTTGCAACATTGTTGCACGAAAATATGCAAATTCAGTACATGTTTTTAAGATTATTTTCTTTGCATTCTTTCACCTTCTCAAAACAATTGAAGAATTCACATGTTCATGACTTTCTACTAGTGTAGCTATTTAATTTACTGCTTACTTTCTCATTACCATTAATCAAGCCACCTATGATGCGATCAGAAATGAGCACGGTTTAAAAAACACTGATCGTATTGCTGTATATTCTTTTCCTAGAAATATTATACATCTTAAATTATCCACGAAACAGACCCATTAACGACCGTTTTTTTATTTTTGAATTAATCTAGAAAATATTGATTAGACACTTTTGGGTTCCACAAGTACTAGCCATTGTAATTCTAAGTACCGGGTAAATTCTAATTATGGGCAGCCTCCGGACGAAAGTGCCCGAATAAGGGAGGTCTAGATGTATATATATAAATATCCAGTTCTAACTAAGAATACCAAAATGACTATACTTTATATAATTATCACTGGACAGACGATCCATCCTTACGAAATTTCTATAACTGGATGTGTCAACTTAAGAAATTTCTTTCATCAATTGATGAAACGCACTTTGCGTCTCTCGATTTTGATCCAATCCTTAACCCATGAGATTCTCAATTTTCGTTGACGGATCAAATGCAATTTCCTCCGGTGAAGTACAATTATTTGGAATGCGGAAACGACAACGTGTTTTTTATCCACAATATTGAATTGGAAAATAACAATTCCATTGGAATTATACGTATAGGACTGATTTAATATAATATTTTGCCATGTGTAAAACAGTAATTTTCATTCAACAATGTTGCACGAAAATAAATGTTGCATGCAACATTGTTGCACCGTGTATGTTACCTTATTGAATGCAACAGTTGCATGCAACAAAGTTGCATCGTGTATGGTGGGCTTAATACAAAGTAACAAACTAATCCAGGAAATCAAATATATATTTATTAAATACAAGCGACTTCATAATACCCGACTATATGTTTTAACACTTGTATTTGGTAGGCTGATAGATATTATATTGAATCATTTAATTTTTATTGCATTGTTCGAAAGGGAAACTTATTATTGATTTCAATTTAATTACTGATTGTTAATTTGTGGAACCTCCCAACTTCTACGAATATATGTTATTGTATTACATAATTTACATTTTGATTCCTAAATTAATTAGCTAGGAAACAAGTCATTATATCAGCTTAATTATAACATCAGGTAATCCGGACTAAATCATGATCCAATAAAGGAGTCGACTGTAATTAATAATATTTCAATTGACTCACGTTTTCTATTAGTTATGAAGTAAAAGATAATAACAAAGTGTCTACATACAAGAAGATACGAAGAGATCTGGAAAATGACCATGTACACAGCAAAGAAATCCAAATATGGAGAGAAACTGGTAAATACAAATTTTTATTTATTCCATTTTTGTCAGTTTGGGCAAATATACGTACGTACACGTACATATAATATATTATTCTCAATATTTTAGTATTAACCAAGTTACTTCATCAGAAAAATAGAATTATTATATTTAAAAATTACGAGCCCTTCGGTCTCGGTTGTTTCGCGAGGGATTACACTCTAACAAAGGTCGCTTCGTGAACTTTGTTGGTTCGTGTCAGGAACACAAATCACGGCCGCTTCGCGGCCTTACCTTCTTCTAGAAAATATTATGAGCTACTTAAACCTGTGGCAAGTAAATTATACAATACGTCTAAATTCAGTATACTATTAGGTAGTATATTATATAATTAAGTTGTTTATTAACTTCAGGATGCTTTAATTCTCAACCTTATTATCATCATTATGTTAAGTTAACCATTTACATAAGCTACATAATCGTGGTTAAATTACTTAAATCCATGTATTGCATAAATGTAGGATAAATGTAGGAAGCTCAGATACGTTTAAGTATTGAAAATGTAAAATTACAGCTGTGCTGAGACATGGCCTACTATAATACGGTTATACATGGCCTACTAAATCATACGGCTAGATAAGTCAAGTATTTGCTCATTTCTTTCCAGGCCAGTGTTTACTTTCTAATTGCGCGTAAAATGAATTACCTATTGTCATGGAATATACTAAACTTAGGTTTTCAAATACGCTAGAAACATCTAAAATACTTTGAGAATGATTTCACATCGGATTTAACCACAATGACGTAATCAAATATACATACCCATATATGGAAATTATTACTCTATACTATTAATGTCATGGATTATATAACTTGTAGGCATTTCCATGCAACCACAATAGCAATAGTCACTCCCTAATAAACGTGTGTTAATATTATGTAGTTAGTTAGTATTCTCAATTGTACTTCTACCGAAATTAAAGTTTACTTCTTATACAGTTGTAAGAGTTCGTTCGTCACATAAGTACAATTGATTTCTCTCGGATGGCAGAATCGATCCATGCACCTATTCTAAAGAAGGATGAGCGTATTGAAGATTGGAAGCCCTTGTTTCAGGCAGCGACCGCGGGTTTGAGAACGACAGAGGGCGGAGTTCTAAAGGCGCTACAGATGTTACCCAATTACGTAAACCGTACTTACGCAGAGCGCAGGTTGGTAGTTGAGGTGATTGAGGAAAACAGGGAAGAGGAGAGCCTGGACGTAGCATTCGCCACTTTGATCAAGCAAATCGACCCTCCCAAAGACCCCCATCGTGCTTTACGAGAGTTAAGAAAAACGGATTGGCAGGCGGGTGAGAGTGTAGATGACTTTTTCTACCGCATGCAAGATCTAGCCCGTGAAGCAAGGACCTCCACGTCAATGGCGTGCAACATTTTCGTATCTCAGCTCCCCCTGAGTATACAACCTTCGTTGCGAGAGTGGCTGGATGTCCGAGAAGAAGTAGGTACCAAGGAAGCTCGAGAGCTGATAGTCAAAGTGAAAACAGCATTAGTAGAGAAGAATATACCTTTGGACTACGGGTATAGAGAGTTAGGAAAGATCGCGGTCCTTCAACGGGATGAAGCGCCGAAAGTAAGGGTGGAGCCCGCCCCGGAACGAGAGATACCACAGGACGAGGGTGAATGCCCGTCAGTATACATTACGACTAGCGGTAGGCCTAGAGGCGCGTCACGTGGTCAGGCTTATGGGCAGGGCAGATCGAGACCTTTCGAAAGACGTACCAGTGGCCAGTACCAACAGAGAGGACGTTGTTTTATCTGCGGGTCAAACCAGCATTTCATGTCTCAATGTTCGGAGCGGTACTGCCCAAAGTGCGGAGAAAAAGGACACGGAACCCGGAATTGCCCAACACGAAAGCCTATAGGGGTGTGTTTCAAGCAGTTTCCAGGCAAGATGGAATAAGAGACACCGCAGTCGTAGTGGCCATGAAATGGAACGATCAACCAATAGATGTGATGATCGATACAGGAGCTGACCCCTCCGTCGTGGATAAGCGTACCATCCAAGCAATGCAAATTCCCTACGAAACGAAGGAGGATCGGGTATACGGGCTTGGTCGAACGCCACTAGTGGTATGTGGTGTGGCCCGGGTTTCTATAGACATCGGAGATTCCCATCTAGTAGACCATGAGATTGAAGTACTCGACACAGACGCAAGGACCGCAATATTTGGTAGGAAGTTTCTATCGCTGTATAAAGATACTACTTTCGATTGGGAGAATTGGCGAGTGAAGTTGGGGGAGCATTGGGTTCCTTCTCTAGCTGCTGTCTACGGAGGTCAGGCGGTTACAAGGGCTGAGGTAGTGCGAATAGAGGCCGAGGGCGTCAGTTCAACTATCACGACTGGATTCGATATAAACCAGCAACTGTCTTCCAAGCAACGTCAAGCGATTTATCGGGTGTTAGAGAAGTGGAGAGGGGTTTTCGCAGAGAACCCGAAGAAGCCTCAGGAAATCAGAACGGCTGAGCATATCATTACTTTATTAGATGAGCGACCGATCCGTCACCGGCCGCTCCGTGTATCTCCTGAGATGGAAGCAGAAGTTTCTAAACAAATAGACGAAATGCTATGTAATGGGATAATACGTCCCTCGTCCTCACCTTGGGCCAGTCGGGTAATTTTGGTCAAAAAGAAGGATGGATCGCGGCGATTCGCCGTCGACTATCGGGATTTGAACGATATATCCAAGAAGGATGCTTATCCGATGCCTGACGCGCGCGACTTGTTTGATAGAATGGGAGGTTGCACAATATTCTCGAAACTGGACGGCGCATCGGCTTATTGGTGTATCCCAATGAGAGAAGAGCATAAGGAGTTCACTGCGTTCGTTTCTACACGAGGACAGTTTGAATTCAACCGAATGCCATTCGGTTTATCAAATTCGCAGGCGACTTATCAGAGAGCAGTGGATCAAGCACTCCGAGGATGCCCAAACGCCCAGGCTTTCGTGGACGATACATGTGTGCACTCGCACGATTTCGAGGCTCATTTGGACCAAACGTTAGGTAGGTTTAACCGAGCCGGGATTCAACTGCGAGTTGATAAATGCTCTTTCGGATATGAGGAGGTCGAGTTCCTGGGTCACCGAGTCTCTAGTAAGGGTAGACGTCCACTCCCCACAACTTTATCCAAAATTTCAAAATTTCCCCGCCCGCGGAGTAAGAAGGAGGTGCGCCAGTTCATGGGGCTGGTGAATTGGTATCGCGATTATATTCCAAGCGTGTCAGATACGGCAGATCCATTACTCGCGCTGACAAACAAGGGGACGGAGTGGCTTTGGACAAAGGAGTGTCAGTGTAGTTACCAGAAGTTGAGGACACAGTTAATTAATGAGCCACAGCAGTTGGCTTTCCCGGATTGGAAGGTTCCTTTCTACGTAGAAACCGATGCATCAGGTATAGCGGTGGGGGCAGTACTCTCTCAAGATGATGTAACCGGCAGGAGGAGAATATTAGAGTTCTGCTCGAGTAAGCTGAACGACGCTCAACGGAAATACTCAGCGGGAGAGTTGGAGACCTACGCAGTGGTGGCTGCATTAAGGAAATGGAAGGTCTACTTGCAAGCGGCTAGTAGGGTCGTCATAATCACCGACCACCATCCTCTGGAGTGGCTGAGGCGACAAAGAGACCCGAGGAACAAGTACGCAAGGTGGATTCTTGAATTCGAGCCCATTCATTACGAAATCCAGTATCGGAAGGGTTACGAAAACGGAGCGGCAGACTATTTGAGTCGGGTGCCTGGGGACGTAGATGACGTCATGGCTGACGAAGATAGTTTTGAGCGAAATGTGTATTGGTTAAATCGGGAGGTTAGCTTACTACGTGAAGACTTAACGGTGGGGCAGCTGAAGGACCAGAGTATCGTGAATGCCATCAAGCAACTACGAGAACAAGGAGAGATTATGTCGGGTCCTTTCAAAAAACAGGAAGGTATGCGAATAGACGAATTAGGTAGACTCTTTCGGAAAAGGGCGTTAGTAATTTCTCGGAATCAAAGAGCAGAAGTTACCGAATTAGCACACAGAGTCACACATTCGGGGGTAGAGAAAACGCGTGCGTATTTACGAGACCGATTTTATTGGATAGGGATGAGGAAAGACGTGGAACAGTGCTGTAGGGTGTGTATAGTGTGTTTGGAGAACAAGAGAGTGATGAAGAAAAGAGAACCGTTGAAGCCGATCGTATTGGATAACCCAGAACCGAGAAGAGCTATTGCAGCAGATATTGCTGTCCTACCTTGGGGCGCGGAAGGATACCGATATATATTGATAATCATTGATCTGTTCTCGAAGTTCGTTGAAATCGTCGCTATGCGAGACCAAACAGCTGAGTCCGTATGCAATGCGCTACTAAATGGGTGGATTTATCGGTATGGAGTTCCGGACATGCTCTTGACGGATCAGGGAAGGAACGTCGATGGAGAAGCAGTACGAGAAATGTGCGCAGGTTTCGGGATAAAGAAAAAACATTCATCGGCTTATCACCCTCAGGGCGATGGGCAGGCGGAACGAGCGGTAGAGAGTGTCAAACAAGCATTGCGCTGTTTTCTTGTAGACCGTAACTTGGATAAGACAAGTTGGCCAAGTGTGCTCCAGGAGGTAGCATTTAATGTGAACTCATTGATGAGTAGCAGTACAAAGTTCACACCTCAAGAACTGATGTTCGGAGCAAGTATAAGGTCGGCGATCGATCAGGTCGTGGGGGATTGTCAGAAAACGGGTGGCAAAGAGATGAGATCCAGGGAACAGGAGGAATGCGTGAAGGAGGCTGCTGAAAATATAGCCAGTGCTAAATCCCAGGCTAAAAAGTACTATGACAGGAATACAGTAGAAAAACCGACGTGTGTCCTGGTGGGTCAGAGCATTTTACTAAGGAACTTTACGCGAGAAGATGGGTTAGCTCCAAAGTATATAGGCCCTTACTTAGTATGCGATACCAAGTACCCTAACCTAAAGATTAAAAGGGGAAACAAGTACTCGTGGGTTCACCTCAACAATTGTAAGATAGTTCCTGAGCTGTCTCCCGAAATACTACATCCCGAGGAGGCGATGAGTGAACCTATTCCCCCAGAGACAGACGTGGCGCAATCGGCACAGTTGGATGGTAGCATATCTTCACAAGCGGATATAACCGAGGACGAAGTAGTAGAACATATATCGATAGAGGAACCGGAAAATCCGTCATTAAGCGGATTGAGGCGTTCGTCTAGGATTCGCAAAGAACCCGAGAGATTTGGTGCTCCTGCCTACTGGTCGTAGTAGTTTTGTTAGGAGGGAGGTGATGTCATGGATTATATAACTTGTAGGCATTTCCATGCAACCACAATAGCAATAGTCACTCCCTAATAAACGTGTGTTAATATTATGTAGTTAGTTAGTATTCTCAATTGTACTTCTACCGAAATTAAAGTTTACTTCTTATACAGTTGTAAGAGTTCGTTCGTCACATTAAAATTAATCAAAAAATTTGAAAATGAGTACTTTATTAAATTCAGTAACCATTTGGCATTTTGTCAATTGTCCATAGCAATTTGTGATCAGTCCAAATATCTTGTGTTAAATTATTTAATAGTACATGAGGAAGGAAGCAGATCAGTGAAACCCGCCGTAAAGATCAGGTTTCCGCATTTAAATCCAACAAACGCCAGATAACCTAATTGTGTACCTTCTCCCATTACTTATAATCCTTGTATTTCTTGTTCCAAATAGAAAAGAATAAAATGCTCTTTTCTAATTTTTTGATTTAGTTTAATAAGTATAGAGTAATAATTACCATAAATGGGTATAATTGATTACGTCATTGTGGTTAAATCCCGCGAGAAATTATTACCAAAAGTGTTCTAGATGTTTCCAGTCTATTTGAAAATTTAAGTCTAATTGATTCCATGACTGTAGCCTAGGTGATTATATTTACGAGCAATCAGAAAGTAAACACTGGCCTGGAAATGAAATGTGCAAATACTTGACTTATCTAGCCGTATAATATACAGTGCAACCTCGATTATCCGGACCCATTGGGACCGAACGAAAATGTCCGTATAAGCTAAAGTCCGGATAATCGAGGTCATTTTATATATAATAGTATAGGATTGGGATTTGGACCCATGTCCGGATAATCGAAGAGTCCGGATAATCAAAGTCCGGATAATCGAGGTTGCACTGTAGTAGGCTATGAACTATACATGCTGCCGAATCATAGTAGAAAATAAGAGTCCAGTTTAGTAATTTTATTCTAAGCTAAACTTTACTTCCTATTGGCATAATTTGCATTGTGTATGGGGTAGTCATTGTCAACCATTGCGAGTCCAATGGAACCACTTTTGAGAGTCCGAGATTTGTGGTTAAGCTGTTTAGGCGCCATTTAACGATGACGGTAACAATTTATGGCAAAATGAAACAAATTAAAAATATCATAAATTCCATTTTCTTCTTAATTTCTAATAATTTTATTAGGGGAATATTAAAATTGAAATTTATTTCATAAACCAAAGGCTACTAAATCACAAAATGGCGACATTCTAAATTTTTTTAAAAATTTAAAGCAACCACATGCTAAAATACAAGTATTATCCGAGTTCAACTTACTATTTTCGTCCATAAAACGTATATTATTGCTGGTTTAATATATATTCATTCTCATTATATATTCGGAAAATGCATACTAAGTATATTAGCAAATTATTTTCATTCTCTCATAGTTCTTTAGACTCGAATTGTATATTTGTATATTTGTCATGTCATCGTTAAATGGCGCCTAAACAGCTTAACCACAAATCTCGGACTCTCAAAAGTGGTTCCATTGGACTCGCAATGGTTGACTACACCATACACAATGCAAATTATGCCAATAGGAAGTATAGTTTAGCTTAGAATAAATTACAAAACTGGATTCTTATTTTCTACTATGATTCGGCAGCATGTATAGCCGTATTATATAGTAGGCCATGATGTACTGTATATTAAATTAATTTTTCAGATTTTAATATCTCGTAGACGTAGAGGGTGCAAATCATGTGCGACTACCGTAAATTCCTGAATAGCGTTCCTATGTTTATTGTTTTCGTGCATGAGAAAGAGTTCTAATACCAAAGAAAGAGCCTGTATTGCAGAGATAGAACCGGTCGGGATTTTCATGACCCGACCCAACCGGGGCAGTTGGAAATTTGACCCGACCCGACCGGCCGGTCGACCGGTCAATAATAGCTAGCAATAATTTATAAATAATAGAAAAAAATTATGATATTATGATATCGAATAGATCATATAGAGATCTCGACCGGCCGGTCAGGGTTCCGACCGGTACCCGACCCGACCCGACCCGACCCGACCGGTTCCATCTCTGCTGTACTGTTTCTGGGTACATTTGGTTTCTCATTGGCAGGGGCGTGCTGGCCATACAATCAATGTGGGATTCCCGCTAGGGCCCCCTTTTGTGACCGCTGGCCCCACTGCGATTAATGGGACCTCCAGGCATGTTAGGTCACTCTAAGGGGCCCTTAGTACACAAATTGTCTTTTTATTGTCAACCATTATGATAGTTATATAAGTTATCACTGTGCCGACTATCTACTATATAATAGTATTGCTGCCCAAGGGCGTAGCCAGGCCAAAATCTAGGGGGGGGGGGCAAATGTACAACCAGCGAGCGTAGCGTGCGACTTAAAGGGGGTCTGGGAGTGAAAATGGCTGAGCTAGGGGGGGGCAACTGCCCCCCCCTGACCCCCCCTCCCTACGCCCATGTTGCTGCCCAGTATTTAGATGACTGACTTGTTAGTTATAATTATTTTTCTTCCGTATCCCATCTACAGTACAGACTTCTATGAACTAAGAACTGAAATTTTCAGGACAGGTGTCTCATGGGTTCAGTGTATTATATAGCCATTTATAAATGCGCTCCTAATTCTGGTCTGATCCAATTTGAATCATCAATTAATGTTACGGCATAGGAGAGGATTCCAAATTTTCGCGCTCCTAAATTCAAATCTTCCAAAATTATGCTCCAAAAGGAGCGTCTCGCGCTCCTGGATAAATCCTTACATGGGTTACAGATGTACAGCTGGGGTCATGATTTTTGATTACATTTTTTGGACACTTTACACCTATTCAATCTCACAAAAGGAACAATAATTAGTGTCAGAATATTCTATTTAAATGCATCCGATTGCATATTGTGTACGTATTAGTATATTTGTAAGTGAATGCCTAACTTTACTGTTAAATTGCGTACTATGTGAGCTAGGTCTTTGTATGAACGATGCCTGATTGCAGCCTACATGATTTTATGCGACATATTCTTACTGGCAAATCGATTATATTGCCAAGCTGCTTTGGGTACAGTAAAAAGGGGGTGATTTTTTGTAGTACCCCGAAACCGCGTAACCGATCGGTGCACAAAGGCTCCTTATGAATGGAATCCTGCATGGCCACCCAACCCCAGCACACACTTGCTCATTGGCATGATTATGTTCCTTGCATCAATTTAATATTTCTATGCGCATAATGACGACGACGATGATAAGTGATTCGGACTATAACTGGACAAACATCGAAATTCCAAATGGGTCATCGTTCATGGGTCACAGACCCATGACCCATCTGTCCCATGGTCCACTCTGCAGTAATCTAATTTTACAAGATGGATGAATTCTATCTACCGAGGTATGTAATTAGAAAATCAATCTTAATTTATGTTTCTCAACAACATTTACTAATCACTAAACCGACTCTACATACTAACCTAGCCACAATGGGAGACTATGATGTTGCAGCTTTAGTCATAGATAACGGTTCTGGCACGTGCAAAGCCGGTTTTGCTTGCGATGATGCCCCCCATGCAGTGTTTCCTAGCACAGTAGGTCGTCCCCGCCATTCAGGAGTCATGATAGGCATGGGTCAGAAGGACTCGTATGTGGGAGACGAGGCTCAGTGCAGGCGTGGTATTCTCACCATTAAATATCCCATTGAGCACGGCATTGTCACCAACTGGGATGATATGGAGAAGATCTGGCATCACACCTTCTACAATGAGCTGCGTGTGGCTCCGGAGGAGCACAACGTCCTGCTCACTGAGGCTCCATTGAACCCGATGGCAAATCGTGAGAAGATGACCCAGATCATGTTCGAAACCTTCGACACCCCCGCCATATATGTAGCCAACCAGGCCGTGCTCTCCCTGTATGCCTCCGGTCGTACCACTGGAATCGTGATCGACTCTGGTTACGGCGTGTCACACACTGTTCCCATATATAAAGGCTGCGCCCTCCACCATGCCACCCTCCGTCTCGATGTGGCCGGTCGCGACCTGACCGACTACATCATGAAGATCCTTAATGAGCGCGGCTACTCATTCACTACCACAGCAGATCGGGAGATCGTGCGAGACATCAAAGAGAAGCTAGCCTACGTTGCTCTTGACTTTGAACAGGAGATGGGCACTGCCGACTCCAGCTCCTCTCTGGAGAAGGACTACGTGCGCCCAGACGGAGGAGCGATTACCATCGGTAACGAGCGCTTCCGCTGCCCCGAGGCTCTCTTTCAGCCGTATTTCCTTGGGATTAAATCTGCAGGCATCCACGTGACTACCTACAACTCGATCATGCAATGTGACGTCGATATCCGAAAGTATCTCTACGCTAACACTATCCTCTCTGGAGGCAGCACCAAGTACCCGGGTATCGCTGACCGAATGCAAAAGGAGATCACCGCCCTCGCTCCCCCCACCATGAAAATCAACATTATCGCGCCTCCCGAGAGGAAGTACTCCGTATGGATCGGAGGATCCATTCTAGCCTCCCTGAGTACATTCCAACAGATCTGGATCACGAAACAGGAATATGACGAGTCTGGCCCAAGCATCGTTCACAGAAAATGCTTATAACCTTCGAATTTCTGAGTGTGAATTTGGTGCAGTATTCGACTGGTTAGAAGTCAAGTATTAATTTGATATTATTTATATTATTTTATTTGGTTGGAGATGTAGTCGTTTGAAAGATGAGTTTTGATTATTTATATTATTATAAAATAGTAAGTTTCAGATATTTGATTCAATACCCAATAGCATTTGTTGAAACCTTCAACTATTCGTTTTGAACAAGAAATAATTCACAATAAAGTTAAGGATTCTCCTGAACAGTGGTATTGTCATTGTCGGTATGGTAGTGAACAGCGTTGTGGCACAGTCGTCCAATCAACCTTATAAGTTATAGCTGTTTCTATAAAACATAGCAGTACTTGCCGTACCGTGTAGTATGGCCATGTTATAGGCTAGGTAGGCTAGAGGAAAGAATGTTCTATACTATTATAAATAGTCTAGAACATGTTTTTCAAATATCCGATCTTTCAGCGATTCTCAAGGGTGCTGTTCATCGTTCTGGACTTCGTCTGGGGTTGACAGAGACCGAGATCTTTGTGATGTTACAAGTGTTTGATTATCAGCATTGAACCTCTAATTGAGGCTAAATTGGAAGAATTGCATGACAAGCACCGGAGAAATCTATTTAACTTTTGTACAAATTATGTAGAATTTTTGACTGTATATGTCGCAGGCGAAATTGAGTACCAGGCGAGATTGAGTCTCAATCTCGCCTGAAACTCAATTTCGCCTACAACATATATAATGCATATACGTACAGTGGAGTTCGCTTGATAGAACCCGTGTTTGCCACTAAATCTCGTTGATAATAGGCGAATGTTGCTAATAGGAGAATGAAATTAACTGTATTGTCACGTTGGGATCTGAAAAGCGGTTGCTAATAAAGCAACATTATTGCTAATAGGGGAGTTGCTAATAAAGCAACTCCCCTGTAGTCTTAATATAAGTCACAATTAAAACTTTGGGTTAGAGATTTCATACATTAGGGTGGTCGATAGAGATTTAAAAAATAATTTGGCTAGTTATATCCTGGATGAAACATCAAATGTAACTTACTATGTGTATTATTCACCATTAATTTAGGTCACATAAAATTCGTCCGTGTTGAGGACATAGCTGAGATCTCCCATTCAACTCCTGAATCAAACCCAGTGGAAGAACCTCCTCCTATAAAGGCTACTGGGCTGTCCAACATTATGTTATTGGAAAAGTATACTTTCGATCCTTCTTCGATTGTAGAGCCATCTGGTCTTATTCTGGATAGCATTATAGCACAGCGAACTGTTAGAGACCCAATTAAATACAAAACTGCTTTATCACAGGTAATTCAGTGAGATAACCAACTGGTACCACCATGTGATACAAAGAAAGCATGTTGGAAATCTGATCTAATTAAAGTATTTGGATTAACGAATTCAAAGTACATATTTTTAGGGCTGATACGAATATTTGAAATGTAACAAACGAACCTTTTCTAAACGAACGAATATTCGAATATTCGTTCGTTTTGATGACTAGAAGCATTAAATCAATTCAAAACTCTAAATACAGTGGAATATTTATTTGTTAATGTTACAATAGTTTAATCATAGTTACAAAGCGTATAAACACAAGTTAGTTATTATAAAGGCTAGTTTAGGTAGGAATCTATATTTAGGATCTCTCCAATCTAAACAAAAGTTGTGTTGTTGTCCGAAAGTAGTCAACGAATATCCGTTTCAATCTAATATTCATTCAAACGAATATTCGTTCATTCATTTCGAACGAATATTCGAATATTCGGTATATTCCTTTCAGCCCTACATATTCTAGTGGCTAACCTAACCAGTGACTACCAACTTTCAAGAAAATGATATTTTTGTTTGATAATTTGGATAGTTATAAAATATTAATCCCATAGATCTATCCTATTTGTGGTTACATTTTGAACTACTTTAAATTCCGAAAATAATAATTACTATTATTATTAATTGGTACTAGCATTGATTATACCACGCTCTACACAGGTCCAGTCTAACCTATCTCTGACTGAGAATTGCTACCCCAACACAAACACAGAATGTGTTAAGACAATACGGAAGATAGTTAACATCGTTGAAATGATGAGAGAGCAAGATATTGTTCAGCTATCAGCCGAGTACCTGTCTTGTCCATTAATTCACAAACACTCCAATATACTAACTATGATAGATACACTGGGTATGTGTAGCAGAGCCTCTTGTCAGTTTGTGCTGGTGACATTCATAAATGCAAGTTGTATTGAAAGAGAAATGGCATACTTTATATTACCACACTTCTCCGCTACGAAGAGACCATCTCTTTTCGCAGTTGATACGATGGATAAGTTAGCATTTAATCCCGAACTATTGCCAAAGCAGCTCCGTAACCATACTCTCTCCGACATGGCAGTCCTAGCTCTGGGCTCAATGACCGCTTCTCTGAGAGACTCAGACCCTCTGCTGTCTGATAGGATTATATCTAAACTGCACAGAATGACTCTACCGCACGATCATAATAGGTCAGTTACATTCTAATATTATGATACACCGTGACCTTCGATATATAAGGCCTGAGTGCTGGTTTGAACCATGGATTACTTAAAGTGCATTGAAAAATGGAGAATTGTTCTTTATCCCAATAATTAGCAATGATAGAGCTGAAAAGTGTATTATAACTATATAGGAATATGGTACCCAGGTATACATAGCACTCTCCAGAATTGTGATATGTCATCATCTGATGACGTAATGGTAATTTTGGTTGCGAATTATCTTGTTTTTCTAGCATACTTTTAACATAGTTAAACGCGTTATAAATGTTCAAAATTGGAACATGGTTATACCCATAACTAGTTGAAAAAAATATATCGAAATTATAAATGGAATGTTGACACATTCCTCGGTTGCCATGGAAATGTATATTTCCTAAAATGTGTCATAACTCAAAAACTATGAATGTTATGTAAACTAGGCTGGTACTGATCTGTCCGGAATAGGTAACTTCCTATTCATTGATAATACATTTTATATGCCTAACTTCAATAACTTTTGAGATCATGACATAATTAACACTTAATTCATTATTAGGTAATGACTCACTATCTCAAAGATGATTGAAGTTAGGCATATAAAATGTATTATCAATGAATAGGAAGTTACCTATTCCGGACAGATCAGTACCAGCCTAGTTTACATAACATTCATAGTTTTTGAGTTATGACACATTTTAGGAAATATACATTTCCATGGCAACCGAGGAATGTGTCAACATTCCATTTATAATTTCGATATATTTTTTCAACTAGTTATGGGTATAACCATGTTCCAATTTTGAACATTTATAACGCGTTTAACTATGTTAAAAGTATGCTAGAAAAACAAGAAAATTCGCAACCAAAATTACCATTACGTCATCAGATGATGACATATCACAATTCTGGAGAGTGCTATGTATACCTGGGTACCATATTCCTATATAGTTATAATACACTTTTCAGCTCTATCATTGCTAATTATTGGGATAAAGAACAATTCTCCATTTTTCAATGCACTTTAAGTAATCCATGGTACACAAATTTTCGCTTAGCACTCAGGCCTTATATATCGAAGGTCACGGATACACTTAATTAATAATATTTCATATCAATTAACGTTAATTCGAAATTTGTCTTGAGTTTAATATATTAATTCATATATTTTCTTACATTCCTAATAAAATCTGAGCCTTCATAATTAAGTAAATTGTTACAGATACAAGCGAGACGATTCACCTAAACTCACCTCTGATGATGTAATAATGATGAGACAATCTAATCTGATTAACTCTTTGGGAAATGCGGGGCATGAGAAGAGTTTTGATCTTCTCAAAGGTTTCATAGAGTCCAAACACGCTCCTACTCTACTGAGAAGATCAGCTGTTCATTCATTGAGAGCGTATCACACTTATGAGGTATAATCATTCATTTTCAAAATTAAAAAATTGATTAGTAAATAGTTCTTCTATAAGAAATATGTAATTAATTATTATAATTATGGCTTGGAGTAACCAGTAACGTAGATATTCATACTTGTATTATGTCTCCTCTTATTGCTTATCTGCGTTTTCAAATAGCTATAGCCTCCATAGCCTCCAAGATTTAGTAACCAATCAAATTATCAACCAAAATTGTGTAGTAATAATTTAAGTATTGAATGTTCGTTATTTTCGATTCATGTAAATATTGAATCTTTAAGTTATCTTGTTAATTAAATGGTTTGAAAATTACTCCTAATAATGCATTTATGATTCTCGCAAACCACGTCTTAATTAATAGACAGAATATACGTATGAGTAATTTACAGAGTTGTGTTTCCACACTACTCAATATATAACTACAAACCTTAAAACAGGTGTACTCCCATAGGCAGCGGAAACAATACTATCAGCGGCACTGATTGACGAAGCAGAGGTAGTTAGATATGAAGCTACTGTTCAATACCAGTTACATCCGAGGGCAGATGAAATGTCCCAGGTTTTGCACGAATTTTATAACTATACTAATTCTGAGCAGTCTCCGGCTGGAGCGAGTAAACGTAGAATTAGAAGATTTAACATCTTTGCTGCACTTTCATTCCATTTACAAACTCCAAGTTTAATGTGGAAGAAAGATATAGGAACTAATAATTTTGGAGCTTCAATGGGACTCATAGTAGAAAACATAATTGATCTGAATATCAAACCTCTCAGTGGAAGGTTCTTGATTGATATTCATGATGAAGCATACTTTGTTGTCAACCTTGGTTATGTTGATACTCATTTTGAAGTGTTTCGCGCTAGGGTATGCCTTAAGGGACATATTTCATATAACTTGAACATTCTCCAGGAGTTGGGGATAAATTCGTTTAGTGATCTAACACACATTTATGATAAGACGATTGGTGCTGTTGTGAAAGCGATTAAGGATGCAATTACAAGTTTCAGAGAAGTATTGGGTGAACACATTAATATAAGGTATATCTTCCATACTCTTGTAGAAGCTGTTTCGGAGCTCCCGTTTATAATTGAGAATCTCGTCGTATCACCAACGCTGCGTAGAATACTCGAACAACTCAAGGAACTACCTTTTATTCAGAAAGGTATCACGTTAATCGATGAAGTGAAATCACTGTATAATGATGTGAGAAGTGATGTGTTAATGTTCTATCAGGAAATATCCGACTGTGTTACTGTCACACTACCTTGGGTTGGGGAGACCATCAAAACTGCTATTCAAACAATTGCTAAGTCAATTGTGCACTTTTTCAGGAATCCACTAATCTCTATTAGAGATGTGATAGTTTCAATATTCCAATTAAGGTCTGCATTTGACGCAGTCATTGACTGTAAGGATGTCTTATTAAATGCTACGAAGTTCCAGGGAGCTCACATTAGGGGGTGGATGGACTTAGTGAATAGATTGAAAGAGATTTACAACACAACTATTGAAGCGAAAGATCTCATTATCAAAGAAGCTAAGGAGTTCTCAGAAATACGAAATATATCTTCCTTTGAACATGCTACTGGCCTAAATTTGACCATACTAAGGTTAAAAGCTTATGGTGATTTAAAAAAAGCACTGGAAAAGTTTATTGAACCACTTGCTCCACTATTAAAGATAGTGGAACCTTTTATTAAAGCATACACTTCTGCTGTTAACGTTATCAAGACTGCAATAAAAGCATACGAAATTTTAAGGGAGAAATATGAAGAGGTGAAAAATTTAATTGAAAGACTTTTCGGGCCTAAATTTAACCGCAATTTTCCGCGACAGATTCGGGGAGGAGACAGCTGTAAAGAAACGAAATGTGAGTGTGGATATTATCCCACAGCATCTGGCGACCCCAATATTTATAAGAATGGCATTCAACTGGAAATGGAGGAAGGAGATGGCTTGGTAGCTCCAACAAGCGGGCTTTATTTGAGAGTTCCAGATAACCAAGTGCTAATCTACCCGTCTGGTTCTTTCAGTAAATATGTAATTATGATACACAATGTTCAGCTATTGGATAACATTACAAGTTCAGGTGTAAATGTACAGGGAGGAGATATGATTGGAACAGTGACAGGAAATGAATTCGAATGCCAACCTAACTTTATACACTTTACGATGATGAGCAAGTCAAGCGGTTACACAACGAACCCGTTCCCATTCCTGCAACCACGGTTATTGGAAATTCCGAAATGGATTCAAGATTGCAATGACTACGGTTTAGTCGTGAAAGGTAAAGTGATTAAGTCGGGGACTATTATAGGGAAGCCCGATACAATGAAGGATAAGGGCCGTGGGGAATGTGGAAACGCGGATTATTGCAAAGATCCAAACTTTCCAGATAATAATAATGAGCCTCCCAATAATTCTGCATATAAACCTAAGTACAAACATGCTATTTCAGAAGATCCTGGTGTAAGGAATGATCTATTACCTAAAGCTTCATCAAATGGACCCAGAGGGCCTACAAACCGTCCAATCGGTACTAATCTTGGGCGATACTTTACGAAAGATCAGGAGAAAAAGTATTCAAGCGAATCTACAGAGAAAGGAGGATTTCATATTGTAGTTACTGAAGGTGGGAATGAATTTAACTTTTCAGTCAATACAATTAAAGTTGGTTTTATATTGGAAGTACTGAAGAAATTATCCAGTAATGAGGTTAGGGAGGTAATAAACTCTGTAGAAAATACAATTGAGTATCTTCAGAATGCGCTAGATTGCTCCAATGAGAAGTTGATGGATCCATCGCTCCTTGATCTTGAGTCAATTCAAAATGCTCTGAAAATAAGAGGAATGCCTTTCCAGGGCGAGAGAGAACAGCTCATTGCTCAGCTTATTGCATTACCTAAGGATTTATGTCCCAATCTCCAGCATGCCATTCCAGAGAACCGTTGGTGTGTTATTTCAGAGGACTGCCTATCCTTGCGATGTGCTGCTGCTCTTAAGTTAGACTTCTTCAAATACTCAGTTACATTTTCTATCACATTAGATCCATGTGCTCCTTCCATTACTCTTAAATTCCAAAATTTAGAGAAGGTAATTGAATTACCGAATATTTACGGAGGATCAGTGTTAAACATCGTTCATGAATCAGCTGAGTTATTAGGAATTGCCACTGTTAATTTGGATGTTAAAGTAACCCGGAAAGATCTGAATATATATCTATACATTAAAGCATACCTGTGTCCCATAGATGGATCTTCAGAAGACTATTCGCAATGTTTCTTCAGTTTAGAATTACTTGCTGGAGCAGGTCTCCAGATTCCGAGTCCCTTTAACTGTACTGCAAAGAGGAGAAGGAGAGAATTAACCGTTTCAAGCGACGTTACACCCTGTGGTATCAAAATACCTGATTTCCTAAATATGACCATAGGTGAGTTTGTGACTTATATTAAGGATTTTGGAGATACAGGCTCAGCCAGTAATTCTACCAACAGACTCAATCAACTAATGCAAGACCTCAGGAATGTGTTCCTAAATGAATTACTCAATGTAATAATCAGTGGAAAGAGTCTTATACTCACTGGTGATACCGATTTCCCAACAAAATTTGATGTTTGTATATCGGGATCTTATGGAATACAATTTCATCGAAATTTCTTCAGAATAGATAAATACATCATTATAGGCTGGGTCCCGTTACATTTCACACTCAGTCTTGATGGACTATATGGTTTCAGTCTAGGCGCTAAATTATGTTTTATATCTATGGCCGCCAGTGTTGAGGCAACTCCAAATGTGGGATTAGTATTGAGTGGGAGTGCAGCAATTTCTATTTTCATCGCAGAAGCTGGAGTGAGCCTGACAGGAACAATCCTGAATACACATCTACCAATACAGCCTTCTGTTGGGTTCAAAAAGTTTCCACTAGCATTAAGAATCCGAGTTGACTTGAGGATTATACCTTTAGGCATTTCTCTACACGTATATCTTAAGATCACAATCAATTTATGGTTTACACACTTCTCAAAAACAATAATTAGCATAACAATTTTTCATTGGAATTCACCAGCGATTGTAAGAAACCTTCTGGACAAATCAAACGAGAAAAAAGACAATTCTCCTCCCCTGTTCTCTCCTGTTACTGAACAGTCGAGAAGTATACGTGCACTCTCGTATTCAGAAGATCATTACGTGACTCGACGTGCCGTAGCTACTCCATGCACCGTGACACAGGTAGCAGGCAGAGACTACACAAATCCCGCATTCATCCTACAGATCAATGTAGCTGATGACAAGAGTCAAGTTAAACTAACCTACTCAGTTGGTACATATAAGGGAGGCGAAGATCTCGTGAGTAATGACAGGATGAATGGCAATACTGTGCTGATTGCGCGGAATTTAACATCCAATATTCCTCTATATTGGACAGCTTCTGGCTCTAACTCTCAGGGAGTTTCTTCTTCCACAGAGTGCAGTCTCAGTACGTACGACATGACGCCACCGAATGGCAGGGTGGACTTCGTCACCTATATATACTCCAGCCACCCATCTAAGCTGATAGGAGAAGCTACTATTATTGACGATACAAATCTTAAAATTCAATTTCAAGCAATCGGTTATGGACCGGGTCGATATGGAGACCAGACGGTAGCTTTCACTGCTTTCGACTTTGCACAGTTGGAACTTGAAAGTACTGAAACTAATGCACTACAGAATTTCATTACCATTTCAAACAAGCGGCTTGGTGTTACCCCATTCAAGGAATCCGTTTTAACGAATCTACAAGAGTGTGCATCAGAGTGCCTTTCCTTCCCAACCAAATGTTTTTCATTCAACTATGCAGACGTTCATCGTGTTTGTGAACTGCTTAATGCTATTGGTGCTGATTCTGATATAGAATTCGAATATGACCTCCAGTACAGTTACTATGAGAAACGAGGTGTTGGCAATCATGCGAGTTTCAAGTACCAAGATCTTCCATTGGTGCACAATAGACTCTACTTTCTGAACCTGTATATTGTCAATGAGCTCCTCTATGAGAGCTATCTCAGCTCTCCAGGAATGCTAATAGACTTTACACCGCCAGAGCCAGGGTTGGTTGTGAATGCTTCTCTGAATGAAACAAGATACGACAGATGCACTGCTGCATTCAATCAGAGATGCGGACCTCCTGAGTACGTGACTCCACTGGCATATCATAGAATAATTCAGGACGGCCCTGGGTCTGAGTGCGTGTACAATGGCCCTTCAGTAAATCAAGATATTAAGTATAGCAGACTGAGCTCGTTTGTGAGTGTCACATTCCAAGGGTTCCATGATTTCCAAAGTGGTGAGTTAAATTAAAATTATTATAATACTGGTACTTACGGCAAAAAATTCAAATAATGAAACAAAGATTTTAAGCAGCAATAATTTATTAATAGCCTATAATTATTATTATTGTGTAAATTAACAATATTATCAAAAATATGAATCTGCTTTCCTAAATTTCCCCATTTATTCAACGAACCCTTCGGTCTCGGTCGCTTTGCGACGGATCGGTGCTACGCAACTCAAGTTAACGATCGCTGTGCGGCCTTACTCTTCACCCTTTCCACCTTTGAAAATGGTGGAAAGGGACGTTATAATATCCCTTTATAAGATTTCCATGTTTAACTTGTTTTTCATATTATACATTTATAAACGCGAAATTCGTGTTCAGCATACTTGTATACCTATAATACCCGTTGAAAGCTAACTTCTAGGTTGATTTTGAGTTTCATTAATTTGTTTACTTATTTTGTGTAAACAACAACAACAAATATTCATATTATAAATTTATAAACGCGAAATTCGTGTTCAGCATACATGTTTACCTATAATACCCGTTGAAAGCTAACTTCTAGGTTGATTTAGAATTTCATTAATTTGTTACCTATTTTGTAAACAACAACAATAAATATTCATATTATAAATTTATAAACGCGAAATTCGAAATCAGCATACTTCTTTACCAATTATAACATTAGTTTACCTATTATAACATTTGAAACTTAGTCTCTATCTCAATTATAAATGCGGTTTCTAGTCCCCCATCACTTTAATACAATCCGGACAAACACACAACAATCGAGATTTAATAATATAGATTTACAATATCAATAGACGTTTAGTTCTATTTGTATATTTCAGTTGGTTAATACTGATATATCACTAGGAATGTACGCTTATGCTTGGTATATGGGATATGAGGCTTGTAAAGAGGGGGCTCTCTCCCCGAGAGATCCGAATGCAGACTCCACATCCCGACTCCCTGACATCAATCAAGGGAGAGTTTTGCAGCATTTTGAAGACGGAATATACTATATGACTGTACAGGGACTGAATCAAGTTATCTTTGGAAGTTCTGGAGTTATCACTCTGTGTCACTCCACGCCTTATATTATTGATACGACACCTCCCATCATCTATAATGTTACACTAATTGCTTATAACGAGAATACAAATATATCTACATTCTACTACGAAGCTTGGTAATTGATATAGTATAAAATTTATTGATTGATTTTAGTCTTTAAATTTTCTCTCAGATATACATCTATCAAATTATTAATGTATCTCTGGTGCTTTTTAGAAACAAAATAATCATTAATTTACTGCCTCATTGTCTTGTCTACGTTTTTTAAATTGCAAGCTATTACTCTAATAATAAATTAAGGATGTGGAATTTGGAACGTGTACAACGGAGCGTACTAACTAGCTTTGAGTATAACTTGTACAATGATGCACTTTTCATATCTCTTCGTGATAACTTCTATCCCTTTGTTTCAAAAATTTATGTGCAAATGTCCATCGGAAATTTACCTGAATCCTTGATTTTCTCAAAAACAATATTAAAAGAGGCGCTATTGAGGTCCTACATTTTCCAGGAGTAGGACGCGCTTGATGGAGTACTAAGGCAACAACGTAATAATTATTGAACTGATTAATAGTTCCTTATTAACTGGTGTTGTACTTGATAGGGACAACCTATCAGGATTGCAGAGTGTTGAGTTGGGAGCTGGTCTAACCAGTAGTGATATTTCTATTCTCGTATGGACTCCTATATTCAAGAACAGAACTGCTACAATCAATTACCAGTTAAATGTACCAGATGGAACGAGAGCGTTTATTCGTATTAAAGTAACTAACAATGGTAATATTATAATAGTACAACTAGTAATAGTATTCTATAATTTATTATATTATTTATCTAACTAAGAATCTAAGATAAGCATTGTCAAAATATGAACTTACACATTTATTCAAACCTATTTTTTAAAATCCTACTAAATACCAGTATGTACTATTTATAACTACGTACAGTAAAACATTCAGAAAGTGAACACCCTGGGGACCAGCCAAAACGTTCACTTTTGAGAGGTGTTCACTTTCATGATTTTTCATATTGTGTGTCTAAAGCAGCGATTCCCAACCTTTTTCAACCGTGGACCTCCTACAGTCATCCGTGGACCCCTAAGTGGTCCATTGGGAACCACTGGTATAAAGTAATGGGGAAATTTGGGCCCGAGAAAAAGTGTTCATATTTTGGAGTTGTTCATTTCTTGGAGGTGTTCACTTTTGGAGGTTTTACTGTATTTATCTTCTTAGTTAATCTGACGAGCACGTCCTATGCTCCTCGCCCCATAGTTGTAGACAGGAGTCCGCCTGCGCCTGGCATTGTGATGGACGGAGACGGGCCGGGGAATTCTAACTGGGAATACCAAGCTTCAGACTCTGTCCTGTGTGCAAAGTGGCGGAACTTCTACGACCCTCAGTCGGGAATATCCGCCTACAGATGGGGCGCAGGGACAGCACCGGGGCTATCCAATACTGTCGCTTTCACAGCCAACCTCCCTCCTGATCAACATTCCATCTGTCGAGGAGGTCTCCAGCTCAAACACGATACCTTGTACTACTCCACTGTAATAGCATTCAACTCTGACACTGATAATCCCAGGAACACGTCTGTCTCTTCTAACGGCGTTCTCGTGGATCTCACGAACCCAATTGGCGGGTTTGTTAAGGACGGGTTATCCGTTGATAAGAATCTAAACTACACTTCCAATCCCAAGTCAGTGCAGGCTGTGTGGGGTAACTTCTCGGACCCGGAATCTGGCATAGCGCAATACAATGTTACCATATACACGGCACAGGTCTCGAAATACTTACCCACTAGTAGCTTCCCAAACCTCGAGCAGACTTGTCCAGTCCCATCTAACAGCACTGTCATTCCAATAAAGCCACCCTACATACCACCAGATAACGTAAGCAGTATGATATGTCTTAATTGCTTAGTTAAGAGTGACAAGTTATTATTAAGTACGAACTCTTCTATTAATAATTGAATTGCAGTACACCCTTGTTAATCCTAACAGCGTGTCGCTCTTTATCCCATTTGAAATGTGTCATAGGTGTACGTACATACAGTAGAAACTCGTTAGTATGAACACTGTTAATAGGAAATTTCGGTTAATGCAAACACTATTTCAGTGCCCTTAAAAGCATTTTAATACAAATGGCATCGGTTAATACGAATTCCGGATAAGCGCGAACGCATTTGACAGTCTCCTGGTGTTTGCACTAGCGAGGTTTTACGTGTTATTATTATCTTTCTTTTAACTCAAAATTTTAAATTTTTTGGTAGTATATGTAACAGGACTTATTAGCGATGGTCTATGCATTTATAATATAACTTATATACAGTGACTATCTATATTATTCCGTAAACCTACAGTTGTCTTCGATTAGGTTAAATTTGGAATAACACAAGATTCAGTTTCAGTGGGTTTAAAAACAAGAATAAACTGGAAACATTTCGAATTCTCTCACGGAGACTATGTGAGAACAACAGTGACAGGACAGGATGGAGCGACTAGAACAACCGACGTTACCAGTCAAGGTATGCTTATCTTAAAAAAAATTATTTTTCTTTATTTTAGTTGGTTATTATCTTCGATAGAATAATGATAATGTCAACTTATTAGCATCACATGTATAAATTAACTGCATGTGATAAATATAATATAGTATACGTATACTTGTAGCTAAACTAGGACAATTATTTAATAAAAAAGTAAGATTTGAATACACTGTTTTGGGAGAAACATTTCATAGTCAAATATGACATTACATGTAGTGTTTGCAAATTAAAAAATAATTTACAAATAAAAAGTTGTCTTACCACCTTGTTTAGTTTAATTTTTGTTTTCTTTTTGTAGGATTTTTGGTTGACCTAACGCCTCCGAAAGTAGTTCAGCTTTACGATGGCCCGTCACCCCGAATAGACGAATCATACCAAGTATCGATCAAGACCCTATCAGCCTCTTGGATAATGATAGACACGGAATCTGGTATCTTAGAATACAGACTCACAGTATTCGCCAGGCATCTGGGCTCAACTTCCCAGTTCTACCCAGAAAATGCTCCGTACAAGTCTATTCGGCCTCAAGAGATAGGCGAGTCTGGCGTGCTCACCTGCTGGAGTCTCAGTACTAAACTGAGCATCGGAACTCTGTACACAGTTAGTGTTACGCCTGTTAACAGAGCCAATCTGTCTATTGTGTTCACGAGCAGTGGGATCATTCCAGACAATACACCTCCTCACATTATATTTGTGCATATTGATACTTATGGAGATGAGTCTGAGGAAAAGACACCGGAGGATGCGGTAGGTTATGACTCACGATAATTTCTTAAATGTTAATTGCAAATATAGTTAAATCTCGTTATAACGAAGTTCTTGGGACCTGTAAATTCCTTCGTTATATCAGGATATTGTTATTAACGGATAATAACTGCATTTAGTGCTATGGGGGAAAATATCCATTTCGTTATAAACAGTTATTTCGTTCTATCCGACTAAAACGGGAGTTCACTCTATTGTCGTTGTGAGCTTTGAAATAGACACAAAATATTTCAAACATATATTATTTCTCCTTTTGTCTATTTATTAACTAGTATTTTAGTTTTGTTGTAACTTAGGCGTACTTTTATGCTTAGTCGCACTATGTATCACAGTATAACCTGTCTAATCCGTCAACCGTTTGGATAGGGAAAAATGCCGGATTGCCAAATTTCTACTGTAATAGTAATACTGTGCAATAATACACTATATTTGATCATTTCATGGCCTGTCTGGAATACCACTTCCCCAAAAATTTAAATTAAATCAATTTAGTATACAGGAAATAACGCACTGCTTCGAATTTGTGTCGCCAATTATTGTAAATTTTGTTTTCTACTTCAAACGTATGAACAAAACTATAACATAATTAATAACTAACGTAAGTTATCTCGTTTATTTAACATTGCTCTTATTATAATTAATATGTAGGTGGAGATCGGTAACACTGGGGGAATACCAGTGCAGTGGTTAGCCATTGATTCTGAGAGCGATATAGCAGGATTCGCAGCAGCAGTAGGCACATCTCCAGGCGGCACGGACATATCTGACTTCAAAGAGTACTCAGCTTCCAACAATGTGGTTATACCAGTTCAGTTGCAGCTCTACGAGATTGCAAAGGAGTTTTACTTTGTAACGGTTAAAGCAAAGAATGGAGCTGGGCTGTTTTCTGCTCCTAAGGTATCAACTAAGATTAAGGTTCTACGCGCTAACGTAGCGGGAGTAGTAACGGTGGGACACTCAGGGGTTAGAAGCAATGGGGAGTTCCAGACTGAGAGAGATACAGTGACTCTCAAGTTCGATGGGTTCTCGAGTGAACTGTGTGGCATACAGTACTACGAGTGGTCTTTGGGGACTAGCTTTGCAGAGGATCAGATTCAGGAGTTCACTACTGCTGGGGTTGTGGTTGGAGCTGATGGGTCTGGGGTCGCACAAGCGCTTTTACCTTTGGAGTTAGGAGATAATATATATACGGAGGTGAGAGCGATTACTGCTTGTTCTACTGACGACCAGAAAGCAACTATAAACAGTTTTGGAAAAGGTAAGATAATATTAATCTAACCGTATTTAATGTTTTAAACTACTTAACTAAGAATAATTTCGTATATTTATGGAATAGGGTACCTTCAAAAGTCCAATTATTAACAAGATTAAGTACTTTTAACAAAAAGTTTAGATAATCTAGAGTATTAATAGGGAGTAATTCAGTATTTGGGAAAACACAATTGTGGAATTATCAGGTTGTCTTTACTGTATATATATTTGTAGTAGCTGTAGATTCATACATTACTTGTATTGTATTGAATCTACAGCATCTGTGGGGGTTTCACTTTATAGTCTATCGTCTATTATTTATTAATTAAGGTTAGATTCTGAATTATTGTATAGAAATATTGAACTTTTTCACGGAAAATCTTGGGATTCTATAATTTGATAATAACTTCATTAGGAATAGTGATGAAATCCGTTAGGCGCATTTGAACCCGCCAAACGCGCTTACCTCGCAACATACAAATTGAGAAATCTTTTTCCGTTTTCGTATTAATAAGTCTACGTGTATAATAATTTATGACATTAATACATAGTTTCTGACTCTAGACATAATTGTGGACTGGACTGCGCCTTATATTCAGCTGACTGAATTAGGACAGAGAAAGAACGGGTCTGCTTTCAAAGATCTTCAGCCAGATTCAAAGATTTATCAGTATAATCCCTCAACACTTGTGGCTAGTTGGAATGCCACAGACCCTCAGAGCGGTATAGAAAACTTCTGGTATCAAGTAGGCACACACCCATATAGCGACGGAGTCACAACTCCAAAGATTACTCTCAAAAGCAGCCTAAATTCTAATGATGTTGATCCTGAACAAAATGGGAAGCCAAATCTCCTTCACATTACAGCGTTCAACAAAGCAGGGGTGTCCACATTCCTTATTGCTCCAGGTATCACCATAGATACAAATATACCGAATATTCAACAGGTTCAATTTAACTGTACAAAATATGCAACAGCTAACACAAGTTCATTGACTTGTCACTGGCATGGAGCTTATGACCAGTATAGCGAAATTGTTGGCTATGAGATAATGCTCGGAGAAGCGGAAGTTGACGCCACATATTATTATGAGTATTTAAATAGTGGCACTCTAATGGTGACAATGACAAACTTTTCAACTAACCTCCAACCAGGAGAACAGGTGTACACATTGAATATTATAAACAGTGTCGGACTTATCAATCACAAATTTGCATCTCTTATAATAGATGATACTGACCCTCTCCCTCGTGCCGTGAGCATATTAGTTGACCAAACAAGAGTAGGATTCTTTCCTACAGGGAAGGTAAACTCTTCTTTCAGTTACAAAAACACCTCATCATCTACTCAGTGCATAACTATAGTTATGAACATCAGAATCAAATGGGAGACATTTGTTGACGATGAAACTCCGATGGATTACTATGAAATCGGTTTAGGTGCAGAGATTGGTCAGATTAACGTTATGAATTTCTATAACGTTGGACTGATCAATGACTATTTTCTAGAAGGAATTGACTTAACGCTCCACCCTGTTATCTACGTAATTATCAGAGGATTCAATAAAGTCGGTCTCTACCAAGTAGCTAACTCAAATCCTATCTACATATCGTTGCACAACCCTCCATCTGCTTATGTATTCGATGGTTCCAGAACTCATGACTTGCAAGCTCAGACTGGAACTAGTTTCCTTGAGTCATTTTGGAATTTTTATGACCCTTGTCTTAAAGTGGGGTATGATTGGGCGATATTATATATGAACCAGACAATAGTACAGAATTTAACTAGTGTTAAAACAAACGAGTCTTCCAACGATAATCTTGATATTGACGAAGATACGAGAGTATACGTCATTGTAAACCTGAACAGCAGTCTTGGCTATGTACGATCCGCTCGGTCAGACGGCATCGCAGTTCAGGTGGAGCCTCTTATCCCCGGTGTAGTTTATGATGGTCCATTCCCAGGAGTTGATTTCAACCATCAAGCTTCTCTAACGACATTAATGGCCAATTGGAATTCATTCGGAGGTGTCAACCCAAGGAGGATATCTGAGACTGTAATTAATTACGAATTAGGAGTAGGAACAGAACCGAGAGGAAAAAGCA
This sequence comes from Hexactinellida sp. DTS-2022, assembly GCA_028753945.1. Lineage (NCBI taxonomy): Eukaryota > Metazoa > Porifera > Hexactinellida > Hexactinellida sp. DTS-2022. Next base: position 3,508,292 of record JAPNXP010000011.1, on the reverse strand, counting down.
GATTTAATGTCTTAGCATATCACAATGTTTATTTAAATACATCCATGACGCTATTTAACCAGAAGTTACATATTAACAACACATACTATGTAACAGTGAAAGCCACTAGTGGAACACACCAAATAGCAGTAGTAACATCCAATGGCATTCAACCTATAAGGTTTAATAATATAGTACAGGCTGGGGTTGTGAGTATCCCACAATTCCAACCAGCAACTGCATACCTTGCCATTACTTGGAAAAGTTTCACTTCTCTACTTCCGATAGTATTTTTTGAATATGCAATAAGTACAAATGCTGGGCTAGCAAATTTCTCTTGTGAGAGTTTTGAAAATGCCGCCAACCCCCTTGGAAGCTATTTCTCACTTACACCTTTTACTAAATCAAAGTCACATTCATCAGTAGTTGTATCTGGCCTACATCTAAGAGGGGCAACTCAGTACTACGCCTATGTGCGTGCCATCGACGATTCATTCCAATGCGCAGCGGCTGTATCCAATCCAATTGAGATTGATACTACTCCGCCGATTCTAGGAAAATTCAATATTGGATTTAATGTTACTAGTTTGCGTCCTGATTTAACAGAACCTCAGATCTCGTATATAACCACAAACAATACATTAACAGTTTCATGGGTTGGATTTTATGATCCAGAGAGCTCGGTTGCGAACTACCAAATAAAGTTAGTTTCAGAAAATGATTGCAATCTACTTAACTGCGACGGACTCTCTGCATTCACGACGATAAATAATGTTACCAAACATACTTTCTCTGTCCTCAATATCCTACAAGATAAGTTCTACTTTGTAGCATTACGCGCTATCAACAGAGCAGGCCTCATAGCTTGTAAAGTGTCACAACCAATTATACTAGATAGAATGACGCCTAATCCCGCTGTTATAAAGAATGGCGCGAATTGGAGATCTTCTCCTCCATTCCAAGGGAATGCAACCTCTATTATAGGGATCCTAGCATTAGTTACGGATGAACATGAAGCAGTTTGTATGGATCGAATGTATAACGAGAGTTCATCAAAACAGGATTGGCAGACAGTAACTCAATCGACCACTCCCACAATACCAGTAGGACCTGACAATCCTACCGGCAGAACGCTAGCTTATTCCCCCAAGCAAGCTCGGTTCAACACTGAGCACGCTTTCCTTGAGATCTCAATGGCTAGAGACATTCAGCATAATAGGATGCTATCTGGCGCAGCAGTCACTGAATTCTCAGTTGTTAGCTTCAACGAAATCAGTGTACGCATCAAAGCTGCTCCTAACTTCAAGGCTGTTACATCTATACTGATATGGGATGGGCCTGCTTCTATGGTACAAGACTATGAAATACTCTACACGTCAGGTAACACAAGCAATACTAATCAAACTAACTTAGATCCTTCAACAACCATGCACAGCACATGTGTATATTTCCCTCCTCTTAATCCTAACCCCAAACGTTACAAAGCATTTGGTTTCCAACTTCACCCTCCCACAAACTCTACGCCAGCAAGAGCCTTGCTCTGGTATAGAGGCAAGGAGTCAGGAGAAATGGCGCATGTGTGGGTAACATTAGAGTTCAATCCAACTACGGACTATCATACCTACCACTTTAAGTTAGAAAAGAAATCCACTTTCACTCCTAAAACAGTTGTTGAGTATATTTGGTCTCTTCTACTGAAGGTAGATGATCAATTCCTAGGGAATCTTGTGGGCTTACCGCAATTCGGATCCAATCTATACTTCGTTCTTCATGTCCGTAATTATAACGGAAGAGTAGAGCCTTTCTCGGATCCTTTCTTCCCTCCCACGACCTCAGCATTCTACACTGATGTAATCCTTCCAGTAGACAGTAGTCGCGTTTGTAAATACGGCAGTCCATTCTATAGCGAGAAAGCTCCGTTTTTTTATTTTGAAGTTGGCGTAGGTTTGAGCTTTGGCTCTACAGATGTTACACACGCAGCTGGACGGGAGTATCAACCAATTTCGTTTCCTTGCATTCCTTGTAAAGAATACTGTAGATCAGAAACTACAACTTGTAACTCCTCTTGCAGTTCTTCTGTTTATTACATTAGCTTTGAGGCTACAGATCTCGATCTTCTGTCTGGCTGCACTCATCCTTTTAACGAGACAAACGCTACATGTACTCCATACAACTACAATACCTCTGGCATACCCGAGGATCAGCTATACCTACACAATCTCACTTTCGTTCCTTATGTCTACTACATGAAGGTGAGGGGCTACACAGCTGCTGGTCACATAGCGTATGGGTACTCCGAGGGTATCCAGCTGGACCCAACTCCTCCCAACTGCACTCTCATTGAACACATACAGAGAGACCTCAGGAGCAATGAGTTGGTTAACACCACTGTTCAATACAGTACAAGTTCCCTAGCAGTTAGATACTTGTGTGTAGATACCAGGAGTGATATATTTGGCTATGAAATCGCATACTCTTTTAATATTGATGACATCACCTCTCTCCAATTTAACTCAGTTGGGACTGATACAACTGTTAATATTACAAATCTCTCACTCAATCCATTCCTCAAGTATTATGTTGTAGTCAGGGCTACCAATGGAGCTGGTCTGAATACAATACTGAAGAGCGATGGAGTTAGAATACTTAACAAAGAGCCTGATGTCTCTAGGGCAGAATTACAGCCTATGTTCTCAACAACACTCAGCACACGACTGCAGAATACATCTGTTTCTTCTCAGCTAACTTCACTCGGTCTGAGTTGGACAGGATTCTACCAAACTCGTTATGAAGAGAACTACACTGTCATGAATCAAACTCTTTTCTGGAGTGTAGGCACTGAGCCAAACAAAGAGGACATCATTCCACTGTTCGAGATTAATTTCAACAGCAGTTTCTCTATTCGCATTAATGAGACGGATATGATTGGTAACACTTCTTTCTTTGTCTCTAATATAACTGAATTGGCTAAATTAGCTAACAGAACTAATTACAGATACGTTAAGGGTGATATAATACTGCAAATAGAGCCAGGAAGGATATTCTTTCAGACTTTGACTCTCTGTGCTATTCAACCAAAATGTAAATCTGCAGGCACTCACTCAGTCACTTTTTACAGAGAGAGCGATCAGTATTCGATATACTTAACTAACCAGGCTTTCTCACTGTCTATTGAAAAAGGTAATCGAGAGTACTCCTCTCAATCTACGGATAGTTTTATACCTCTACAACTCTACCCAACTAACTGCAAGGTATATTTTTCTGAAGACATTAAGGCTAGCTCTGGATTTGTTATTGGAGACCTCTCTCTTGCCGATATGAAGATAAAATATGACATCATTACGGCTCCTTCCACATCCCCATACACGCCTTTCATTGTAGATCCTAGCAGTACTCTTCAGAGTGTTGATCGCTTCTTGTTTTCGCGAGTTCAGTATTTCCTTGGTCCCGCCTTCTTCATAAGTCCCATTGGAGGTGCAGACTTTCCATCTTGGATAAAAGTGGAAATAAATTTCAATCCTTCTAAGATCGAAGAAGGCACAAAACCAATTCTAACTGCTTGGAACCCAAATCAACAGACATGGATCGCAACTCGGAGCAGCTGTAATTTCACTATGGAGGATACTATTGATGACAACGCACTCACCACTTATTTCTGTCCTTGTGCACAGACAAATGAAGTAAGTAATCAATTTTCAAAATATTAAATTTAGGTCGATTCTAATGATTCTCACAGACAGTATACATACCGAAGTTGCCAAAATCAATGGAATTACACTTTACTTATCAACTAATGTGTTTTAATTTTCTAATTTCAATGCCATTTTTATTCATCCGGCGCTTATATGGGGAAATACGGTACATTTAGCTCGTTTTCAGTTGAAAAACAAAAGACTAAATTCGATTTAAAAAATAAGAAACATGACAACGTATTATTATTAATGATTTTTCAAAAAAGTTTAGGATAAATTTGGTCTACGAAATTAAAAAGTGCATGGGTGCTTATTTCGAAGCAATACGGTATCTTAAATTTAATCAAATTATTTTCCGATCTTGAAAATTACAGTTTGATCCGAATTTGTTTGGACTTGGGACCAGTCAAACAAGTTCGTATAATCTAATTTAAGTGAACTGCTTTATGCAACAACATTGGGACTGACTAAGGGTGTTCGGATGATTGGACAGTTCGGGTAATCAAGGTGCACAGATATAAAAATTGTTCTTAAGTTCAGAGCTTTTAAAACACTTGCCTAGTCAAAGCACCTGCCTTTCCCCAATACACTTTGCCGAAGAAAGGGATTTTTGCCAAACACAATAAAAGAGTCTTAAATCCCAGAACTTTGAATACACCTTTTGTACTATACTAATTTGAAATTTTAATTTTGCTATGTGTATGTGTATGATAATTAATTCCTGTGTTTCTTACAGCGCTGCAACAAACCCTGGCAATTTATCTTAGTCTTAGCGAATACACAATTCATAGACACAGCTCCTGTCCCGGACAGAATTCCCTGTATCAGTGTTACTGAGGGCTCAGGCACTATTCAGCACCCGTTATTCTACTCAGACGCTCAAGATGACTCTGTAGAGTCCTATCTCACTTCTGTTCTATTTACACAGCCTCTGGTTACTGGGATTACCGATAATATATTCTATTTCACTCCTTGCACGGAATGCTTTGGCAATGTTACAGTTAAATACAGACTTACAGAAACAGGTGATATTGCATTGGAATTAAAAACAACTTTGTTGTATTTGGAACCACCATTTGGATGATAAATATAAACCCTTAACATTCTTATAAATCTCTTTAGGAACACCTGCATTGCTCGGCAGTCCATTGAATGCAACTAATGAGTTCAGAATAGAGATTCTAGCAGTTAACGATAGTCCAGTTCTACTCTTGGGTAGAGGGAGTGAAACCTCATTCACACTCTACAGAGACTATAATACTTCAGTTGCTAGTTTCGAATTCAGTTTCTACAGTTATGACGTGGATAGCGGAGATCAGGTTCATATCAGGTATGTCATGCATTGTGAGCTACTTAATTAACCCAGTCCATGGCCTACTTAATATACGGCTAGATATGTCACCGAGAAGGCCATAAAACGAGAAGGCCAGTTTCAAATTTTCATTTTAGGATAAACTATGCCTCCTATTGTTGTTATTTGGGTTGTATATGGGGTAATCAACCATTGCGAGTTCATTAGAACCACTTTTGAGAATCTCAGATTTGTGGTTAAGCTGTTTAGGCGCCATTTAATGATGACACCACAAATATACAAAAAATGTAAAATTCGAGTCTAAAGAACTGCGAGAAAATGAAAATAATTTGCTAATATACTTAGAATACATTTTCCGAATATATAATGAGAATGAATATATATAAACCAGCAATTATAAACGTTTTATGTACAAAAATAGTAAGTTTTAATTCGGATACTACTTGTATTTTAGCATGTGGTTGCTTAATAATTTTAAATTTTTTTTAAATGTCGCCATTTTGTGATTTAGTAGTCTTTGGGGTATGAAATATATCCCTATATTAGTATTCCTATTATAAAATTATTAGAAAATAGGAAGAAACTGAAATTTATGATATTTGAATTTTTTTTCATTTTACCATAAATTGTTACCGTCATCATTAAATTGCGCCTAAGCAGCTTAACCACAAATCTGAGATTCTCAAAAGTGGTTCTAATGGACTCGCAATGGTTGATTACCCCATATACAACCCAAATAACAACAATAGGAGGCATAGTTTATCCTAAAATGAAAATTAGAAACTGGCCTTCTCGTTTTATGGCCTTCTCGGTGACATATCTAGCCGTATATTAAGTAGGCCATGCCCAGTCAAATTAAAATAGAACTGAGGGTATTGTGTTATTACTTGTAATAGCAATTACGATACTCAACATTTTAGAAACATCATTCCTGATTTGTTTATATTTCATTCAATTGAGTTTACAGTGAAGAAATTGTAATTGTTTTTACTCCAAGGTACATAGCGTGAACTGGGGCGACTTAGGCCCACAAGGTTGGCTTGGCCCAAAATAAGCTAATGTATGTTAAACTTATACCGACTGATTGATCAGATTGTGATCGTTTGAGAAACACAGTTTTGTTCCTCTTCTGAACATGGGAATTTAATTTCCCATTTATAAATGGAAAATATTTAATATTGCGAATGCATTTCGCTCAATGGTCAAAAGAATATCACAAAATAACCTTTTGCTTAGAAATTTCGTTGTTTAACACCCTCGGCTGGGTAGGAATGTGAAATTGAAAGTTAAAGTTAATTGATTTTCAATTGAAAGTGAAATTAATTTCTATTTATACCTTTACCCCACCGCCAGCGGCTTAATACGCACATAATACCCATAGAGTACAATTATAGTATCGCAAATATATCTATCTATCTATCTACGTAGCGGAATTGTTGTGTGTTTGGATGTTTGTCCATAATTGATTGGAAAGACTACGAGTCCTGTTTTGTCAGAAATGGACCCCCCTGCAGATTTGGACCGGGGGGTCCATTTCTGACAAATCTTACTTTGCTTGGCAGAAATGGACCCCCCTGCAGAAATGGACCCCCCTTTCTATAACATTTATGTACATTTCTTTGATGTTTCTTTATCAGACCTCTGCGAGGGTTGTTTTGTCAGAAATGGACCCCCCTGCAGATTTGGACCTCTGCGCGGGTCGTATGCGGGTCCCGCACCCGCCCCGCAAGAACAGTCCGTTTTTGGGCTATATTAAAACAGCGATTTCTCAGTTAATTATATGAGATTACGGAATAATTATACGATAAAACTCTTTCGATCGCAACACTACTGCCATCTTGAGGTAATATTGATCATTAAGTTTGTTTAGGCACTGAAGAGGGTACATTGTTACAATAGGGGGGACTTCCCCTCCAAGAGACTTAGCAAGAACACTTGCACCAACCGGCACTGACCCGCAAGTAGAATCTCGGACCCCCACCCACCCGCCCCGCAAAAATATTTAGATCCTTTGACCTGCAAGAATCCGCGGGTCCCGAAACCCGCGTTCTTTAACCCCCCGCGCAGAGGTCTACTCTGAACATGCTTTATTTCGGCCGACTATAAAGCTTCATTTCTAGTATTGATTTTTAATAAATGAGTTACTACAATGCGATAATTAAATCGAAAATTGTTCATTAGGAGTAGTACCATAAGATAACACATAAACGATGCAATTAATCTGTCCTAATGAAGGCATATTGGGACTAGAATCAACTTGCTTAACCTTCGGACGTTCTATGCCATCATATGTATACCATTCATCTTTCAGTTTGGTTCTCATTGTGAAATGAAGGCCACTATGTACAGTATATCCGAGTAAGGAGTAATGTAGTTCATCTTGGTCGTGTGTAATGTTGATTTGATTTTCGATGTCAGTTTCACGAATTAGTGAGACATTGTTAACATGACCGACCTCAAGAATGATGAGAGGGGGAACTTGAACAAATTTCTGGCTAAGAGATTCTAATTTGGCATTTGGATCTCGACACTTTAAGCATGAAAAAGCTGTTTTGATTTGGAAATCAATGGTCTTTTGGCAATTTTCTTTGAATGTTAGCACAGAAAGCAAGTTTAATTTCTTCTCTGATTGATAACTGCAACTCCAGCACTGGAAGATGACTTCGTAACGATCGGAACAGATAGATAGATTAATTAACAACTGCACCATTGCCCCTTCGTAACCAAGAAAGTCAAACCGAAAGTTGATAAGTCGCACTCCTAGTTGAGGAGCTAGCCAGTTCCTCAATTCATCGAATTCACGGGAAGTTATATGTGATAACATGGTTTGCAGACGCTGAGATGGAGAAACATTTGCTAACCGAAGAGCCGAAGAGACTTTATGCGAATGCAAATTTAGTAGAGTTATGAAATTGTCAACTGGACAAGTATTGACTAATTCAATTCCTTCGAATTGACCACCCCAAGTAACACATGAATCTTCCAGACGAAGTGATGCAGGTGTGGCTAGAGTATTATCACTGTTTGCCGATGCTTTAGAAGTTGCTAGCAACTGTTGAACAACAGGTAGAAGAACATTCGTAGAATAGTCCATGCTCTCTCCTGTCCAGCGAGTTGAAAAATCGAAGTCCTCACCTGTGTATTGGTACTCAGGTATTTTTATCTCAAAACTATCTAAATACCATTGAGCCAACAAGTTAGACATTTCATAGGTGGTTTCCAATTGATCTTCTTGAGCATACTCTGCATAATAGGATGGGTAACGGTCAGTTCTCCAATTGAATAAATCTTTAAATTTCATATCGCGTCGTATGTGAAGTTCCCGATGGAGATCAGACAGAGGAATATTCGTTTTGATTGAGTTGATAATTAAACTTTTCATTGAATTGAGTTTATCAATCGTGTCTTGGCGGGTATGCCTAGGAGGTGATATCGTCGCAAATACCGTTTCTTCGGCGCCAATGGATGGTGTATCTTCAGCTTGTAAATATTCGATAGTAGAGGTTTCTATTTCAGTTGATAAGCTCTGAGATCTTGTGGCTTGTTGGTCGGCAGAATTTATGGGAGTCAATCTTTTCAGGAGTTTAACTTTGGATCTTTTCACGCGTTGGATGGATTTGTTACGATATATTTTGACTGTATTACGATTTAATTTAGCAATTCTATAAGGACCAAGCCATTTATCATGAAATTTCCCTCCTTTCTTCTTTTGGTAGACATTTTCAATGAGGACTTCGTCTGTTTTATCCAGATTATTGAAGGTGATCGGGTTAAGTTTCTTGTCATGGCGTCTCTTCATCAACTCCTTTGAGCGCGTTAGAAGTTCGCCAGCTACAACATGATCGTTAGCTTGTGCAGCTTGCATGGACTGAATTAGTTCCGTTGTTGTATCTTCACGTGTGTCATTCCCCAGAGACTGTGATTCTTCAATAGCCACATCAGGATATAGCATTGCAAGATTTTCTGCCTCTGTTGGTAAGCGAGGTTTACGTGACCCATGCATCAATTCAAATGCTGAGAATCCTGTAGTATCTCGGGGTCTTATGTTAAGAGAAAAGGTGATTTCGTCAAGATAATGAGCCCAATTTTCATTCTTTTCATCCAACGATTTCACTAGGCATCTTTTGACTGCTTTGTGGGCAGATTCAACTAACCCATTGGTTTGAGGGTGGTATGGGGCTGAGAAGATTAGCTTACAATCATAAGCATCATGCAGGGCTTTGGAAATTTTGTTTGTAAACTCAGTCCCATTATCACAAATAATTTGTACAGGTGCTCCCTGTCGACAGTAAATGGAGAATATTCCTTTTGCTACCTCTTTCGCTTCCTTAGATCTAAGTGGGCGAGTTTCTATCCACTTAGTAAAGTGGTCCATCATAGTTAATATATATTTGTACCCTTCGGAATTGACAAGTGGGCCAGTAAGGTCCATTCCTACACGAAACCACACCTTAGTAATAACTGGGAGAGGTTGTAGTGGTATACTGGTAGCTTTCAGTGTAGGCTGATTCTTTTGACAGCGAATACAATTGTCCACGTAAAAACGAATTTGCTTTAGCATCCCAGGCCAAAAATACCGGGCTTTCGCGATATTATATGAGTAACGTGCACATTGGTGTCCAACATTATCGTGGATTTCTCTCAGCATACTGGGAATATCATCAGTTTTGATTACAAGAAGTTGCTTGCCTTCAGAGAGCTTAACAAGCTTGTCATTTATAGCAAGATATTTGGAGGCTCTCTTTCGTAAATTCCTCTTCTGATCTTTCGTAAATCCATGGGGGTACGAGTCGGTCATCAAGTATGACAATATGAGTTCATATTCGGAGGGGTCCATTGTTTTGAAGGTAGATGAGAATGTCAATGTAAAGTGTATAGATTTTCTTGCATTTAGTTTCAACATTTTATAGTGAATTTGAATTTGTGACTAGATACATTATGTAACAAATGGTAATCAAAAACTTTATTTTATTTTGATTACTTCATTTTTTTTGAGGTGACAAATTATTGCATCAATTATTACGTAAGTTTGGTACTAATTTGCAATGTTCAAACTTCAAATGTTAATATAACTGTTGAACCAACACTTTATTTGTGCTATTAGTGGAATGTTGTAACTTGTACGCAACTCATTTGTATTACAAATGAATTTCATGAACTTTCTGGAATTAAATCTGTCAGAAGGAAATAGAAATGTCATAGTTTGATTAATGTAAGTTTTTTCGTATGTACAGTACAACTGTTATGTCAAAACATAAATAACCTCAGTTATCCGGACTGTAGATTATCCGAACTTGTTTGAGTGGTCCCAAAGAGTCTGGATAATCGAGGTTACACTGTATAAGCAACTTTCCTGCGTAAATCACAATGAAGTATTGGTTACTCACTAAAAAATAATTTGTACCATAGCATTCTAATGCTATGGTGGTACATTCAAAATGTAATCTTTTGTTGTATGAAATATAGAGATAACCTATTAGAATATATGTGAAAGTAGAGTGAGAAAAGAAATCAAAGAAATGTACATAAATGTTATAGAAAGGGGGGTCCATAAATGTTATAGAAAGGGGGGTCCATTTCTGCAGGGGGGTCCATTTCTGCCAAGCAAAGTAAGATTTGTCAGAAATGGACCCCCGGTCCAAATCTGCAGGGGGGTCCATTTCTGACAAAACAGTCCCAGAAAGCTAAAAATTTGTTTACAGGGATAATTTTGTACTGCGACAACAATCTATTGGTTTTTAAACAAAATAACAGAATTATGACGTCACAGTTGCGAAAAACAGATATTTTGTACTAGCTTCCCAATTTTGCTCCGATTTGTGGAAAATTCAAAGCATTAGACGTACACTAAAACCATGATAAAAGGACAATCACTGGGTGTGTGTGTGCGTGTGTGTGCGGTGTGTTTGTCCAGAATTAATAGGAAAGACTACGAGTCCTAGAAAGCTGAAAATTGGCATATAGGGGTAATTTTACACGCTGACAACGATTTATTGGCTTTCTAAGCGAAATAACGGAATTATGACGTCATAAACGCACATATTTGGGAATAACTCTTTCAGTTTTTATTCGATTCGCCCACAATTTTAGATGATAACACAACGTACAATGAGACACACGTATTCCGATTTATGGGAATGTGACGTCACTTAGGAACTAATTTGGATTCAGCTCTTACACTTTTGGTTCAATCGACAAATAATTTTGTCACATTATAAAACAGAATGTATTGCATGTCTCTAGAATTTTTTTTAATTTTCACATTTAATCTGAGCCAGGTAATAACAAAAATGTAAACTCGAATTGTTGCATCATTGCACATATTGAGGTTTGATGATTTAATCTTCACCTACATTAATTCCGAAATTGCATACTTGATTGATTATCCAGATTGGCTTCCATCAGTTTATTTCTATTCGTGATGTATTTAGCTTACATCACATAAGCATGCATAATATTACTATCAAATAAATTCAACTATTTGCTTACTATACCTATTTCTTCTGCATAATAAAAGACATTGATGATGAGCGAATTAATAATAATTAAACAATTCACTATGCAGTAAATGGATTAGTAAATAACATATATTAATTAATTAATTATAGCAGCATACTAAATGAGTATGTGTAATTTACAAGTCACAGGTTTAACTTATTAATATGAGTAATATTTGAGGGAGTAAGGCCGCGAAGCGGCCGTTAATTAATTGTGTTGCGTAGTGTCTAATACGAACGAACAAAAGTCGCTTCGCGACTTTTGTGAGAGGGTGATCCGTCGCGAAGCGACCGAGATCGAAGGGCTCGTATTATTAAATCTCGATTGTTGTTTGTTTGTTTGTCCGGATTATATTAAAGTGATGGGGGAATAGAACCCGCATTTATCTATGAGATATAAACTAACTTTCAAATGTTATAATTGGTAAACAAATATTTTGATAGGTGAACAAGTATGCTAAACACGAATTTCGCATTTACAAATTTATAATATGAATATTCAGGGCAGGCGGAAGCAGTTATAAAGTGGTCAGGCCATGCTAGACCGGCCTAACTAGGACGTAAGAGTGGTAAAGCTATTGGCCTGGTCACTTTATAAAAGTGGTCAGGCCATGGCCTGACCGGCCTGACCGCTTCCACCGCCCCTGATATTTATTGTTGTTTACACAAAATAGGTAAACAAATTTATGAAATTCAAAATCAACCCAGAAGTTAGCTCTCAACGGGTATTATTGGTAAACAAGTATGCTGAACACGAATTTCGCATTTACAAATTTATAATATGAATATTTATTGTTGTTGTTTACAAAAATATGTAAACAAATTAATGAAAATTAAATCAACCTAGAAGTTTCCTTTCAACGGATATTATAGGTAAATAAGTATGCTGAACACGAATCAATTGTTTGGTGAGGAGTAAGGCCGCGTAGCGGCCGTTAACTTGAGGTGCGTAGCACCGATCTGTCGCAAAGCGACCGAGACCGAAGGGCTCGTTATTGAATAAAATGAAACTCAAACGTGTATTACTTATATGAGATTAAAAGAATTATGAACTTGTAGGATTTCATACTATATATACAATGATATAACATAAATATATTCCACAATAAATGGTTTAAAAGCATTAGGGGGGTACCATTTCCGTTAAATTTGACGAAAATGGTCCCCTAGGACCAATTTTGTAGGAGGACCATTTTCGTCAAAACAGCGCCCTCTACGAAATAAAATCTGAAAATTTAATTGACCATGTACATTAATGATGCGGACACGTTGGTCACACCAAATCACAAATTTACCTACTCATTATCACATGATGACATCATTACTAAAATTTCACATTGTTAAATTCGACTACGTATTATCAATGTTAGAATAGAAGTACACACCAACCGCGAAGCGCTTGGTGTGTCGTTGTGTTCTGTCGCGAAGCGACGTAGCAAGCGAAGCGCTCTAGTTATCAATTCATTTTCGACCTATCTACTTGGCATATGACTGAAGATTTCAATAATTTTCTGGATTTAGTAACCTTTGGGCCAAACTCAACCCTATGTCGCACCAGTTTACGGTAGTGTAACGTGTCTTACAATTTATTTCCCAGATACCTGAACTGTTCACACTGTGAGCTGGTACTGAGAAACCTAACTTCTTCAGAGAAATCACTTATTCCAGCCAAGTACCGAGCCTCAGGTATCGGGCTGTATCTCCAATACACCGCATATGCAGATTACTATGGAGAAGACCAACTTGGAATAGTTGCTCAAGACAGTTCAGGCGCTTACTCACTAGCTCACGTATTCTCGATATCTATAAGGTTCAGACCTTGTCTTCATAATTCTACTTGTAAGGTACGTGTTGAGATCCGCGAGAAATTATAATTGTGAATTATTACTGTTTGCGAAATAATTTAATTTAATATCTATAAATTAATTAAATGAGACCAACTGTACTAATTATTGATTGAATAGCTGTCAATAGCACCTATTTCCAATAGGGACCAGCTGATGATCCTGAATGCTATGGCATTCAGACAGAGAGTGACTTCACAGATGAGTACACCTGCGAGTGTACTGAAGAATGGGCACTGAGAAGATGCAGCGCGCCCAACACGTGCATATCACAGCCATGCAGATATAATGCCAGCTGCCACATCAAGGAAGACGGGAAGTTCGAGTGTATCTGTGAGCCGGACTGGCCGTGTTCACATTTCAGCAGTCAGTCTCTAACCCCAGCGGAAATAGCAGCTATTGCCATAGCAGTTATCATAGCTGTATTTATAGTGGTGGGCATACTGCTTGTAATTTGTATCTGCCTACTAAAGATGAAGAGGAATAAAGTATATACTACTGAATTAGAGTGAGTGCATATTTTGTGTTGACAATTGTCTCTAGAATTTGAAATAACTGGAATATTTATCTGTCTACTGTTGCTATAACAATAGAGTAGAACTCGGTTATAACTACACCCTCGAGAATGGAAAATCTATATTTCCGATGTGTGTACTAGCCGAGTTTACTCTACATAGAAATACAGAGACTGCTTTTTAAAATTGTTTAAGACAATTATAACCTATTAAGCCGAAGTACGTTATAACTCAAGGTAGGTTATAACTGAGTTCTATTGAAAATATTATAATTAAATATTCTCTTTCCAATAGATGGAAAGCTATGACGAAGCTAACTCTGGAAGGAGAAGAGTTCGAAGTAGAAGAGGTGTGGATATCACCGCTACAGCCGTTAAGCTCTGAATATGCTGTTCCTCTACTGGCTGACTCTATGCTGTAAATGTCCTACTTCTAGCGTATAGAGTAAAATAGCATTGTACGGTGTAGTATATAACTTAATTATTAATTTTTATAGCTTTTGTGTATTTAACATTTTTGAATATTTTTAAGCCTAATTTGAGTTAAATGTTTTATTTCCTTTCTTAAATTAATTTATCTACATTATTCCATTGGACTGAATACTTTGTGGACAAAACAATGAATTAAATTAGGAATTTTAGCAATAAACACTGACATTCAAAACAAAATTGCAGCTGTGCCGACGCGTTTCCCTTTGGTGGTACTATCTTTTTGTGACTACCTGTTTGTTTCTATCTTGAACAAGTTTCGAGATTATGACATTCATTAAATATGCATAATATAACAATTATTTATAGTATATATGTACGTATTATTACATAGTAATTAAGAAATAACAATCTATAAAGCCCACCATACACGATGCAACTGTTGCATGCAACTTTGTTGCATCGTGTATGTTAAAATTTTTCGTTGACTGTTGCACGCAATATTGTTGCATGGAAATTGGACATGTTCAATTTTCTTGCAACATTGTTGCACGAAAATATGGAAATTCAGACATATTTTCAGATTATTTTCGTTTGCATTTTTTCACCTACTCAAAACAATTGAAAAATTCAAATGTTCTTTCTAGTGTACCTATTTAATTTACTACTTACTCTCACTACCCTTAATCAAGTCACCTATGATGCGAACACAAATGTATATATCAGAAATTTGAGCACGGTTTTAAAAACACTGATCGTATTGCTGCATATTCTTTTCCTAGAAATACTACACATCTAAATTATCCAGGATCCGTGAACGACTTTTTGATTTTGATTGAATCTAGAAAATATGGATTAGACACTTTGGGATTGCATATGTACTAACCACTATATTTCTAAGATCCGGGTAAATTCTAGTTATGGGCTTCCTCCGGACGACAGTGCCCGAATAAATGAGGTTTGGATGAATACGTATATAGATATCCAGTTCTAACTAAGAATACCAAAAATGGTAATTATTAATTAATTAATTAATTAACACTGGATAGACGATCCATCCTTACGAGATTTCTATAACCATCATAACCATCAGGGAAGTTATTCACTAAACTACTTGAGCTAGGTGAAATAAATTATCCAATCTTTTTACGAAAACACCGACGGCGAACGAGATTTTATTTGTATTTGTTATTTCCATTTTTAATATTATAATAACATTTATCCTAAGCCAAACAATAAATATAGATATATCCTTAATTTATTTATAAAATTATATGACAATGAATCATTAAATAATTTTTTAAATGCTCTGAAATATAGGGATGAAACGAATATTCGAAATGTAAGGAACGAATATTCGAATAGCCGCTTCGTTTTGATGACTAAGCATTATTAAATCAATTTCAAGACTCAAATTATAGTATAAATAGTTTCTTGTTAATTATTTTGAATTTACTTATCCACCGATCATCGGCGCTTGTAATAAATAACCCTGGCTACTTTCTACCGATGGCGATTTTTATAAACATAAAAAAACAATCGGTAGAAAGTAGCGAGGTTTTTTAATACAAACGCCGATGATCGGTGGATAAGTAAACTCATTATTTATATGGTTATGTACTCGACACAAGTTAGTTATTACTCAGCTAGTTTGGGTAGGAATGTACATATACGATCTCTTCAATAAAAACAAAATATTATCTGTTTCAATCTAATATTCTTTCAATCGATTCGAATGAATATTTGGTATTTTCGTTTCAGCCCTACTAATAATACCAAACTTTTAAAAATTGATACATTAGGTGTACTTTAGTTAATATTTTGCACGATTATGTTCATAATATAATACAGTCAGGTTAGGCGCTAGCGCCTTGGAGCTTAGGCGCTAGCGCCTAGACTTTTTTAATACCTCCTATTTTGTATAATTTAACCGATTACTGTCTGGTTTATTTTTGCAATGTCACCCTATGCCACTGAGGTGTTAGATTGAGATGAAATTAAAATGACAGAAACCTCCTAGGCTGGTACGTATTGTTATAATCCAAATGACATCTCTCTGAAAGTGTGCTCGATTTTAGAGATTGTGAATTAATTGTCAACATTTTCAAATGTTTGCAATGTCACCCTGTGCCACAGGTGTTAGATTGAGATGAAATTAAAATGACAGAAACCTCCTAGGCTGGTATTGATATATTCCAAATGACACCTCTCTATGTGCCCTGGACCCAAAAAGTGTGTCGACCTTTCCGTCACAGTTTTAACAACTATGTGATGTTTTTCCTTTGTTTGTTTAGCATTGTGTATTTCCCCACATATGTAGCAAAACGGATTAGGATCGCTTGGGCATGTTACACATGTACAACCTTGATTATCCGAACTATTCGATTACCGGACGGCGGACACCCCAGGCTGGTCCCAATGTTGTTCCAAAAGTGGTCCAGCATTAAATTATCCGAACTGGAAATCAGCCATTGCTAGTTTGCGCAACAATTTTACAATCAAGAATATGAAAGTCTGCCTCTTATTTAGCAACCACTGTTCATCCTCTGCGCAGGCCAGGGCAGTAGCCAGAAAGGCATGCTAGGTGGGCCAATCAATCCAATGGGCTCATCCCACCCCTGAGTTCCCCGTGCTACTGGCCTAGGCCTACCCTAGACAGGAATTCTGGGGCAAACAATGTAGTATAATTGTTATCATTAAACATTGTTTATCGTAATAAATTCAATTCATTAAGTTGTTCCCTGTGACAACGGCTGAATTCAAAATGTGCAGGAAATATTTCTAAATTCACAAGACAAATTCATTTATCTCAAGCCAATAATATTCCAGTACGTGTGTACTGATTAGTGCTTTCTATTGAATAAAGAATCTCAAAAGAGCTGTATTGTAATATAGTAAGTAGACCAAATGGCAGAATCCTATTGGCTGTTCGAATTGAGTGTGGAATACTCTTCAGTTATGAATTAGATTGATCTTCGGAAGAATTAGGTGATGAAATATATAAATACAGTAATGTAGTAAAAAATAATAAACAATTTGGAAGTTTGCTTTTCTTATTTTCTACTCTTGATTGAAGAAATAAATGTTTTCTGTTCCTCTACGAATCCTGGGCTTCTGCCTTCTAGCTGCCATTTGTACCTACGCACAAACTGATAAGGAAAGCTTAGGTACAGTCATCGGCATCGACCTAGGTACCACATACTCGTGTGTTGGAGTTTATAAAAATGGAAGAGTTGAAATTATCGCAAATGACCAAGGTAAGATTCAATTTTATTGAATTTTCTCTATATTATATTAGAAATTATTCCTTTTAGGTAATCGTATCACTCCGTCCTACGTCGCTTTTACACCAGAAGGGGAGCGGCTAATTGGAGATGCAGCGAAGAATCAACTGACTGCGAATCCGGATAACACAATATTTGATGCCAAGCGACTTATTGGGAGGAGTTGGGACGATCCCTCAGTCCAACACGACAAGAAATACTTCCCTTTTGAGCTGATAGAAAGGAATAACAAGCCACACATTCAAGTCAATATCAAAGATCAAAAGAAAGTATTTGCTGCGGAGGAAATTAGCGCTATGGTGCTGGTGAAGATGAAGGAAACGGCCGAGGCTTATCTCGGACATAAGGTCACTCACGCTGTGGTTACAGTACCGGCCTATTTCAACGATGCTCAGCGACAAGCCACTAAGGATGCTGGTGAGAACTTATGTTCATTTTAAGGCGGAAACGAATATTCGAAATGTAACAAACGAACGTATATTCGAATATTCGTTCGTTTTGATGAGTAGGATTAATACTATTTCCCATCCCATACCAATACTGACTACCGTGTTGCTTCGAATAAGCGCCCCGGCGCTTATTGTTTTAATTGGTCAAATTTACCCTGAAATCTTTTGAAAAATGTGAAAAATCAATGTAACTATACTCCAGTCTTCAACTATTGTGTTTTAAATTTATCATATACGTGCCATACAATTTTTATTGACCCGGCGCTTATTCTAAATAAAACGGTATACGTATATGGATTTAAAGTTTAATTTTTGATTTGGCACATTTGTATTATTAAATGAATACCTCGTTTAATTTCGCATTACAAGTTATATTAACTTCTTTAATAAGCTATAGCCCACCTAGTTGTATTCCCGGTGCGCAGATGCCCAGTCACTGCCCACCCAGTTCGGCCCTAGTTGCTCCCAAGGGCGTAGCCAGGGGGGCGCCTGGGGGCGCCAATGCGCCCCACTTTGTTCCCATGCGCCCCCACTTGGAATTGGGATAGATCGATAGATTCAATATATATGTTTCTGATATATACCTGTATATAGTATAGTATAGCAGTCAACTCCCGTTTTAACCAAGTCGGATATAACGAAGCACCTGCTTATAACGAAGTGATCCAATGGTCCGGAAATCGATTTATCTTATTACAATATTAAAACTTCGGTTACAACGAAATGGATATATCGAAATTCCGCTTATAACGAAGTCATTTAAATCCCATATTGCCTCTAAGCTATTGAATTTACACCGGTTATAACGAACTCCGGGTATAACGAATTCTGCTTATAACGAACTTCGGTTATAACGAAATTCGTTTAAAATATACTCCGGTTACAACTAAATTAAACTTGTAATGAACTCTTTTTAGATCGAACTCCGGTTATAACAAACTCCGCTTCTAACGAAATGAAACTAACGTCCCGAGCACTTCGTTATAATGGGAGCTGATTATATCACACATTTACAATTTGAACTTGTAACCATAAATTTATTGGAAACTTTGCAAGTTACAATTAACGTATCAAATATAAGTGATATAATTTCATAATTATTGTCTCCATTGCCTATTGGTGTGAAGCTCTGATAAATTCTGTGATATGTGGAACAATGTTTGCAATCAAAGAATAACCATTATTATTCTGTGAAATAATAAAATGTGATAAATCCATCAGAGCCTAAAGAACGAGCCCCGGGATGTAAAATATAGTATGTTAAAAAATATAAGAAATGCGCCATCAGTTAATGTTGTGCGCCGGTTGTGCGCCCCCAGTTCAAAAACTCTAGCTACGCCCCTGGTTGCTCCTATGATATTATATAATGCACCTGATAACGAAAATCGACTATTGTTTAATATTTACATGACTTTTTGTTAAAGTGACATAAAGTGAACTCATGTTATACTGAAGTCTAAGGGACCCTTGGTTTATATCGATATAATCGTACTTTATCCATCTGGGCAATATATTATATATATATACAGTCAACTCTCTTTATAACGAAGTGCTTGGGACCTGTAAATTCCTTCGTTATATCCGGATATTCGTTATACGCGGATAATCATTAAAATGCATTTAGTGCTCTGGGGGAAAATCTCAATTTCGTTATAAGCGGTTATTTCGTTATATCCAACTTCGTTATAACGGGAGTTTATTGTACAGACACTCGATTTAGAATCTATTCACTTGTTTCATGTACTGATATTAATGATTTTTCATTTATTTTTGTATCATTTTGGTTAATATCAATTTATATATGTACTTTCCAGGTGTGATCGCTGGTCTTAACGTAATTCGAATTATAAACGAACCTACCGCTGCTGCAATAGCTTATGGACTCGAGAAAAGAGAAGCTGAGAAGAACATTCTTGTGTTTGACTTGGGCGGTGGCACATTCGACGTGAGTCTCCTAACCATTGACGTGGGAGTCTTTGAAGTGATCGCTACTAATGGAGACACTCACTTGGGAGGAGAGGACTTCGACCAAAGAGTTATGGATCATTTCATTAAACTTTTTAAGAAAAATACTAACAGAGACATCAGGGGAAATAACAGAGCCACACAAAAGCTACGGAGAGAGGTACTTAACTTAATAGCTAAACTAGTTTACTGGTTAATATACGTGTTATATCAGATTATAGCTAATGGGAAATTCATTATTGCATGTCTGATCTTAATCCACGGTTAACAGGTAATTACATTAAAAATACTCAATTTCCGCGAATAATTGCTCTAAAATAAGTTGTAATCTAACTTATTTTGTATGTCTTATTGGTTTTATCATTTGTGAGAGATCAAACCCCATAATAGCCTCTCTATAATATAAAGGCAAGTTTTAAAAGAAAAATTTTGATTTTAAAGGAAAAGCTGAGAAATAAAATTGTCCTTGGTTACCTTTAAGTTCAGTTCCATAAAAGTATTCTCTCTAGGTATAGCCCCTCCCTAAGGGGCGCTGGAAATTACTAATCTAAAATACGTTCCTGTTAACCGGTTACTCAAATGTATATCTATATATTGTCCTCACTCTGAATGAAATTATTGATCAAACAAATGTATGTATTTATTTAAGGGAATCCTTATATAGAGCTGAGCTTTGTAGAGTTCAGATTTTTTCCCATACTAAAAGCCCAGGCTTACTTTCTAAAGGTCAATTTCAAACTCTGGAAAAAACTGACCTTTCTCAGTGCCTAAATACACATAGTGAAAAACTGAACTCTACTAGAGCTGAGCTCTATATAAGTAATCTCTTTATTTAATAATTAATATGCTTTAATTGAGTTCCTTTTCTTTTTAAGGTTGAAAAAGCAAAACGTGCCCTTTCAACTCAGCACCAAGCTAGAATTGAGATTGAGTCTCTTTTTGATGGAGAAGATTTCTCCGAAACGCTGACTAGAGCTCGATTTGAAGAACTGAATGCCGATCTGTTCCGTTCCACTATGAAGCCAGTGCAGCAAGTTCTGGACGACTCGGATATCGAACTGAAAGATGTACACGAGGTCGTGCTTGTGGGGGGCTCCACGCGCATTCCTAAGATACAACAGCTGGTCAAGGACTTCTTCAATGGAAAGGTGAGTTAATTGCGATATGTAGACTGTAATAACATACTTGCATATATAGAATATAGCATTGAATCTGCCCCTGGTAATATATTTACTCAAACTTGTACAGTTAATTAGGATTGAACACGTATAAATTAATTAATAACTAATTACTCATTAGAAACAATTGCCTTGCATCAATCTATAATTATCCATATTCCAGGAACCATCGAGAGGTATCAACCCTGACGAAGCCGTGGCCTACGGAGCCGCGGTGCAGGCTGGAATTCTCTCCGGAGCAGTCGATAAGCAGGAAGTCGTTCTGCTCGATGTCAATCCGCTAACTCTCGGTATTGAGACTGTGGGTGGAGTGATGACTAAGTTGATTGAGAGAAACTCTGTTATTCCCACTAAGAAATCCCAAATATTCTCTACCGCTGCAGACAACCAGCCTACGGTGACTATCCAGGTGAGTGTACGCAGTTATTTGCTGCAATAACTTGTTTCAATAGCAAATGTTACAATAGCTATTGATTGAACATATTTATAGGTGTTTGAGGGAGAGAGGCCAATGACTAAGGACAACCATTTGTTAGGAAAGTTTGACTTGAATGGCATCCCTCCTGCCCCAAGAGGTGTTCCCCAGGTGGAGGTTACGTTTGAAATCGATACAAATGGAATAATGAAAGTGACAGCTGAGGACAAAGGATCTCACAGCAAAGAAACAATTACTATAACGAATGACCAGGACAGACTCACTCCAGAGGACATTGAGAAGATGATAATGGACTCTGAAGTATTTGCTGAAGAAGACAAGAAGGTAACTAACCTAGTACCATCAACCATGTGCTATTAATATAGTAGCTTAATTTATCCATGGTTAGAATTATAGTCATGAAATAGGTTTCCTTTAAAACAATGTTTTTGTATTACAGTGGTGTTCGCCTATTAGAATTGCTTTAATTGCAATATTATATTATTTTCTACTAGCAAGTTATTTTCAACACACAAGCGAGCATCTAATGTTAGTCTTTTCGCCTAATAGGAAGTTTTCCTATTAATAAACAAATTTCATGCAAAATGATACTTGTTATTACGCGAACACTACTATACATATTACGCAGTCAATGCAGTATCCTATACCTAAGCATAGCTTTAACAATTCGTATAAGCGTATTGTGCGACCTGTATCCACTGTCATTTATCTTCAGGTTTTATGTTATACGAGATTATAGGAAACTAGAGTTAACAACGTGAAGTTTAACTTAGTAGTCAATTTTTAATTAATTCAAATCAAATGCCAATTAATTAATACTTAATTATCTCAGAATACACTTGACATAGATCTAAGCGGATTATTTGAATACTATTTGTATTTAATACTTAATTAAGTTCATTTCAACTTCTCTCTTTATCTGGGCTACACTTATATAGGTTAAAGAGCGCGTGGAAGCGAGGAATGAATTGGAAAGTATAACTTATTCTATGAAGAACCAAGTTAACGATAACGAGAAACTGGGTAGCAAACTAACTGAAGAGGAGAAAGAAACTATTCTGAATGTAGTCGAGGAAAAGATAAAGTTTTTGGACGATAATCCAAAAGCCGAGACTGTGGAACTGAAACAACAAAAGAAAGAATTGGAAGATATTACAAATCCAATTATTTCTAAGCTCTACCAACAAGAAGGAGGCCAACAACCACCTCCTGATTATGAAGAACCCCGTGATGAGTTTTAGCTGTTGAAACATTTCCTGTCCCTAGGGATTCACTCTGTAGTTTCTGATAATCCTTGTAATATTTCTAGAAACAATTTTCTCATTGCTTTGATTAGACTAATTACTTGCTTACTTAATTATATTCATTGTTGAGCTTATCTAGAAATACATCAATTAATTGGTGCAACATTATAATGGGCGGCATTCTGAATAGATGTTGCAGCGTATATACAAGATTAGCGTGCATGCATGCACGCTAGTGTATATGCACGAAAATGATAATATTCACTGTCGCGCATATACAGTGTATACGCACGACAAAGTTGATTTTTTATAGTGGTTGTTCATTAATTCATTGTACACCCCAATGTTTTCAGGCATAACACATTTTGTCTAAAATACCGTATTAATTCGAATAGTAACCTAGGCGATTATTAAATTTCGGGGAGGGCGATTATTTGAATAGGGGCTACTATTGGAATACATACGGTATGCTACTATAATTAAAGATTGAAAGATTTACTAATGAACAAGTACGAAAAACACCTGGTTTTCCCTATTTTAGAATTATCAGGTTCCACCCGAAATAGTCTTAGTGAACAATTAAAAGTTCGCACGTAGATGGCTTAATTTAGAACTGGATGACAAATTAAGTGTACAATGAATTAATGAACAACCACTATTAAAAAATCAACTTTGTCGTGCGTATACACTAGTATATATGCACGACAGTGAATATTATAATTTTCGTGCATATACACTAGCGTACATGCATGCACGCTAATCTTGCATATACGCTGCAACATCCACCAAAAAAAGAATTTTAATATGTCTCATATCTTTCCATAACATATTTATACAATAAATTCATACTCACTGGTTGCAAAATACATTTCCTATGCACAAACTTGGCCCAAAATCATCGTATTCAGCTTTAGAAATACATATTTTATTGAAGTCAGTCATAGAAGCTAGAATGGATCCCCTATCCATGTACTGTACTTCCTTTCAGGAGATATAGCGTTAATTCCAGGGTTGCCGTGGGTATGGAAATTCCCATACCCATGGAAATGGGAATCAGATACCCCCTGTGGGGATTTCCATATGGGACTTCCGATGGATCTCCATATGGGACTTCCTGGATCCCCATAGGAGACCTTTATGGATATCAATACAACAGATACAAGGCCATTACACCAGTTACGGCATTTTCACTACAACTTTTCTGAATTGTTATCGCAGCCTATTTGTATGTGTGAATAGTTGCAAATGGCGTACCAATGTTGCGACTGGAATGGCCATCAAATAGGGTTGCCGACCCTCCCAGAATCAGACAGTCTCCCGGAAATCAGCACATCCAATCCGAGAGCTTTTGATACTCTTAAAATGTTATACAGGTAAACCTCCCAAAGCGGCACCCATCGGGAGAATGATTTTGTGCCGCTTTGGGAGGTTGCTCGTAAGGTAAAACTCCCATAGCGGCACCCATCGGGAGAATGATTTTGTGCCGCTTCTCGGAGGTGCCGCTTTGGGAGGTTTACCTGTAATTATATAGTTGATATCAAAATTCTTGGATAGTGCAAATCTGATTTTTGGCATATATGGGAACAGAGCTGCAAATGGGTCAGTGACCCATGGGTCACGTTTTTGGGATGGGTCAATGGGTCATGGATCACACGCCGCGCCATGGGT
The DNA here is from genome assembly GCA_028753945.1 of Hexactinellida sp. DTS-2022. NCBI lineage: Eukaryota > Metazoa > Porifera > Hexactinellida > Hexactinellida sp. DTS-2022. The sequence goes on along the minus strand of JAPNXP010000011.1, from coordinate 3,483,801 downwards.
CATGACCCATCAATACTTTGATTAATTAATATTAATTATCTAGACGTAATAGAGCTAATAGAGATCATCAGAGAGCGAGAGGCATTCTAATGCCTTTATAGTAACGTCTCAACGTAATTCAATGTTACCAGAGACCATCGAAGCCGTATCTGTAGTGCTAGAAGGTTATATAAACAACTTGATATCATGATTGTGTGAGACTAAATTATATTTACATTATAGTCACTTCTAAGTTCAAATATTGGATATATAATTGGTCAGATAATACATGAATGGGTCATTGACCCATGGGTCAGTGGGTCACACCTTCGATGGGTCACATGGGTCATGGGTCACTGCTCGTGACCCATTTGCAGCTCTGTATGGGAAAATTTTGCCACCCGACAACAAGTTGAGGTTTCCACCCGAAATTTCTCACACCTCGAAAAGTTATGATGTCATTGTTACATTTCTAGAAGCATGAAAATTCACTTAATCGCACATAATTCGCGCCCACTTAGAGAAAAAATCTGAAAATTTAATAGAACATGCACATTTATAATGCGGATACGTTGGTCACACCAGATTGCCAATAAGCTTACCCATTATCGCAGGATGACGTAGTCTTTAAAATTTCACATTGTTAAATTTGACTATTTTGCTTTAAACCACACACCAACCGCGATGCGGGTGGTGTGTGGTTGTGTTTTGCCGCGAAGCGACCTAGCAAGCGAAGCGCGCTAGTACTACAATAAAGCATAGTGTTAACTATGTAGACAAGTATATAAAATCCAAAATTGCAGCCTGTGCCGACGTATTTCCCTTTGGTGGCACTATCTTTTGTTACTGCCTACTGGTTGGGTAATTGATAGTGCCTCCAAAGAAAATGCAATCTGCACAGGCTGCAATTAATGCTGCTGTGAAAAACTATACTCATTATCAACTTAGTGATCAACTAGATATTTTGGAAAATTTGCCTCCGGTGCATTTATGCAAAGCAGCATTGGAGATTATGGCTGATGTGAAAAAAATTCTGCATAAATTGAAGGTTAACGACCCAACTGCACATCTATCATTTTTGTTCAGAAAAGAAATGGGTTTCGATAACACGCTTAGTCTTTCTAAGAAAACCGCAGCGCATTTGAGATATATAATGGAGAATAAATTGTGGGCTTATTGTGGAAGCGCGTTCTCAAAGGCAGCTGCTTTTCTCACTGGTATAAATTTTCGATGTAAGATTAGAGGTTTAATTGATTCTATAGAAAGGATGCAAACTTTCAAGAGAAAACATAACTTCATTTAAGCAAAGCTGTCTGAAAGAGGCTAGCGATTTTGATTCAGTAGTCAGGAATGAGATATAAATTATAATAAGTTGTCTATCCGAAATACCTGATGTCAAATCAAAAACAATAAATTCAATAAAATTGGGAAAACCCCAATCTGTAGATTCATTCGACACCTATTTGATTCAAATGATTACCCTCCTAATACAAATGAAAATGGGAGCGATACGGGTGTCCTATTGTGTGCAGAATTTAAACGGTTTGAACTTCAGCGTCGTCCTGGCCATACAAGCCAGCGGGGAATCCCCGCTGGGCCCCCCTTGGTGATTCCAATTTGGGCTCCTAGTTTGATAAGGGCCCCCTTGGGGGCCCTTATCAAGCTATTCTATTAGTACAAAAGCACGGAAAGTTCCCCGATGGGCCCCCCCGGCCAGGACGCCCCTGCGTCCCACACTAGATTTACAATAATTCTGGAAAGCTACTGATTTTATTCTATTACGGCGTGCGGAAATAATTTTGTTAAGTGTTCCTGCATCTTTTGCAACTATTGAGCGTATATTTAGTGATCTGGACTTATTTTAACCAAGCTACGTCGACGTTTAGACCCAGGAAAGTTAACCGCCCTGGTTTACATAAAGTATGCATCGAAATATATTGAACTCTACACTTCAATTTGCTCTAGTAGTAACTCACCAGAAAGAGCCATTTTGGTTACCAGTATGGATGTACTTGATGGCACTGCGATAGAGATTCAAGATGATGATGATCAATAGTTAATGGATGCGCTGATCACTTCCTTGATCACCTCCTTAAGTCTATTGTAGTGAATAGTATTATCATCGGATTACGATTTATTATCTTGGGTATGTAATGTTTCATCAATTTCTATAATATATAGTATTGGGAAATGCTGATAAATCAATAATATTAAAACTCGATTGTTGTGGGCAGGGGCGGCCTACCCGGTACGGCTGGTCCGGCCGGTCCGGCGTCGCCGTACCACTTTCAGGATGGCCAGCTTAGCTGTACCACCTCTATCTGTTCGAAATTATACAATTTATTGATAATTAATGATTTATATACCCATAAAACTGTACACATTGTAGACAGGTTGTAAGTAGATATTCCCGCCGTAACACTTCACTAGAGGTGAAACAAATATACCGTATATACGAATGGGAATGAAAATTCCCTTCCCACGACAACCTTATTATCTACACTATACTTACCAACACAACTTCCCTGCTGAACCCTGACAACTTGGCAACATCTTCAACCAGAACTCTTTTAAAACAAACTAAAATAATATCAATAAAAATATAAACTTAATGTTTATGTGATAGTCCTTTATTTGCAGAATACACAACTTCTTCACTATATCTGTATCTTAGTTGGGTTTTATATGATTGAAGATAGCAAAAGATATTATCAGTACTAGTCAAACTGAAATATATCTAAACTATTATTAAAACTCGATTGTTGTGTGTTTGTTTGTTTGTTTGTTTATTTGTCCGGATTGCATTAAAGATATGGGGGGAAAGGAAACAACATTTATAATTGAGTAAAGACTACTTCCAAATGTTTATAATAGGTAAACAAGTATGTTGAATTCGAATTTCGCATCTACAAATTTATAATGTGAATATTTATTGTTGTTGTTTACCAAAAATAGGTGAACAAATTAATGGAAATTCCAAAATGAACATAGAGACGAACTTCCAAATGTTAGAAAAGGTAAACAAGACGTATGCTGAGTAGCAGTTGAGTTATCCGTCGCGAAGCGACCGAGACCAAAGGGCTCGTTATAAATGCAGAAATGCACTCCAATCTTAAAGTAATACGATTAAAGGGTGATTTGTATCACACCTTAAATAGCCAAATGTAAATATTTCAGTAAAAATTGGGGGTTAAATGAGCAATAATGAGTCATCAGATACCCATTCTAATAATTTAATCTATAATCAAATTTGGCCAGAGTTATTCGGCAAGAAACTTGAAATATTTATTGCACATTTGTATTTTATGTGCTGTTTTATATTAATTGGATTCAAAATGAAGGGTGGATTTCATCATCCTCTGTCAGGACAATTCACTTAAAAATTAATCCAATCACAGGGCCGTAGCCACTGGTCAGGTTGGTCAGATTAACCTGACCACCTTGGTTGATGAATTTTCCCAATATGGTACCACTCGGTCAGGTTGGTCAGATTAACCTAACCACTTTGATTTTGGTGGCTACGGCCCTGAATCATAAGTATAGGTGAATAAAAAAATGCAGGGGGGTCAAATTTTAATGAAACTCAAACATGCTTAAAACGAATAAGAGGGGAGATCACCTTTACTAACAATAACAAAAAGTGTTTGCAGTTAATTTGTCTGCGAAGTAGTACAGTTGAAGAAGGACCGTGGTATTAATACTGGGACTGTCATGAAAAATTTGTTCCGAACCAATTTTGGCGAGAAAAGTATTCGGTCAGACCAGTTTTGGCCGGCCAAATTTGGTCCCGGACCAGTTGACTCGGAACAATTTTGGCGCAACAGGACTCACTAGACTATAGTATAATTAAAAGTAGGATATTAGCAATAGTTTTAACGTTTTGTCTCAACAATTTATAAAAAGTTAAGTCAAAAGATAGAATTATTTGTTAAGATGACGACATTAGAACCGGTGAAGCAATTATATCTAACTGGAGCCGTATAGCTTATCTGGTTTGAAAATATATATCTTGCCTTCAGAAATTCGATATTTTTATAACTAATGCGTAGGATTTTATCATTTAAGAAAGGTTGAATAAATGCATAAATAGGATTTTGAATCAATGGTTACGACGTATTAATTAATTAACACAAATCACATAGGCGTTTCAGAGTGCGACATATTACGCACATTATCATAATGACTGAACAAAAATCAGGAGGTCGACAGAAAGATTCTTTCTTCAAATTTAAACAAATGAATACTAAAAATAATAGGTGATTAATATTTAATCGGGGTTCTTTAGCAGATATTTGTCTCGACTCTCGATACAAATCAGTACCTTTGGCATGTCAGTAGTCCCTGAGGCGTTTACAAGATTACAGCATTGTCCAGGTCTCTGCAGAGACCTAAATTATAGCCTTCTTCTGTCTTAACTTTCAATTGGATATACAAAATATTACAGATACTGAGATACAAGAATTGAGATTATAGAAGGGTAGATGGATTTTGTGCTATAAATGTATCTGACGTTGTCCTACATATCAATTTTTGGAATTTCTCCTACACATAACATTGGATTTAATTAAACAATAAGGAATACAATAATGTGAATGAACATCAATACAAATGATGAAAACAAATAATGATAAAATAGTAGAATGATAATTATTGAAAATCCTTAGAATTCCATTTTTATTGCAACAAATTGTACAATCTGCTCGCCTGTATCCAACTCCCTCGAACTTCTATACACCAATAGTGACAAGAGACTTGGCTACACGCATACTGTTCATACAATTCTATAAAGCTAAGTGACTCCCATTTGACATCTCGTTCACATTTAGTATTTTGTTACACCCGAATTTGGAACAACTCTCTTTGAACAGGTTAGGGACGGGGCGAAGAGGGAGAGCACTTAACCCCCTTTTCCGATCTGAAGGAAATATTTGAATTTATAGAAAAATAAAACTGAATAATAATTAAGTCTCAATCCTTTGGATTACCTTTACTTCTCTTTCTTCGTCTGGTTCTGTGACCCAATTCTTAACTTGTGACATCCTATACAGAATGCGAATAATATTTCTTGTTAGCTACGATTATATCAATTCCGAATGTAAATCTCAGAAAAATACCAAATGTAAATTTGAGTAGTTGTATATAATTACGTACAATAAATTTTCGTTCATATGGGACCGTAGAAATGTGTTCATATTATCTGGAGTCACATGCATGCATTTGTATAAGCTGGGGGAATTAAACCCTTCGTATTAACGAGAGTCTACTGTAGCTAGTCTATTTGAAATAATTCTCTTAACCCAGTTCGATCTATTATAAAATCACAACAAAGGAGGAATGTTGAAATTTTCAATATTTCCTTTGTTGTGTGGTTGTATTTTTTTAGGGGTTCAATAGCACAGCACGTTCTACGTATAAATAGTTATAGTACAATAATTCAAGTGAGAGAATTCCGATTATCCCATATCGACAGGTAATTAGTACAAACTGTTACGCTCTTCAATAGGGAATATACTGGACTGTAGATCAGGTCTAGGCTGCTTCATTGGTGAAACACGCTTCATTGCTTCTTTCGCGTATAACGTATTGTGTAGACCCGCGGTTCTTAGCGCCATTTCCAGACGAATTCTCGGGTCAGAAGTCACCACATCAGAGGTGAATGTGTCTACTTTAAATAGAGGTGTTTCTAAATCCTGATTTTGTTTGGAGTAATCAATTTTCGCGTTGTAAGCTTTTGTGTGAATATAAATACGCTTGGGATCGCATGCTACTTGATCAGAAATTTTTTGCGTTATTAGTTGCTGTAATTCTTGTTTTCGTAAATTAAATTCTGTATACTCAAATTCTTTCATTTTGCGAGCTTCCATTTTATTTTCCAAACATGATCGTCTTTTGTCAACTTTTTCTCTGTCTCTTTGAATTTGATTGGCCACTTCTTTCTTAGTACGTTCTAGCTGAATTAGAATTTCTGCTCTCTCCTGTTCCTCACGAATTCTCCTTTCTTTCTGAAATAACAGCACTCTTTCCTTCTTTTCTTTCGTTTCCTTTAACTTTTCTGTCTCCTCTTCCCTCCGTCTCGTCTCCATCTCCTCAGAATCTTTCAGGGCCAGCTCATTCTCCATCCTTAGGATATCCAATCTCTTCACTTTCCAATCTCGGAGCTTTGTTAAGAACTCAAGATGTTCTTTTTTGCGTTTTTCTTTTGCTAAGTTCTCTTCTTGGCCTTCTTGATAGGATGTCCATGCTTCTTGATTGTGTAATATAGTTTTAGCAATAAACTGAGTTTTGCTGTTGAAAAACGATTTAATTAATAGTTTTTTCTGGTGCTCATAAGCTTCTAGACTGAAATGCCAAGTCGATAAATTCCCCAATTCAAATTTGCAGGTTGATGCGAATTCCTTTTCCAGTCTGTCCAAAAGTAGCCTCCTCCTGTTAGCGATTGAACGATCAACATATTGGTTCATGACAAATTTAGCCTTTTCCATATCGTAATAGGAAAGTGGGAAATCTTTATTTTTTTGTGAGCCATATTTATTCTCCAAATGTTGGAATTTATTAAGGTAGCTATTTAGGATGTCTTGATATTCTTGTGTTATCTCAAGCATGGAAAACTCACTCGGCCAATCTAAAATTATAATCTCTCTGGGAATAGTTTGCAGTTCATTAAGAGAAATACAACTGGAATAGTCACCAATCAAATGGTATTTATCGCAAATATCTTCAACAAATTCCATATCCTTTTCAAACTCTTCATTTAGTAGATTCAATATCTGAGTACTTTGAGTGTTTACTCGTGAAATCTCTTCCTTCATGGCAGAAGAATGATCGTTGTTAAATGCTTTTTGACACTTGGCATGTTCACTAACTGATAATTTTATATCTTTGCTTAATTGTTTCACTGGATCTATTATGCCATCCATAAACGCATTGTATTCTCCCTTTAACACCTCTTCGTTTGACTTTATATTCTGTACAAACGGCTTGTAAACCTCTAAGTCTCTCTCCAAAAGCAAGAAATAAAATTGTTCTAAATCAATTTCAAACTTCGTAAATTCTTTTAACAACAGTTTCGCTTGATTCTCCCAAATCTCAAAATGTTGACTGTCCAATCTCTTCTCTTTTAATGCACTATTTATTCTCCTAATTCCTTTTATTTTACCCAATGAATGAGCCCCTTCTTTCCTTGCATTACTTATCCCTTGTTTTATCGCTGAATAATCTACTTGTCTTCCTTTTGCTAAAGAAATATATTTTTCTGTGTTAGGCCTGCAACCAATTCCCACAGTGCTTGTAAGTATATTTTTACGTAAAAGCTCTTCAATTGATCCCCCAGACATCCGTAGTCAACCAACTCAGCTGGCTTTAATTATACAGAATGCTAAACTACTGAGAATCCATAGGGGACCTTTATAAACTAAAATCACAAAGTTTTGACAGGCATTGTGATTATTAATTAACAAGATTCTATTATAGCATCGAAAAGCATATTTAGTGGAAAATATTAAATTTTTTAACAAATATACTAAATACAGTGCTACATCCATTAACTGAACTCTTTGATTATCGGAACAATTCAAGCTGGTCCCAATGTTGTTGCATAAATAGTTCCGAACTTGTTTGACCGGTCCCAACGAGTTCAAATAGTCAGACTTACACTGCACGTAACAACTTAAATACAGTCGACTCCGCTTAATAGAGCCACCGGTTAATATATTTTCCCGCTTAATGGGGTCAAAATTTCGCAGGATTTATAGGGCGCGGGCGGGATGACAGTTTGGCTTGAAATATTTCGGTTAATAGATTTCACCGCTTAATCGGGTCAAAGTAACCTGGTCCCGAGGTGACTCTATTAAGTGGATTCGACTCAGGGGTTTATCTAGGTGCCTGGCCGGCGGACAGGCATCAGTTGTGGTCAAAAAGTGCGTGATTTTCGAATCAATTTATGTGCCGGGTTGGCACTTAATTAGGTGCCGGGTGTATTGGCAGATTTTCTGGTCGAGAAATGCATGGATAAACAACTGTTTGTGCACCGTAGCAATTTAGCTCCTTAAAATAATGCCGCATCATTGAATTGTACTGATTATGTATTATGGCTAATACCTCTAGGGTGCCGGAAAATTATACCTCCATAATAAAGTGCCAGCCACGAAAATTCTAGATAAACCCCTGAGTCGACTATAAATATATCTCTAAATATCAATTTTCGAAGTGAACAGTTTTAAGATTTGAGGCGTCCACATAGATGTAATAAAAATAATAATAAGTTTAGAAGTACATTAATTGCAAATGGAAACAAATAGTACTTAAGTTATAGGTGTGTGGTAATACCCTGATCCTGAAAACAGCCTTGGTTATAAACAGCAATAAGCGATCATGAAACTTCATTCTGGTGGTAGAAAATTGGATGCACGATATGTTGTACCAAATTTAATTAAACTACGTATGTTATTACTTGCTGTACCGTATTTACTCGAATAGTAGCCTAGGCGACTATTGATTTTTATCCATCTGCATGCAGAGCGGCTATTATTTCAGTTAAGCTAATATTGCTATTCAAGGAAACAAGTTAAATACCATTAATTAACCTGTTAACCAACTCCCCTCAAGTGCTTATACGTATGGTGTTGTATAATATTCATTCCAGGATTTTTCCTAGTTCCTAACTTAGATGTAGGTATATTTAGCAAATATTCGCGATTATTAATTTCAATCTCTTAAGGGGGTGATTGTTCAGGGTAGGCTACTATTCGAGTAAATATGGAATCTTAACTGTCGATAACCACTGCAGGGTTGCCGTGGGTATGGGAATCCCATGGGAATTCCCATATGGGTTTGGAATGGGAAATTTTTAGCCAATGGGAAGCCTATGGGAATGGGATGGGAATGAAAATGAAAATTCCCTTCCCACGGTAACCCTGTATTTTAACCAGCCCGATTCTATAGTCAATATTTCCTCCGAGGGACTTAGGTAAATATTTGTACTAGTGTTTATGTTATGTTGCTGTTTCACACCCCCCCGTATATGGTATTAGCTTCAATATATCGTAAATTCGTAATCGGTTTGAATCTACTTTTGGTGAATAGGAAGTCATAAATAAGGTATAAGCAGTAATAAGTTAATAACTGCCTATTAACTATCTATGGTCACTTAGTTAAGAACTTTCTCACAACTCCATATAAAGTCAAGTTTATATTCACGGATTTCACGAGAAAAACATTTATTCAGTTAATACAACGACACTTCTATAATAGATAATATATGTTCTTGAAGTTCTTTCCCGGTTGAAGAGAACACATCGTTGCTCCAGCAGAGTTGCCGTGGGTATGGGAATCCCCATGGGGATCCCCATACCCATGGGAATGGGATGGGAATGGGAATCAGATTTTCTCCTGTGGGGATCCCCATGGGGATCCCCATAGGAATCCTGTGGGAATCCCCATAGGAATCTTGTGGGAATCCCCATGGGATATTCGAATATGGTTTCATTAGGTCATCCTTAATTAATATAGGCATTACTATTGATACGAATCTCCTCTAGTAATTAAATTCGTTCTTATGTATATATTATACTCCCCTATTCAGTTTGAATAACCCATGAGGATTCCTTATGGGGATTCCCATGGGGATTCCCACAGGATTCCTATGGGAATGGGATGGGAATGGGAACGGAAATTCCATTCCCACGGCAACCCTGTGCTCCAGATCACTACTGTGATTGACTTGCCATTTAGTATGAAATTTAACAAGAGTACATATCGCCTTCCAACCTGTACAGTGTAAAAGATCTCCAAATGAAATTATTATATAGACTCGACATGTATTTTGGGGCGATGAAGTTCTTCATTAAACTGATAGCCATGTTAATAATTAATATAAGTGGAATCCCAAGTGGACACTCTCAACCAGGGTTTCAACCAGGCTGGTGCGGCGCGTCTCCAGGCGCGTAATTTTAAAGGAAACATTCTAGGCGCGAAAATCGAGAGATGCGACGTAATACAAATTGACTATTTATATATTTAGGCGTATGTGGACGAGCTCAAACTGTATCTAGACTTGCAGAAAATTTTGGTTCTATGAAAGCATCCTCTCAGCCCTCCTTTCAGTAATTCACATTAAATTTCTAATGCTTATTCATGTTTTATGTTAAAAAACTGCAATTAGCATTTTAAATTATCTTCTAAAGCGTCAGTTGAATAATGGAGCAGTTTTGTGTCTCAAATCTCGTATTTTTCATCAGATATACATAGTTCTCATAAACTGTATGTACAATATGAACATTTCCACTCCTTGCAACCTTGTGGAATCGTATTATATTTCTGCATTTCATGCAATCGCTTCTCCTTGGCTGCAGAGATAACACCATTGGTTAAGTTACTGCCCTGGTACACCCGTGCCCTGCCCAAAAACAAAAGTGGTCAGCTATCAGACAAGTGGCGAATGAAATGCTGAATTTGGTTGTTATTACTATGACGGCGTCAGCAGTGAACAAGTTAACTTTCTTTTTTAAAAATTAAGTGCCCTAGAAGATAGTTGTCAGGGGCTTCAGGGATAGCTAAGATTTCCTTGAGTTTCGAATAAGAAACAACACAATTAAAAGATTCCTAAATTTTCAAGTACGGTAATAGAAAGTTAGTATTTGAGCTCTGATTATGGATGGGATAATCAGTGACAACCGAAAATATATGTTATTACACGTTAGCGAGTAGAGGAGTAGATTGTGTCATGTAGATGGGCAATTATATATGCCCAATTGCCCATCATCCTCAAAAATAATTGCTGCCAGGTTTGTCGTTCTCTGACTTCACATTGCACTGCATACGGTAAATACTGAAATTGAGAAATAATATAGTCGAGATCTGGTCAACATAAGAGAGAAAGTATGCCGTATCCAAAGCCACTGATCAATAACTTGTCAACCATGCGTGAATCTTGTGAGCAATTCAAACTAATGAAGCTGGGAGGGAAAATTGGTAAAACATGTCCATCGGCCTTAAAAGGAAATGTTGTATTGCCTATATTGCATTTGTCATAATTGCTATGCATAAAGCCAATCACATTAAAAGCTAGAATTTACTCAAATTCGGAAGTAAAACACAGGACTAGAAATTAGAAATCTAAAGCTTTTTGAAATTTGTATGCAATTTTGCACCCAAAATCTTACCTTTCTCCTTGCATTGAATGTCATATACAAAAGAGCAAAAAATAAAGACTGATCAAAATACAACCTTGGAATAAATAATAGATGTGCGATGTATAAACTACAAACGAATAAGGAACTTACTTCTTCAATACGAAATAGTATAATTATTAGTAACAAGGGATATAACTTATAAGACAGCTTCGACAGCCTCATTCGTTTCAAGTAGCCTAAACACTGACCCTCTGCAGGCTCTGCTTCGATAATAGATTCAAGTTCGCTTTTGGATGAATAGAGATTACAGATATCAAGAGCCCTTAGTTAGGTAAAGAGAATCTTCAGAAATCTACATTTGAGACAATTCAAACATACAATATAATTTGAAAGAAACACCAAATGTTTCAAATCAATTACACACAATACAGTACTATATGATATCTCCCATCCATGTAACAGTGAGAAACGCAAAATTAGGAGTTGATAGTTCTAGCCTAACTGATTAGGCTATCTATTCACAATAAGGAGTTAAACATTGTGCTACCTTCATTATTAGGTCCCCAACTCTAAAATATATTCAAGCAAATAATGTAGTGGGTTGCCCTAATACCGAACCATATTTGGCTCAAATTTGAATACAACTATGCCCACTGAAACGTAATTACGTATGTGTTTCTTCTTATTATGTTAGCTAACCGAATATTATATGTATGTGTATTCGCCTTTTCTGTTATCTCATTAACGTTAAAATAGTTTTTTTTCAGAACAAGTGATTTTGCGCCTGGGAACGATCACTCGAAATTTTTTTTATTTTATTAAGGATGTGATTGTGAAAAATCTTTCAAACATGTCGTAGAAGGTAACTGGGTGGGTTAGAGCATCTTGCAATTTAGCATCTTTGAGATAATAATTTTTTAGAAAAATAAATTATATTTTTTTATTTTGAATTTTTTTATTTCGCAATTTTCTTGTAGCACGCGATTCATATCAATTCCGAATATATCCAGTTACCTTTATCTTTGGATAAGGAACATTTACTAATTCAGGTATATCGAGAAAAAATGGATTTTACATATCGAAACGTTCTCAGGCGACTATATAGGATTAGTACTGAAAATTTTACATTATAGTTTTTTACATGGTCTTTAGTTTGATTTGTAGAAAGCTTATACTTGCACGATTAACTAGTAATATAGTAGAGCTACTTCTAAAAAATTTTGGGAGCTTCCAGGTCAAAATTCATTTATCCCTTCCCTATACCTTAAATCTCAATTTTCGGTATTCTGTTTTCGATAGGGCAGCAATTCATGAATACTTATATTCATGTCAGGTGGTTAAGACTTGATAAATTTGAAAATCCTAACATGAATGTCTATAATAGTTAAATTAGGTTTTGTTTCAACCTTGATAATTGTCCATGGTAAGGGCGAGACGGTTGAGATTTCGTTAAGAATATAGGAGCCCTTCGATCTCGCTTGTCCATTAATATATATTCTTACTAAATTATTTTAACTTAACAACCTTAAAGTAATATTCTATAGATATACAAAAGTCGTACTCAACATAATTGTTTACATAAAATACCCTATAAAAGCCATTCACAAAGTTCAATTAGAATTTTCATCAATTAGTTTACAAATTTTTGACAACAATAATTATAAATTCCTCATTTTTTACAACAATAATTATTAATAGATTATTTATTGCTCATTGCAGCTTAACTATGTAACCACTGAAACCGAATGGCATGCAGTGGTATATTACTATCGAATTAAATGCATTCATAAAAGCAGTAGTACACATGTAAGTATGTATTTTACTTTTAGCCATTCAATATCCCGTACAATGTTATTCAAACCTTTGTCTTAATACTTCATTAATATCAATGTTAAGGAAAGCTCAATAGAATACAACTAGCTTAGTCTAGCTAGCAATTAATAAGTATTGTAGCCAAATAGAAATTGGTGATAATTTATCTAAGTTCTACAGGAGACCCTGTCGCCTCAGGTCATCATAAGTCTTGCGGGTAATAACATTTCCCAGCGAGTCCTCGTACTCAACATCTCTGTCCGATTCGAACTTAGTATCTTCTCCGAAGGTTTTGACTTTCTCCCAGAGCGCCAGAGCATCCTCAATGTGCGTCACGTTGGCAAAGTGAGCGGTGTTGGGAATGCCGAGTTTCCGCATGCCATAGGCGTGTCTGTACTCCGAGAAGTGTCTCTGGAATGCCTTGGGTCCCTTGTACACCGCCTGTCCACAGATCTCGCAGGTGTAGCTGATGTTTAATCCGTGTAGCTTGTAGAGCCAGTAGGGAATGGGCTTACCGTCCCAGCCCAGCTGTATGTTCTTGGGATTGTATATGATCTCTTCGTCCTCTGACTCGTCGCTGGCCTCAGAACCACTCGAGTCATCTTCCTGCTCGCCGACAGTCCGGGAGAGCTTCCTCTCCACGTTCTCCTTGCTGGCCTCTCTCTGCTCCCACAGCTGCTCTCCGAACCAGTACACCTCGGCCTCCAGAGAGGCCACTTCCTTCTGCAGAGGCGAGTGCTCTCGGGAGTCCCTGCCCTTGGAGAGAATGCGAGTGTCCCATTGTTCCCGCGGGGTGCCCTTGATGCTGAAGAGCCGCTCGGCTCTCTCCTCAATAGTTCCTCCGCACTTGAGGCCTCTCGCCTGCAGCAGAGTCTTCAGAGTGCCCAGCCCCAGCTGCCGCAGCTCCTGGCCGGAAGAGAACTGATTCAGGTCTATGTTTATGCCGATAGGCTTAATCATAGCGCTCCCAGGCACGGTCTCCTTCTCCCACCCCATGAACTGCCCGCGCACCCACTTCTCCTCGAAGCCAACGCGTACTTTCATAACCTCCTTCTCGACACTCAGCAGCGGGCGGATCCGCTCCAGGACGTCGGACAGGTAGCCCCGCAGGGAAGAGAGATACCCGAGGTAAGCAGACGTCTTCAGTTCGCGTTTTATGTCTGCCAGACGGTCGAACGTAGACAGGTAGGCGAGATAGTCCATACGCGGGACTCCCTTGAGACTGCAGAAGAGCCTGTGGCACTCATGGAGGTCCAGGTAGCGACCATAGCCCTCTTCGTCCGAGAAAGAGACCAGCGGAACCACCAGCTCTGGTTCTATCCTCTCCTCTTCCAAACGTGTAAACGTAGCAGACATCGGTTCCTCTATATCATTGGGAAACCGCCTGTGGAAATCCTTTATTTGTTTGAGTCTCCTATAGAACTCAGAAAATTCTTCGTGCGACGAGTGCATGCTAATCTCCTCTCTCCGCATCCCGTCTCTGTCCTCGTAGAGACTATGCAGGCTCTGCGACAGATTGCAAAACCGCTCGGAGAGCATCTTACTGCGATGCTCTGAATTTATTCTGTCTCGGAGTACTGTACAGTTGCTCTGATACTCTCTCTCCACAGTCAGTGCTTGCTCGGTTCGCTCGAGTTCTTCATGCATTCTACGTTGTCTCTCGATAACAGTTTCCATTCTCAACTAATTCTATGTCTATGGTCTCTTCGGACTCTTCCTACTATTGCAATGGATTATAGTCTAAAGCTCATAGTTGCATTATACGTAACGTATAACGTATATATGGTACCATTATACGATAGGTGAACGTATAACGTATAATCGTATAACGTAAATCATCATACGACGTATAACGTATAACGGATTTTAACGTATATATGGCCCATTATACGCTCCCCGAACGTATAACGTATAATCGTATAATGCATCTATGCTAAAGCTACCATGTTTAAATTGGCCGAGAGTAAATTCATGCAGTCTAGCTACACATTTATCACATTCCATTGTGGATTTGATAAAAAAAATCATCACCAATCTCACAACTATGGTTCCTAACCTGCTGTCCACGTCTGAAAAATGGGGTTATGGGTTCAGGACAGATACCGGTATCCGGACTGGGATTACATAAATTATAATGGTAAATTATTATTGATTCATCATAACTACTTTTGATTCATAACAAGTATCTAGGAAGGCATTTCTAAGAATAACTGCACTTTTAAAAATTCAAATTTCAAAATGTAACTAAATATATATAGAATTTCTAAAAATGGCTTCTAATTGACCGTAACATAGTCTAATAGTCTATAATCTTTTGTAGAAGCACTTCCCAACTTCTAACTAGTTGTTGTATAAGATATAGAGTTACTTAGAAACCTATCCAACTTGAGTTAAGAATGAATTTACTTTTTTTTCCTCGATTTTTTTACAGTTTTCGATTCAAAGTCCACATTTCTTCAATTTATTGGGAAATTTCACACAATCTGTTCCCATATTCAATCCCAAATAATAAATTACTCATTCTACTTCCTATTTTTTTATGATATAGTTTTGTTATTGACAGTGCAGTTGAGTTTGTCGCGATAACTCATTACATTTCATCAAAACTAAGCTTCTAAATCAATTTTTATTATTCTTTGAACGAAGCTTTTGAAAATTAAGTGTATATTTAGTTCTAATGTCTCAATAGTCACTTACTAACATTCCAATTCGATTCCAAAGTGTCTTAGTATTCCCCCGCAATATATTAATTCTAGAAAAAACTAGATAATCTCTACTCTTACTCTTACTCTACTCTTAAAATTTCAAGGATATCGGCGAAATGTGTAATTTTTGCCATATATGGAGGTGTTGAAACGTCATATTGTGACACTTATGAATGACAAAATCAAAATTAAGATTGGAGGAGAAATATTAATCTCATTGAGTGTATATTTAGAAAAAAAAAATATTCCGGTGGAATAAATACATTTCGGTAATTTGGCCAGTCCGGACACCGTTAAATTGGCCGAGAGTAAATTCATGCAGTCTAGCTACACATTTATCACATTCCATTGTGGATTTGATAAAAAAAATCATCACCAATCTCACAACTATGGTTCCTAACCTGCTGTCCACGTCTGAAAAATGGGGTTATGGGTTCAGGACAGATACTTATTGATGTTTAATTAATTATTAAAGGTAGTTGTGTAAACCACGAATGTCAATGTATTTTATGATGAAAATATTTCATCGATCTCCAAAAACGATAATACAAATTACACATGGATAATACAATATCCAAAATATCTCTGCTAAAGTAGCGTACACGCTGCAACACACATACTGTCACGAAAATTTTCATGCCCTTGGAAACTTGGTCCGGATTGACCAAAACATTCATGGAAATTTGGTTATTCTGTGGAAAATTGGTTCCTCTGAGGTTTATATCTAACTAGCGCGCTTCGCTTGCTAGGTCGCATCGCGGCATGCCAGAACATAACCACACACCAACCGCTTCGCGGTTGGTGTGTGGTTTATATACTCCTAATATTGATTATAAAGCGTAAATAGGCCTAAATGTTAAATTTAACAATGTGAAATATTTGTGATTACGTCATCATGCGATAATGAGTAAGCATATTGGCAATCTGGTGTGACCAACGTGTCCGCATCATTAATGTCCATGTTCTATTAAATTTTCAGATCTTTTACTCTCAGAGGGCGGAAATTATGTGCGATTAAGTGAATTTTCGAGGTTCTCGAAATGTGACAATGACATCATAACTTTTCGAGGTGTGAGAAATTTTGGGTGGAAACCTCAACTTGTTGGCGGGTGCCAAAAGTTACCCCTATATGCCAAAAATCACATTTGGAAACCGTCCACTTTCTTCAATCAACTCGTAACATACAAACAAATATATATATATATACACACACACACACACACACACATATACAGGTTTGTGTTTTAATAGTACTAGCGCGCTTCGCTTGCTAGGTCGCTTCGCGGCAGAACACAACCACACACCAACCGCTTCGCGGTTGGTGTGTGGTTTATATACTCCTAATATAGATTATAAAGCGTAAATAGGCCTAAATAGTCAAATTTAACAATGTAAAATTTTAGTGATTACGTCATCATGCGATAATGAGTAAGCATATTGGCGATCTGATGTGACCAACGTGTCCGCATCATTAATGTACATGTTCTATTAAATTTTATGATTTTTATCTCCTAGAGGGTTCGAATTATGTGCGATTTAGTGAATTTTCAGGGTTCTAGAAATGAACAATGACGTCATAACTTGTCGAGGTGTGACAAATTTTGAGTGGAAACCTCAACTTGTTGGCGGGTGCCAAAAGTTACCCCTATATGCCAAAAATCACATTTGGAAACCGTCCACTTTCTTCAATCAACTCGGAACATACTGTTTTGACAAAAAGTGTCCGGCTACAAAAACTGTCCGGCCGGACAGTTTTTGTAGCCGGACACTTTTTGTCAAAACAATACAAACAAATATCGTGACCTACGTAGGTCACGCAAATATATATATACTATGTTATATCGATTTTGTCAAATAGTCGATTTTACAAAATCAACATCCAAAATGTCGATTTTACAAAATCAACTAATTAAAAATGTTGATTTTATAAAATCGACATATTTTATTCGTTGATTTTGCAAAATCACCCTGGAATATTTTTTCATTCTAGTAAAAAATTTCATTTTGCTAAAAAAATTCTTCATACAAGTCGGTATATACTTGGATGAAGCGAATTCTGAACAAAATGCAATAAAACCTAGGCTTATCCGAGTAATAAAGCCAAAGTCGTTTAGTTCCGTTGATTCATGTTGATTTTGCAAAATCAACATTTGACAAAATCGACATAACATATATATACACACACATATACAGGTTTGTGTTTTAATAGTACGAGCCCTTCGGTCTCGGTCGCTTCGCGACGGATCACTCTCTCACAAAAGTCGCTTCGCGACTTTTGTTTGTTCGTGTTAGGCACTACGCGATACAATTAACGGCCGCTTCGCGGCCTTTCCCTCCCCAAAAGCAATAATATTATTAATGAGTTCACCTGTGGCTAGTAAATTATACACTATGACTTAATAACCCGTGCCTAAAATTCATTTTGGGTTGTGATTAGTAACTATAATTAGTTTGGGAAATTATGTTATGTAAGTTATTCTTATTGCTCATTAAATATGAATTATTAGTTAATTAATAGCTCAATAATTCTTAAGGGTCGCTCGTTCAGTTATATTAAAAAGTTAGCTTGTTAGCTCAAATAAATTGAGACCTGTGTTGGTAAATTCTACGCAATTAATTTATTTCAGTAAATTGTATTGCAAAGTAATTTACCAACTCTGGATTTAATCTCTGCTTAATAATGGTTTAAAGATGAGAATAAGACCGCTTCGCGGTCTTATTCTCACCATTAAACCATTATTATGCAGAGGTAAATTCAGGGTTGTAAAATATTTGATTTATTAGTAATAAACATTTATACATCTCACCATAAACAATTCATTTTGCAGGAGCTGGGTTAGTGAATTATTTAATTCAATTGATAGCAACAATTAACATAAGAAATATCATCGTTGGGCAGAACCAAAATCCTAGATTACTTAACTTAATTCATTTCTAGTAGAAATCCTAGGTTCCATTGATAGTCTTATTATAGAAGCCAATATAGGTGTAATAAATAAACAATGCATTATAGACTCTAAGCGCATTCTGTTAACAAACGAATCAGATTGATAGTAATATTATGCTTATGTCATTGACGTAAGCTAAATACATCACGAATAGAAATAAACTGATGGAAGCCAAACTGGATTATAATCAAGTATGCAATTTCGGAAATAATGTAGGTGAAGATTAAATCGTCAAACCTCAATATGTGCAATGACGCAGCATTTGTAGGTTACACTTTTGTAAGTGCCTGGCTCAAATTAAATGCGAAAATTACAAAAAATTCTAGAGTCATGCAATACATTCTGTTTTATAATGTGACAAAATTATTTGACGATTGAATCAAAAATGTAATAGCTATATGCAAATTAGTTCCTACGTGACGTCACAATCCCATAAATCGGTATACGTGTGTCTCATTGTATGTTGTGTTATCATCTAAAATTGTGGGCAAATCGAATAAAAACTGAAAGAGTTATTCCCAAATATGTGCGTTTATGACGTCATAATCCCGTTATTTCGCTTAGAAAACCAATAGATCGTTATCAGCGTGTAAAATTACCCCTGTATGCCAATTTTCAGCTTTCTAGGACTCGTAGTCTTTCCTATTAATTCTGGACAAACACACACACAAACACACACTTGCACTTTGCTATACCGTGTTGGTACGATACACTATTTATGGTTGATTAGTGCAGGGACTAATTAATTAACTGTGTCACAATCAGAAGTAAAATGGGAATTCGTGAACTGCTATCAGGTGTAGAAATTTAGTGTACGTCTAATGATTTGAATTTTCTACAGATCGGACCAAAATTGGGAAGCTAGTACAAAATATCTGTTTTTCGAAACTGTGACGTCATAAACGCATTATTTTGTTTCAAAAACCAATAGATCGTTGTCGCAGTACAAAATAACCCCTATATACAAATTTTCAGCTTTCTGGGACTCGTAGTCTTTCCAATCAATTACGGACAAACATCCAAACAAACAAACAAACAAACAAACACACAACAATTCCGCTTTTAATATACAGATAGATGATATTACTTACTAATAATTAATTAGAATAAACTAGATGGAAGATGAATCGTTCTAGTGAATCTGTACTGTTCGGGGGAATAATTTTCACGGGGGAACAGGATCCCCTCTGGCACCGGCACACAGGGGTAGCGCCACTTGGCGAATAGTTTTAAAGTGAAAAAAACAACTCCATATAGCGAAATACGAAAACACAAGAACCATCGAGTAATATGTATTACTGTTTATTATGGTTTCCACGTAAATAGATCAGATAGAATTTATATTGCCTGGACAAGGTCCAAGGATAAAATTATGACAGTCACGGCTTATTAATTACAATTATATAATTCTTGGATTTTCGTCAATGCTAAGTTGGAAGATTTTTCATTGCATTTTGAGGTAATAGATACAAACTCAAATACAGAATTGTTAAGAATAGAATAATACACAAAACATATTAATGGAAGTTCGCTAAAGTTCTATTTGATTTCACTTCGGATAGACTATAAAGTAGTGTAGTATATTAAATATAATGAATAACTGGAAACCTGTCTTTAAGCTGTGTCCGGTGTTCCCAGATTCGGAACAGTGCTGTCTCATCGGGGTGTTATAATGACGTCATCATAATTTAACACGCAAACAATTGATGATTGAGATCAGTGGCGTAGCGAGGGAGGGGCCAGCCGGTGTCAGGCTCGGTTAGCGCAGGTGAGGCTCCGGTTGTCGTGGTACACTTGTATAGTCTCTCAGCATATGTCTCACTCCCCCAGATTCCGAGATTAAATAGAGTTTTGTCATTGAAAATGAGTTAGAAAGCAAGAGATTTGAGCATGTGGGACAAATTTTCAAGATTAAAAATAAACTTGCCTAGTATACCACTATTATAATGTGCCCCTCATATTCTACATATAAAACTTGTTTTATATATCTGCTCAGAAGTGTGACTATGTACGATGGAGTTTTTATTGTTTCGGGAGTTTTATTGCCATCAAATGTCATCTCTAATTTTATGCCCGGATCCCCCTTTAAATTTCCGTACCTTAAGGATGTCAAAGCGTGGTTCCTATATCACAGAAATAGCATAAGAATCGTAGGAGGGGTGCGACCCCATTTGGCGCGCTTGCAATTGGTCGACTTTTGTAGGTTTGCAATTGGTCGACTTTTGTAGGTTTGCAATTGGTCGACTTTTCTAAGGTTTGCAATTGGTCGACTATTCTAAGGTATGCAATTGGTCGACTTTTCTAAGGTTTGCAATTGGTCGACTATTCTAAGGTATGCAATTGGTCGACTATTTCATTTTGACATTTTTTGATGGAAAAAGGTGAAAAGAATCGCTTTCTAATTGACTAGTATGGATACTTGTGGAAAGAATTTCCTTTCTAATTGACTTGTATTGATTATAGTGAAAAAGAATCGTCTTTAAAAGTGTGTTATATGCATCTTATTGAAAACGTACGCTTTTCTAATTGTCATATATGGATTTGGGATAAAAGCAGGCAATTTTAAGTGTGATGGTATGGAGCCTAGGGGAAAATCTCAGTGTCACCGTAGCCCTAGGACTAGGTGTTATCCATTATCATTGTAATTTGTTGAATGCCATTGAAACCACCCTAGCTGGGTTATGATGTGTGTCAATGTGCATAGTAATAATAGTTTGTAAAGATACAAGTGAAAAAACTCCACTTAAAATAGTTCTTAGAATAGTCGACCAATTGCAAACCTTAGAATAGTCGACCAATTGCATACCTTAGAATAGTCGACCAATTGCAAACCTTAGAATAGTCGACCAATTGCAAACCTTAGAAAAGTCGATCAATTGCAAACCTACAAAAGTCGACCAATTGCAAACCTACAAAAGTCGACCAATTGCAGCGTCCCCCCCCATTTTTAGAGGAAGTACACAGTGGTCTAAAATGGCAAATCAGGAGAAATCGCTATAAAAGCCATTCTAAACCTTTTTTAGCCATTCTATACCTATTATTGTTGAATAGTAAATCAACCACGAGAAATCCAATGATTACCTAATAAACAGTGTATGCCTTCAATTTTTCGAGTTATGACGTAATCACTTCATATATTATTAATATTAATTTCTAAAATTTGGTTGAGTTAATTTTTAATGCTGCCAAGTTGTAGAGATATACATAATATTGTATTTATATGCAACTATAAAGATATTACACTAATTATTCTCTAATTAACCTCAAGAATAGCTCGTCATTAGTTAGATGAGATATTTTTTGTTTTTGTTTAATTCTATGTTCTTCCTCTGTAAGAATGAAACATAATTACTCTGACAGAGGAGACGCTTGTCTTGAACAGAACATTGTGCCATGAACTTACGAGTCAAGGAACTAAGGTTTTCAGAATCATTCTCTTTCAAAAAGGTGTACACTTTATCATTGTCCATGAGTCTTGTAATTTATATTAATAATGTAACATTTATAAACAAACCATAAAATTAAATATTGCCAAATATAAGTAAAATTTAGGCGATTGGGCTTACTCTTAGCCTATTTTTAAGATTGTTTGCGGGTACCTGCGGGTATAAATATATTTTTAATTACTAGAATAGATAAATAACTAATAATTTATGTTGGTATTACGCTTCTCAATTCACTTCAATTTGAGATTTTGCTCTCAGATTACCAGAAAATTAGTAAAATTAATACTACTGATTGGAAAATTTGAACAGCTCATAATAGGTTAAATAAACAAATAAATCTGCAAGAATTTATTAATATCGAATAAAGGAGAAAAATGCATTCTAAATATGTTTACACTTTGCATTCACTATTTATAGAAAGTAACCTGGAGATTGGAATAGTCAATGGTATTTTGATGGACGTCATTTTATACTGTAACTCAATATCATACTCATGACTTCAGTCGAGTGTTATCGGAATGTAACCACACTCAATTTTCAAAACCAATGCATTTTTCTAGGTTTACAACTATGCAGAATCTTATGAAGCTAAAAATACCCAAAACAAGTACTGTCAAAATTTCGAATTTTTCTCCTGGTTTGACCACTGTGAAGTATGTCGCAGGACAGGCACAATCTCTTTAGATTTCTACAGGGTCATGGTAACACTAATCCTGAAAACGATAATTTTTAATGCATTAATATCACATAATCACGATGTAGTAAGATTTATCGAATATGCCCCTTATATTAACATATATGTATTTTCAGGGACGTAGAGCCAGATTGGGTCCCAGGTAAAATTATCACGCGAACTCCCGCATAGGTCACATTTTCAGTAATTACTGCTCCTAGAGCTTCTAGGATAATCTCCTGGATTCTCCTACAAGCTCGCGTATGGCGCTAAGCGGCATGCCTAGGATGAGATGGCTAGCATTGGGCCTGCGTTTTAAGACCATTTTGAAGCAAAATTGAATGGTCCTCGTTTAACCTCTCGCCTTCTTACTTGAAGATGAAACTTTATATACTGCTATGCAATTCATACAGCGATCCATCCAATCGTGTAGGGATGGGGATTTAATGGAAATGCTTAAGTAAACAAACCATAAATTTTGGACCTTAAAAACTCGGGGCACGGACCGATGTAATTACCCGACGCTGTTGACAATCCCAGTTAATAGAAATATATATTGTTTATTTCGTGAAAATAGTGGCTCTTATTTTAATAAAAATTAATATAAAAGATCATCCTTCCTTATGAATGTATAGATCCCCTGCTGCCCGCGGGCTAATTAGCTCAAGTTTCTTCCCTATTTTCAGAAAGTTGAAAACGCCTAAGTCTCTCCGTCAAGTAGATAAAGCCAAATAGCTGCTAAAATAATCTCCCTTGCTAATCGGGAGCAGCACATTTGCGTACAATGTTTATCATTCACAGTTGCTAGACCCTGTTAATCAGCTAAAAAATAGAATAAATATATTAACCTTCAGTAAATAGAAATTATAGAATAATTCGGACAAAGCTGGGCACTAAACCCTAAATCCGTTAATCGTTAATTAACGAAGTTAAATTAGGCTTAATTAACTAATCCACCATAAATTGTGAATTATTTGACTTAACTAATCCACCATAAATTGTGAATTATTTGACTTTGTGTATATTATACCATAGCATGCTATGATTATACTTTTCGTTGCATTATTTCAATTTATTTGTTATTAATATAGTGTTGTTTTAGGCATCATAAGTTTGTTAAGCCATCAGTGGTTTGTTAAACCGGCTGTTGTTTATTCTTTAGCCACCAGAAAAAGTGAGGTGGCTTAATTAGCCCACCATCAAATTTCAGTTTGTCGTGCACTGGTGGTATACAGCGACTCAGCTTAATCGGGTCAAAATAACCTGGTCCCGAAGTGACTCTATTAAGCGGAGTCGACTGTATATCAAAGTTGTCGAGAAGAAATTTTAGCTTATAAAAGACCCAACAAAGGCTCATTTTATAGTTTCAGCACTTTTAGGCGTTTTTAGAGCAAAAAAGCTGATTTTGTTGTTGTTTGTATATTATAGATTAACGGTTTATCGTTAACTTCCGTTACATTTTTAACGAATTAACGGTTAACGTAGTTATCATTTTGATTAACTGTGCCCACCTTTGAATCCGGAAGTCTAATGGAACAACGATAAGGTAATAATCTAGTGAAGGCAGAAGTACTGAAAGTAAAAGTGAAAATGGGATTTTTCTATTTATACCTTTTACCCCAAGTGTGGTTTAGGGATTATAATAAGATCAGATAACAAACTATTCGATCATGGTTTGGATAGTAAAACCTGAACAAGCGTAACTAACTGCCTTCAAATTGTCAGGATATTTTCCTGGATTTCAATTAGTAAAGTAATAAATACATTTTAATTAATACTATATCAATTTTTAATTTTATTCCTTATTTTAATTTTCTGGTTCATTTCATTATTGAGATGTTCTGTAATTGCACCAATTGGGTCTGCTTTGAAGCTGGGATGAAGCTGAACTCTGCGGAATCTTTCACTCTCTTGCGCTAGCATCTTCTTTCTGCGCTTCGAAGTTAATACCTTAACAGGAGGTAGTTTAAGCTGCGAGTTAGATTGATCGGTCTCGATTTCCTCAATCGCTTCAAATAGGGAGTTGAGACTCTGAAACAGAGGAGCAGACTTTATTCTTTTCTTAACTTGCCTTTTGTGCTTGGGTATATTTGCTGCTCTCTTCAAACGAACTTCCCACAGTCTCTTCTTGATACGCTGTTTGTCTCTCTTGGAGAGGAGCGCTGAACGCCCTCTCGCGACAGAATATGCTTTGGCTGACATTTTGAACTTAGAACTACTACCAGACATGTCCATACTGTTTTCCTGTCCGGGGGGATGCGTGGATCTACGAACCTTACTCCTCAAACTGACTCGTTTTCCCATCGCGAAACTATACACAATTTGTCCTAAATTAGTATACTTGTTGTATACGTTGATTAATAAACTAATGAATGCATAATTCACTTCGTGAATATTCTAATGTGTAAGTGCTTGGCGATAAATATGCAATATTGTTATATTTCAGCTTGTGTTACCAACTTATTATGACTATTTAGAGCTGTGGTTCCCAACCTGGGGTCCACGGACGGATCTAGGAGGTCCACAAGATGTATCACGGTCAATGGAAGGGGTCCACAGAATGTCTAACATTTGCTTTAGGCGGTCCATGGTTGAAAAAGGTTGGGAATCGCTGATTTAGTGTTTAATTAAAAGTTAATTTAACCACAAAGCTAAGTTGACAATAAATTACAAATTAATAAGAAAAATATGATGCGTGTGGTGAGCTGAAACAAGTTTACTTCGAACAACGGACTTATTGCATCAGAAGCTAAAGTAACTCCTATCTAAGTTGTATAGCCGTATAATTTAGTTCGCGAATTTAGTACAAGGGCGTCGATCCTTGGGGGCTAGGGCCTAGGGGGGCATTCGCCCCCCCCCCCCTAATACTTCACTCACCTTATATTTTTATCTCTCCTAAATTAGTAATATATATGAGTTCTTCGTGGTAAGTTGAGACTCGAGAGTATAAGGAGTGATTGAAATGTCGTTGGTTCATAGTGTCAGAGTTGCACGCGGGGCGGGCCTTGCGAGCCGATAATCTTTGTTGCGGGCCGTTGGCCCGCAACAGGCCCGCACAATACGCTATACTCAACAACGGTCAGGACAGTCAAGTAGTTCAATGACCAATTAACTCAACATCTTGTTAAACTTTTGCGATTTACCCTAATTTACTGCAATTACTATTTTCAGCTCATAACTCCTTATGTGTTTGTTGTTTGTTCGTCTAAACTTTAGAATTAAATCATTATTTTATTAAACCAGGGTCATGCCTTGATTGCATGCATTGAAGTATATTGCGCTTTCCGAGCATTTACAATGTACTTCGTTATGTAAATTTAAGGGAATACACAAGGTACTTGATTATTTTCGGGCCGGTTGCGGGTTGCGGGGCGGGCCGCGGGCCTATTTTTCATATCGGCCCGCGGGCCATGCGGGCTGCGGGTCAGTTTAACCTAAATGGCGGGCCGCGGGGCGGGCTGCGGTTACAAAAATTCGGCCCGCGTGCAACTCTGCATAGTGTGCTTCTTAAATAAGTTTTTGTACTTCGTAGCTGACTAAATGATCTCTGCATTGGCTGTAGTAACAGGACACATGAGATATAACTGAATAATGTTGACTATAATTGATACATATGTTTAAATTCCGCTTTTTGAAAATAGTTTAACAATTTGAGAAACAGAAGCTTTCGGTTTTTGTCCTGGAAGATTCTCCAAGCAAAGAAGCTGTGCTTCAAGACGTTTCGAATCCAAAATATCCTTACATTAAAGATTAGAAACGAGGTTATTGGTTGATTGGTGTTCCTTTCCAACCATTATCCAGCAGCTGTTTAATTGCTTCCAGAATTGGTATATATTATATTTTTCGCACCCCCA
This sequence comes from Hexactinellida sp. DTS-2022, assembly GCA_028753945.1. NCBI lineage: Eukaryota > Metazoa > Porifera > Hexactinellida > Hexactinellida sp. DTS-2022. The sequence continues at coordinate 3,457,255 of JAPNXP010000011.1, read as the reverse complement.
CCCCCGCAATCTGCTTTTCAAATATACTCCTCAGATAAGTATCTATAATACATATTTAGTACGTGTTATAGGGTAATTGAAAAACTATTCTGATAGATTTCACAAAATAACAGGAACAGCATGATCATAACAACAAATATTTATCAAATATATATAAATAGAACAATTTATTAATTATTTCGATCTTCCAAAATCAAATACACATATTGTAGTTTACAATCCTAAATGGAATTTTTGTATTTCAAATCGTTAAGGAACTTTTGGAACAAACCCTGTAGTGAAAGGTACATTTATACATGTATTTTTTAGTAATATACAATTAAGTTGCGCGCATCAACAAAACAAATGAAAAATCTGATTTCAAATGGTGAGAAAAATATAAATTGCAGGAGTGTTCCCGTTATAACAAATCGCATTTGCAAATATTTTCTAATTCTCATAGGCGAAGTTGCAATTAAATGAACAATATTAACATTAATTAAGTAAATAATCGTCGTTTAGGAATGAAAAGTAATTTGCTAACGGACCAATTGCCATTAGGCAAACGCCACTGTAGTTTATTAATCTATACTATAATAACACACAATTAAAAGAACATTTTTCTACTCCCGACAATGTATAACCTGTATCCACAGTATTTAACTCGATAATTATCCCGTCTTGTATTACCAGAAAACTGACTATATGAACTAAGAATATTGAATGTTAATCAATAAATTAATATTAGTAGCCTTATTAAAATTGCAAAGATTTTATCTTGCATTTTTAAGACCCACTTTAAGTTCCCATTAAACTAGAATAAAGTAAAGTGACTAAGCATTTCATTCGATTTATTAATTGTAATTATGTAAATGATTACAATAACAAAGCATTGCATTCAAAAGCAAACATAAATTACATACGATTACACATTTAATCAGAGCATTAGTCAATAAGTGAGAGCTAGATTAGATTGAGGTGCTGGTAAATATAAACTAACTATTTACACAAATACAGGTACAAACATATAGCTTTGAAATATACATAACTAAAATACATTTACTTTATACACAGTTTACAAGTATTGAAATATTGACAAGTAGGAGAGCTTTGAATATACAGGGAGTTGTAAGTGAATAAAAATTTGTACACGTAAAATAGAGAATATTTTGCAACTACTCTTCAAGTGAAAAAGCGCTTGAAAAATAAAATATTTACATTCAAGTCCTTTCAGCTGCCATTCGTTACGTCAAAGCTGAAGTGGGCTTGTTGCCTGTTGTTGGTGACGACAGCTTCAAAAAATATTAGCGAGTGCAGTAGCGAATGCTTGAACAGGGGTGAATGGTCCTTGGAAGTCGAGAGTAAAACTGCCATTACTGATTTTCCCGAACTGTAGTACCTATAAATAATACTATGATTAATAGTGCAATTTCTAGTAAATCAAAGATGAGGAAATACTTCCAAAAGTAAACTAGAAATGTGATAATGATTTAAAACTATGGTTCAGTTCTGAAAAATTCAATGACAGTAAATTCCACAGATACTTCCAATAATTCTCATTTATATATTCGCCACTCAATAGAATAAGCATTTTAAAACCGTTATTGAGATATAAATCTTATACTGTGAAAAACTAAATCATGTTGCATACTAGTGCAATTAATAAGTTTCAGTATAGCAGAGGATATACCACTGGAAGTATAATGGTTCGGATTATATCAAGATTAAGAGAGCAAAAGTAAATCATAAATCTAATCAGTAGCTACATTGGCAACCGAAACTTCCTATAATAATTAATTAGCGAAATGGTGTAATTTACGTATTAATTAGCAAAATGATTCTAATTGAACGAACCTGGTCTTGTTCAGGAGTTTCCAGTTGGAAATTCTTTGCAGATTTGCACGTGACTCTCCCGCCGAAATCTAGCTGATATATCATGTGCTGGTCGTTCCATATGGGAGTGCGACTGTGAATAACTAAGTCGGAAGCAGCTGAGAGGCATTTCTTGGGACTGTTGCTCTTTGCTCTGCTGTTACTCTCCCAGCCCGTCTTAGAGTAGTTCTCTGTGGTCTGTGAGATTAACTTCCGCTTGCGAGGAGAGGAGATGGGCACGAACAGCGGGGATCCGGGCCGAGAAGAGCCGCTGGAACTGAAAGAGTTGTCAGACTCCATCAGCTCACTTCCCGACTCTCTCTCGTCGTCCGTGAAATCAGAAGTCAGGTCCAGACCCGAGTCGTAGTCCTCGGATTTCGGTATGGAAACCTGCACCCGGCGGGGCTGCATGTGCAGGATGCTCGTCTTTATCTGTACGGTTCCTAGGTTGGAGGGCATGTCTGGCGCGAGTCCGCTTATCTTATACTTAGAGCCAATCATAGGAGAGGTTATCTCCGCGATGGGGGAGCTCGCCGGCGCGTTTGGAGATTTAACTGCTTTTCTGCGCTTACGGGGCGAGCCTTGTTCGCTCTCTTCGCTTCTAGGGCGAGAGGGACAGCCGTTGAAAATATGGTCCTGTGTGTCTCTGTCAGGTAAGCTGATTGTGAATGCGGATTTCATCTTTGCAGGTTTGCGACTGGCTTTCAGAATAGGCACAAGTCCTCCCAAATGCTCAACGTACAGAGTGTAGTTGTTCGCCGGTTTGTTTTGTTGCCGGTTGGAGGTGTCTTGAGGGTCGGGTACCATTGTGCAGTAGAGCCGCTGCCCGCTTGGCGGGAGCTTATTCACGTAGTCGATCAATCCGTTACTGTTACGAGGAGTGTAGCCCTAGAAGAGTAGAGAACATTAACTTAATGAAGTAAAAAATACGATAGTTGAGTCACATTAGAGTTCAAATATAATTCTATTAACTCTGAACTTTTCCAAATAAACATTCAATCAACTATGCACTATTAATCAGGTAGTATAAAACAGTTCTCATAACGAATACAAAAAGTAAGCTGCTAATTAGCTATAAAATAGAATGTCGATTTGTTAATTACCATTTAAAGAAGTTTAGACACCTTTTCCTTGTTTGAATACAACTGGCTAATGAAATTCTATTGAACTGACTTAAATTTCTAGGCAATCAAATCACTGCAGACATTTAATAATCGTTATCAGTGTTCTAACGATGTAATGACTACTGTTGAAGCCATTCCCTGGGCATCAACAAACATGTGTAGTATTGTGTACTTATCACATGGACGATACATTAATTCAACTGAATGTCAATAATTGACGGAGGCCATTTACCTCGTGGCTTATTCACAACTACATTCAATATGTTTTGTTTAATTTCAACTTGGATAGATTCCTGTTTCCTAATTCTAGGTAAAGACTTGTGAAAAAGTTTTTAATGTTTTAATATTGGAGTTCGTACAAAATATGGGTTTAATGATACGTAATTAGGTGTCTAGTAAGATATTGAACTTCAAACATTCCATGTGGAAACAAACATTGCCTAGCAACGGCTTCATAGGTATTTACTTATAGTGTCATTTAATCATTGGATGTAAATGTATAGTAATCAAGAGTAGTTACAGTATCGGTTATTGGAATGCAATGAAACAATCGATGTCATTCACCAAAGCGAATTACAAACAAAGATAAATAAATTAGAAATATTCTATATTAATTAATAGCATACTTTGTTAATATTGTAACAATTAATAACTCACTTGAATAGAAGGTGTGAACTGCTCAGACAGCTGCTGCTTGAGTCTGAAGGGCAGTCCGGTGGACAGAACATCCTTCCTGTTATTAACGCAGTTTAGCACAATTTGCTGACAGAGTGAGTGTAGAGAGGGAACTTCATAGGATACGCACACCGTGAATAGGTATGCTCCGCACGCTATGAAGAGTCTACAGTCATCATGTGCCCATGTCATCGCTGTAACACTTTCCTAAAATACACACGTATTAACTCATAACAATTGATGAGGTATAAATACACAATTAACCTTTTTTTATAAATTTGATTATTATATTTACAAACTTTAGAAATATACAAGAATGTAAACAATTTATCTAGGTAGTTTAATGTGAATTCCTAAGAAACTAAAGTTACCAGTGAATCATTTTTTAACTACAAGTTGGATTACACAACTCCCTATTCGTAACTACGTATACTTCTCCACAATAATAATATTAATATCAAAATGAGATTAAGTATAATGTAGTGATTGCATGGTTCCTACCTTGACGACTATTTTGGTATCTAATTATTTAAATAAAGTATGATAATGTGGTTACATCATTTATGATTTCGAAACATATCAATGGCGGAATCAGTTGCAATGCTTTGATTAAGTGGAGCCGTAGAATAATTTAAATTGTTCCAGTTGAATTTTTCTAACTGTTGTAAAATTGTGACATTAAATCATCCATACATCAACAGGGAGTGAATTACTCAACTCAACCCAATTTAGATTCACATTATGATTCCTAAACCGGTTGTATCCTACCTACTACGAGATTTGATTTGTTACCAACAACTCTCTGCCAGTTACATTATCTAATCATGGCCCGCATAACCTGATTCAGTCAGAGATACGTATAACAAACGAAGTTTATCTATCGAGATTGACAAACGAGAAATTGCATTTGTGGTGTTGTCTGCAGGTAATACTTCGTGTATTTATATAGTCTGAAATTAGATCTCCTTATGAGAATAATAGGTAATCTGAATATTGAAAATAACAGACGTTTACTAGCTTGTCTCAGCCTGAGAAATACGTAATTTTGCAATTAAAATTATAATCTTAACTAGTACATCATTTCAATTGAATAAGTTATCGAATTGACGCAATGCAATAATGAATTACTTACTTTAGTTGGTAGCACGATAGTGGATAGTAGCTGTCCAGACGGCTTGAACAGACGGACTGCAGTGTGGTTATGAGATTTCCTATAACCGCCCACAGCCAGCAATTCTGTACTCTTGCTCCAGGTGATATTACCCTCAGACAAGCCGGTGCGAATTATAGTAGCGTGCTGGTCTCCGCAGGATGACATCAATACTACCTTCCCGTTAGCCAGGTACAGGGTTAAGTAGCTGCCCTGAGGATTCGGGTGCGATACTGTGCCCTCTGTAACATTTCCTTCCTTAGATTGCTCTAGCACTGGTTTCCCCTTGATCCACTCCAAACCTAGAAACACACCAATTAATACATTAAATTTAAATAACTATCAATTAGGTTATGTCAGAATCATATTGTATTAATTACTAATATTGGTTAATAAAATCAAGAAATTTACTAATATTATATTATAACGCTTATGCTACTAGAACGTTTATTGATTTCTCAAAATTATTTTAAAATAAGATTAGATTATTGGTTTCTATAAAATTCAATAAGATTCCATCATAATTAATTCTTGTAATTTAATTTGGATCACTTAAGTAAGTGATAAAATGTACCTTACCATAGCTAAAAAGTTTTGCATCAAATAGCGTCACACAATTATAACCAGAAGAAAGAATGTTATAATCACAAGATCATCAATAATTTGTAATTTGCTCAACATAAATTGATTTCACAGCTAAACATAAACAGCTGCTGGTATATAGATATATAAAAACTATATTCATATTATCCTTTGAATTTGTTATCTGTTTTCATTCAAAGAAAATTTAATCAATAGATTAGGTTATTTCATAGGATTGATGCGCTGTCAATATGGCCTAGACAATATCATCCAGATACAGATTACTAGTTAGGATTGAATAAACTCACCCTTTATCGCAATGCCAGGCAGAACCTCAGTCGTTGAAATCAACATTCCTCCGTTGTTGACGTCCAGCTCTACCAGCTCCCCTATCGAGCTGCCCACGATAACTCTGTCGTCATCTGGGCTCCAGCAGGCGGACACGACCTTGACCTGTCCATCTCTGACTTGTGTGTGAGTCACATAAGTGCCGATATTCAGTTGTCTGGCCCAGAGCCTCCGCCCACTGGCCGTGCCAACGAGGATGAACCCGTCCTCGTAGGCTATGAGCACCCTCTGTCCGTTGTGGGACCATCTGAAGCTAGCGATAGGGGTCGTTCTGTTGTTGACCAGCTCCATAGTAGCTCTGCCGTTCTGGTTCCTCCACACAATTACGGTCCCAGAGGAGTCACAAGACGCGATCTTATCCAGTTTAGGATTGTACTCCACGACTGTTACCTGAGACAAGAAATATAATTAATATAATACACAATCAATATACAATTTAAGCAACGATAAATAATGTTGTACGTATAGTTATTTACGTATTCAATAAATTAATGTTCTCAGCAGTTAGACGGTTAGACGAATACTAACTCGTATTTGTGTCCAATCAACATAAAAAGTCTTAATTTATCTCTACCCACGAAACCACAAAAATTACATTCGGCTTTGATTCAATCCTACTCGCACAGTACCAAACAGATACTAATTGGTGACTAAAAATATTCATATTCATTAAAGGATAAACTTGGATGTGATTAAAAGTACCGATTAGATACATGTCTGATTCACTGTTAATCCAATTAGAACATTAACTAGCTGATAATTAACAGCTGTGTTACCTTATTAAATGACAACATGAGAATTGTTCTATTATCATTCTCAGGTAGAGCGATGCAAGTTTCTGACAATATATTTTATAATTGGGCTAGCTAAAGTAAGATACCATTGTTATTTCCAGCTATTGAATTACTCCCACTGTATTTCTATACATAGCAGGTTTTATATAGTAATTACTGCTCTCGTATGACAAGTCTAAATAAAATTGTCTATTGTAATTTAATAATCATATCTGTTTACATTAAAATGACGTCGACCAGCAGAACATAAAGTTCATATCAAATTAAAAAATTGCTCTGTACTAATGAAATATATTATTTGTGATAAAAATTATGCAGGAAAGTATTTAACATTACAAATAATTTGGATATTATACGTGATAGTAAATATTATTGTACGTAAGAAGCGTGTGATCCATTCTTTGAATCTAACGAATCCCCTAGTATTCTTGTGAAAAGAACATTATTATGAAGAAGACATTTAAATTAGTATTAATGCATTTATTTAATAATATTTGGAAAATAACTACAAAATGTCTTGAAGCATGAATGGTTTGGTTATAAGAATTCATAAGCGAGTGAAATATCTCGTGCATCATGCAGCGTTCAATGCTTCATTGCAAATTGCAATTACTATAATTCTTGGAAATTAATCGAGAGACATATCAAACATAACCACAAATTAAATGCTCTTTTAGCATTTTATTTATGCTACGAACTTATCTAATTTTTCTAACGGGAAATATTCTTACCAAAAAGTAACTTCATAAAACAGACTATTCAATTTATGATAGCAATAGACAAATAAAGTAGAACCCAATAATAAAGTACCGGCAGGGAATGGAAAATAAGTACATATTATCCGAGTGTATTGAGTGTATCCAAGTTATAGAATACATTATGCTTAATAAACATGGTTAAAATGTGAGTACGCACTAAGCCGATGTATTACTCAAGGTACAGTAAACAGAGTTCTAGTCTAATTAAAAGTCTATTGATCGTGGTCTATGTAGACATGAAGTAAACCTGATAAAAATGAATAATACAATATTAACTCTAATAGAAACATTAGAGACAAAACATTAAAAGTTAGCTTGTGCGTATAGTTAAATTAAGGAAATTCTTTGCGGAGCTTCAAGGAAGAATAATGATGATAAAAAGTAGAATATTTCATCAGTTCTACTAATAAGATAGGCTTTCAAGTTAATCAATAAAATAAATTAATTAGCTACGAAAATCATTTCCTATACCGTCTGTGGTTAGTTAATAGTGGAGGGAACTATTCAAATCAAACTAATTGAATTGAGTTTTAATCTTAATTAAAATAATTTATCAAATTACGAACATATGGTTATCCGAAGATGACCATAAATAATGCAATTGCTTAGCTAGAATCGTTTTAATTAGTACTATTTTATCAGAACTTGAGTATACGAAAGGAAATTAAAAAAATAATATTTGATCCAAAATCGTGACCCCAGGTGCAAATTAGACGATTTCATCACTTAGCCGATAAAGGTGTGGGCAGGGCACCCTACGGAGAAATATATTAATAAAAATAAAGGCAGTGATTTAGAACTGGTCCGCTACATAGTACTCGACACAGTTCAATACTTACGTATGTTAGAATCACAATAAGTCAAGGCGGATTATTAAAAAATATAGATTTCTAAACAGAACTGTTATCAGAAAATGATAGAAACGTGGTTTGCCTTCGATGTATTTAATTAATTGAATTTGTATTATAATTAGTATCCGATGTGGAATATTATTAACTCGGCAGTCTAGTTTATAGACAAATTATTTTAAATTAATTAAAGGAAATGAAATTGAGACACCCAAATCAAGTGATATTTCTGGCTATTCTGTAATATATCATATTATAAAAAAGAAATCGCCTAATAGCAATTAACTAGAGATGATCACATCCCTTTCAATAGTGTTGGTGATGAATGGTTGCTCTAATCGCAGACAAATTTCGAGTAATCATATCAAATTGCTATTAGCTGAACTCTCACAACTATTGCCTCATATTGTTTATTAAAATATTTACAAAATCTTAATCATAATAATTACTATATGCACAGTGCAGCTTACTTTCTAAAAATCAATACACAAATTATAAAATTTTGTAATCCTTGAGCGAAAATAACGGACTATAAACAGTGTATGTTTATATGTACTAATAAAGTAATTTATTACAAATAATAAAATAAACTCACATTTCCAGAATGTTCCCTGAAGTTGAATGAGTGTTTCGGTCTCCTATCCTTCCCTTCCTCACAAGTATAAGTGTTGTCAACAGATGTAATCGTGACTCCGACAGCTTCACGAGTAGCGCTAGCAAGGTACCCTTCTTGCTCAGCTTCAGAACTATCTGATAGTTTCCATGATAGAGAATTGATGTGACTCCCAGCGAAAAAAGGAGGTTCTTTCTCCAATCTTGCATGCATAATCGCAACTTCGAATAGAGATGATTTATCAAAAAGGAGGAATCAAGAATATGACAATGCAAATGTAAAATATGTAACAGTTAATGATTTACTAAAACAAGTTAGAACGAGTTTGTATTTATATACCCTTATTTCTATTGTGTGCTGCAAGCTTCGCTTAGTAGCTGCAAGCTTGAATAGATATGCAGAGAATAGCATACTTGAGCATCAGTATAGTAACTAGGATAAAGCATTCATTAAATTATCATGGTAACCAAGGACAGATATAATATCCAAAACTATTGTTACTATATTAGATTGTATGATAAATTTATTGCGTTATTGTAATTTAGAGTAGCTAGTTAGAGAAAATATAAAAGAAGCATTACAATGTCAAATGTGGTTGTCAAGAGAAGAAGTAGAATAAATGGTAGAATCAGCAGGATATACTTGTAGTGTAATTGTTACGATTTAACACATAGATGAGTACTTCCTAATTAATGATGTATGAAAATAGCAATTGCTGAAAAGAAATCAATAAAACCGCATAGCGTATAATTGAATAGTTCATTGTTAAACTGCGGAAACCAAGTTACCAAAAGGAATTTCTATTAATCATTAATTAAGTCTATAATCATGAATCTACACTCCAATTTCCAATATACACCTAGGAATGTTATATGGTAGCCGGTAGATAAGATGTCAAGTGTACTAATTCGTAAATAGGTAAATATTTTCGTGAATATCAATCAAAAGTTATTTTTGAAAAGACGAGCCTTTCGGTCTCGGTCGCTTTGCGACGGTTGGTGCTTCACTTCTCAATTGACGACCGCTGCGCGGCCTTACTACGCCTTGAAACTAAACATTTAGAATTACACATCTCTGTGTTGTATTATAAATATATTCCTTATAAAGTCCCCTCAATAAGAATGCTACACAATGTAATTTGTTTGGGAAATTCGAATCCTCCCATTAGTAGCTCAATAAATTTCAGTTGCACGTAAGGTCAGGATAGCTAGAATCCAAATAATACTAAATGAAAAACATGCAATAGAATAGACAAATGATTGATTGGTTAGATGAATTTATTTTCAATCAATCAGATTGCAGCCTCAGAAAATATTTCTATTATGACATATTTATTTTTAATCCATACTAATAAACCATCGAATTTAATTGGCTAACATATTTTGTCACCTTTAAATCTATGGGTAGACAGAGGGAACACAATAACTGATTGGATGAGTCTCAGATAGGCATTCTATAACGCACACAGGGGCGGCGCCAGCCTTGGCCACCTGGGGGCGCCAAGGGGGCTCCACATTTTATCTATAATTTGTGACATTATTGAAAATTATGTCAGTGAATACATTTGTAGAGGTTGGTTGATAAAGTTATGGTTGCAAGGAGTTATCCAGAGCGCTAGACGCTCCTTTTTTAGAGCATGATTTTTGGAAAATTAGAATTTAGGAGCGTGAAAATTTGGAATCCTCTCCTATACCGTAACATTAATTTGCGATTTAGGCGTATGAAAATTGGATCAGACCAGGATTAGGAGCGTATTTACAAATAGCTGAATAATACTGTTGGTTGTTATGATTGTTCAAACACCCAGGGCCGTGACTTCTTTTAGTCAATTGTTAGCTGCCCTAAAGATATTCTAAATCTGTTTGTTATCTTAATCAAAATTGATGTTTATGATATTTTGATGTTGAATAACTTGAATTAATTGAAAGATGGCAGCCCCTAAGGGGGCTCCAATATTTTCACAAGGGGCGCCATGGAGCCCCTTGGCGCCCCCCTGGAGCCGCCCCTGAAAGCACACTTGACTTAACAATTGATAGAGACACTAAAATCCTTCTATACTAATTGCAGGGTTGTTTGATTTAAAATTTCAAGTGATTTAAATCATGATTTAAATCAATGATTTTTATTAACAAAAATCATTTAAATAAAAAAAGTCGGACTTTTTTTTATTTAAATCAGACTTTTTTGATTTAAATCCGATTTTTTATGTCTATTGTTTTTTGCGAAAAGAAAAGAAATACATTGATAATGAGTCATTATCAATGTAATTAATCTATTAGCCAAATAATATACGCCAGTGTGATATAGATTGCAAAAAAAACAATTAAAATCAAAATTCTGATTAAAATCAAAAAGTCTGATTTAAATATAAAAAGTCGGACTTTTTGAATTTTTCAAAAAAATCATGATTTTTATCAACCCTGAAATTTAGTCTAATTGAGCTGCTAATCCATACTGGAAAACCCTAGAATTTAATAGGCTAAAAGTTTTGTCACCTTTAGGGAAGGGAAGATGTGAATATTTTAGATATTAGAACTTGTTTCTAGATACACTATTTCCCACCCTCCTGCCAAATTTCAAGTCTGTAGCTCTTACCAGTTCCTCAATCAATTCTGAACAAACAAACAAACAAAAAAATCTTTGTGATTTAATATATAAGATATAACTTATATTATAGTTTCTACTAAGAATCGACAGTAAATCTTGATAAATTTAACTAACTTATTCTTCGATAAAAAATAAGAATCAAGTGCTAAAAGATAAGCATCTATACTATCATTGACTAAGTACGTATTTACTACGTAAGTACGGTACGGAAGGATAATCTGCGTGCTAAGTCCATACCGTACCGTACAGTACGCCGTACTAGGTTACTCTGCCACCAACATAGATGCCATGTCGCCGGCCGATATACATTCAATAACGGGGGGGGGGGATTACTAACCATTAAATAGATATTGTCTTATTTTGAATATGCATCTAAAACATTGCATAATATTACTAATAGTAGCTAGTCATCAATGAAGACTAGAAAGGAACAATACCCCTAAGTATGAGTATTGTCAGGGGCGCCGAACCCAGGGGGCAGGTGGGGCCCTGACCCCCCGGCCCCGGATATTCGGAGGTGCCTGGTGGGCCGAAGGCTCCTTATAATTATGATTATTATAGTTATTAAGGATCGACCCAGAGTCCCAGACCTCTGAAACAACAATCCAATTCCACAAAGGTAGTCAACGGATTCATTAAGGCAGCTACAGTTCGCGAGAATACATTTTTGCTTTTGAAGGAATCCAAAGTATTCTGATTACGTAGTTTCTCATATTCATAAATTTTACAATGTCTTTGGATTAGTTTAGTTACCCTAGTGTATACTAGAATAGTAGCCCCCTCGAATTATCGCCTACCTCGAATAATCGCCCCTTAAACTAGCAGATAAAAAATTATTACCTCTGCTCGGACTCCCCGGAGCAGTGTATTATACAGCCATTTGTAAATACGCTCCTAATCCTGGTCTGATCCAATTTTCAAACGCCTAAATCACAAATTAATGCTAGAAGTTTCCAAATTTTGCGCTCCTAAATCCAAATCATACTTCAAAAGGAGCGTCTCGCGCTCCTGGATAATTCCTTGGCCCGGAGTAAACATATTTATATAATAGAGTTCAGTGGCGGATCCAGGGGGGGAGTTGTTTGGAGGGTTACAACCCCCCATTGATTTAAAATGCAAATGCTATAATTAGTGACCCCAACCTCTAATACTATGTGATTACCAAATTACTAATACAGTTGACTCCGCTTAATAGAGTCACCTCGGGACCAGGTCCATTTGCCCCGATTAAGCGGAGAAATCTATTAACCAAAAATATTTTAAGCCAAAATGTAACCGTCCTATAAGTCCAATGAAATTTTGACCCTATTAAGCAGTGAAGTCTATTAACCCGATTAAGCAGTGAAATCTATTAACCGGTGGCTCTATAAAGTGAGTCGACTGTATCTTCATTAAATATTCATTGACGACAATAATGAATTATGAAGCTTTATAGTCATTTGATCTCAGGATTACATATTGCCTATAATTAATACATCCCTCCTCGACGCAAATGGGGGATCTTACGTCGCCCTGCGGAACCCTTTCTGGTAATTTGGACCATCCTAAGAAACAATGTTCACTCCTTGGGGTATACTATGGCATGTGGTCTCGTGAATTTTCGAAATATCCAGTATAATCTACAAACATAGCATTCTATACTCTAAGGCAATGCCGCGGTTGAATGGACTTGGACCATGGATGAACTAGTATAGTCAACTAAATATATGCAATGCAATTATTCTTCGAAATAAGTAATCCAGGGTGCTTCTACTTATGTAATTGTTTATATAAAGGTGGTCATGTACAAGACGCATATTTTTAGGTACAACTTGGTCGAAATGACGTCACCGTTTTGTCTATTAGCCGAAATATGCTAAAACTTTGAACGCATGTAAAATGTTCAATTTCGCTTTTTAAAACAAATTGCTTTGAATAACCCATATAGGAATCATTTTACATAAAATATCTCAGAATCAATTATGGAATGTTGACACATTCCTCTGTTGCTATGGAAATGTGATTTGAATGATTGAGGTAATATCTCGAGTAGGAATATAGTTACAGGAGCTTAGTCAATGGATCAGATTTGTGATTATTGTAAAATACATTCAAATGATTATACACATTTTGCATAAAATTGGTTGGAGATAGAGCATCGAAATGTATTATCATTGAATAGGAAGTTAAGGATGGGCTATCGATTGGACCCATTGACTAAGCTGTAACTATATTCCTACTCGAGATATTACCTCAATCATTGAATCACGTTTCCAAGGCAACAGAGGAATGTGATAACATTCCAAAATTTATTCTGAGTATTTTACGTAAAATAACTCCTAGATGGGTTAGTCACAGCAATTTGTTTGAAAAAGCGAAATTGAACATTTTACATGCGGTCCAAGTTTTGGCATATTTTGCCTAATAGATAATACGGTGACGTCATTTCGACCAAGTGGCACCTCAAAAATATGCGTCTTGTACATGACCACCTTTATATAAAACAATTACATAAGTAGAAGCACCCTGGATTGCTTATTTCGAAGAAGAATTGCATCGCATATATTTAGTTGACTATACTAGTTCATCCATGGTCCAAGTACATTCAACCGCGGCATTGCCTTAGAGCAGTAGTTCTCAAACTTTTCACAGCCCGTACCACTTCATCAAATATTAGGTCTCCGCGTACCACCATAATGATCGATATTTAAATACACCCCTGAAAACGACGTACAGCAAATTGTACTAAAGTACATTTCCATTGTATTTAATAACATCTAAATTTTGATGCATTTTTAAAGTATAATGATCTACCCCCTCTCAAGGGCGTAGCTAGGAGAAAGTCTCTACGCGGTCAAATGAACAAGCAGCGAGCGTAGCGAGAGACCTAAGGGGTTTGGGAGTATACCCCCAGGATTTTTTGCAGAGTTAATGTTAACTACTAATCTACCTGCAGGAAGCATACTTTGCTAACAAAAACATAATACAATTGATTTAGAATGTGTAGTCTAGCAACATTAGAGAATTGAAGATATTGACGGTGTGAATAATATCAACAATAAACTGCCAACAATTCAAATGGCTCAAAAAAAGTCTTTCCTAGTTCCCCTGCTCCTCCTCCCTCCGCCTATAGCTCCGCGTACCACTAGAAAGGAGCTCGCGTACCACCAGTGGTACGCGTACCACAGTTTGAGAACCACTGCCTTAGAGTATATAATGCTATGCTACTAAGTATCGCACTTTTAGTATAGGAAATTTCGAAAATAAAATTTCATTGTATCTGGGGTTCAGGGCTTCGCCCCAGGAGTGACGGTCAAGTCAGGAGCCCACAGGGGAACTAACAACGCCCCACACAGCCCCAGCTTGTGATGCGTTTTATATAGAAAATGACAACCCCTCCCTTTTAAAATCCTAGATCCGCCCCTGAATACGGTAGTTTGTTTGGGAAATAACACAAAGTTTATAACATTTTGATAACAATCTAGTGTTTTCAACTTGTATTCTAAGTTATGACATTTATTGTTGGTGTCTTAAAGTTACTTCTAGGGCCCCCAAAGGCTGTTACTAGGGGCTTCTAATTATGGCCCCCCGGCCCCGAGTATAATTGATCAAAAGTTCGGCGCCCCTGAGTTATTACAATATGGAGAAAATTCTCTATCACTGTCCAAATTTTGAAAACTATATCATTGATGGTTTAGTCAGGCTCTTATACGGCCGGCCGGCCGGCAGAAGTTCGACAGATGATTTTAGAACTGTCTTGTAGTATAATATAGCTTATTAGTAATTTTTATTATTTAAGAAGTATACTAATAGTAACCAAGGCAGAGATTTCAATACTGGCCATTTGATTTTAATAATGATTTAAATCAACCTTGAATGAATTACTGGCCCACTAGTGCATAATAGTCGGAATATAATATCCTAAAATTACAGCTGTGCCGACAGCAGTGGCAGTCCCAGTGGGGCATGCGGGGCAATCACCCCGATTTAGAATTTTGTCCCGGTGTAACAGCCCAGATTATACACCCCTACTCGAATATACCCGGGTATAATCTGCCCTAGCACAGGTTATACACCCCCGGGTATAAAGTGGGCTAGCCCAGAGTACACCCTCCAAGCCCAGATTATACCCGGGGTATAATCTGTGCTAGGACAGATTATACTCCCTGGCCCCTGAATACCATATTTTGTGTAATATCCAAAAATGTGGGGTGTCTAGTGTAATCTATGTATACATAAATCCCATCAAACACGATGCAACTTTGTTGCAAGGAACATTGGAATATACAAGGTGCAATAATTTTGCATGAATACGAACACTCAACAATTAGCATGAAATATCGCAAAAACTAATCCAATATTCCAAATATACGATGCAACTTTGTTCTACATACTATCTAATTTTCTTCGTAAATAATCAAAGAAACGAATGTCCTGTCACGAAATATTCGGTCCGGGTTAAATTTGGTCCGGCCGGACATAAAATTTCCCGGACCGAATATTTAAGACATTTTTGGTCCGGGTTTGCAAAATGTCCGGCCGGACTAAATATTTCAGATGTTTTTGGTCCGGGCTATTTTTCGGTCCGGCCGGTCAAATATATCAGAAATATTTAGTCCGGGTTGATTCTTAATATTATTTTAGAATCTTAAGATATCTTGCATTTGATTGCCCAAATTCAACCCCACTGAAAAGATAATATATATTCTTCGAATATGCATTGTATAACAGAAAATAGACAGAATGTAATGTGTTCCGTTAGAAAATTGACGGGAAGAGTTGTCTAGTTTAATATTATTTTTTTCGTCGGGTGGATCTTCTAAGCGGAGTATGCTGTTTTTCAGGTCACAGGTTTATAAACATTGCACAATTTTGGTACCAGTCTCGACTTTCTACAGTCACTGGACCAGTGGTTCATACCGAACGTGCTGTGCTCAGGGATGGAAACAGCCACTGGCTGTTAACAGCAAAGGAAATCGAAGCTGTTAACAGCTAGATGCTGACCAATGCAATAATTGAAATATTATTATATAATCATTTAGTTTCAAATTTAACTGTTATTTAAATACGATATACAATTCGAATTTAAAAAATTTTGAGTATAATTTTCTTTGCTTGTCCCTTTTACTGATACAATTAATGAATTGGCTGTTAACAGCTCACATGGGCTGTTAACAGCTAGAATTGGCTGTTACGCCAATTTAAGCTGTTAACAGCCCATTTTGAGCTGTTAACAGCTTAAATTGGCGTTAATTAACAACTTAAAGGCGACTTAAATGCAGTTAAGGTTAATGCCAATTGGGGACGAATACTTAGCTGATAACAGCAAACAGCCAAAATGGCTGTTAACAGCAGATTCACCACCCCTGGAGCCTATGCTACAAACAGACAGACAGACAGACAGACACCAATCCTCGCTTAGTAAATAAATTGAGAGGGACTGCACTAACTATTAGTCTATTATATACTCATAACAACAATATACACAAGTTAATGCAGTCACACACAACATACTTGTGAGCCACGTTCAACTCGCGAGCCATTGTATGAAGACCCCTGCTAAATGCGTACTATACAGTCGAATCGGGGTTTTTTGCCTTATCGGGTTATTTTGCCTCCTTGCTTCTCCTTGTTTCTTCATAACCTCATAGAACTGTATATTGTTAAATACGGGGTTTTTTGCGTATCGGTTTTTTTTGCCTCTTTTTCCATGCATTTAGGGGGGCAAAAAAACCCAGTTTCGACTGTAGTAGATATTCAAATAATTCTTAGTAAATTCAATTAACTGTCTATTTCATAAAATAATATTAAGAATCAACCCGGACTAAATATTTCTGATATATTTGGTCCGGCCGGATCGAAAAATAGCCCGGACCAAAAACATCTGAAATATTTAGTCCGGCCGGACATTTTGCAAACCCGGACCAAAGATGTCTTAAATATTCGGTCTGGGAAATTTTATGTCCGGCCGGACCAAATTTACCCCGGACCGAATATTTCGTGACAGTCCCATCTCCAAGTAGAATAACTCTCGAATATAACGAATTATTCATGAACTACGTGTATTAACTTTTTGGCAAATTTTGGGTATTCGACTCACTACTATTCGCGATCTGGATAGTGTATCAGCGAGGTTTACCCGCTGAGAAGTTGAATTTTATCAAATATTAGTTCTCTTGGTAGTTTTAACGATAAATAAAGAATTATTCGGGAAAAGAATTGTTTATAATCTATTCACAATTATTTGCCATTATTTTCAATGAATTAGTACGTATTTTAGTTATAAAAATTAAAACCAAATAATATAAACTTGTGGTTGGTGTTTTGTTCAATCGTCATTCGAAATACAACATATTTGACAACTTACTATTAATATCCCGTCCCGAAAATTGGTTATCTGGATTTTCCGGGACTGTCCCGTTGCGTTCCGTTCCGAAAATTAGGCATACCCAATAAGTGAGGGATATATTATGTGGTAGAGGGGTATATTTTGGGCTAGCCCACTTCATACCCGGGTATGTTTTAGGCTAGGACAGAATATACCCGGGGGTATATTCTGTTCTCGGCCAGATTATACCCGGGTATATACTGGTGGGGGGTTAATCTGGGCTGCTACACCGGTCACTGGGTCATTAGCCATCGATTACCTCGGGGAAAATCCCGAGCAGAATTGGATTATCTAACAAGGAAAAAAAGCTTTAACAAGTACGAAGTGCAGCGGCACAACCATACAATTGTACATTTTTTGATAAAAGCACCAAAATTTGTACACAAGTACTTTGATGTAGTGAGAACATTTTTGGATATTGAGGCAATTGAAAGAGTGTCTATATCGGCCATAACAGCTCGCCAAAGTAACCACGTCCGATAGTGTTCGCCGGACTTAATATTGGCTAAATTGTACTTACAAATTAACACACCCAAAAAATATAATATTTACACAAAATATTAATTAATATAGTTGGCACAGTAAAAACAAAAAAACAAACACAAATATAACTTGAAAAGTCCATTTTGAGATTGATCCCATGCCCTGGAGGATTTACGCTGGAAAACCAACAATCAATATATCTGTACCAGGATTATCCCACATATCGCAACTATGGATAAGCAAGCCTTCGACTAATTTGAATATATATATGTTGCAGGCCAAATGCGTTTCCAGGCGAAACGCGTTTCGCCTAGGCCAAACGCGTTTCGCCTGAGAAAAGACGCCAAACGCGTTTCGCCTAGGCCAAACGCGTTTCCATTTTAATATAATCCTCATGGGTGTCTATTATTAGATATTGAAATCACTATATGCTATTTATCGTTGATGTGGTAATTAGAGGCTATTATTAAGCAGTTAATTAAGATCATCCAAGCTCTTCCTTTTCATTCATACACGTATTTAATTATTATTCATTTATACGAATTAACCTAACCTTCGTTATAGTATAGTATTTTATTATTATTATTCATTATTAATTAAGGATCAATACAATTTACACAAATTCTAATACTGAGTACTGTGAGTAGCGAATTTTTATATCTGAGTGACCGATGTGACTTGTTTGACTTATGTAGCATTACTATTACATACTGACAACTAATTTTAAGTGTTGCATATCATCCCAATATTATACATTTCTATCACTTTAGTCTTAGTTTAGTAACTATGTTTTTCCTCCATCAAAAATGCCACGGAAAATGGACTTAGAGAGATGGCATAACTCTCGATATTGTAGGCCTAGAATCGATTTTGTACGCCTAGATAAAATCCTGCCAAATTACGCTCTTTTAGGCGCGCCCAGCACGCCTGGATAACACCCTTATAATGTGTCAGCTGTTAGGATATGGGATAATTGCTGTCGGGAGGACATCTGTGTTTGTTATTCGCATTGTATTAAAACGTTAGGAGAATAGAAACCGAATTTATATTGGAGATATAACTAACTTCCAAAAGTTAAATAAGGTAAACAAGTACAGTCAGCGGCAGTATTCACTAAGATCGGTATTCACTAAGATTTAAGTTCGAACTTAAGACCGAACTTAAGCAACTTAGAGAGGTGTCTTAAGTATTGTATTTGATTCGATTTTAACTAATTACTTCATAAACGTTGTTCAAACGTACTTCTATGATCTATCGAACATTTAATCTACCTTGATTGATATTAGACTTCAAATAAACTTAAAATATTTCTTCTTTGTTCCTAATAATTTGACATTAATTGCGCTCAAAAATAAAAATATAGAATTATATATTTTTACTAGATCAATAATAAATAAACAATAACTAAATTATACATTAGTTTTGTATTTAATTAGGATAATGCTGTATTCTAATCATATTTACCTTAACGTTATTTTTAAGTTCGGTCTTAAGATCGATCTTAAGACTTAAATCAAATATATATTGTCGACTGAAACGAAATCTGAGGCGGTTTCCTATTTATGAGACAGTCCGTAACTTATACAACATAATGCTATCATAGATTACACCAAACAATCTATATTTTGCACATGCTATTATAAACGAAGACAGGAGGAATATTCTGGGCTAGCCCAGTTTAACCCCCGGGGTACAAACTAGGCTAGGACCGCCGCTAGGCTAGTTATACACCGGGTATATTCTGGTGGGGGGTATAATCTGGGCTGCTACACAGGGCGATGATCCGCTTTGAATCATGGTTGCGTTAGTTGTGTATCCAGAACACAACTATTAGATAGGTCTCATAGTACACCAGTGGCGTAGCCAGAACTTGAGGTCAACCTGGGCACACACATGGGGCACTCACCCATGCGAATCCAGAAGAAAATCTAGGGGGGTCAAAATTTTATCCCAGCGAGCGTAGCGAGCGATCTAGAGTGGGCTTGCCCCGTAAAATCTTTTCAGAGTTTATGTGAAAAACCAGGGCATTATTGTTCTTGCTGCTACTAGTCACACAATCATTAATAATAATAATAATAATAATAATAATAATAATAATAATAATAATAATAGGGGATACGGCATCCCATACAACAAAGTATTTTTAACTATAATATTATATAATACTAGCGTACAACGCTTGCTCGGTCGCTTCGACACCTCTAATTTCCACAGAACAACCGCTTCACGGTTGTTCTGTGGTACTAATCTCAACAATTCTCGTAGATAGTGTGCCATTGTTCTAGATACATTAATTTCCTTCCATTATTAAGCACAATCTCATACAGGCTCATAGCAAGGAAATTATTATTGGTGCGGCGAAGTGACGTCGAGTTATTGATCTCAGTTTGACTCAAAATGGTACCCGAATATTGATGCGGCTTTCTAAAATATTGTTGCGGTCAAGGCCACACCTGCCGCACCTGCTCCTGCAGGCAAGGCTGGATTCGGTTAACGGTTAGAGATTTTATTAACCAGTTAGCCGGTCTGTTGAATATCAGCAGAGTTATTGGAAAATTAATGTATAAAGTATTAAATCTTTTTGAATTTTATCAGAATATGTAGTCCAAAATCTATTTCTCATCACCACTTATAAATTTTCTTAGAAAACATTGATTTAAATTTACCTAAAGCACGAAATGTATCAGTTATTATACTTATGCGGTTATACTATATACAGCTGAGCCTGAGCTGAGTCTTATTCTGTAGTATAATCAAAATTTATAAAGGATTTATAGTATTGAGTAGGATGGGCGGTTAACCAGTTAACCGTGGCGAGAAATCGAATTGTAACCGTAGCCTCATCGGTTAACCAACCCCACCCTTGTGCGAGCCTTTAGCTAATTGTATGATTTAATTCGACAGCAAATCTATAATTAAAATTCAGAATTTATCGGCGGCGTACGAATACTTTTGGTAGGGCACTGTACATAGTTCGGATAATAGAGGTTGCACACTTTTGAAAAGAAAAGCTCGAGAAAGTATGAGAGTAATTAGATTTTGAACGAGAGTATTTGGTTTGAACAATAATAGGACAGTAAAGTAACGGTATCGACGAAGAATATGTTTGCTCCCCATCCTTGTCCTAGATGCGCCTTTGCAGCAAGCCCTGACTATGTATTTCAGCAGGGTCCCAGGGTTGAAATACTGAGCCGGTCGGGCACCAAGCCTCAGCCGCGCTAACCGGGGCCTGGCCCCGTCTGGCCCCTCCCTGGCTACGCCACTGTTGTACACCCATTAAATGTCATATTGTTGACAAAGAAATTACTTGAGGAGACACCTTACAATAAATATTCCTACAATTAGTTTTTAACTTAGTCACTTTAAATTTGTGCCACCTGTGCCACAAGTGGAACATGGTAGGATATGCAGGCCACTTTTGAAATGTCGACAGCCCCAATTGCCCCAAACATTTAGTATAACAAGCAATCAACCAAACTTGGAAAATTAATAAGTTAATAAGTCACATAAGATACTAATCACAAAATCGGCCACTTAGATATAAAAATTCGCTACTCACAGTACTCAGTATTAGAATTTGTGTAAATTGTATTGATCCTTAATTAATAATGAATAATAATAATAAAATACTATACTATAACGAAGGTTAGGTTAATTCGTATAAATGAATAATAATTAAATACGTGTATGAATGAAAAGGAAGAGCTTGGATGATCTTAATTAACTGCTTAATAATAGCCTCTAATTACCACATCAACGATAAATAGCATATAGTGATTTCAATATCTAATAATAGACACCCATGAGGATTATATTAAAATGGAAACGCGTTTGGCCTAGGCGAAACGCGTTTGGCGTCTTTTCTCAGGCGAAACGCGTTTGGCCTAGGCGAAACGCGTTTCGCCTGGAAACGCATTTGGCCTGCAACATATATATCATCGGGAGTAGTGCTTACAATCCCGGACATATTTTGCAATCTTGGGATTTCGGGATTGACTTTTTGTCTGATCCCGGGATTAATATTTGTCAAATCCTGGAATTTCGGGATTAGACAAAGAAACCCAAGGGTCCGTAATAAAAGGGCTCTCCGTTTATTGGTTTTTCAAATTTCTAAAACTGAGCTAATGTTATATATATATATTTACTATCATTCATAAAGTAACCTTTAAGTATTGACTGGCTCGGCTTGAAATAGTAGTAGTCTCTTTTTCCATGGCCACAAACATCGAGGAACTTTTGAACATTTTGTGCCACTATATTGCGGAAGCTTTCTACCAGGCAAAATTTTATGCGCCTAGATTTAGTTTGAGCTCGCTCACAAGCGCCTAAAATGATCATTTGTATTACGTCTATGGACATTTATAAATTTTCGTTCGCCTAAAAAAGTTTCCTTTAAAAGTTAGGCACCTGGAGTCGCGTGGCGCACGGCTGGATGAAACCTTGATATCGCCTGCTTCAGTAAAAATTGAGAAGGAGATAAAGCTTTTGCTGAATGTAAATTAATATCGATTAACGGAGGAGCAGGTATTGGATTAGAGACTCCATGTGTCTACTGTCTATATGGAAATAAGATTTATTTAAATAAAACGAGGGAAATTGTGGATTACCTTACTTCATATGGACTGCTCTAGTCCTAAATTTCTACAATTAGGTCTCAGTAATTGTAAAATATAGAATACTAGCGCGCTTCGCTTGATAGGTCGCTTCGCGGCAGAACACAACCACACACCAACCGCTACGCGGTTGGTGTGTGGTTTATATACTCCTAATATAGATTATAAAGCGTAAATAGGCCTAATTAGTCAAATTTAACAATGTAAAATTTTAATGATTACGTCATCATGCGATAATGAGATAGCATATTGGCAATCTGGTGTGACCAACCTGTCCGCATCATTAATGAACATGTTCTATTAAATTTTCAGATTTTTCTCTCTTAAAGGGCGCGAATTATGTGCGATTAAGTGACTTTCCAGGGTTCTCGAAATGTGACAATGACGTCATAACTTGTCGAGGTGTGAGAAATTTTGAGTGGAAACCTCAACTTGTTGGCGGGTGCAAAAAGTTACCCCTATATGCCAAAAATCACATTTGAAAACCGTCCACTTTCTTCAATCAACTCGTAACATACAAACAATATACACATATACACATATACACATATACACAGAAACACATATACGTGTTTGTGTTTTAATAGTATAGATATAAATGTATATAGGGGCGCGCTCAATTTTCGTTCGAATTATCACTTTTTTGAGTTTATGAGATAATTAACTCGTATTCCGTAAATGGTACTAAGCTCATAAACTCAAAAAGTATCAAAGTAAGGCATATAAAATGTACTATCGATGAATGGGAAGTTACCTATTGCGGATAGATGGGCGTAGTCTAGTTTACATAACAATTATAGTTTTGGTGTTATGGCTCATTTTAGGAAATATACATTTGCCTGACAACCGAGAAATATGTCAACATTCCTATTATAATTTTGATATATTTTATTTAACTAGGTCTGGGTATCATCATGTACCAATGTTGAACATATATAACGCGTTTAACTGTGTTAAAACAGGGCTTTAAAACATGATAATTCGAACGAAAATTGACGATTACGTCATCAAATGATGACATATTTCAATTCTGAAAGGTTCTATATATCATATTCGGAAGTTCCCATATAGTTACAAAACATATTCAGGTCTACCATTACTAATAATTGAGATAAAGAAGTGCCCTCTATTTTACAATGGCCTTCGACAGTATCCATAGTCCACATTTTGATAACACTGAATAGGCTTTATTATAACGTAGGTCACGGCCCACCATACACGATTTGGTTTTGGGAGCTCAGTTTCGATTCTAATTAATTTGGCTGTTTTAGGAATTCTTTTTTTTGAGGTTACAAAGCTTTATCCCAGGATTATTTCTTTGATAATGTTAAGCGAGTGTTGCTCTACTATCAATCTATCACGCGACGAATTTTCCATGTGACCAATTTAATGACAACGAATTTTAACCAATTCATAACTAGTAATTTTCGTACGTATACACAATATCAATTTGTCAATTTCAGGTTTGTACATACGTACCTATCCTTCTCTTTTCTAAGATCGATATTAAAACCCGAAATAATGCATCAAAATGTTAATTAAGGTTAAAAAAAGTCACGAGTAATTAATTCAATATACGTCAGTGGTCTTCAAACTTACCTCCCAGATCAATAGATCATTCCTTAAATATATAAATATATAATCAAGTCGAACAAATTTTAGCTACGCATTAGTAAGTAAATTTCTATTCACATTCGGACTAGTCGAATTCCACTTAGAGTAACTACATCGGTTCAATTGAGGTTAAACTAGTCAAAGTACATATACCTCTTTTAAGTAAAACACTAAAACTGCACTTGGGCTGCAAACAAAGTTAAGAGAACAAATTTTCTAGAATTTTACAATACCCAAAACATACTAGGATAAGATACTACATTCACAACTAATCATCATCTCTAAACAGAGAGTGATAACCTAATTTGAAACTAACAGTAGAACAGTTTCTAATAGTGTATATACTACTACATAGTATAATGGCTATTCACTAACAAGTTTATTAGTCCAAGTCCATCCCTTGCTGGGCATCAAGCGTATCTTGGGTTGGAAGCTGCTCTTGATTACCAGGAGCAGGTACTTCTTCCATGCTGTCAGCAGGTGGATCATCTGTTTGTGGTTTCTCAGTTGGGGTAACTTCATCTTTTGGCGGTTCTATTATTGGCTTTGGTATGGGTTTAGTCATAATCGGTTGTGCTATATCTTCGAGCCTTTTAGCATTAGCAATAATTTCAGCAGCAGTTACATTGGGATTTTGAAATGCCAATATGTTTTGATGAGCTTGTAACTGTTCTTCTAACCAAGCTTGCTTTTCTTTAACAGCTATCTCGACCTTTTCAACATCTTCCAACTGTAAGTGCAGGTACTGTTCATTACCACCTCTGAACTCATCAAGAAACTTTCGGTAGCGGACTAAACTTTGACCTAACAGGTTGAAAGCCCCAGGTCGATCCTGAAACTCTCTGTATCGCATGATCGCTGGGTCGCTTTGATCCCTAAGACCCTTCAAATTTTTCTTGTAGAGAGAGGGTTCCTCTTCTGTGTTGTCATCAACAAGCCAATTATCAATCTTTTCAAGGTCCGTTTTGAATGTATACAAGGTTGACTCTTGGAAAAACTCACTCAGATAGGAATCCACCTTATCCCGCATCTCATACACATATTCTTCAAGTTCATTTTTACAATTGGCCTTTTCAGCTTGATAATAATCTTGTGATAAGAGCTTTCCTTCGATCTCCATTGCTCTATCAATTTCAATTTGTGACATACATTTAGCCTCTACCATTACTGGTAGAATTATACTGTTGATCACTTCCTTGAACTTCTTTGGAATATGAACTTCAGGTGTTTGTTCTATATCTTCATTTGGAGTCAGTATAGGCATTTCCTGATTAGCTACATCCATAGGAGGAGCATCAGGTGATTCTGTGGATTCAGTCGGATGTATAATTTCCGCAGTAGTACTATCTGACATACTCACATCTCCATCTTGTACTTTTTCGGTAGTTTCAAACAAAGCATCATTACTTGGAATTTCCAGTTTTACTTTGTCCATTTCTGCCTGATTTTTCAATTCGTCTCCTTTATCTCCTTTGCTTTTACCATCAGACTTTTCATTAAGTTTTTCTTCCTCTTTCACTTCAATAATTTTCTTCTCAACTAATTCCACATTTGGAATGGTGAGAATGCCACTATTGTCTACCCTGAACTTAACCTTTACTTTAGAAGCCTGTCCTTCTTCGGTCGGCTTGACGTTCTTTATTGTAAACACTGCAATCGATGGATTGTGATGGTTAGTATTATGGGGATTATTGTAACTACATTCAAT
The DNA here is from genome assembly GCA_028753945.1 of Hexactinellida sp. DTS-2022. Taxonomy (NCBI): domain Eukaryota; kingdom Metazoa; phylum Porifera; class Hexactinellida; species Hexactinellida sp. DTS-2022. Next base: position 3,431,120 of record JAPNXP010000011.1, on the reverse strand, counting down.
TTTGAAATCAGATTTTCTATAATAAGAAAGAACCTTAGAGAGATTAGAAGGTGATCCAACTTTGAATGCATTCATTTCTCCTTTATCTCCTGTTTCAGCATCAAACCAGTTGATACGTATTGCATAGGGGATTACCCCAACAACATGGAACTGTCTGACACGAATAGTTGGAGATAAGAGAGCGCACTGTATGGCACAACCTTTGGCTACTGATTCATCGAAGTTGAGAGTTTTGCTCACTTCTTTTCCGAATACTTTCTCGACAATAGTTGAGACAGCTGGTATTCGACTCGATCCACCGACTAACTCAACTGAATAGATATCCTTAACTTCCATTTTTGATTGGGAGAGTGCTTCCTGCACAATACTTTCAACTTGAATAAGTAAATCACTACAAAGTTCCTCAAATTCGACACGATGCATTCTAGATGAAAAGTCAAAATCCTCAAGGAGACATTCAATGTTCATTGGAATGCTGGTAATGTTAGCACTCAGCAATTTTTTCAGCTTTTCACACTCAGTTAGCAACTTTAAGCAAGGTTTCTTGAAATCGAGGATGTTTAGTTTGTATTTTTGATTAAATTGAGTGGCGAAGTGATTGAACAATCGTTCATCAAAATCTCGCCCACCTAGCTGAGGATTAGACACAGAAGATAGGCAGTTTGCTTTTCCATTTGAAAACGCAAAGATATTAACCTGTATACTAGTATGGCCTATGTCAACAAATGCTACATTTCTTGGCTGATGGTCATCTTCAGGCAAATCTTTTTTGTATATTCCATACGCAAGAGCCACTGCATTACCGTCGTTCAGCAGGCGTTGTAAGTTAACGCCGGCCAACTTTGCTGCATCCAATACGGCTCTCCTCTGCATATCAGTGAAATGTGTGGGGACCGATATAACTGCAGATGCAATCTTAGTGTTGAGGGTTTTTTCAGCTGTTTCGGTAATATGTCTTAGTAGCATAGAGTATATTTGTGTTGGAGTGAACCATCTGTCTTCTCCTAAGTAGTTCACCATTATACCCACTTCGTTAGAGGATGGGTATTGACCCACTGTGAATGGTAACTTGCTTATCTCCTTCTGAACAATAGGGTCAGCGTATTCTCTGCCAAGTAAGTTTTTGAACTCGAGGAGAGTATTCTTGTAATTTATAATTGTTTGACTCTTAGCCCTTGCACCAATTTGTCGATCATAAGTTCGAAATGATATTATGGCAGGTGTCAATCTGTCTGTGACGTCATTAGTGATAATTTCTATACCTCCACCGATAGCTGCTCCAACATAGCAAGTTTGATTTCCGATATCTATTCCAACAAGAGCCATTACGGACTAATTATCAATTAAAAAGATAACTATTAGCAATTAGTTGAATGAAGAGAATAAAATAATTATAAAACAATAAGAATTTATAATAGAATCGTAGAGAAATTCTTTAAAAAAACATTGATAATAGAATAAAACAATAGAATATTCTAGATGGCTCTAGTCAAAGCTAAAATAATTGATAGTTATATAATTAATTAATTAGACAATATAAAATTCTTGGATCAGAATCAGGGGCAGCGGGAGGGTGGGGCCTGAGCCCCACCAGAATTTGAGCAGGGCCCCGCCGCCACAGGTCAGAAAAATTAAAAATTAAAATATATTTATATAGTAGTATATGTAATAGTCCACTTTGGGCCAATTGCCCACTGGTGGACTATTAGAGAGAACGTTGTGTAAATTGAACTTCTGAGAAGTTTATTTGTAGGGCTGAAACGAATATTCGTTCGTTTTGATGACTAAGCATTAAATCAAATTCAAACTCAAAATTAGGGCTGAAACGAATATACCGAATATTCGTTCATATACATACGAATATATACATTTGAACGAATATTAGATTGAAAGGGATATTCGTTTACTTCTTTTGGACCACATATGGTTTTTGTTTTGATTGGGAAGATTGTAAATTTGTATTTAAGTAAACATAATAATGCAATCTAAATTGGCTTAGAGTTCTTTAATAAATATGCATCGTGATTACATATCCAGTCAGGGGGGAGGGGAGTCAAGTGGGGTGGGTCCATGGGCGCCGAAACTCTCAAACGCTAGGGGGGGTGTGACGTAATATTCAAATGTGAAAGTTCAAAAAACAATGCTTATGGGGATAAGATCAATGTTTGATGGGCATAATTGTAAAGATATATACATCATCCACTGATATTTATACAAACTCGTTATGGAATCAATAATTTTCCATTTTTTCCCCCTGAATTCTCCTCGGCCAGGGGGGGTGACACCCTCCCTGACCCCCCCCCCCCCCCCTTTCGGCGCCTATGGGTGGGTCCCATTTTGAAAAGTACACCCATTAAGTACCTGGCAGCGGCATAGGAACATAAATCAAAAACAGTATTACTATTGTCTCTTAGTTTGCTAAATATTCTTCGTGTCGATTAATTAAGAAAAATTTAATTTAAAGTAAACGAGTCAAAAGTTTAGCATTCAATAATTAATGGTATATGCTTTTCTTGGAAATTTATAAAATATCCCCAAATATATATCATGGGTTCAACTTTTTTGTATATTTTACAATGAACAAGTCAGTGGCTGCAACTATAATTGGATCAGTAATTAGTAGTATTCAATAATTCAAGATGAATCGCATCACATATTATGAACGATATGCACATACCGATAAAATATTCATGATAAGTAGTAATTCACTGGGGGGGGGGGGCCCAGGCACCCCCTTGGCCTACACCCCTGGTACCCAGTGGCGGCGCCAAGGGTGGTCAGCTGACCACCCTGTCAAAGTACTTGACCACCAACCTGACTATACTATATTTGGTGTTTGACCCAAAAATACACATGCTGACCCATGGGTGACCACCTAGTGGTGGAGCACACGCGCCGCCACTGCTGGTACCTGCTACTTCATGAAGGCTAGAATCAATATGATTGATAAAAATTTCCGCAAAGTATCAAGAATTTACACTAAAGGTAAATTTTAAATTTTTTATCACACCTAAAGCTAAAGGTGAGAATTGGTGACTAATTTGCGGACTATTGACGATAAAAAATATAAAAAATAATTTTTATGTTTTTGGTTAATAAATGCTCGTAGGAAAGACTTCCGCAACTAGATATAATTAACATCGAATCGATCCGTGCTAATCAGATCACAGGTGACAACTTCAGTGTCACTTGTGGCAAATACTGTACGTATGGGTGTAGGGGATCCAAAATCAAGAAATTTGGGAAGTACTTGGTACTTCGCTAGGGGGGTGGGTATGCCCTAAAATATTTATTTTTCAAAAATGAAGTCACCTATGGGTTAGTACCCTGTTGATTGATGTTGACTGTTGACTTTAATTAATTAATTCGGATTTCAATTCCATTGGAGCAAACACACCTTCATACTACCGCGGGCTTCGTCCATTACAACTTCGCAGAGTTTTTGTAGTACTTTATTATTCAGGTTCTTGTATGATCTTCAAGGGACCAAAAGTTGTGTTCGTTAATACAAACCCAATGTAAGTTGTAAATTGAGACAATAGGGCTTCTCGTGACCTTCATTATATAAGGCCTTACTACTGAGTAGATTTTGCTGGACCATGAATTACTTAAAGGCCATTGATTATTAGCTGACATGTCTTTATCTCAATAGCTAGTAAAGACAGACCTGAGAAATACATTATAATTATATAGGAAGTTAGGAACATGATATATAAAGGCATACATAACACCCTTTAGAATTGCGATATATCACCATTTGATTACGTAATCGCTATTTTTCGAGGGAATTATCGAGTTTTTATAACCTGCTTTTAACATAGTTAAAGGTGTTATAAATGTTCAAAATTGGAACATGAGGATGTCCACAACTCGTTGAATGAAATATATAGAAATTATAATTGGAATGTTGACACATTCCTCGGTTGCCAGGGAAATGTATATTTCCTAAATGAGCCATAACTCAAAAACTACCGATTTTATGTAAACTATGCTAGTACTGCTCTATCCGCAATTGGTAACTTCCTATTCATTGATCATTGCCGGCGCCACGTATTATGAGGTGTGGGTGTAGTGGGTGTCACTGTATAGTCTAGTCACTAATGGGTGTCACTGTCCAAGTACCGCTTCATTTCCTTGAGGCAGTGGGTGTCCAGACACCCAGGACACCCCCGGTGGCCCCGGCCCTGTTAAATAAATGATAGTACATTTTCTAGGCCTAACTTCATTAATCTTTGAGATAATGAGTGTATTACCATAAAAAGAATTAAGTGCTAATAATCTCATTATCTCAAATATTATTGAAGTTAGGCCCAGAAAATGCATTATCAATAAATAGGAAGTTACCAATTGCGGATAGAGCAGTACTAGCATAGTTTACATAAAATCGATAGTTTTTGAGCCTTATATAACGAAAGTCACGGGCTTCTATAATAAAAAGTTCTTCATATTAAGTAGACGGAAAATTGGCCATTATAAGCAGACCTGACTGTACTTATTTATTACCCTTTAAAGTAGATTGTCCATCTAGTTGGCATAAAGATATAAAACTAGGTATATCAGGCAGGGGACGTTGCCACAGGGGCATGGGGGGCAATGCCCCCCCCCCCCCCTAGTAGAATATTTTGTTGATATTTCAATGCTCTGATCCATTGACACTATTAAATTCGATTTAATAAGTTATCTTTAGTTCATACGGACTTTTACCTTTCACTATGGCTGGTAGTTTTTTCTCGAAATTTCTTTGCCCCCCCCCCCCCCCCCCCCCTAGATGAAAAATCCTGGCGACGTCCTTGATATCAGTAGAGTTTTCAATCCCGGGACCGTTTATTCAACCCCAGATGCCGTCATGCCGTATTTACTTTTAATACATACTAGATGTTTAATTAACTCTTTTGTTAACAATAGAATATTTGAATAATGATATATAAATCAGTGTTCGGAAAAGACCACGGGACACGTGGAAAACCGGTTTTTTCAACCATGGTCTTTTATGGAAAATCACTGATATAATTCAATAATTCAAAGTCAATAAGTATAAAAAAGTTTATTCCTAGTAGCAAATATTATCGAGACTACTATCGTCTAAATTTAATACATAAATAGACAGGTAATGAAAACATTAGCTCAGCTTCTACAGAAGTATTAGAAATCGCAAAGAACATATTGTACGACGTACATACGTATATATCTATATTATTAAATCTCGATTGTTGTTTGTGTGTTTGTGTGTTTGTGTGTGTGTTTGTCCGGATTGTATTAAGTTATGGGGGATAAGAAACCGCAATTAATATTGGGATATAAACTAACTTCCAAATGTTATAATAGGTAAACAAGTATGCTGAACACGAATTTCGCGTTTATAAATTTCTCATATTAATATTTGTTGTTGTTGTCTACACAAAATAGGTAAACAAATTAATTAAAATTCAAAATCAACCTAGAAGTTAGCTTCCAACGAGTATTATAGGTAAGGCCGTATAAAATAAATAACTTGTTTATCATCCCCGCCCGCCCCAATTTTACTATCCGTCCGGATCTATTTTATTATTATCTTATGAACATAATCCTACAAAATGTTAGCTATAAACTTGTGTAAAGTACCTACTATGCATAAATTTTTGATAAGTGCTATATTTTAGAGCATTACTTTAATTATTTGGGCATTGTCATGTTATTTTCTAATTAAATTAAATATTTAGATTTATTTCTGGCATAGGATGATGTTATTTGCATATTAATGGGAATAAAAAATATAAATAAAATCCCGTCCGCCGTCCCAATTTTCTCGAAAATATGGATGATAAACAAGTAATTTATTTTATGTGGCCTAAACAAGTATGCCGAACACGAATTTCGCGTTTATAAATTTCTCATATTAATATTTGTTGTTGTTGTTGACACAAAATAGGTAAACAAATTATGAAAATTCAAAATCAACCTAGAATTTTGCTTTCAACGGGTATTATAGGTAAACAAGTATGCTAAACACGAATTTCGCACTCATAAATTTATAATATTTAAAACAAGTTAAAACTTTGGAAATCTTATAAAGGGATGTATAAAACGTCCCTTTCTACCATTTTCCATGATAGAAAGGGTGAGGAGTAAGGCCGCACAGCGGCCGTTAACTTGAGGTGCGTAGCACCGATCCGTCGCAAAGCGACCGAGACCGAAGGGCTCGTACTATATATTCTCTAAAATATCCTCTTTTCCTTGCCTGTTCAGTAATAGATAGCTCGTATACTGTATCTGTAGAAACGATTAGGATTTCTTGAGCTGAGCTCTACCTCGAAGTTCCCCTAGATGACTAATTGGAGCTTAATTTAGATACAGCTGTTCTCTCTAATTGTCCACTTCTCAAATAGTCCACTTTTCTAATAGTCCAATTATTTACTTGTTCAAATCAACTATTTATATATCTGTAATAGTCCATATTCTCTAATAGTCTACATTGGGCCAATTGCCCACTAGTGGACTATTAGAGAGAACAGTGTGTAGATAAATCATCCGTTTTCGAGTGAGTTTGTGAGCTTGATTCCTCGCTAGCCAAAAATATGCTATTTTAAGGGACTACGAATACAGTCAAACCTCCGAGATCAGGACCTCTCGGATACGGGCACCCTTATACGTTTAATTAAGGGAGGTTTGAGTGCACACCTATAATATGAAATAAGTATACTGTATTAGAAACAGGTTTATAGTGCCCCAGTTCTAATCTCACTGCATTTATTATTGTATAATATTTCTTGAGTTATGGACCAGACAAATTTTGAAAGGCGTTAAAAATGTGTCCAAAATTTGTTATTCAAAAATCCTAATACTAGGTGCACATCTGTAACTCATGAGACACCCATCCTAAAAAATTGGGCTTCTAGTAAATTAACTCTGTTGTGTGTAGAGGAAACGGACTAATAATAATAATAATAATAATAATAAAATCCAAAATTGCAGCTATGCCGACGCATGCCCCCCCCCCTGGTAAATATTTTGTTGATATTTCAATACTCTGATCCATTGATGCTATTAAATTCGATATAATAAGCTATCTTTAGTTCATACTTGCCATCCCAATTGAGACATATCCCTGTACTAGGCTCCAATCTCCCCTTGCAAATTTACCAAATCCATGGACACCCATAAACTTTTACCTTTCACTATGACTAGTAGTTTTTACTGTGCCGACTAGCGATGATAACCGATTATTAAATCGATTATTAAATTTTCAAATATTATCGATAACCGATTACAGTGGAGCCTCCCATAACGGACACTCCAAATAGCGGACAACCTCTAAATAACGGACAACCCTCGTGGCACGGATTTATTTATTTAGCATATGTCTAATAGAAAAGCAACCTCTACATGGCGGACAACCTCTAAATAACGGACAACGGTTCCGGTCGCAAGGTGTCCGTTGTTCCGAGGCTCTACTGTATTTCATTTCAATTAATCAGTTAATTTGTAAATTACACGTCAGACTTGTACAGTACTGTAGTCATTCTCGTTAACGGAAAATTCGTCGCAGGAAAATTGGTCGCAAGAAAATTGGTCGCGGAAAATTGGTCGCCGGAAAATTGGTCGCATGGAAAATTGTTCGCCGGAAAATTCGTCGCATGGAAAATTCGTCGCCGGAAAATTCGTCGCATAGAAAATTTGTTGCACAGACAAAAGTCAACCCAAAATTTACAACATAAGCACAAAAATCCAGTTTTAACAGTATTGATTCCCGAATCTAAAGTTATACGATTTGTCGTATGATACCTTGTATATTCTTCGTATTAAGGGCATACCTAATTTCCGGGACGGGACGGGACGGAACCGTACCGGAAAATCCAGGTACCTAAAGTACGGGACGGGACAGGTAGTAGTAAATTATTAATTACGATTACATGTGCTAAAACAGTAGTTCTTAACTGGTGGGGAATGGATCCTTTGTATAAAATATAATTTCTGAGAAATATTTTATATAAATTCTACGTGCTATAGTATTATTGTCGAGCCTCCTCACGATTATGATCAAAGCTAAGTTCGAAACAAATTAGAGGAAAACACTTTTGTAGCAATGTTGATTAGGAACAAAGTGATATGATTTATTACCAGATGAACAAGGAAGAAATAAGTTATTAAGAACAGTACTACTATACTAGAACCTAAACAAAGTAATAACTATATATAATGTCATAGACGCTAGCTGGGTGGTCTGAGTAAACTAAGTAATCTAAACTAAGATAACAACTTCGTTACATCACTATCGCTTCTAAGTAAGTTATTGTAGAGTGGGAACCTAGAACTCGTCTGAAAGATCTCCTTCCCACGCCTCTTCTTGTCGCCATTTAGGCGGTTTTGGTTGCCTAGTGGACCGTCGGACCCCTGTAGCCCCTTGTAATTCCGTTACAGGGTCATCAGTAACCCCCAACTTCTCGGTGTGCTCACATGTAGATTCCGTTTCGCTGGACGAGTCTGGTTCCGAAAGGGCGGTATCCTGTGAAGACTGATCTCGTGCGTCAGCTATTTCGAGTTGCATGTCGGTGTTTGGTTGCGGACACTTTTTGCAGCGATTTAGGTGCACTAGCTTCTCTTTTCCATTCCGGGTTCTGAGCTTAACGTTCGGACCTCTCCTTAATAGCACGAGATATGGCCCTTCAAAATGTGGGCTTAGGCCACTTCTCCTCCTCTGGTTCTTTACGTAGACCCAGTCACCTGTATGACAAATTGTGTCCTTCTTGCCTCTATCGTACTCTGTCTTCATTCTGGCTCTAGCCTCAGTGAGATTATCGTTAACCTGCTTGTTAACAAGATCCTCCATGTCTTGCAATTCTTCGACCCACTCCAAAACGGAGTTGTACGTGTCTTGTAGTGCTAGATCCCATTCTGTCCTAAATGTGGGTTTCGGATCCACTCCATACATGATTCTATAAGGCGTAAACCCGGTACTTGTATTTGGTACGGCGTTCAAGGTGTAACTCACACGGGAAAGCAGAGTCGGCCAGTCCGTGTCTTCTAAGTCGTGTTCTGCGATCAGACACCTGATTATTTGTTTAACGGCCCGGATTCCTCTCTCAGCCTGACCGTCCCCTTCTGGGTGATAGGCGGAACTGTGTTTCTTTATGATGCCATGTTTTGCTAGGAAGTCTCTAACTTCAGCGCCGTCCACACTTGGGCCTTGGTCACTAAGCATTGATATAGGTGGTCCATGGCGAAAGATCCATCCGTCACTCAATCCTTGGATAATCGAGGACGATTCCTGGTCAAAGAGTGGAACTAACTCTATGAATTTGGAAAACGTATCAACGAGCAGGAGGAAATGCCTATGATTCGTGCTGGCATACGGCAACGTAGCTACGTTGTATGCAATCGCATCTCTTGGTCTATTGGCCTGTACTGAGGGAATAAGTTTCTCAGGTGGCGCGTTCTTTGGTTTATTTCGGGCACAAATGACACATTTTCTACAAAAACTCTCAATGTCGCTGTTCATTTTTCTCCAAAAGAAACTGTTTCGAACGAGTAGCGTCGTTTTATCACTCCCAAAGTGACCGTCGTTGTGTACTAAGCTCATGATCTTTTCTCTCATAGATTGAGGGACAATTATTTTTCTTCCCCTATAAAGAAGTTCCCCAAATATCTTCATCCCGATGTGACTTCTGAATGGCCCGTGGTCTATTTTCTGCGTTTTCTCCAGTTGGCTCTTGGCTGATGTTATCGTCATGTCGCCCCTTTGGGCATTTATCAGCTCTTCGTGGAGTGAGTTACTCTCGATGTAGATGTGTCTTTCGAAGCATTGGTCCTCATCGTTAACTTCCGGGTCGATTTCACAACTTTCTCTGGAGAGATAATCTGCACACACGTTCTCTGTTCCCTTGATATACTCTATTGAGTAATTGATAGACTCCAGCTCCAGGATCCACCTGGTAAACTTACCTCTGGGGTCTTTCTGCTTCCTTAACCACACGAGTGGATTGTGATCAGTTAGTATCTTCACATGGGGGGCCGCGCGCAGGTACTTGCTGAACTTTCGAGTTGCTGCAATTACGCCCCAACACTCTAGCTCTCCTGCTGCATATTTCTTTTGTGCATCGGTGAGCCCTGATGAAAAGTAAGCAATCGGGTGTACTTGGCCATTGTCATCACGCTGAGACAAAATTCCTCCTACTGCGGTTGATGAAGCGTCGGTTTGTAGAACAAATTCTCTGTGCCAATCTGGAAATGCTAAAGTTGTTGGCGAATTCGTAAGCATGGTCCCCAATGATTTGAAGGCATCTTCTTCTCGTGCTCCCCATGACCATTCCTTACAGTCTCCTGTTAATGCATATAGAGGTTCCGCCACTGTTGCGAACTTGGGTATATATTCTCTATAGAAGTTGGCTAGTCCCAGGAACCGCTGAAGTTGCTTCTTACTAGATGGTCTCTCCGCGTTACGAATCTTGTTCAACAGCCGTGGGATTGGACTATGACCCTTGTGAGACACCATATGTCCAAGGAATTCCCCACATGGATAACCGAATGAGCATTTGTCCTTTCTCAGCTGGATGTTCGCTGATTCCAAGGCCTTGAAGGTTTGTTCTAAGTCTGTTAAGTGTTGCTCGAAACTTTCGGAGTGGATACATGTGTCGTCCACGAACGGGTCCGCTCTCTTGACATGCTTGAGAGTTTCGTCCATTAGCCTTTGGTAGGATGCCTGGCTGTTTACCAGGCCGAACGGCATCCTGTTCATTTCGTAAAGCCCTCTCTGAGTCACAAAGGCGGTTTTGTACCTGTCTGATTCTTCAACCTCAATAGACCAATAGGCGGAAGCTCCATCAATGAAGGAGAAGTAACTGTGGTTAAACATCCGATCCAATATGTCTTTGGCATTAGGCATGGGATAAGAATCGATCCGGGTGACTTCGTTTAACTGCCTGTAATCCACTACAAAGCGTTTGCTTCCATCGCGTTTGGTGACCAGCAAGACACGGCTTGCCCAAGGTGAATTCGATGGTCTACATATACCGTTTTGGAGCATTTCACCTACAATCCCCGCTATTTCAGTCTCTACAGCTGGGGCCACTGGTATTGGTCTCTGTTTGTTAGGAGATGCTGATCCTGTATCAATCCTATGAGTAACTCCCTTGGCGGGTTGGGCCCGTTTCGGGTTTTGGGCAAACACGCACTCGAAGTTTTCGAGTAATCTAGATATGGCAGCCTTTTGATGTGGCATAAGATTGGGGTTGACGATGTCTCTGGTAGCGACTCGAAATTCCTCGATATTCTCCAACACAGCTACGCTTGCTCTCGTAATGGGCTCTCCTCCCTCAATAGTGGCATGCGAGTTCTTCCATTCGGTGCCTAGACGGACTTGTTGACTCTGCCAATCGAACTCAGTTGAGCCCAATTTTTTTAGCAGGTCTCGTCCAAGAATACATGTAGTTCCTGTGATTTTCAAAACTTCAAACGTGTGCTCCAGTACTTGTTCGTCGCCTAGATCTACTGACAACTCCAACTCTCCTATTACGTGGACCGGTTCTCGCGAAATACCATAAACTCGACTATCTTTACTTTTCATGGACTTTTCCAACCCGAGTTCGTGCACCGTCCCGATATCAATTACTGACGGTCCTGCGCCGCTGTCTAGCAAACCATGTGTTCGCTTACCGTTGAGCTTTATTTCGATGAGAACTGATAGTTCTGCACCTAGACCCTCTATATCTGCCACTAGCACTGTGTGATCGTCTTTACCCTTTTTGTGTACTATGCTACAGTCCTTCAGGACGTGGCCTTTCTGTCCACAAGACGGGCAGCGTTTCTCTGGACAAAACTTCCAAAAATGCTTGCCGCCACAAATGTAGCAGTTTCTCCTTTCTTGTTGCTCTGGGGCCCTTGTCTGCTTCCTCCACACTGGCTTACTTCTGGCAAATGAAATTCTGTTTTCCGTACATTCTGTTTCGGGGTACTCGGTTAAGTCGGAAGCTTCATTACTAACTCTGATGCTTGCCACTTTGGTGCCGGGGCCTTCATGTTTATTCCCTTGATTGAGAGGAAACCCCTTTTCTGTAAGCGTTTCTTTGATCTCAGCGATAAGCTTGAACGCGTCAGTGTGCTCTAGGTCATCGCTAATGGCTGTAACTGTACCTTTCATTCGATTCTGCACTTCCTTTGGGAGCTGAGTCGATACCATTGATGCGACGAATTTGAGCGTTGTCCCGGCATGGACAGCTTTGCGTCTGGCTAAAAAGAAATAATCTCCGATGTCCTGTCCTGGTTGCCATTGGAGTTTCACGAGTTCTTGCATGGCAAAGAATGGATCGATAGGATTGTCTATTACTTTGGCCAATTCATCCAGAGCTTCTTTCAACGTGCCAGCTTTCTTCATCACGATCTTTACTGCCTCTGTGTCTGTAATCGACCTGTTTATATAGTTCGGGAGGATGTTTATTACTTTCTTTTCTGACGCATCATCTACTCGTTTATGCTGGGTCCCACTTTCGAAAAGAACCCGCCAGTCAGAGATCCTATCTCCTTTCTGTAAAACTGGTACTGAGATTGGAGCTGTAGCCATTCGATTTCTTAAGACTGTAATAACTTATTTATGTAGCAATGTTGATTAGGAACAAAGTGATATGATTTATTACCAGATGAACAAGGAAGAAATAAGTTATTAAGAACAGTATACTAGAACCTAAACAAAGTAATAACTATATATAATGTCATAGACGCTAGCTGGGTGGTCTGAGTAAACTAAGTAATCTAAACTAAGATAACAACTTCGTTACACTTTCACTGGTCCTCACATAGCCAAGCTTGCCCAGTAAACAAGTGCAACTATTTCATTAAGAATTTTAGAAATATACACATTAGGCGCATCTACCGCCACAGTCACTTCTACTCTTGAAGCTACATTTCACTAATTCACTGCATGCCTTTGAAGCCAGAGGTAAACTGTTCCATACAGGAACCCATGATCGGATTTTTTCATCAAGACCGAACCGACCGGTCTCATGTCGGTTTGGTCTGCTTATTTTCAAGTTCGATCTGGACCAGCTATTTCCATTCCAATATTTTGATCATACGGTCTGGACCGGTCCTGACTATCCAGAAAAAAATCATTATTGTCCGGTCCGGTCCATGAAATTTCCGGACTGCTGCATCTCTGGTCCAGCCCCAACCTTCTGAGTAGGTAAGTACCAGTTGTTCAGTTTGCTCACAAGTGCACTATATTCCAGACTGATATGCAACTCGTTTTGATTGTTTTAGTAGTGTAGCCCGGGTGAGCGGTATTCTCTCCATTGTTTTCTCCTGATAAAACATTCCTTTTCTTGCATCATCCACATACTGCAAATTACTTGCTTTATCATAAAGAATAAAGTGCAGCATTCCACCAGCTGGAAATGCTGAACATCGAATTCCACTTTTGTATAAGGGTTGAGTGCCATGTAGGTAAAGGCAACTGTCACATCATGATAACAGTTCGATGCATCCCATGCTGACTTCTTGCCTCTCATATAGAATGCAGATGTAGTTTCACATCCCGTGAAACAATGGAAAACAGGAAGGGCCAGAGATTTCTCCCTTCCTAGTTCTTCGTATATTGCATTGATATGATGGTATGTAGAAGTTCTTTCCTGTACCAAAGCTAACCCAAATGTTCACATCTTTGCTTATGGTAATCAAGTGGTGTAACTTTCCAACAAGGATCACCAATACAGTTCAAACCGGTTTTTTCTAACCATTTCTTTTCAGATAAAAATAGTAAGAAAATACCGATAGTTAGAAAAAACCGATGAAAAATACAGTATAGTTGGAATTTCTTACAAAATATTGCATTACTAATAGTTAGAATAAACCGTTTAGTTAGAATAACCCGACTTAGTATAAACCGGTTTCGACTGTACTACATCCGTGTCAATTGTGCGCACTAGAAACTTAGTAATTAGTACAGCTATTGAGAAGGGCATTCTGTAAATGGATCAGCAGTCTGGTGTCATCTTCCCCATGATCACATCGTGCAATAGAACGATCAAATGCTCGAAGAATAGCTGTGGCACCAGTCGTGATGATTATTTATTTGCCTCCACATAGGCAATCTTGTTGGAAAGAAATTAAACAGTTCTTGTTTATTAGTTGGATCACGTAAGAAATCCCAATTTCTTGGGAGCTTATTCTTACTCGCAACTTTTCTTCGAATACTTTACCTCAAGGTTGAAACCAAATACTGATATATTTGGTTGAACCGAATATTATTTGCCGAATAGTTGAAATTTGGTTTCCAACCTGATATCAGTATTCGTATTCGGTAGGGCAACTATTCATGGATATTGATATTCGGTTCGAGCGGATTCAACCTTGCTTTACCACTCTTTTCTCTAGCAGATTCTTTGGTGCTCCTGGGAACCACCAAATGTATATAACTTTTAAAGTGATACTTAATCCAATCAGGAAATAGGATATTCGTAATCAGCATGGAATTTCCGTTAATTATACATGGTCACATGACCATATTTGATTTAAAAGGTTTCCTTGACAAAGGTGGAATCTTGAACATTCCATTCCAGAGTTGCACGCGGGCCGGCCCGTCCCGCAAGCCCGCGGATTAACCGCGGGCTGCCCGCAGGCTGCGGGCCGACTTTCTTTTCGGCCCGCGGGCCTGTGCGGGCCGGAAAGCCAGGCAGGAATGTTTTTAATTGTCAAGAATTACCAATTTATTAAGGAATACTTACTTAAATGGAACTTTGTAACTGTAGTTAGTAAGCAACTATTCACTTATTGGTGTTTGCAGAAACTCCCTCCCATAAAAGGATTCCCTAATTAGTCTCTCCATAGTGATAAATTGCAAACAGAATTTTATAAATAAATACCCTGTTTCCAAATGAAATTAATTAATTAATTTCAAATTCTATATTTCTTAATACTATCCCCATATTCATTTACTAAAGTCCACCGATGTCTTTCGTTGATAATGAACAAGTCAACATTGAAATCTTTTCTGTTCCCGAACTCGAACGTATCTTAACGAGAACTCCCGATCGTGTTGAACTAATTTTCAATTCCAAAAGCAAGTCAAAAGTATGGAAAACCTTCAGATTCATCCGTGTAGATGAAATTCTAGTACCTAATCTATGCGCCTGTCTTCGTTGTAAATCGGTATTTAGAACTTCTCGAAATGTAGGCACTTCGCACCTGCTACGACACCAAAGGAGCTGCAGTGTCTGCCCCTCGAGCACCTCCACTCAGCTCAGTCTTGAGCAGGTTACAAAGCAAAAGTTCAAGCTAACCAAAGAGGATTCAGAAGCTATCAAGGATTCTGAGCTGGCAATATGTGCATTGGGTTATCAGAGCTTCCATTCTTTGGAATCTGAGGGTCTGTCCAAGTTCGCACAGACTTTTGTTGACCTAGGCGCAAAGCGAGGACGATTTGATGTTTCAATTAAAGATGGCACACTTCTCGGACGAAATGCAGTGCAGAGCCATTGCTTATCGAAAGCTAAGACGATGCAAGCCAGGCTCCGAGATACCCTGAATGAACCGATTTGTTCCTCATCCATTGCTCTTACCACCGATATGTGGACGGACAATTTCCGTAAATTGAGCTACCTCGACGTGCACGCATTTTGGGTCAGCAAGGAATTCATACTGACCACTGTCTCTTAGCGGTGGAACACTTCGGGACAGACTCTCATACAGGCGATAATATTTTGAGACATTTCAAACAAATAACAGAGGAGTATGGCCTGATAAGCTTTTCTGCTCCTGTTGTTACGGACAAAGGCTCCAACATGGTCGCCGGATTGCGCGATTCCCCCAGGATTTACTGCATTTGTCACCGCCTGCACACAGTTTTTACCGATGCCTACAAAGAAACCCAGCGACAGGTCCCAGAGGTGAAGAAATATGAAGAAGCGGCCGCAACTCTCTGTAAATATGTCAAGCAAGCTACAGGAATACAAGAAACACTTCCTGTCTCAATTAAACATGGAGGAACCACCCGTCCGTGGACGTCTATCTACCGTCGCGCACACAGCATCCACGAGAGCTATACCAAACTTTCGGAGAAGTTAACAGAAAGGGTTAAATTACCTCTACTGGCTGCTGTCGACAAAGAGCTTAACGAGCAAATCCGTGATGTGACGGAAGTTTTTAATTGTGTGTTTGAGAACTTACAGTACAACACACGTCCAACAATAAACCTCATAATCCCGTCATATTACAAGCTCTCTGCCATGGCCAGCCACGAAGATCTGGACAGCCTCGAGATCGCAACGCTGAAACAAAATATTCATTCTCTCCTAGACGAGAAGTTATATAGCTCAACAACACAATTCCACTGGATAGCCACAATATTCGACCCAGGTTTCAAATCTCTCAGCTTTCTCCCAGACTCAACCCCTGCGGACAGGAAGTTCAAACGAGATTTGTTGAAAGACCTCCCTGGATGGCTTGAGACACTGGCACAGACCAACAGTGGAACAACACAGCCAACGTCTCCAGTTGCCGAGAAAGAAACAGAAGAACCCCCTAAAAAGATAAGAAAATCGTTCTTTGGTTCTATGCGCAACAACGTCCAACCTGTAATGCGCATTGGGAATGCAACGCTCAACTTGCAGCAAGAGTACGATATGTATATTAATGGTGGAGCTGCATCAGATTATGACGAAGAAAATCCCCTGACTTATTGGGCCACAGTCCAACACCGTTTTCCCCTCCTGGGAAAACTGGCTCGCCATGTTCTATGCTGTCCGGCTACTTCCGCGCAATCCGAACGTGACTTTTCACACACCGGACTGATATTAACGTCAAGAAGATCACTTCTTTCACCAAAATATGTCAGTGCATTAGAATTTATAGCTGCTACTCATCGAGCAAGACTTGGCACATTTTAAGACATTAAAAATTAGTTAACTTATCATTTATATTAAAATTAATGGTGTACATTGCGGGCCAAAAATATATGGGGATTATAGCGGGCCGCGGCCCGGATTAAATTAGAATTGCGGGCTGCGGGCCGGGCTGCGGGCCGGGCCGCGGGCCGAATTAAATTAAAATTGCGGGCTGCGGGCCGGGCCGCGGTTACAAAATTCGGCCCTCGTGCAACTCTGAAATTTATTATCAGCAGTATTATTTGGAAGTTATCTTACAGTACATCTTCGCTAGTCCGAACAGGAGATCCAACGTATATTACAATGGAATTATAAATTAATAATTCTCAGACAATTATTTAAATGTTTAGTTTGGATTAAAAAGGTTTGCACAAGTTTGATCCAAATTATTGGAATCTCCTTTTATAGAGGCCAATAGAAAATGTATTACTTCACTAATCGGAATAGAATTTTTTGAATCGGAACACCTCTGTTGAGATTAGCGAGGAAGTACAGTATAAATAATTAAAAATATTAAATTTTGTTGGAAATGATGATCATAAATCCATTTCTCATCACCACAATGACGCACATTATATATTTTCTGTAACTACACTATTTCTAACTTGCCCAAATTGCGAAATGTATTAGTTAATGACTACTTATGGAGTAATACTTTATAATACTGAGTCCTACACTGTAGTATAAACAAAACGAGTCATACCTGAGCCTCAGAACGGTTAACAATAACAACCCCACCCTTGGTTTATAGGAATTTACTACGTATGGAAATGCATAGATTTAAGATTCCCATATTTTACTAAAATTAATCTAATTTAAATTAGTGTTTTATATACGCAATTACATTAATATTATTTAACTAGATTAACAGACCGGTTAACTGCTCAATTAAATATGTAACAGTTAACCAATATTAGCAGCGGTTAAGCGGTCACTCGGCGAACCGAATTTAGTCTAGACCTGCGAATTGAGTCTAGTCTGTATGTTCAAATTAAAATAGGTATCATTTCGCCCCTCATAATAGTATTTGGGGTGTCCGTTAATAGCTTTAATAGACAGCCGGGACCCCGGATCAAAACCTCTTGAATAAGAAGGGTTACGAGATAGCAAAACAATCATTGAACTACCAGAATTACAACTGGTGGATAACCTTATCCTTAAGGTTGCACTATTGTTAGCCCGCCTATGGTCTCACGGGCTACCAAATACGGCAGTGCTTAAGCAGACCACAATAATCTATATATTAAAAACACAATAGTTACTTGTGGTGTGTGTGTGTGAGTAGGTATGTGTTTGTCCGGATTACATTAAAGTAATTCGGAGATAAAAAACGCATCTCTATTTGAGATAAAAACTAACTAGAGGCCTGCATTTGTCCGGCTCCGTATGTCGGCATTTGTCAAAAATTCCAAATATCAAATGTTTAGAATTTTCCGACTACTTTGTCTCTATGTTTATGCTGGCATTTCTCCGACTGTTTATTAAGTATCGCAATGTGAGTATTCAATAACAGTTGTAATTTATTTATGTTTTCACTCAACACAATTTTTGTTGATATATGTACTTTTCAGATATTGTGTTTAATTTAAACATGATATATTGGCTAATAATAGAATACGTATTAATAAATATATTAATGCTATTTAGTAATTGATATTTAAATTAAAATGGATTTACTTTGACTCAATAAAAATAAAATCGTTGTTCAAAATATAGAACTTCTGAAGGTCACAAGTTGTTTGTATCCAAAAGAAAGATAATCAATTTACTAGGCTTGTGCTCTTTTTCGTAATGGATGCAAATACGTCCACAGCTAAGCTCAGTCAAGAATGTAATCATATTAGTTAGCTTTCACAGTCAATATGTGTTACTATGCTATTTCTTTTTCAGTCGTTACATAGCACCTTTTTATAGAAATTGCTCCTGAATTAAGATTTAACAAGGCCTCGTAAGAGGTTTTCTGCTGAGCCCCTATTAGGGTCGCTGGCTATACTTACTCCTACGCACTTGACACCCACTATAGTTAGGGCTGACTTTGCACCTCTCCATAGATTATATTACTTAGTGAAAGTAAAGTATAATGAAGCTTGTAAATAATTATTTATTATCAATTATATAATTTATATTACATATACAGTGGTGTTCGCCTAATAGCAAGTCGCATTTTGCACGAAATTTCCTTGCTAATAGGCGAACTTGCTATTAGAGGAACAAATTTAACATTAAATGCTCGCTTGGGGACAAAAAGTAACTTGCTAATAGAGCAATATTGCTATTAGAGCAATTGCTATTAGGCGAACATTACTGTAATTACAATACACATTTGTTGTTTGTTTGAAGGTACGAGAAACGAAATTACTTTCAGACCTGTAGACATGCAAATTGGTGTAGATTGCAGCATTAAATAAAATAACTTGGATTAACATGTCCTATTTGTCATTCACCAATTCAGAGCAGTTTCGAAATAATATAATTTAGAAGTTCCTTCATTCCCACCACGGACTAGTACTATATTATAGTAGTCCGTATCAGGTGCGTAGACTCGGGATGGGGATTGGTAGGGCCATTTATGTTAACTTGCATCATACTTAATAGAAGATGATAGCTCTTGACAAATTATTGGTAGGTCCATGGCCTCACCAACCCTACCGGAGCCTACGCCTATGCGTGTTCCCACACACTGACCTTGAGTTTGAGATTTTCTGATTAATTCCCAATCCCTTCTGAATGGACTGGGATTAATCTTAAAATCTTTAAAACTCCAATTCCCTAGGGATCTGGCCCAATCTCTGGTTGCATATTATAACAATTGTTATTTAGACTATTTTTCCAATATTGAGAAAGTAGTCTGAAAAATGTCAACATCTTAGATTCGGAGAATTCCCACATACGGAGTTTGACGCAGTCTCGGAATGTGATTAGTAGGGCCCATAGGTTAGTCCATTACGGTGACATTGGGAGGCCATTGCACATTGGTATTTCAATTGGCAAATTTTTGTATGTCCATGGCCCTACCAACCATACCAGAGCCTACGCCTTTGTATTGTTAATTTAGAGATGCACGTTTAAACACATTTACTACATAATTAGAACGTAATTACTCATTTACTCGCTATACATTCTCAACTTAGTGAAATTGATAGGCTGATTTAACAGCAAAAACCAACTATTAATTAAACCAACTGACAACACAACCAGCTTATCAATAAACTCAACATTAATTTGAGAATGTGTCGCGATTAAATATGTTCTGTTTATGGTGAATGTATTGAAAAGTATATGTATTGAAGATTAAACTGGTGGCTTGAGTGAAATGGTTTGAATTCGCGAGTAGATTAGGAAAAAAATATTTATTATGAGCCTATATTCTCGTTCGCTTTTGCTGGGAATACTTAACTATTCCACTTAATTCATTATCATGTATTATTTACACTTTACCACGCAATATAATTAACTTACAAAAGGACTCGTACTCATTTTGTCAAGTCTTCAATATTAATCTATATACGTACTATACAGGCTTTCATCCAGGAAAAATTTCCCGCACGCCTAGATTAAGATTGAGCTCGCTCACACGCGCCCAAAATGCTCAATTTGTATTGCGTCTATGGGAGCATTTCTAGATTTTCGCGCAACTAGTAAGTTTTCTTTTGAAATTACGCGCCTGGATGAAACCCTGGTACTATATGATACTAGTTTGCTTACTTACTTATGATTTAAAATCTCAATCTTATTCTTAGTAATTAATTCCCCAACTTTAACATCAAACAGCCCTTATTTGCAAGTACATATGTAGTTAATTCTAAATTCGTATTTAGCATATATGCAATTACTTATGATAACCGTCTAGTCTCTAGGTAAATTCTAATATTTTACAAACTTGTTTACCTATATTGTCAATAACAACATCAAATAGACATAATATAAATTTGTGAGTGTCAAATTCGTATTCAGCATACTTGTTTACCTAGTACAGCGTTTCTCAACCGGGCCCCGTGGCCCCCCTGGGCGGCCACGAGCCCTTCGCCACGAGGCTTTTTATTGAAGGGTAGGGGGCCACGGGTACTGAAGGTCTCGGTAGGGGGGCCACGGAGCATTAAAAAGGTTGAGAACCACTGACCTAGTATTTACATTTAGAAGTGAACAAATAACTGGATTATATCTGGGATATAATCAATTTTTAACAACCCATAATATTTAGTTAAACATTTTCTATAAGTATGACTCAATCTCGCCTGAAACTCAATTTCGCCTACAACAGATACAACATATAGCAAAAATAATGATATTTGTACTATACAAACTATACTACGAGTCGATTAACAATAAAAGAATAACGATTAAACCAAAAGTTGTTCAATCAAATTCCATGAGCTCGATATTATAAGTAAGGTATACGTCAGAGATGGAACCGGTCGGGATTTTCATGACCCGACCCGACCGGCCGGTCGACTGGTCAATTATAGCTAGCAATAATTTATAAATAATAGAATAAGAATCTACTGTAGTTAGTGCTGCGAACTGAAACTGAATTAAAACTGAAATAGTTTTAGCGATTTTTCTAAACTGTAACTGTAACTGTAACTGAAATGTACTAGTTTATAAAACTGTAACTGTAACTGCAACTGAAATGTATTTTTCTCCAAACTGAAATTAAAACTGAAATTGAATTTCTTCATATTCAATTCCGTTTTGCAGCACTGTTGCATGAGAAAATGACCCCCCCCCTCATATGAACCATGGATACAGTTTAGGGGGTCATTTCATTATGCAAGCCCCGTGAGAAAATGACCCCCTCATAAATTTCCGCATTGTCATTGCAATAATGTAAAGTCTACTTGAACAAAACAATGATGTAGTGACAATTATACAAAATGACTTGGTAACTATGTTAACTTGGTAATCCCATATTGCTAGCCAGGTTTTCTACCAAATACCTGGAACTAATATTGAAGGTTTAACTATTATTTGTCATTAAAATGGTTAATTTTGAATAAGGCTAAATAAAGTTTACTCAAAAAATACTCTTATTTATCATATTACTAGTACCAACAAATATAAATATTACATTGCCAGAAGAAGTATTCAGTTAATTATACATAGTTGCAAAGTCATTTTGTAGAATTGTCACTACATCATTGTTTTATTCAAGTAATCTTTACATTATTGCAATGACAATGCGAAAATTTATGAGGGGATCATTTTCTCACGGGGCTTGCATAATGAAATGACCCCCGTGAGAAAATGCTCCCTAAACGGTATCCATGGTTCATATGAAGGGGGGAGGGTCATTTTCTCATGGGGGTCAAATTCTCATGCAAGAGCACTACTCAGGCGGCACAAAATGAAATTAGAAAAAATGAAACTAGATTATGTTGTCTGGACCTTGGAACCTAGATAAAGCGATTACGATTATTTATTGCATAGAGTATAATAACTGTTAGTAATAATTAACTGAACTTTAGTTGTATAATAGGTGAAAGTTGTGAATACCGAACTATGTACGAAATTGTACTGACTGTGGTAAAAATAGTAACTGAAATGAAAATTGTAACTGAAATGAAAACTGTAACTGAATTAAAACTGTGACTGAATTAAGACTGTAACTGAAATGAAAACTGTAACTGTAACTGAATTAAACTGTAACTGAAATGAAACTAGAACTGTAACTGTAACTGTAACTGTAACTGTAACTGAATTGAATCAAATTTAATTCCAGTTCGCAGCACTAACTGTAGTGTCATGTCATATAATTTAAGAATAAATATTATGGCCATAGACCATTTAAGGAATTTATTATAATTTATATAAGGAAGCCTCCTTTAAGACTACTAAGCTCTCAAGGGCTATTGGAGCCAGATTCATTCAAAACAAATTATAATATTATGATATCGAATACACTCCCTGGCCAAAATTATTTGAACAAGAGGTATTTTAATGCAGACACATTATTCTTCTAGCAGAATGTTGAAGGCTATTTAAAATATCCTAAAATGACTTCACATTTAGTGCTATATTTATAAATTAAAAAAAAATTATTTAGGACATTTTCAAAAAAATATCCATCAAGTGGCATAGTATCGTTGCCACGTGCCACTTGTGGCGCAAGTGGCATCAATGGGAATGAGGCGATATCTCAGTATAAAATGATCGTAATGATTAGATATTTGGCACCTAGAGTAGTTCGATTGTTTCGAATTCAAATCCGAAATCAGAATTTGTATATATTAATTGCCTCATAATTATCCGAAATTAAATATTTAATTATCTCATTATATAGTTAATTAATGAGTTTATCACCTCTCTATAAAAATTAAAAATTAAAAAAATTGCTATATTCTTATACTTAACATATCCTTTCATCTAAATACTATTGTAGAAGCACACACAAACGTTAGTATGTTGCTAGGAACCCTGACTGTTTATTAAATAATTATTGGTGTAGAATACTTTTGGCCAGGCCGTGTAGATCATGTAGAGATCTCGACCGGATTTAAACCTTTCAAATGTCATAAATTTCATTTTCTTGCTACTTTCTAATAATTTTTTAACAGGAATACTGAATAGGGATATATTTAATACCCCAAAGGCTACTAAATCACAAAATGGCGACAATTTAAATACGTATTAAAAAAATTATAAAGCAACCACGTGCTAAAATACAAGTATTATGCGAGTTACAACTTACTATTTTCGTCCATAAAACGTATATAATTGCTGGTTTAAATATATTCATTCTCATTCTATATTCTGAAAATGTATACTAAGTATATTAGCAAATTATCTTCATTTTCTCGTAGTTCTTTAGACTCGAATTGTATATTTTGTATATTTGTGATGTCATCATTAAATGGCGCCTAAACAGTTTAACCACAAATCTCAGATTCTCAAAAGTGGTTCCATTGGACTCGCGATTGTTGATTACCCCTTTTAAAATGCGAATAATAACATTAGGAGGCATAGTTTAGCTTAGAATGAAAATTAGAAACTGGCCTTCTCGTTTCATGGCCTTCTCGGTGACATATTTAGCCGTATATTAAGTAGGCCATGACTGGACATAGCTATCTAGGCACAAAAATCAAATGTTACACAATTTCTCTTATTTAAAAGATAAATAGTACTTACAACGTATTTTATAAGAAAATGATATATTAGACCAGCTCACCATAACCATAGCCTATTGGTTACATCTTATTTAATTTGCTATTTTAACTATAGATTTATTATTGAATGGAAATTGGGCCTCTTTATCAATTCATCTCTCAATAATTTATAAAACTAAAGATATGTATGATGGAATTGTCAGACCTATAGAAAAATCTTTTGAAACCAGTAATTCCTCTAATCAACAGTTCAGTTTTATCGTCATTCACAAGTTAATCAAGACACTTAATCAGGTAATTGCTTTCTCTAATTGAGGAACCTTTTTTCTAAATAGCTTATTTATTAATACACTTTTTGGTTCAGTCTGCTTTACAGTACACTGCAAGTCTGCAACCTCTATAAGTGGGGTCCAGGGTTGCCAACTATCACGCTTTTTTTTAGAATCTCACGATCTCACGCTTACATTCAAAACCTCACGTTAGAAAGGACGTCCCGCGCCTGAGGAAGTAGCATAAAATTTAGGGGTGGACGCCAGGCTTTCATCCAGGAAAAATTAACCGCGCTCCTAGATTTTGTTAGAGCTCGTTCAGTTTTCATTTTGTACGCCTAGATTAGTTATTTTGTATTAAGTCTATGGAGCAACTCTCGATATTGAGACCTAGAATCGAATTTTGTACGCTTGGATAAAAATCCTGCCAAATTACGCTCCTTTAGGCGCGCCCAGCACGCCTGGATAATTATCACCCTGGTGGACGCTAAACAAAACCCTCAATATACTGCTTTTTGAGGTGAAAAATTGTTTTCCACGCTTTTTAGACAAAATCTCACGCTTTTTTTTCAAAAAAAAGGACAAATATCACGCTTTGTGCTTACAAAAAGTTGGCAACCCTGGTGGGGTCTCTATAAATTGGGAACCTCTATAAACGGGGAAATTTTGGTCCATATTCGTTCATTTTCATACAAGTGGACCTCTATTCCTGGCGAAATGGGGACCTTATTTTCAAGGAGTGGTTATATCCATACAAAACGACCTCTATAAATGGGGGGGCAATGGACATGCTAACATCATCTAAAAATATTATACTGCATCGTCACCTACGTTATTATAAGGCATGTTCACTAGTGTAAAATTTTGGACCATGGATGTCGTTTTAGTCCATTGATTCTTTTTAGAATAAATCTTATTTATAGTCAGAGATAATTAACCAAGTACTAATCCAGAACAAAAAATATGAATGCCTTGCAACCTTTGCAGTCGGTTAATGTCGAAAAATTCTCGAAAAATAAATAAAGTTAAACCCAATTAGTTGTTATTGTTCTTCAAATGTTTATTTGCTAAAAACTTATATTCTCTTTCATGTTTTCTTTAATATTTGTACTATTGCAATTTGCAACATTCATTTACTTCAAATGTGCTTGGTATTAAACCCAGTAATATTTACTTCTTCTGGATTACTACTTGGTTAATTATCTCTGATTATAACATTTATTCTAAAAAGAATCAATGGACTTAAACGACATCCATGGTCCAAATTTTAACACTAGTGAACATGCCTTATTATAACATAGGTCACGACTGCATTTAAATAAATCTACTCTAATACATCTACTTGAACTTTAGAGTGGATTTATTTATCTATTTAAGTGGATTTATTATAGGACAAATATTTTCGATGACGACTCTAATGTTTGTAAAAGAAATCATCGACGGTAAATTGCCTACGTATCATCTAAATTGTTTATAATAAAATCAATATATAAATACTAGCTAGTAATTACTTGAATAGGTAGTGTTTTACGTAGATATTGTATAATATTACCATATTTAGTGTATCCAATTAAAATAATAACCGGGGAATTGGGAGCAATTAAATTTTTCCCGTCCCATGCTCTCCCACTTATACAGGTTGCACTGTACCCTTAAGCGGATTGAGACTCGTTTTAGAATGACAATTTGTTGATATTAATGCTCCAGTATTCTCCTTGGCCTTCAATAATTTTACCTATTTATTCTGACTACGGACAATTTACTACAGGCAGGGTTGCCAACGATGCTGAATTTCTTCTTGTTTTTTATATGTCGATCTACGCACCACGAGTGGAATTAGCTTTACAACACATTTTACAAATTTGATGGCCCAATTGTCATGAAATTCCTAGAAATCTCAAAAAAATGTCCCTAATCACGAAAACTTTGAAGATACATATTTAAATCTGCCACATCCACGTATATCTAATAAAAAACTACTTTGTAGAAAAAATACAATTCATTAGTCTAGCTATTTCGTGTTTGTTGTATTATCGCATACATTCGGTGAATACGTGATACGCGGGAAGAAACTTTGATGGATAGTACTAGAAAAATAAGCGTTTCCTAATTGTAGATATCCAAAAATAAAAAAATAAAAATATTCTATCGTCCTATTCATGATAGATTTAAAAAATAGCTTATATTTTGACTTTTTGAGTCTTCCGCTTTCTAAAAACATATTGTTTTGACGAGATCATCATGACAAGGTATTAAGACCCATTTGTAAAGATGTTATTATACCATAAGGAACGATTGAGTTTGTTTCTATATTGTATCATCTCTCAGATTAACAATTTTAGCTGATAAGTATAAATAATTGTTGAATAAAAAATATTTATTTAAAACTTTTATGTATAGTTAATGTTAACTTCGATTATTTAAGTATTTCCGTATACAGTATATTAAAAACACATTTGTTGTGTTTGTGTTTGTCCAGAATTAATGGGAAAGAGCATATGCTCTAGAAAACTGAAAATTGCGTACACGGGTAATTTTACATTCTATTGATTTTCTAGACAAAATAACGGGATTGTGACCTCATTAAAGCACATTTTGTGAATAACTTTTTGAAAAATCTTATTAGCACACAATTTTAGACAACATAAAATGAGACACATAAAGCGATTTATGGGATTATGACTTCACGTAGGAACTTAATTCGGACTTAGCTCTTACAACTTTGATTCAATTTCGTTTCACACAAATTTTTCACATTAAGATATCAGTCCTTCGGTTTCGGTCGCTTTACGACAGATCACTCTCTCACAAAGGTGGCTTCGTAACCAGTGGCGGCGCTAGCACATCAAAAGAGGGGGTGCAACTGGAGGTGCTGTTGCATTTCAGGGGGTGCAATCATTTGTCCAGTAACAACCTGCCAGAATGTTTGAATGATTATTGTGTCATGTTATAACGGTGGTCTTTTATAGAAAGTAGCTATCACTTTAGGTTGATACTGAAATCTAAAATTCGGAAACTAACATATTAGCAATAAGTCGAACATACGTAGATCAGTGGCGAATCCAAAGGGAGGGGGGGGGGGCATATGCCACCCCCACTGCCCCCTTCCTCTATTGCCCAACGGCAGGATCTTAGTTCGGCGAGATACCAAAACAACGAATGCGGTAGGCTTATTTGCCTTTTCCTTTAGGAATTACAGCAGAAGCTCGTTAATACAAACACGGTAAATTAGAATTTCGGGATAAGAGGAACAAATAGCTTCACAAAATCAGGTTCCTAGATTTCCTATTCAATTGGTAATACTCCTGTTATGGAGATCTCTAAAACTGAGATATTAGACATCCAGAAGCTACTTATCTTTAGCTAGTTATGTAGTTATTGTATCGTGTTTAGTGAACTAATCCGCATCACAAGATCCGTGCCCACCCAGACCTAAAGTTCAGTTTCGCATATGGCACCAATTATATACCTTTAGTATAATTACAGATAGATCTAACTCACTCACTATACATTATTGTATTTACATATTTGAGATTTGATTATTTGAGATTAATAAGAGATTAGCATGTTGAATTTTAGTTAGGAATTTAAAGATACAGAACCCCTGAAATAGTCACTGCCCACCCCTCAGATTTGTTTCTCGAACCGCCTATGACGTAGATATCAAAGTACAAAGTGCTAAATTTGACTAGACATTCATGCTAATTCTTATAAACTTATTGAAGTGGGCTAGTTCATAACTGCCAACCGTACAGGGATTCCCTGTACAGTACAGGGATTTAACCATTTTGGCTGTTCTGTAAAACATACAGGGATATATTCCATTTGTATTGGGATTTTTAATTTACTAATTATAAGTTAAATGATGCCTAAAACATCTACAGTGATGATAGTATATTCTGACATGCATTCTACATTGACGACATAAAGGCACAACTTGGTTTATACTATATCTTTCAAGCGTTTAGGGAATCCCTATACAGTATATATTTAATTGAATATACCTTTTCAAAGTAATAATTTTGATATGTCTTTCGTAATTTCCTGAATAATATTTCCCGGAACGAGCGAGCGCAGCGAGCGAGAAATCTTTGGGAGATGTACACGGATTTTGGCCAATGTACAGGGGAAGATTTGAGCCCTATGAGGGATATGACTCAAATAGGTTGGCAGGTATGCTAGTTATGCTATTCAACTTGAATACAATAAATTCTAAACACACCTTGAATTCTCTGAGCACCCCCACTGGGGGTGCTGACAGAGTTTCAGGAGGTGCCGTAGCACCCCTTAGCACCCCCTTGGCGCCGCCCCTGTTCGTAACCAGTGTACACCCATTTGTAAATGTGCTCCTAATCCTGGTCCTATCCAATTTTAACACGCCTAAATCACAAATTAATGTTACGGTATAGGAGAAGATCAGATTTTTCGCTCTCCTAATTAATTTTTTCCTAAAATCATGCTCCAAAAGGAGCGTCTCGCGCTCCTGGATAATTCCTTGTATGATATACGTATGATATACACTTCCCTCTCAAAAGTATTCGTGCTCCTTAACAATTTTTATTGAAAATAGTTCTATACTTAGTATAGAACTATTTTCAATAGTAGTATGTTTCCTATAAGTCTATTGTATTCAAAGAATTTCGGGATATTTCAATTTTAATTTCAGATTCGTATTCTAAGCATGCGACTTATATATTTTCGAAGTTTCAATTCAATTACATATTGATTAAATTGGAATCTTATTTCGGCACCATGTATAACTTTTTCAAGTGCCACTATGGTATAAGGTGGGAACAAGTGGCAAGTGGTGGTATTATAAGATAATTTTTCATCTAATCAACAGGTAATCAGTTGAAAGTTTCTACAATGGATAATTTGGATGCGTAGAATACGAATCTGAAATCAAAATTGCAACATCCCATATATTTTATATACAACACACCAGGGGCAGGGTATTATACAGAGGGGGGGGCCCCGGGATTTCCCCTCCCTAGCTTGAGTTCCCCCCCCCTGGAAATATGCTGCTAAGTTCTTATTTTCAGTTAAAATTAGGTGTTTTAGCCTTTTATAAAGAGACAAATCAACGTATTCTTCTCTAGGCTAGAATATTTTATGTTATAAGTTCTGTATCTTCCCCACACATACCATTCATGTTAAAGTTCTGTATCTTCCCCACACATACCATTCAAACATTACTAGTGATATTCATTAATGAAATTGTGCCAGAAGCTATAATTATCTTCCATTAGTTACCACAGCTTAAATACTATGTGATTATTTACAGCAATAGCTCTCCATTGTTAGCAATAATACTTTGTACTGTAAATTGTATCTGGCTTCCAGGGGCTTCGCCCCTGGACCCTACTGGGGGCTAGCAGCGCCCCCCAGATCCCCAGCTGGCGAAGCAATTATTTAGTGGATCCTGGTACTAGCAAACTTTCTCCCCCCTGAAGAAAAATCCTGTATAAAACCCTGAGGGGTTTACCTAGGATTTTCGTGGCTGGCACTTTATTATGGTGGTATACATTTTCAGGCACCCTGAAGCAGAAGGCGGATCCAGACACAAATCTGAGGGGGGGGGGGGGGGGGCAAATACTATTTCAGGGGAGCTGTCTCTTCAAATTCCTAACTAAATTTTCAACATTCTAAATCTTAAATAGTCAAAACCCTTAAAATGTAAATGCAATGCAAGGCTGGATTCGGTTAACCGGCTAACCGGTTAACCGTTGCTGACATCAATTAACGGTTACAGATTTTATTAACCAGTTAACCGGTCTATTGAATATCAGCAGAGTTATTGGGAACTTACTGTATAAAGTATCAAAAAAATACTAGCGCGCTTCGCTTGCTAGGTCGCTTCGTGGCAGAACATACCAACCGCAAAGCGGTTGGTGTGTGGTTTATACACTTCTAACATGCATTATAAGGCGTAATAAATAGGACTAAATAGTCAAATTTAATAACAATGTAAATTTTAATGAGTACGTCATCATGCGATAATGAGTAAGCATATTGGTTATCTGGTGTGACCAACGTGTCCGCATCATTAATGTACATGTTCCATTAAATTTTCAGATTTCTATCTCTTAAAGGGCGCGAATTATGTGCGATTAAGTAAATTTTCAGGGTTCTCGAAATGTGACAATGACGTCATAACTTGTCGAGGTGTGAGAAATTTTGAGTGGAAACCTCAACTTGTTGGCGGGTGCCAAAAGTTACCCCTATATGCCAAAATCACATTTGGAAACCGTCCACTTTCTTCAATCAACTCGGAACATACAAACAAATATATACACATATACACACACCCAGCCTTGTGTTTTAATAGTATAGATAGTCCTAAATCCATTTGTCATCCCACTTAATACATTTCTTAAAACAACATTGTTTTAGTTTACCTAAAATACGAAATGTATCAGTCAATGGACTTATGGGGTTCTACTTAATACAGCTGAGTCTTATTCTGTAGTTTAATCAAAATCTTCTTTAGGATTTATTGTATTGAGTAGGATGAGCGGTTAACCGGTTAACCGTGGAGGAAAATCGAATTGTAATCGTGCCTCAGATCGGTTAACCAACCCCACCCTTGTGCAATGATATATAGTGAGTGAGTTATATCTATCTATAATAATACTAAGTATATAATTGGTGCCATATGCGAAACTGAACTTTCAGGTCTGAGTGGGCACGGATGTTGTCATGAAGGTGGGGGGGCACATGCCCCCCATTGGCGACGCCACTGCCCTGAGGTATTAGCCATAATACATAATCAGTATAATTCAATGATGCGGCATTATTTTACGGAGGTAAAATTGCTGCGGTGGACAAACAGTTGTTTATCCAAGCTTTTCTGGACCAGAAAATCTGGCCTACACCCGGCACCTAAATCGAAACGCAAACACGAACTTTTTGACCACAACTGATGCTTGGCCTCCCAGGCACCTAGATAAATCCCTGCAACACACGTTAATAATAAAACACTATATTACTATTTTCACTGAAGTTATTTTGGATTCTGAATACTTTTGATAGGGCACTGTATATGATACTAATATGCACATGCTTTGCATGAGTATATGTCTGTCTTCCTGTGACTACCTTCGAGGCCGAAAGATTTTTAGCCTTTACGGAGAATTCATACCTTCTAGAGAAATTCTCAATCTCAAGAAAGTTTGAATCATTGCTCAGTGCTGGCCATTCATAGGGATCTGGCACATAGATTAGATGTTGATCCACACGTTGACAAATTTGTAGAATAAAATATTCAGAGGCGGAACAAGTTTGGACCGATAAAACAAAAATACATTTTCTTTTTACATATGTCTCAAGACAATCCCATAGTAGTAATATATTAATAAACACCTATTTCTTCAAAGATTTTCGACCAGTGGTTCCCAACCTTTATAGGACTACTACCTGATATAGGAGTACTTAATGTTAATGCGGAAATGCTATACACCCTAGACATGGAGTCCATAAGTAGCTGTTTTGCTGAGATTCCCACCGTATACTATTATAGGACAGATAATTTAACTAAGTTTGTCATTAAAAATATCGATTTTGGTAGGAATGTGAATTTTAGGAATGTTTACAACTATTGGGTTTGCCCCTCCAGTGCATTGGTCCGCCCCCCCAAGGAGTCTGTGCTGGCCCCGCCCCTGCCGAACAAAATGGCAAAGTCCGACTCATTGATATTGATATCATTATTGTTCTATTATTTAGAGACGGAGACGAGGGGATAGAAATATTTTTTAATATAATATTTGAAAAAATTCTGGTCCAGGCGGATCGTATTAGAATATGTTAATTAGCATCGTTTTTTGCGAATTGTATTTGTATTTGTAATTAAATACATTCCGAAGTATTTGTATTTGTATTTGTATTTAAGAAATTCACATGTATTTGTATTTGTAATTAAATACTTTTCAAATTATTTGACCCCATTTCTGCTGTTGACTTAATTGAGAAAAGCAGAAGCTTATATAGAAGCTTATTTGGGATACTGGAACTATAAAGAAAAATTAAAATTCCCAAAAGTTTCCAGGTCTTATAAATTCCTGGAAATTCTCCAAAATTCCGGGAAACTTTCCAAGCCTTTAGAATCCTAGTCCCATATAAGGTCTCGGTAGTCAATCTACCCAACGTCTTACCTAGTTGAAATGGGTTTTAGTAAATCTACTGACAAATATAAAAAATAAGCTTAAAGTCACATCTGGTGGTGATCTACATTTTAACTTTGACAAAATTCAAGCCTGATGTAGAAAACTTGTGTAGGCAACATCAAACACAGCCATCTCATTCAATCATCAGTAATTTCACCCTCTGCCACAACATTGCGTATCCTGTAAAAATATCTGCATCAATGATTCATCCTATAAAGCATTATAACCACCTATTTCGAATCTCCTTGTCGCATCCATGTCATCCTTAATATCAGAAAATTCCTCTTGAATATCTATGTTTACACACCTTAAATAATTTGAGAATGAATTTAAAATCCACGGTTGGATATATAAATCTTTCAAATTCCGAAGCGATCGAGCATATCCTGATGCAGAGATTGCAAGTGTTCTGAATATACTAACATGATATCATTACTAATGCTATCTACTTTTTACTGTGCCGACTATACTATATTATAGACTAGTGGCCCAGTTCTAATTTTACTGCCTTGGTTACCGATTATTATTGTGCCGACTATACTATAGTATAGTCGCCCAGTTCTAATCCTACTGCTTTGGTTAGCGATTATTCTTACTGTGCCGTCGATACTATATAGTATAGTATAGTGTCCCAGTTCTAATCTTACTGCATTGGTTACCGATTATTATAATATGTGCCGACTACAGTGGAGTCTTTCCGAATAACGGACACATTGGGGGCATTGATTTTATCCGTTGTAGAGAGATGTCCGCTTCTCGGAGTCTGGTCCATAACTATTACATGTATAGAAAATTCATCCGTACCACGAGGTTTGTCCGTTGTAGAGGGGTTGTCCGCTTCTCGGAGTGTCCGTTTTGAGAGACTACTGTATACAATATAGTATAGTGGCTCAGTTCTATTCTTACTGCCTTTATAGTAATCTAAGTTGATTAATACGCGTGTTGCTTATAATACGTATAATCGTATTATACGTAATAAGCTATCGACCAGTACGTATTATACGTTAAATCTATGATAAACCAGGGATGTTTTCGAAGTAAATTCAATAGAATATTTATAATTCTTGTTGTAAACACAACATCTAGCAAATAATATTACTTGTACTATACAAACTATACTACGAGTTGATTAACAAAAAGAAAAACGATTAAACCGAAAGTTGTTCAAAGTAAATCCATGAGCTCGATATTATAAGTCAGGTAGGGACGCATGCATTTGTCCGAATTTAGTAGTATGCATTTGTCCGACTGGAGTATGCATTTGTCCGACTAGAGTATGCATTTGTCCGAATTTTGTAGTATGCATTTGTCCGACTAGAGTGTGCATTTGTCCGAATTTTGTAGTATACACTTGACATTCATATAATATTTTGTCACTAATAATTAATAGATGACATATACTATACATACAGGCGTATTTAGTACACCATAATATGTATATTCATAACAAGGCATTGTAAGGATACATTACATCTGCAATATGCTATAAATTATACTATACACAAACATATATATTAACATTTCCTTCCTATCTTAAATTTGGAATTTGTACTAATGGAATATACACGTGGAGAGTATAAGAATAAACGCGGAAACGTATACAAAACAAGAGATGGGCACAAATATACTTTATCAAAAGATTCCGAAAGAGTAAGTTACCTCAAATGTATTTTATTTCGAGAGTCATGTCGAAGTACGGCAAAGATGAACAAATTATCCAATATTATAACTATATCAGCCCCACACAATCACCCGATTGATAATTATCATGCTGATAAATTTGAATTAAGAGCAAAATGTAAAATTGCCGCAAAAAGTTCCTCTACTGGCTTAAGGGATTTATTTAACGATACAACTAGACACGAGGAGTCAGCTGATCAGATATCTTTTAAAAATTGCGAATCAATAATGTACCGTGCACGTCTTGAACTCCAACCAAAAATTCCCATGTGTGCCCTTGAGTTTACTACAATTATTAAGGAGTGTGCAAAATTCAATCAATTTTTCAAAAAGACTGTTGTGGTAAGTAAGAGAGCAATGTTCCGTAATCTTATTTTCTGAAAATATAAAAGAGAATTTAATGAACGCAACAAATCTTTATTTTGATGGAACATTCAAAAAGTGTCCGAAACAATTCTATCAGCTTTGGACAGTATTTGTTGAATTTGGAAGGCATATTTTGCCTGGAATTCACTGCTTGTTGACAAGTAAAAGCGAAGAGATCTACACAGCTACTTTAGAAAGTATGAAAGAACTCGTACCCCAAAATGAACCCATCTTCTGCAATGGGTGACTGGGAAGAAGCTCCAAGAAAAGCAATCAAGACAGCATATCCAAGTATCACGTTATACGGATGTTTGTTTCTTCATAACCAAGCCGTGTGGAGAAAGATAACAAAATTGGGGCTAGTCACTCTATTTCATTCTAGTTCCCTCTTCAAAAGGTATCAATAATGAATTTACCCTTACTACCTTTAGAACATATTGAAGCCACTTTTCACTTCCTCACTTCTACATTAGAAACGTTTACTCAAACAGAAAATTTTATGATACAAAAATTTGAACGTTACTATAAAAAACAATGGTTAACGAGAATTGGACCCTCGCAGTTATCAATTTTCACAAGTAAAGTAACGACTAATAATGGTGCAGAAAGTTACCATGCTAAGCTAAATAACACTTTCAAATGCAATCATCCTAATATATGGTACTTTTGTGATACTCTAAATAAAATTATCGCTGACACAGACACAGATATCACTCGCCTGAATAACGGATTGGATATTTCCAGAAATCAAAAGCGAATCCAGATTTTTAAAGAAGACCTAAGGGAATCCTGCAGACGAAATCTTGTTAACGGAATATATACGCCAATCGAATATATTAATGTTTTACAATCTGCTCTAAACCAATGTCAATTCTAACTGAAGATTATGATGGTGTAGAATCAGATTCCGCAGACTCAGATGAAAATATTTCACCAACACAGGATACTTGTTGTGTTTGCTTACAACCGCGTGAAAATACAATTTGTTATCGACCATGTTCACATGCAAAAGTGTGCTTTCGTTGTGACGAACTTCTTATGGAATCAAATCAATCTTGTCCGGTTTGTAGAACAGATATCCAAGACAGATTCATAATATGCCAATGATTAACTGATGATCCTATTTTTGTCTCCACTCTTCGGGTTAGCCATATTTCACAATATTAATCAATAATGTATCCACTTATTTTCTAGCAGCATATTTCATTTATCTTTCTGTAGCTGTATTAGTATTACCCAAAGTATTTTATTAGTATTTTATTTTTGCATTAAATCAGAAAAACTGATCATTTAATAAATCTGCTGACATTTCCGGATAATTATTACAGTTTACACTATACTAGCTCGCTTCGCTTGCTAGGACGCTCCGCGAAAAAACTAATAGTATTTATAGATACAGTAGATCCGCTTAATATCATACCGTTTAAAAGAAATACGTACCCGTTTATTATTAAAAAACTGTTCAAATCCAAAACCTTTTCTACACTTCTAATCATAGACTACTTAATACTATGGACTGTCGACTCTCAATCTCGGGTCTTCAAACTCGGGTCCATTGTTATCTCTAGAACTATTAAGTGTATTGATATTAAATGTATTATTGTTGAATAGGAAGTCGTATATGGTGATGCCATTGGTCGTATTGGCATATCTCAAATATATCTGGTTTTTGAGTTTTGCGGTTTTCACACCTTTCCATATATGGTAAAAATGTTGAAAACTCGGAATCAGTTAAAGTTAGACATGAAGAATGTATTATGGGCGAATGGGAAGTTGTATATAGGGAGTTTATTAACCCTATTGGATTATCTTAAATATTTCTAGTTTTTTTGTTTTGTCGTTTATGACTAATCTATATTTTATCCATATTTACTTAATATTTTTGAGTTTTTAGTTAGCTATTTACTAGCCACGTTTCAATCCAAAGATGCCCAGACGTTGTGCAGCATTTAATTGTCGAGGGAATTATAGTCGTAAACCTTACTCGCAATTAGTTAGCTTTCCATCAAATGAAAACGAAAGAAAAACTTGGATTGGTGCAATGCCCAATAATCCACAAACTTTAATTGGAAGAAAGGAAATTTGGATATGCGCTTCACACTTTGACTGCGATTGGGTAAAAACAAGAGGAGGGAAACGTCCTGCTAAGCCACCTACTATATTTCCTGGTGTTCCCAAATCATGCATGAAACAAAGTAAAACCATCCCAAGACCTACTAAATTTGCAACATCTTATGCAAGAAAGAAAATGGGAGAAAATTTGTTAGAAAAACTCGATAAAATCAACAATTATCAGAACTTTGTTAATTCTATTGCATCACATGTTACTAATTTTCGTTTTATTAATAACGGAAAGGATTTAACCATGTTTATGACTGACACACTTGGTAAAAAAGTTGTCCAATTTTTACATTTCCGAGAAGTCGAATCCACATTTGGATATTTACAACTCATATTGGCAGAAAAAAATGGATTTGAAGTGCCCAACAACAAATTTGATTTACAAAAGAATAACTTTCTACATAAATGGTCACAGTTGAGCAATATAATATCTGTAATGAATTGTTATCATCCATCAAATAAGGACTATTTATCAAAAGCTATGAAAGAGCTTAACAAAATTGAAGAATTACAAGATTCACCGAACTTTCAATTCATTCTGGGACAATTGGACCTCCTTTTGCCACAAGTTAAAGGACGCCGTTATACTAAGCATATCGTTATCCTTGCAGCCGAGTTACTTTGCATATCACCAGCAGCATACAGGTTGTTAAGAAATTCTAAAACCATTACACTACCAAGAGAAAAATTAATTCGAGAGTTAATGTCAAAATCATATCAAGACAACAATTTGGAAAAACTTTTTGAAACATTGAAGCCACAACAACGTTTGGTAAACATATTATTTGACGAGGTCAAACTTAAAAAAGCAATGCGTTTTACTGGGGGGCATGTAGTTGGTCATGCAGCTAACAAACCAGAAGAACTTTCAACTTCAGCATTAGTAATTGAATTAATATGTCATTATGGTGGACCAAGGTACATCATAAGAATTATTCCTGTAACATGCCTAAAATCTTATCAATTAAAAGAAATGTTATTGGAAGCTGCTTTTGTCGTAAGAAAAAAGGGGGGACACATTATTTCATTTATCTGTGACAATTGCCCTTTAAACCAGCAAACTTATATTCAACTTGGTGGCCCCGGAAGAGTTTATTTACAACCAGATGGACTACAAGTATTTCTTGTTTATGACTTTATCCATATTTTTAAGAATATAAGAAATAATTGGATTACCGAAAAACTTAAAGAATTATCATTTACAGTAAACAAAAAAGACTATGTTGCATGTTGGGATGATGTTATCAAACTTTATCATGAAGATAAAAAAAACCCAATTCGACTTACCAAATTATCTAACTGTTCTGTTCATCCAAAACCACTACAGCGTCAAAGTGTACCATTAGTTTGCCAAGTTTTTAATGATAAAACCCACGCTGCTTTTAAAGCACTCCAATGCAATTTCAATTTTCAAGAAGGGACACTTGTTTTCATCAATCTTATAACGCAGTGGTTTAAAATGATGAATGTTAAAGATAAATTCTCCTGCTTTCGACTTAAAGATGAATCTCGTGCTCCTTGGTCTGATAATTGCGGAAGTTTTGATGCTTTGCAAAAAATCTGTGAAGTAATTTCAAGTTGTAAATGGACTGGTGGGCGGGAACGGAAAAAGAAATTGACTAAATTCACTGCTGAGGCATTTGTGACTACAACCATTAATAATATAGCTGCATCTAAATATCTGTTGGAAAATTATGATTTCCAATATATTCTTCCTTCTATATTTTCTCAAGATCCTCTAGAAAAGTTTTTGGTCAGGCTAGACAGCGTTGCGGCGGAAATTATTACATCGATATTGAAGATGTATTATCAGCTGGAAAAACTCAACACGTTCACCAATTAATAAAATATGACATAATTCCCCATGGCACTACTGGTAGAAATTGTTCGGTCTGTGACTCAGATATTGAAGAAACTGACATACAACTACTACATGAGTTGAGTGTCGAAGATACACAAAATTTGCTAAATTCAAGTGATTCATTAAAACATAAAGTTGTTTACATTGGTGGATTTTTAGTTCATAAGCATGGACAACCTGATGTTGATGAAGGAGAGGTATCATCAGAATTTTTAAACGAGCTTAATCGAGGTGGGCTATCAATACCCACTTTAAATACAGTCTTTTTTGTTCATTGTGCAATAACTGCTCACGAAAACATTCCTGAATGTAGACGAAATTGTACCATATACTTCAAAAAACTTTTATCATATATTGATGCACCTATTTCCCAAAATGAGAATGCATGCCAAACAGCAACCAACGTTGTATACAAGGCATATGTATTAAATAATAGTGACACTGAGAGAGAATTAGGTTGCTTGAGACGCAAGGAAAAGCTTTCTAATAACACTTAGTATTCTCAATCCTAAGAATTCATTATACATACGTATTTTTCATTTTAATTACTTTTTATCAAAGAATTGTTATGTGAATATATTTACCCTTGCATTTATTATTAGTTAGTTCCGTCTAACATTATTTTAGTCTCTTTTTAGCTTAAGTATAAAATATAAATCTATTTTCATGAAAGATTACTAAAACTGCGACTATAAACAAAAATCTACAATCGGTTCCGAGTTATTAAGATTATTACCATGTTAGGAGTGCGAAAAGGAAAAAAACAAAAAAACTAGAAATATTTAAGATAATCCAATAGGGTTAATAAACTCCCTATATACAACTTCCCATTCGCCCATAATACATTCTTCATGTCTAACTTTAACTGATTCCGAGTTTTCAACATTTTTACCATATATGGAAAGGTGTGAAAACCGCAAAACTCAAAAACCAGATATATTTGAGATATGCCAATACGACCAATGGCATCACCATATACGACTTCCTATTCAACAATAATACATTTAATATCAATACACTTAATAGTTCTAGAGATAACAATGGACCCGAGTTTGAAGACCCGAGATTGAGAGTCGACAGTCCATAGTATTAAGTAGTCTATGGGTTGAAGCAACCGAAAATTATCCGTATTCGTATTCGGTTACTCAACCAAATATCAGTATTCGTATTCGGTGGGGCAACTATTCATGAATCCTGATATTCGGTTCGAGCGGTTTCAACCTTGAATGTAAACATAATAGTTTCGTTCATTCGAACAGTGGCGGCGTCAGGGGGGGCACATGCCCCCCCACGGGAAAATGGTGCCCCCCCGCCAGGGGGGGCACACTTTTGAAAGATTCTTTGGAAAACTAATATTCTCAGATATTTTTAGCGAAATATGAACAATATTGAACATGAACAACAAGATCCACCAGTTTGAAATGCGAACGGCTTGCGATTCTTGGAGTTTTGGGCAAATTGGTATTAGTTTTTTATACTCTACTGGGAAAATATGTGGATTCTCGAGTCTCGACGGCAACTATGAATTCCTGCGTTTTTTTCTAAAAAGGTGTGCCCCCCCTGGGTTCAGGTTTGCCCACCTGGTGCCCCCCCAGCGGCGGCGCCCTGGCGCCGCCACTGCATTCGAAATCAGCATACTACGGTACTTGTTTACTTAGAATGACAAAAGGGATTAACGTTAGTTTTTTTCAAATTATTTTCGACATATAACAATACTTTATCTTCTACCGTGATTCACCCCAATGATCCAGAAAGAAAACTCTTTTTAATCTTCGACGTGCACATAATTAAAACAATTAGAAAAAATTGGCTCAATCTAGACATTATTATACAAGTTTGGAAGATAAGACTTAATGACATACGACTTAATGATGAGCATTCAAGATCTCTTCACAATAATGATGAACTTTATATTTCATCGACTCATTATCAGCTGACTTGCACGTTGGAGATCTCGTGAGTGTATATATGGAAAATTAAGTCAGACATTTACTAGCTTTTTCTATTCATGTCTAGCGCTGATCGAAATCGTAAATCATCTCACTTATATACGTAACTGTGGTTTTGATTATGTACTTACATCACGATTACAGAATGACCCGATTGAACTTTACTTTGGGTTGTACCGTATGATGTCAAGGTGCACATTATCATACAACTTTTACGAAAATACTTGAAAGCTAAAGGCGTATTAAACTATCAAGCATTCTGAAGAGTTTCTCAAAAAAAACCCGGATCTGATTTACGTAAATCTAAAAGGTATAATCGAATCCTTTTCCTCACCACCTGATAAACCATCAGATTCATTAAATTTGGACACATATCGCCTAGCAATGGAATCTTTTTCCTACCCTCACACTGGAAACTTCACTCCTTCAATCAATTGCCTTTGTAGTAGGTTATGCAGTCCATACGTATTTCAAACAATCTAGTAAGTGCTAAGCTTGTTTGTCCTTGCTGACACAGGATAAACAGCTAGAAATTGTCGATGAAAAGGATACCTACAAATTCATTCAGCTTATCGACCGAGGTGCCATCAAATGGCCATCACATATTGTGATATATGCTATTATTATTGTTTTGAAGATCTTTATAACAATAGAAGGTGATTCTAACTTGATGCAGAAGTTTTTGGCAGGACCTTCAAGAATGATATTATTCCAACCCGCTATTACATACCTATATAGTGGATACACAATGTCTCAGCTGGAGAAATACATGCGAATCCTGTAATGACTCTATCATGGGAATACTGAGTAAGTGATACTGGGAAGGAATTTACTGACTATTTCTCCAACTGTAAAATAATACCTGTGGTTGGAGACTCTCTCATGTTTTGGAATTTAGCAAAAAACCGTTTCCTATACTTATTAAGTTTCTTAGCGAGAATATATCTTTTCCCTCGACTTCAGAAAGAGAATTTAGCATACCTTATTATAGGAAATTAACGCGCTATGAAATTAATGCGAATTGAGCTGTACAGTTTCAAATGCATGAAATTAACGCGATTGAGGTGAATAACATTTTTAATTACATGAAATTAACGCGAATAAATATTAGAAAAAATTCATTTCCAAATTTAAATAAATTGAAAAAAAGCTCTCCTGATTGAAAACTATCTCTTGACCCCAAATCGGTTTCGGTCTGATTGATAGACATGCTATCCTCTCAAACTAATCACACATCGGAAAAAATGTAACTTGGACAGGGTTTTTTTAAGGCCGATCTTGGTGTCAAATTTGCACCAAGATTTTTTGGAATTACACCACGATTCCGTTCGGCAGCGGCCTCTGCAGTGTTGAGTTATACCACGATTAAGGGTCAGCCGCAGCCGCTGCAGTTTTTAGTTACATCAAGGCCTGCGCTGAGTTGCACCTAGGTCTGAACCATAAAAAAACCCTGAACTTGGGTGTTTGCCCGTCCATTTTATTAATTTGCTGAATAGAAAAAATTGCATGAAATTATGGTCATGGAAATTAACGCTCTATAAAATACACGCCAAGGAAATTAACGCAAATTGGAGCAATTCGCATTTCCTATAATAAGGTAGCTGGAATAATCTCAAACAATCGACGAATGCAGCCTGATTCGTCGATTGTTTGTTATTTAAGTTTGGAAATGAATTTTTTCTAATATTTATTCGCGTTAATTTCATGTAATTAAAAATGTTCTTCACCTCAATCTCTTTAATTTCATGCATTTGAAACTGTACAGCTCAATTCGCGTTAATTTCATAGCGCGTTAATTTCCTATAATAAGGTATGCTAGATTCTCTTTCTGAAGTCGACGAGCTTGCTGGTGGGAAAAGATATGTTCTCGCTAAGAAACTTAATAAGTATATGAAACGGTTTTTTGCAAAATTCCAAAACATTTAGAGAGTCTCCACCCACAGGTATTATTTATTTCGAAACAGTCCAGTTTCTCAATCAACGCTGAACATGCAAACTTGTATATCGACGACTTATACTAATTACTATATATAAATCATTGTGTTTTAATAGTATAGATATTTCATGTTTCTTAAATTTTATATAATTTCCACATTTAATCTTATTAACAAAATATGAGCTCCTACTCCTTCCTCTTCATATTTTACGTTTGGTGAATTAATTTTCACCTACATTATTTCCGAAATTGCATGATTTTATTCTTCCAGTTCAT
This sequence comes from Hexactinellida sp. DTS-2022, assembly GCA_028753945.1. Lineage (NCBI taxonomy): Eukaryota > Metazoa > Porifera > Hexactinellida > Hexactinellida sp. DTS-2022. Next base: position 3,388,550 of record JAPNXP010000011.1, on the reverse strand, counting down.
GAGTTTTGATTAGTTATTATTAGCTTAAGTCTATGTTATTTACCCAATTTATTATTCAAAAGCTAAATCCTGGGTTAGTAAATAGCATTAGTTAATTAGTTGACATACCTTCGCTCCCAATAGCAACATACTGAAACTGAATTAATAAAGTATATATAGTATAGTACGTGTTGCTATGCGACCTTTGTGAGAGAGTGATCCGTTGCGAAGCGCCCGAAATCCAAGCGCTAGTATATTAAAAACACAATCGTTTTGTTTTCTGTGTTTGTCCAGAATTAATTGGAAAGACTCAGATAGCTGAAAATTAGTGAAAATTAATATTTTCTACTGTGTTAACAATTTATTTGTTTTTGAAGCTAAATTCTGGGATTATGACATAATAGGATATGTATTTTGGGTAAATTGTAATTCCATCGAATTTCTTCCTCGAATGGAATATTCGTCCAAAGGAAATTCGCTGAAACAATGAACGAGAAGTTTTGTCTTGTCACCTTTACTCACAATCAGACATGGGGTCAAGCCCTTTCAAAAGGGCTTAAGTCCAAGCCCATCCCTAATCAGAAGGCTTAAGCCCAAGCCCTTTTTCTAAACCCTTTTTGAAAAAGGGCTTAAGTCCAAGCTCAAGCCCTTAATAAAGGGCTTAAGTCCGGACTTAAGTCTTTTACTCTAACTATTTAGAAATCCATACCGTATTTTATTGAATAAGTGCCTTGAAAAGAGCTTGAAAAAGGGCTTGAAAAGGGCTTAAAGCTCATCTATAAAGGGCTTAAGTCCAAGTCGGACTTAAGCCCTTTTATTAAAGGAGGACTTAAGTCCGGATTTAAGCCCTCTCAAAAATGGGCTTAAGTCCAAAGGGCTTAAGCCCTTTGGGGCTTGGCCCCATGCCTGCAGTCACAATGTGTCATTTTTGTTTGTGATTTCATTCATACTTTGACTTTGAGAATAGACTTGTATTACAAATTTCCTGGGGCGCATGCATTAGGTCGAATTTCATGTGTTGGCACTAGGTCGAATTTAAAATGTATGCATTTGGTCGAATTTCATCTGTTGGCATTAGGTCGAATTTAATTTGTTGGCATTAGGTCGAATTTGAGGTGTTGGCATTAGGTCGAATTTCATCTGTTGGCATTAGGTCGAATTTCAGGTGTTGGCATTAGGTCGAATTTCATGTGTTGGCATTAGGTCAAATTTCATCCACAATTGGTAAATTATATCTGTTATAAGTGGATGTTTCTACCATCTTGTCCAAAATGTTTATCGCAAGGTTCAGCAGAGGGACTAGAGATAAATTACTGAGAAGATTTTCGCGCTCAGAATACAAATGCTACCTAGTCTTGCATTTGTACCAGAAATGGACTTGATTGATAGTTTAACAGGACGCAATAGTAATCTATTATTTATTGGCAGATTGTAAGATGTTTAAAAGCATAATGCGCATGTTCTATCAGCACTATTTATTTTACAATGTTTTGAACGATTGCAGACACCATTAAGGTATGTATACTTTCGAAAGAATAATTATTTAAACATCCTGAATTTCAATTTAAAGGCCAAATCTGAGGTCACAATTAGGGCTTACAATTCTGGACATATTTCGAAATCCCGGGATTTCGGGATTGTTTTTTTTTTCTGATCTCGGGATTCCGGGCTTTCGGGATTAGACAAATAATACCCAAGGGTCCCAAATAAACGGGCTCTCCGTTTATTTGTTTTCAAAATTACTAAATGCTGAGCTAATGTTTATATACCAGTCATAAAGTAGCCTTTAAACAGATTTTTTATCACATTAGTCACATTAAGTAAGTTTATATAGAGAGCAGCGGGCCGGATATATTCGCATCGCAGAGAAATTTGATGCAATTATTGGAGAATCCCGAAAATATACGGTTATATTGCTGCAACGATCCTTGGGTAAACTGCAAGGTATTTTCACAAAGCACGATACTGAATAAAAAAAACAATACTTATGCAAGTTTCGCTCAAGTGATCTCATTGGCAAAATAATTAAGCCGTTTACAAAATGAGAATTTGTGAAAGAATGCCTTTCAACTGCTGTTGACATTTTTTCAACCTCAGTTGAAAGGCATTCTTTCACAAATTCGCTAACATAAGCCTTCTGCACGAACTGTAACCCGTAGAATTGAAGATTAATCTTCTGATATCAAATTATCATTGAAAGAACTTCCGCAGCAATTGTATTTCTAGTTTGTCACCTTATATCAAAAACTCTAAAAGGTAGGACAGCATCAAAATCCCATTGATTTTTCAGTTCACTCAAATAGTAACATTATTAAAGATTTTCAATACATATATATTCAAAATTATCTATTGTAAAATGGATAAATTAAGACTAAGACCAGAGGACGGTAGATAATTTGGCCCGGGTAATTCGCTAAATAAATAAATCTGGCCCGCAGGATCAAAAGGTTTCCGATCCCTGACTAAAAGTATGATTGGCGCTGAATGGCGCTCACCTAGATGCCTATATTATTTTTCAGGAACAGACTTACCTCTAAAATACAATATTGCTTTCAATTGCTAAAATTATATAAGAATATTTGTAGCCCTTACTGCGAATGTGCGAAATCTATTTAGGTTTAAATATACCATTCCATATGTTTTGAATTCTCAAAAAGTGTTAATTTATAAGACAGTTTTTCAAATAAACACATTCCATCAGAAAGAACACTAAAAGCTTACTAAACAATAGATACTAGTTTGCATTTTAACCAAGTCTTTAAGTCTAATTTCCTTTATTTCATCAATGTGGGTAGTTGACTAAGAAGTCCAAAGTTATTCAAATGTGCAATAATATGTTGTGGATACTTTTCTTCCAGTTCTAGAGCTACTTTTTGTAGAATACAATAAATCTGATTTAAGCGAGATATATTGATCAGATTTTTCTTTTTAAATCCGACATATCGTGGCACTGTGGCACCCTTAGCGCCGCAAGTGACATCAAATACCAAATAAATTTGTTAATTATTGATATTTATATTTCTTTAATAAATAGGAAGTGCGGGATAAGTTACGTCATCCACAATGGAAGCATTTCAAGCACATGGAGATTGGAGACTCAGACAGGGCTCGTATATCCAACATAATCTGGCGTTCTTGGCATATAAAGTTTCAACTCAATTCAGATGATCCAGCTGCCATCAGTCCATTTTTAGATTTTGCAATCCCAGACATAGACAATACTCACAAACAATCTGAATCAGTTGTACTAGAAGGCCAGTATTGGTGTAGGAAAAATGTTAGAGTAGCCTTGGAATATGCCAACTGGAGACAGGAATTTATGAGAAGAGTCAAAAAGTTTGTATTAACTTAAGAATTCAACCGTTAAACAACGGAAGCCGCTTAATCGGGAAATTCGGTTAATCGGGACGAGGCTTTGGAAACCAATTCGTATCAAATACATATAAAGTATATCGGCTAATCGAGAGAACCGGATAAACGGGACTAAATTCCTCCTACTCCCGAGGCGTCCCGATTAAGCGGCTTCCACTGTACTATAACCGGACAAAGTATTTGAAAAAATACTTTACTAGATCAAAATTTTCTATGAATTTACACAATTTTTAGTTAAGTTATGGCTAACATTCAATTTGTGCCACCTGTGCCATAACTGGCACAAGTGGCAGGACCACATGATAATTTATGGAAATTAATTTTTCCTGACTTGAAGTATTATAGGTCCTTACGAAATAACATTAGTGTAATTCCTGATTATTACGTGTATCTGCATATGACTCTTCTAAGATTGGTGTAAATTCTTAGAAATTGGGATAAATGGTATTTCATGTGTGTAGATTCCCAATATGCAGTCAGATTTCACTTAATTATAGTATATTTGTTGATACCAGGTGTCAACAAAGTTAACTAGCTCATTATCGATATTAATCACCGTCACACCCCGTAAAATGCTAAAATTTCAAAAGCCCCATTAATTATAATCCAAATTGCATACTTTTGATATATGTATATCTAAAATACAATATTGCATCCTAACTAAAAATTTAGACATTATGATTATCCCACAAATACTAGAATATATCAATTTGTTTCTTTTCAATTACTTTTGTCCTTTACTGTTATATTTTAGTAATCACACAATGGATTAAACCAAATAAGTAAATACCGGAATTTGTTTGACTTAACTAATTTCAATGAGGATCTTAATGCTAAAATATATTAATTATTTAATTCAATGGTAGTTTACAGATTTAGTAATTATTTATTATCTCAGTGATGCTGGAAGCTTGAAACAAAGGTCCAATTTACCTACCCCCCTTAGTGCACGAACGCCTTTACAAATCAGTTTTTACACCTTGAGGTGATAATAAAAAAATGTATTTTACAATTGTGTGAATACTAAAATTCGAGAGTATTAATTAGTGTTTAGAGTTCGCCCTGCATGTAGAGAATAATGCTCACTCATCACTTTATATTGCTACTAGTATAACTATAAAAGGAAATGGGTTAGAAGGAAACTGGAAGCACCGCAAAAAATATTTACCCTCCTAACCACCTTCCTGAAATTGTTTGACACCTTTATAGTGATGATGGCATGACGGAATTATATAATGTTATAGCAGTTCGGCCTGTTCCGCCAGCATTTTTCTTTTTCACTGTGACGACCACTATGTAGTTGGCCAGTATTGAAATAATTTCTTCTTTTTACTGTGCCGACTATACTATAGACTACCCGGCCAAATTTATATGAACAACAATAATTTGTATTAATACATTCCAGCTTCTAGAGGGATAATAACATTTGTAGATGTTTCAACATAAAGTATTTATTTAAAAAAATTGAATTTGTGTTTTTTTGGAGGTGTTAAACTCATTAACTAATTAATGAGCTAATTAAATATAGAATTTCACATCATTATGAGACAATTAGAATATACTAATTCTGATTTAACCTTTGAATTCCTCATGATCGAATTACTCTCGGTCTTAATTTTACCATTACGATTACTTTTACTGAGATCAGCCACGCCATTAGTGCCACTTGTGCCACGGGCACTTATACCTCTTTATGGCTATTCGATAAAAAACATTTAAAATCACAATGCTATGATGTTATGATATTTATATGTATAACGAGATATTTCGAGTCATTGCAAAGTAGTTTAAGCAGCCGTTAATACGCTACTTGAGGTATATTGTCTCTAGAATATAATTCCTATTGTTCAAAAATCCTTTTGGAGGCTGTGTTCTGAATCTAGATATTGTAGCAAAATTCATTTTTAATTAAATAATAAGGTATATTTTCCCCAAGCTGCTCGGAATGTGAAAGCTGAAACTGAAAGTTATTTGAAATTTAATTGAAAGTGAAAGTGAAACTGGTTCAGGGGCGGCAAACGTCCTTTCAAAAGTGGTACGGCGGAGAATTTTACAGTATTTGAATGTGGTCCGTCGACGCCGCACCAGTTTTCCGAATGTGGTTCGGCGAGGCCGCTCCATTACATGTGTTAGGCGTGAATTTATACTTGCAACCTTGGTATAAAAATCATTAAATTATCAAGGAATTGTTTCTTTCGAACAGACAGAGATGGTATAGCAAAGCTGGTAATACTAAAGTGGTTCGGCGCTCGCCGCACCTGCCGTACCGGGTATGCCGCCCCTGTTGTTTTTTCTATTTATACTTCTACCCCACTCCAACGCAGGGTTTAATTTCTAATTACTGTATTCCAAATAATACAACTTAATATATCTAAGTTGACATTGAAATTGGTGATAAATTATTTCTAATTTTAATGAACATTTCTACTACGTGTAATAGCTAAATATCATTCATCTCGGAGATGATAGAAGATTTTCCAAATTATCAATTCATCCCTATGCCACGTAACACAACTACAAATGGGTCTTGATGATGACTAAAAAAATGTGTTTTTACAATTTTGTGAATTTGATATTTCGAAAGTATGTTGGTTGGAATTCAGTTATCACTCAACATCTACTGGAGAAATGTTGACTCATCACCTTTATTTTAATCCTCAAACTAAAGTTGCTATGAAATGAAATGAGCTTAAAGGAAACTTCCAACACAATTAGGGCCGTTACCTTCTAAACACCTTTCGAAATACTTTAACACCTTTATAGTGATACTATCATGGCTAAAAAATCCCAAATTGTAGCTGTGCCGACAGCATTTCATTTGGAGGCACTATCAATCAACCAACCGCCAAAATTTAGTGGCTTCAGAGGAGCATGCTTTCGGCACAGTTTTAATTTTAGATAATGTTGGTATGTTTTTCTAATTTCTGCGGTTTTTTTCTTATAATAGTTATTTTTCTGTAGACTGTACCCTGGCTTGGCAACTTGGAACGTGGGTAAGGATTGACCGTCTAATTTGAACTTTTGAGCTTACTTCTATTTAATAGTATACTATTCATATACTATGGATTAAACTAAATTAAATTCAATGAAAAGGAATTTATTTAGACGAATTTCCATAAACTGTGGATACTATTGGGGAATTATTTCAGTTATAAACAAACTTCTTCAGTTCGTTCTACTGCTGTTCAGGCAACTGTTTGCATTCCTTCGTTTCGTTCAAGGTGAATCCCTTAAAAGCAGGGACGTCGATTTGAAAAGCAGATCGGGGGTGCGAACCTCATATGGTATCATTAGGATGAAACGCCTTACTATGTAATACCAAAAGGATAATCCAAGTATATATGGATTTCATAGACGAGCTGTGCTCAGCGAGCAAGAAAAATTTTTGTGCTGAAGAGGAATTTCAAATATCACTGAATATTACTAACTCAATTTAAGGCAACAGTATTTACTGATTTGGGGAGATAAAAATATTAATTGCACAAACTTTGGTGTTTAGGGGAAACTGTACTCTCGCCCCTCTGTATTGACATTGGAAGTGCGAATGGCCACCTTGCCCCCCACCCCAGGATCGACGCCCTTGCTAAAAAGTACTGCGTTCAGTTCGTTCAGTTAAAGTTCAATAATTTCGCTCTTGAACTTTTCATACCGTGGTCTCGTGAATATTCTAACTGTCCAGAATTTCTACTAAGTATCTCACTTATTAGGTATTGTAAGTTGGGCAAGGATCACTCTATCGTTTCTGGCTTCAAGGGGCTAAGCTCCAACTTAGATTTTTAAACAAATACGTAGTTTAGTACTATTCGCTTTTATATTCCTCAAGAAAACAACCAAAAATCGTGAAATATTACTCCGAATTCCATACTCCGAATTCTCCTGATGTTACTAGGCCTATAGTGCTGATATCTCTCAAAGAGAATATTGACAACGTCCAATTTTTAATGAATAAACAAATTACAAATAGATCCTAAAACATGAATAATCTAAAATTCTAGAATGGACATTTCTGGTAGTCATGTCAACGTTAGGATAATTAGATCGTTATTTGATTCAAAAATGTATTTAACGTTAAGCGGTGCTGGTGGTGGAGCTAGTTGCCAATTGTATGCTGATTACGACATGCAATTGAAAGACTTAAATTTAATAAGGGATGTATTTCCAATTAATCTTTTTATTCATTATGCTAAGAACCTATTTAATGGTTTGAAATAATCACGAATAATTCTTGGAATTGAATTCCCAATCGAGTTACGGCTAACGCATCTGAAAAAGATATCCTACTACTGTATATGTACCGCGACTCCATAGCTACCTTTGCGTTTTTAGGTGGTAATGCTAGTTAAATATTATTTAGACGCTCGCACTATTAAATGGTCACCAACTTCTTCTCATATTCAAAATTCGATGAACAGATTGCGCGATTATTATTAACTGTAGACTGCCTAACTGATACACGTTGTAACAGGAGGAAACAGGTCGATCAAATAATTCAAATTTCACGAAAATTCGGATTTAGACATGGTTTTGTACTCTCTATCGATTTCATTGAAAAAAATCAAAATTTTCAGAAATTGTTATATGACGTAGCATAAAAGTGAACTGCTCCACTTGCCTGCCACTTGCTTTTGTAAATTCTAAATGTTATAATTTCACCGTAGAAATACCCGAAAGAAGATATTAGACTAAATAATATCTATTTAATTATTTTGGTTTGACTAATACAGAGTTGTGATAGATATAACTCAAATATATGTATTTTTCGTAATCCATGGTTCATCAAAAACAAATTTGTCGATTTTTTTAAAATGATGTAACTTTCGTTTAGTGAATCGGATTTGTTCAATTTTGAGATCTTATAACTAATATGATAGTCGTCATTGTTCAAGTTTATAAACAAGGATTACTTACATGTTAACGGCGTTATATCGATTTAAATAGAAAGTATGTGCATCACTTTTTGTCCAAATCCTCTAGTAAATTTTTTCAAAATTCTAGCATGTTGATTTATTATTGTGCTCTTGTTGGATTTCACATTAATAGGTTCTAAATATAAATACAAAGAACTACAGGGTATGCTATTTTCCTGAAAATCACTCCGGAAGTCTACTGTTAAAGGAAATTTCATATCACTTTCATTTACCTTCTTGTCATGGAGGAACAAGTTCCACTGGAAACGCCGCTAGAGTTTGTTTTAACAATGAACGAGACTTAGTGAGGTTGGCTAAGTCCACTATCGCTCCAGAAGATAATGAAAAGCTCATAACTATCCACACAAACCTTGACGCAACACTTCGTGTTTTCAGCAGTACCCATAAATTGGACATCCGGGAAATTTAAATGCTTAGCCAAGATACTTATGAGTATATCGTAACAATTTCCCCTGAATCAGCATGACCCCTTCTCTTCACAAAATTTTGGCACATTTCACTAAACTTGCCGACAAATACAACAACAGTATGTCATTATAGAGACTAACTTGCTCGTAAACCCTTTAAGTAAACTGTTGAATCTCAGAAAGTTAATATGACTTGTCATTGGATAATTTAATAATTTATTAAAATTTAAAACTATAAATAATCCCAATCAATATCCTAGGGATGTCATCATATACCGAATTGATATATTTCACTACTCTATCACCAAGGTAAATGGATATGAAAGACAATTTTTCAAATTTGGAGACGTCATATTACAGACATTGAATCCAATCAATTATTCTGATTATATCAATAGCTTCATTAGGATTGTTGACGCATATCAAAATAATATATTCTGTATATGCCCATTTAGAATCAATTATTAGACAAAATGACATTTTGTTCAAATATCATCACGTCATATTTTTATTGAATCTAATCAAACATTCTGATTCCACCAATCGCTATCTTTCTGTCGATCACCCATACCCAATAATTACAAAATGCCCCCAGGATGTTTAAAATATCTATTCGAAGATATGCCAATCCGTACTCTGTGAGCCAAGTGTTACTTTAGTGATGTTTTGGCTATTTGCTTTCTAAGTATCAATTCATAGTACAATAATTTATTTAGCAATATAATCTTTCATTAGAGGTTTCTCAAATATATTTCCAATGTGCCCCTTCTCAGGTGTACTAACAACTAATTTATCTGTATTTAAGATTGCATCTTGAAGATAGCTTTCCTGACTGTTTCTGAACTTTAGGCCTGCACTAATTGAATCATTGACTAACTTCTTTGATCAGCAGTGATCAGAATAAGTTTCGAAAGTTAAAAGTGTAGTCAGTAGTGTCACTGTTTGTAATGTATTAGTGAAACAAGCTTTACGAATTCTGATGAGGAGTTTATAATTTTCAACGGAATAATTCAAAATGTTTTTATAAATGAAACAAGTAGATTGTAGATCACTCACAAACAACATTCCGATACATATGATTCGTAGTTTTCATATGACGATGACGTAAATGTCACTAATATAATAAAAATATGTTGAATATTTTAGATAAAATAGAAACCATACTTTGAACCACAAACTATTTCATAACCACTGGTGTTAAGAGTAATTGAATTTCGGATTCCTAGGTTTTCAATAGTTCTGATTTCGAATATCGCAATCATTTAGCAATTTAAAATGGTAAAAATTTTGTTTATTCAGCCATGTTGCCCTACTGTGCAGGGTTTCCAACTATCCCTCTTTTATGCCTTTTTACTGTGCCGACTATACTATAGTATAGTGGCCCAGTATTGGAATCACTGCCTTTATTATTTTTATTATTATTTTTTTTTTCTCCGTAGACGGTAACCTGGCCAGAGCTTAATTGTTGATGGGCTGAAACTTGGCATGTAGGTGCGATGGGACCGTCTAATTTGCACCTGGGGTTACGATTTTTCGTTAACAAATTTTTGACACATCTTTAACACCTTTAAAAATTTGTCTGGTCCATAACTCAAAATATGTTTTACTAAACCCCCAAATTTTATTTCATATTTGGATTCGCCATAAAATTCTGCGTCTGATGGGAGAATAAATTTTCCAATAAAGGGGTCAATTTCTGCCATAAATGGGGGTTGAAATTTCTTTGTTTACTCACACTTCAATTTCAGTAAAGTGTTAAATCTAATTCTATTGTTTCAACTTGTAATAATTATATTGATTTAACTTGTTAAATCCTACTCTAGTGATTCAACTTGCGATAATTATATTGATTTAACTTATAAATTCCAGCTGGCTTCTATTTAATTCTAGCATTACTATACAATGGATTAAATTAAATTAATTTATATAAGGAATTTGTTGACTTTACTCAACTCACCGTGGATAACATTGCTAAAATAAATAACTAATAATTTAATTTATTATCAATAAGTAATGAATGGCATTAAACTAAAGATGGTTTATGATAGAACCGTTAACATTTTACATTCCACAACAACGACAGATAAAGTGATTATATTTATTTCGCGAGAATATTCTTGCACAATTAATGTACTGACGTAATTTATTATACTTAATTCCTTTTGTATTTAACTTATAGACGGTTCCAATTGGATTATTGGGGTTATCGAGTGCGCTGAATTCAAATATGATAATGAAATTCGATTTAAATTAATAATAAGTGCAAATAATTGAACTTTATTTATTTTGCTGTACATAATAATGTTGTTAAATTATTAATTTATTAATTAAATATTTATACTAATTAGCTAAATTTCATTAATCTCAGAGATGATACAAGATAGAAACAAACTTTCAATTTATCAATTGGTCCTTATGCCACGTACCACCTATACAAGTGAGTCTTGACACCTTGAGGTGATGATGACATCGTCAAAAAAATGTATTTTTACAATTTTGTGAATTCGATATTTAAAATGGGTTATTTGAAGTTGGGTGAAGACCCAACACTCACATAAAAAATGCTGAGTCATCAGCTATTATATTCTACTCAAACTTGAATATCTCTAAAATGAAGTGAACTAAATGGAAACTTCCGCCACTCTAAGGGTCGATGTCTTCTGTAACACCTTTTGATATATTTTAATACCTTCATAGTGATGATGACATGGCGAAAAAAAATCCAAAATTGCAGCTGTGCTGACAGCATGTCCCATTGGAGGCACTATCAATAAACCACCACCAAAATATAGTGCCACCAAAGGAACATGCTGTCAGCACAGCTGCAATTTTGGATTTTTATTCCATCGTCAAGGTCTCGCGCCTAATTTTTCAAACTCCCGATTTTTTGGAAATTGTTTCTAAATTTAGATTTTATGATATATATAAGTAATTAACAGGATTTTTTGATAACTTTAGTAAAGATATGAGTACCAAGTTCTGTTCTACTCTAATACTTGTAAGTTAGTTAAGATTCTTTAGCCCACTTATTATTTCACGAAACTAAAATATTTTTTAATACGAATTTGGAAGTTCTGAAAAATATCCCGGGTGACCTTGTGCCTACATCGTCCAGAGAGTTGTTATACTAGATACGATGCAGAAATTTTTTCTCGTTTAGTTTATATGTCGATCCATTCAACCACGGGTGAAATCAGCTTATCAACACATTTTACAAATTTTATGGCCTAATCATTAAATTCCTTGAAATTTCAAGAAAAATGTCATAAATTACGAGAACCTTTGACGATTTTTAATTCTGCTATTTGTTTTTGTTGCATTATTGCATACATTGTGTCAATACGAGATACGCGGGAAGAGATTTGATAGATAAAACTAGAAAGATAAGTGTTTCCTAATTGTAGATATCCAAACATACTAAATGTGATTTTGTATCGTTCTATTCATTATAGATTCTAAATAATAGTATGTATTTGAGTTTCTTGCTTTTCACCCACTTTTTCCACTTCGACCTCACCCTTTCTTTGGTAAAACTCTCTCCAGGTAGGCAAACCCCAGCTTTTTGGTTTCCAGATGTTGTCATCCCTGCTGTATTGAAGTGGGCTAGTTATAATGCTATTTTACCTGAATACAAGATATTCTAAATACACCTTGAATTCTCAAAGCACCCCTACTAGGGGTGCTAATACAGTTTCAGGAGGTGCCGTAGCACCCCCTAGCACCCCCTTGGCGCCGCCCCTGGGTACTCTCCTTCAAATTAAAGTCATACGCTTTGGCTTTTCAACAGGTTTTAAGATATGAGGGATAATTGTGTAGTATCGTGGGAGTAGCACCATGAACAAGTCCGGGTCTTCGATATGCCTATTAAAAGATGAGCTAGTATTTACTTATTAGAGAGGCCACTTAATTAATGAATAGGAAATTAGGAATATACACAAATTATTGATAGATAAGTTTCAAATCATTAAGAACATCATAACTTTTGCAATGGGTTGCCAAATATATTTGAGAGTACCAAGAACATAGTTATAATTTAAGCTATAAGGGATACCGTTAAAATTCGATGGAGTAGATAAGAATGTGAAATGCAATACTTACAATATGCACCCAGTCCTCAAGTCGTAGAGCTTCACATGTATGGAGAATTTTCCAAGGTCGGAAATGCTTAGCACAAAGGTAGACTTGCTTTAGAGAATAACAATCATCTCTATGGAGAATCTTTCTCCACTCATCCTTTTGTTCCTGAGAAAATTCTTCTCTCAATTAGAAAATAAGAATAGGTTCTTCGCCATCATAATCGCTACGACAGTTAGCAGCTGAACATCTAGCTGGCATAATGCTATAAATTATCAAGCTACATATAGTATAAAGTTAAAGCGTGAACGTTAAATTCAATTTGGAGGATTTATTTAATTTATTATTTAATCGATAAGTGGTAGATTTTATAGAATGAAATTGTAGTATTTACTTTTACAAAACTTTGGTCTTATACTTTTAATGATTTATTTGGATTATGGTTCATTAAAAATTGGAAATTATCTAACCTACAGTACATGATACAGTAGAACCTCGTTAATATAAACACCTTGGGACCGTGAAAATTTGTTCACCTTATCCAAAATTAGTATTAACTGGTGTCATTTGTATTAAAAATCCTTTGAGTCCCAAAATTGTGTTCATACTAACCAGAAATTCATATCGTTAGACCGAAATAGTACATCAGCATCACCAGACCCCCCACAGTACAGGTATTCACTAACACTTGTATGTATATATATTTAGATTCATTTAGCTAGTAGTAATTACATGCCAACAATATTTCTGCTATTCTCAATAATACATCATTTTTGAAGATAATTGCACGCCATGGCCTACTTAATATACGGCCGTGTATGTCACCGAGAAAGCCAAAAAAATAGAAGGCCAGTTTATAAATTTCATTATAGGATAAACTATGCCTCCTATTGTTATTATTTGGGTTGTATATGGGGTAATCAACCATTGCGAGTCCAATGGAACCACTTTTGAAAATCTCAGATTTGTGTTTTAGCTGTTTAGGCGCCATTTAATGATGACACAACAAATATACAAAATATACAATTCGAGTTTAAAAGAACTACGAGAAAATGAAGATATTTTGTTAATATGCTTAGTATACATTTCCGAATATATAATGAGAATTAATATAGATAAACCAGCAATTATATACGTTTTATGGACGAAAATAGTAAGTTGTAACTCGGATACTACTTGTAATTTAGCATGTGGTTGCTTTATAATTTTTAAAAATTTTTAGAATGTCGCCATTTTGTGATTTAGTAGCCTTTGGGGTATGAAATATATCCCTATTTAGTATTCCTATTATAAAATTATTGGAAAGTAGGAAGAAAATGAAATTTATGACATTTGAATTTTTTTTCATTTTACCATAAATTGTTACCGTCACCATGAAATGGCGCCTAAACAGCTTAACCACAAATCTGATATTCTCAAAAGTGGTTCCATTGGACTCGCAATGGTTGATTACCCCATATACTACCCAAATAATAACAATAGGAGGCATAGCTATCCTATAAATTAAATTTATAAACTGGCCTTCTATTTTTTTGGCCTTCTCGGTGACATACACGGCCGTATATTAAGTAGGCCATGTGCACGCACTTTCGTATCTGTATATTCACGCCCACCGTATCGCCAATTAATTATGTTCATACTAACAGGTTCTACTGTACTAGCTAAATTCTATATTAGTTTTGCAATAATTAAATGGTATTGGTTTTACCGCTTGAATCAGACTATTTTGGCGCTCAAATTGCAGCCAATCAAATTTGCTAAACTGACCAGACCTTAAACAACCCATGGTGTGTTATTCTATTGACTCGTGAATAGTCCTGTATATCGTAGTTCACGCATAAGCACAAATGCCTATATTTTATCATTATAGAATCTATATGTCTTATCAATTAATGTTGTAGTTGTACCAATACACTTGGTTATGATTGATTTAAATAGTTTCCTGAATTTATAATTCCTAGGGAAAAAGTAAAACCCATGGCCCTAAGTCACCCCTGTTTACTTCCTGTACAGCTAATAAGGCTATTCACAGATATTTACCTCCCCTGGTCATCTACCATTTATATGCCGTATTTACTTTATTTTCTCGCATCCTCTGACATAGTATATCGCACTCTTGCTTAAGAAATCCTGTTTTAATTAAAGCAAAAACTTTACAGGGAGACTTAAAACTGTAGTTTATAGGAATTAGGCATTTGGGTTGCAAGTACACAAAAGTAAAGTATAACTGACATATTGGTTATTGACAGCTGGGAATTGAATTGCATCATCAAAAATGATGTATGGCATTATCTTAAATTTAGTTCTGGGTAATTTGTTGCAATTAATTAAATACAAGATTTTTGGTTTGTTAACAATCTTTTATTATTAACCCATGGTTATTGCTCACATATCTTGAACATGTAAATTAATTCGTAGTAGTCTAGTTCTCAAGTAATATACTGTTTATCATGTAAAGGGGGTAGTTGCTTACTGAATGTAATTAGAATTTGTATTATAACTCATAGAAACCTTAGACCACTTTTTCTAGCATACACTAAATACCCTTCTATTTGCACAAAACTAACTTCCTTCAAATTCTAGAACACAATTTAGTTCATAGCTCATTGCTCTGATTGATGAAATTGTCCTTAAGTGCTCAGTTCTCATACAATATTTGCCATACATTTGCGTATTAACTAAGATATACTACTGATAAGTAGCGAATAATTAGTATATGCATTTTCATCGAATACAAAGTAACAATGGAATCGCTAAATATTCAAAGTTACGCACTGTTTCGGAAGCTAAGATTTTCATGACTAATTCTAACAACATTACTCTATAACCTGTCATACTTTATCGTTGACCTTTTGTGACATTTTTTGAATTTCTTATTGAGAATCGGACAGTGACCAATAAAAATTGCGAAAACAACAAACTTTATAACTTTCAAAATGAAGTTAAACTATGTGAATAAACCATAGACGAAATCACTAGAAATAGTGTTACATGAGTAGTGATGGTAATAAAAACAAAGTTATAAAGAATGCATGTAGAAGAAAATTTATTATTTCGAAGTTTCTAAATTTAGATGCATTGATTCTTTCACTTAGTAATTCAGTTATTCACGAAATGGGCATTGGATGAACCATGGCCTACTAGGTCATGGATGAACTTGAAATTTGGGAATGTACTCCTTACGCATTATACTTTCAATGTATGATATAAGATACAATATTTGTCAACATTATTTTTCTCTCTATTTCCTGATATAACCACTGTGCTTTATTTCACTTTTCTTATACTTTCAGGTCGCATATCTTGTCAAAACAATTTTCGAATGCTAATTTTGGGACAACTACAGAAAGAATAGATGAAGACACTGGTTCCTTATTCAGGAACACTCCGAATGACCCTGATTTTCCTATATTTACTCAGAATGAGATTGATGAATTGGTTATGCTAGATATGCATGACACCCTATTTACATCTAACCCTCTGCATAATTACTCCTCTCAGTTGTCTGATTTGGAATACTTACCTCAAAATTACCCTAATCCAACACATTTTGGGCTACAGAACATTCAGCCTGCTCTCGATCATTTGCATCCCTATTATCAGGTTTTTTAGATAATAGTTTTTTAGATAAATATTAATAATTGGATTGGTTTTGGGCGAAACATTTGTCTAAACGCGCCCCTACCACAAAAATTTAGTGCCCAATGTAGGAGTTTGTCTTGAACGTCTCTAAATTTCACTCGGTATTTATAATGAATATACTTACAATCCGGTCCTTTAACATCGATTTCGGGACACGCTGTACAAAGGTACCAAATTTATACGTAATTTTTATGATCAAATTTTTCCGCGGCGCCACGACGAACGGATATATTTTCGATGTAATCTTGGATTTTTAATTTGCGACTATCTACTAAATCGCCTTTTATTTCCCGGGACGCAAACTTATTCAAAACCTGTTCTGGTCAACTTTTAGCGACCAGATTCGTTGTCCACATAAAATTCCCCGTCGTTTATGGGGTCACTTGCCCATCGCAGGGTTGCCAACCCTCCCGCTTTTTAGCCTTTATTTCTCCCATCCTCCCGACCTCCCGTCTAACTTTTCAAACTCCCGCTTTCTTGGAAATTTGTCCTATATTAGGATTTTATTATATGTATAAGTAAAATAACTGAATTCTTTTGCAAAAATTAGTCTATATACCGTAATAATATAATATACGAGTTCCAAGTTTTGTTCTACTCATATACTTGTATGTTAGTTAAGATTCTATAGCCCCCTTATTATTGCACTGTACTAATATTATGTTTTAATTCGAATTTGGAAGAAATTCTTAAAAATATCCCGGGTGGCTTACATCCTCCAGAAAGTTGTTATACCAGGTCCAGATATGATGCTGCATTTTTCTCATTTAGTTTATATTTCAATCAATGCAACCAAGGGTGGAATAAGCTTTACAACACATTACAAATTTGATGGCCCAATCGTCATGAAATTCCTCGAAATCTCTATAAAAATGTCCATAAATGACATGAACTTTTGAAGATTTTTAAATCTGCTACATCTACGTATATTTACTAAAAACTACTTTGTAAAAACTACTTTGTAAAAACAGTTTTTACTTTGTAAAAACTGTAAAAACATCAATAATCTACTATTTCGTTTTGTTGTGTTATTGCATACATTGGGTGAATACGAGATACGCGAGAAGAAATTTGCTAGATAGAACTTTTAAAATAAGCATTTCCTATTGTAGATATTCTAACGTAAAAATTAATCAGATTATATCGTTCTATCCATGATAAATTCAAAGAAATAGCATATATTTTGAGTTTCCCGATTTTCTCCCGATTTTTCATCTTCGACCTCCCGCTTTTTTGGTAAACTCCCGCCAAAAATTGAAAACCTCCCGCTTTTTGGTTTTCAGAGGTTGGCATCCCTGCCATAGTTTATCCCTGGCAACGCAAGAATGGCTTTGGAATTTGAAGACATCCCGGACTCAAATTTTCCTAAACCTAACGAGTGACCCCTTGTTCGACTCTCATCAGCTAGATATAAACATAGTGACACTCTAAATCGTAATTTGACGCTGTTCACGACAATTTCCTTATTTAGTTGTTATTAGCTAGAAACATGCACTAGTCAGGGCACTTAACACATAATGGTGATATACTGGAATTAAGCACTAAAGATTTTTGTTTAACTAAACAGAGTTTTCCTAAATTTTGCTGATAGGCTCCGACAAATTCACACTCACGAAATACAGTGGCGTAGAAATAAGCGGTTTATGCGGTTCAGGCGTTTCATTGAACCAGGGCTCCCGATACCAGGGGCCCCGAAGGGTTCCAATTCCCCTTATGCAGATATACTTCAATCACACTTCATGATAACAGTTGTGTTATTTGATATTTATTTGTTTTCTTATACAATAGCTATTTGTTTGTCAGTTATTAATTTTATGAAATTGTATTTTTGCTTCATAGCTACATTTCTTTTGTGACAACTTGAGAGAAACATGAAGACAGTTGATGTTTCTGGTTATACAAAACGATTAAAACAATTGTAATTTTATTAACCTATACATATTGTTTAGCAGTGATGTCAAAATGCGGGAAATGTCATTTCCGAACCCAAATTTATCTAGATGCATGTACCTTAAAATTTCAAATCCAATTTGAACTAGTGGGGGCAGGGGCATACTATTGAACCCGGTCCCCGAAACCTTAGCTACGCCCCTGACGAAATACTCTATTTATAGCAATTTGAATTAATCCTACTTCATGCAGCTGCAAGAACTGAGGTCCACACACGGCTTGATATGTTGCATGCTTAAAAAAAATACCACCGATACAAGGAGCTCTTTTACACCATTAAACCAATGATGTGCTCCGTTACTAAATCTTCCGTTACCCCGTTACCGTTACTTTATTTTTTCTCCCGTTACTTTACTCCGTTACCGTTACCGTTACTTTATTTCTTCCGTTACCTTTACTCCGTTGCTTTTCTTAAGTTTTCCGTTTACCTTTATTCAGTACAATTACCTTAATGTAACGGTATCTGATTTAAAATAATGTTGTAATGGCTATGTAGTAAGTTTAACGTAGTAACGGTACTGTGTTATGGTAATGTAATTATAAGAGTGACTGATTAAAGATAGCCGTAACTACAGTCAACTCCGCTTAATAGAGCCACTGGTTAATCGGTTTCTCCGCTTAATCTGGTCAAAATTTCACACGATTTATAGGACAGAATTATAGTTTGGCTTACAATATTTTCGGTTAATCGGTTTCTCCGCTTAATAGGGTCAAACCAACCTGATCCCAAGGTGGCTCTATTAAGCGGAGTCTACTGTTGTTAAAAGTAACGGATGTCCGGCACCATTACTTTTTTCCGTTACCTTTACTCGACGATGTCCGTTGCCGTTACTTTTTCCGTTACCGTTACTTGTTGACACCCGTTACCGTTTCTTTTTCCGTAACCGTTACCGTTACCTTTACTCCTTTACTAGTAACGGAGCACATCACTGATTTAAACCATGCAATATATCAAGCCGGTGTGTGGACCATTAGTGAATTAATAAACATGAGAGGCCTCCTCCAGATTGTTGGGGTTGGAGTTTGGATGATGAAATATTATCATGGACTTCTGTGTGTACAGCCAGTGTTTCATACAGGATTTGCATACAGGGGGGGGGGGGGTAATCTGGGTTATGTAAATTCTCAAGGGTTGACTCTGGGATATGTACACTAACCGGCCAAAAGTATTTAAACAGCAATGATTTGTATTTATACATTCAAGCTTCTAGCCGCATAATGGCATTGGTAGATGCATCAACACTGCTATTTCCATAATACGATATGTTAAGTATAATAAAATAGGAAAAATTTTGAATTTACATTTATATGGAGGTGTTAAATTCATTAATTATATAATTAGCTAATTAAATATATAATTTCTGATCATCAAGATGGAATGAGAATGTAGAAGTTCTGATTGCAGATTTGAATTCCACATGGTCGAATTACTCTAGGTGCATAATTTCAAATCATTAACACAGCCAATGCGTCATCTCTCCAATTTTCCTCTGCTTCCCATAAATATACCCTCCTTCGACTAGTTTCATTGCTCCTCTCTGAGACCGGATTAAAGTGAAATATTCACTCGGAAGTTCTGCCATAGTGTAAAGAATGCAAAAATTGTACTGTTAATAATACACGTTGTAAATAATAAGATCCATTTATACTACGAGAATTCCTGTTGACAACAAATGGGATTTTTCTTATGGGAACAATAGAGGTGTATGGGATACACATCTATTGTTCCTATACAGTCGAAATCGGGTTTTTTTGCCGCGGGTTTTTTTCCCTTATCGGGTTATTTTGCCTCCTTGCTTCTTGTTTCTTCATAACCTCATAGAACTTTATATTGTTAAATACGGGTTTTTTTGCCTCTTTTTCCATGCATTTAGGGGGGCAAAAAAAAACAGTTTCGACTGTACTACATTTGTTCCAACATTGTACGAGTTGATTAATTGTCCAATCAGTTTTGTTGCGAGTTGTCGCGTTGCGAGTTGTCAGTGTTGCGAGTTGTCGGTGTTGCGAGTTGTCGCGTTGTCAGTTGTCGGTGTTGCGAATTGTCGTGATGCGATTTGTCGTACTCCCAATGCAGCCACATTCCTACTTGTGCCACAAGTGGCACGTGGCAGATGCACTTATGCCACTTCATGGATATTGACTAAAATGACGTGAATTCAAAAATTTTCTTAATTTATACTATTTCAAGATATTTATATTCATTTCAGAGTAGTTTAAGCAGCCATTAATATTACAACTGTTCAGATACTTTTGGCTGGTTAGTGTATGTTCTTAAGGGGGGCATAAATTAAACTTCGTGGTGTAAGTGGTTTTTCTAGGGGGGGGGGGGTTTGAAGGAGCAGGGGGAAAATGCCCCCCCCCCCCCCCTTAACCTCCTGTATGAAACTCTGACAGCACTACCCATTGCTAGCAAAGCATGTGCAGAACTTGTAAAGTGTAGCTGTAAGAGTAAGAATAGTTGTGGTGTTAGTTGTGTATGTGAGAAAGCTAAATGGACAGGTACATAGCTTTGTTCCTCCAGCTTCATGAAGTAGGATTAACTCAATTTGCAATGCATAGATAATTTCGTGGTGTGTTATTTGTCGCGGCCAGGCCAGGCAGTAATGTTTTTTTACAATCGCGTACCCAAATTTACCAAAAATATTACATTTACCAAAAAAAGACCAAAATTAGTATTAAAAATACTCTGGGTGCACTGTGCACCCAAATGAAGCCCTGGTTCGCGGCCTAGCAGCAAATTTTCTAAAAAAGTGCAGTATATCATCATTATGTGTTAAGTGGGAAATTATCGTGAAACAGTGTAAAATGAGGATTTAGAGTGCACTATGTTAATATCTATACTCGGATAGCTGATGGGAGTCGAACAAGGGGTCACTCGTTAGGTTTAGGACAAAATTTGAGTCCGGGATGTCTTCAAATTCAAGAGACATTCTTGCGTTGCTAGGGATAATCAATGGGCAAGTGACCCCTTAAACGACGGGGAACTTTATATGGACAATGAATCTGGTCGTTAAAAGTTGACCAGAATAGATTTTGAAAAAGTTAGCGTTCGGAGTAATATAGGCGATTTAGTAGAGCCCGGCAATTTAAAAAATCCCAGGTGACATCGAAAATGTATCAGTTCTTCGTGGGGCCACACAAATTTTGATCCAGGGGTCATATTATTACGTATAAAGTTTGGTGCTTTTGTCCAGCATGTCCCTTTCTGCCAAAATTCTATGTTAAGCGACCTGACTATTAAGGGTAATTCATTAATTAGTGTTAAATTTTTCCTTAGAGGTGTCGGGGAATTATTTTTCTCTGAACAGTTCTCTAGGTGTGCAAAATTTAAATCTATTTAGTCCAACATTGGGCCCCTCTGTACTCGTCAGACAAATTGAGATTAGAGTGTTTTTGAATATTACGCTATAAAGTATAGCCCTACAGTAAGTCTCAGGTGAACCTGACCGCTAGTTTTTCTGTAGCGAACATCTTTGACTTAGGAATGTGTTAATCATCATGAAAAAGGTAACTTTTCCAACGAAATATAAAGTTAGGAAGCATAACTGTCGAAAATTTGCTAGCAATAACGTTGTAGTAAATACAATAGCATGTTAACATTTGTAATTGGGAATGATCCATTCTAACACCTTTTCAATACAAACTCTGAAAATACAGCCCTTTGAAGTCTGACTTCGACTGCCACCCTCAAAATGGCGTTTTATCAATTTTTGACATCTAAATGTAAAATCATGCTGTGCAGTAGTATAAATAATTTTGAACCTAATTCTAGATTTCTAACTGACCTGGGAACCTCAAACGAGGGTGACGAAGCTCATTTTTGTAAAAGAAAATAGTAATAATGTCGTTGCTATGTAGTCCAAGTCTGACTTCAAAGGGCTGTAGTTTTCAAAGAATGTATTGAAAAGGTGTTATAATTCATAATTCCCAAATTTACAAATGTTTATATGCTATTGTATTTATCACAACTTTATTGCTTGTAAATTTCGACAGTTATGCTCCCTAAACCTTTTATTTCGTTAAAGATTGACCTTTTCATGCTGACTCCTACATTCCTAAGCTCTAAAATGGTCCCTACAGCAAAACTTGAGGTCAGATTCACCTGAAATTTTCTGTATGGCTACACTTTATAGGGTACAATCCCAAAACACTCTAATCTCATTTTCACTTGGCGAGTACAGTGGGCCTATTAACCACTGCTCAACTCGATCAATGTTCTTATCTATTATCTTTGTGCGGACTTTTTGTCTGATTCATGATTGCAATTTCTTATTACTGTATTACTCGAATAGTAGCCACTAGATAATCGCCCACCCCGAATAATCGTACCCCCATAGGCGTCGTAAATGCAAAGGTCAATCCATCGGGCCGCCCGGAAATTCCGGGTAATGTCCGGGTAAACTCGGAGTATAGTGTTAGTAGCATGGGGACAATCCCTTCGGCCCGCCCGGACATTTCCGGGCACCCGGGCGGTTTACGACGCCTATGCGTACCCCTGAGGCTGTTCGGAGGAAACTAGATATTATGAACCATATCCTACTTCACATAAGGCTTAACAGTAAACTACGAATTTGGTACCATAGATGGGGTCGAAGATGGGGAATTTTAATTAACCCCATTAATTTGCTATAACTTTCTCATTTCCAAATACAGTAGAGTCTCCCAAAACGGACACTCCGAGAAGCGGACAATTCCTCTAAAACGGACCAAGCTCGTGGAACGGAATGAATATTCAATTGTTGAGGACCAGACTCCGAGAAGCCGACATCTCTCTACAATGGACAAAATCCATACCCCAAATGTTTCCGTTATTCGGAGACTCCACTGTTAACCATACTACGTATTTGAATAGTAGTGCATTATATCAGCGTTTCTCAACCCTTTTTAGCGATCGCGCCAGTTCCCATCGCCCCCTCCCCGATTGTATTATATTTCCCCTAACCGTTTTACCGCCCGCCCTCGAGTCTCGTATCGCCTCCTGATCTCGCCCACGTTGAGAAACACTGCATTATATGATATCCAAAATAAAATTTTCATTGATTGTTTCTTATAATGATTTTCTAATCACTTTTCAACATGTCCTACTCCCATACTAATTATTTAAGATTCCTTTTGTTATATATTTGCTACTAAATCAATCAGAATCCCTAATACATGCTCTGCTCCCGGATCTAAGAGTAACTAATCCGGAAGATCGTATTCCTGTATTTAAAATGCCTTAACAGCAAGTTGAACTAATAGTCCAGCAATATGGTGCAGGAAATGGTCGAATTGTGCATTTTCGAGATAAAAGTGCCAAATTTTTAACAATTGTAGTACATTATAGGTTCTGATCAACTTCAGCTATGGCACATAGCAGAATTTTTGAAAGAACAAATTTTTCAGGGGGTCAAAAATTGGTGCCCAATCGAAATCGCCGGCAGTATAAATACAGGATAGCTCATTCAAATGAATTCTTAACGACTTTATATTGTCAGATTCGTGCTCAGTACTTAATTTCCAGCATTTTGATAGGTATATTGACTATAATTGGTGAGAATATTTTTGGTATTCCATAGCAACGGTAAGTATGTGATAACATTCCGATCTCCCAATTTGGACTAACCATATCGAGTGACCCCTTGTTTTTCTCGGATATGCGTACTGAGTGCGAATATACTATTAGAAACACTCTAAATATAAATTGTCGATCCAAAAGTATGCATTTTCATATCCTGCTATTTGATTCGCCGTTTATTACCTTGATCCCTCAATATTTTGTCCAAAAATAAGTGAACCATTTCAGTAATTGTTTTTATGCAACTAGGGCGGTCTGAGACAGTTCCAAGGGCACTGTCGGTAGGGCCGTTTTGTTCGTGAGCTGGCCATAAGCCTGCTATACGGAGTGATCTGCCAGTTTACTTCCATATGTGGGGTTGCGTCACCCTGCAAATATTTATTTGTGATTTTAAATAGTTACCATTTTAATTATTAGACTCTTATAATTAGTCACAATTATGACTAGTATTTATGTTGTTGTAACGCCATCAGATATTAGTGTTAAAACTGACGCAGCAGCTTCTCTCTTTTTATCAAACAAATGTATTTTAGTGAGATATCTCGCTCTTTCTGGCTGCATGGGACGATAAATTTATATTATTAAAATTCGATTGTTGTGCTTTTTTTAGTTTGCTTGTTGTTTGTTTTCCCGATTATATTAGAGTGATAGGTCTTTTCCCGATTATATTAGAGTGATATTAGAGTCGATATAGAACGGATTTATTATTGAGATAGAGACTCACTTCCAATGTTATAAGAAGTAATCATGTATACTGAATCCGATTTTCGTATTTACAAATTCCATTTTGAACCATAGCTGAACAACCAACCTCTGAACAACTATGAGAGATGAGAGACTTTAGGACTTTGGGCGATTCATAGACAAAGGGCCATCGCTTGAATTGGAGGAAGTTCTGTATAAAAACTAGAATTGAATCCAGAGTTAGGTCGAATTTTATCACTTCAATATATTATAAGTACAGTAGTGAAATGAGTTTTCACTACTGTACTAATAGAATGCTTAGACATCATTAGTTTAATAGTAATTAAATGGAGGGAAGCCAAGTTGGGTCAGAGGTAGTGCCAGTGTATCTCAAGGGGAAAGGGTGGATCTGGGGAGCTAGGTGTCTTAAGTCCTCCAAGATTTATATAAACAACATGTAAAATATATATACTTGTACTATTTATATCACTCCGCATGCGGTGTTAGCCCCATCTACAGCCCTGAAAGGGTGCCATGGTCCTAGCTAGCCTCCCCTTGGGTGCGCTTTTTTAATGCAAGTTTTATTGTCTAATTAGTGTAAATGGGTCAATGTAGTTCGAATTATTGTTTGGACTGGAGTAAATGCGTCTCGTACCATATATATACTTAATAAAACATAAAGGTCCATTTGATTCAAGAACAAAAGATGCATATGTTACAACAACAACATCCAATATTTTGACGATATTGTGAGTAAAATGAGTGAAAAAAGTAATGAAAATGTTGGTTGGGACTGAAAGAGCTAATCATTACCTAGAAGCAGGATCGGAATCACCTCTCTTTGGGGTGGTTCCATTAAGTGACTAGGGGAGGGGCAGGTTAACAAATCACTATTACACAAGGCAGGCCTGTTGCCAGAAGTAGTAGTGGGTGAGGCTATGAGGATTGCAGGGGAGCTGAGTATAATAATTCAATATGAAGACCCTGGGTAGGGGTGCATTTAGGATTTGCTAAATGGGGGGTTGTGGTTTCTAAAACATCGCATCGCCAGCTTGGGGTCTGGGAGAGCAGTTAGCTCCCCAGTTGGATCCAGGGCGAAGCCCTTGGAAGCCAGATACAATGCTACTAGTACTATTCACCCAAATTTCACTACCTACGTACAAGTGCGATATAGATTATTCGAGGGTATTAATACAAAATGTGAGCATGAGGAAATTGAAACTCCAATAATATACAATTCAACACAAATCCAAATGTCAGATATATCACAAAAGTTAACCTTGCCGGCGAGCCTCCCCCTAGCTACTGGCCTGACACAAGGAGGAATAAATGGGGGAGCATGTGCATTGCACTATGGAACTATGGCCGGTCCAAGCAACTACTACTTTTGATCTTGGATAAATCTTGGCTTTGAGCAGGAATATGAAAAATACATACTTTTGGATGGACAATTAATATTTAGAGTGTTTCTAATAGTATATTCGCACTTAGTACGCATATCCGAGAAAAATCAAGGGGTCACTCGATATGGTTAGTCCAAATTGGGAGATCGGAATGTTATCACATACTTACCGTTGCTATGGAATACCAAAAAGTATTCTCACCAAATATAGTCAACATACCTATCAAAATGCTGGAAATTAAGTACTGAGCACGAATCTGAAAATATAAAGTCGTTAAGAATTCATTTGAATGAGCTATCTTGTATTTATACTGCCGGCGATTTCGATTGGGCACCAATTTTTGACCCCCTGAAAAATTTGTTCTTTCAAAAATTCTGCTATGTGCCATAGCTGGAGTTGATCAGAACCTATAATGTTACAATTGTGCAAAATTTGGCACTTTTATCTCGGAAATGCACAATCTTGAACGATATTGCTGGACTATAAGACAGGCTTGGCTTCTTCGCTCTTCATGGGGAAGATTTAGATAATCTGCTTGGGATTTTTGCGTGAATCATTTAGAGAAGAGGATATTGAATACGCACAAAGTTTCTAGCGGAGATGGGACTTACCGCGAGGTTCCACGCAAAAATCCCAAGCTAAAAGATTGGACAGTACCAGCTTTATTTCCAGCTTGTCTATCATACTACTCTTCACAGTCTACTACAAAACGCGCATGTCTTTCCTTTGACTCGAAGAAGGTGAACTACTCCAACATGCTGTAGCACTTAGCTTGACATCTCAGACTGATGAGAAGGAGTATTTGATACACACTTTTCAGGATTTGAAAGTGAAGTTATTTTTTATTTATTTACCTAATTGGTCATTTTGGTTTCCGAATGAGCAGAGGCTAATTTTTATGCGACCTCCCTTGCTGAATACAAATATTTTGATCGATATTTACTTGTTAGTTGAATCCGATTTGTCTATTAAACATTTCATAATAGTGGTCAGGGTTTCATTTGGGGGGGGGGGGGGGGGCGAGGGGGGGCATTTGCCCCCACTTGGATCCTATGTGCCCCCCCCCCTTGGGATTTGAAAAAATATAATGAATCAATGACCAAAGCTGAAGCCGCCCCCCCTAACATTCCCAAAACTCTACTTTGCCCCCCCTTACCTAAATGACTGGATGAAACACTGGTGGTGTTGTTCCTCTCTCTACATGCTCTATAAGTGATATTCGACTGCTGGATTCAATTTTAAATGAAATTTATTAATTTTCTCACCAGTCTAGCTCCTCTAGTACCTCTAATACCGAATGTACCACCGCTACCCATATTTCTATGGCAGTCCAACATGCCATTGAAAAATTCCTACTTCTGATGATTTTTCGAATGACCAAAGCTTCCAGACTTTAATTCATTCTTTGTCAGCTAGAAAATAGGCGCAGATATAACAATATCACTAAAATTATGGTCCTTAAGACACATCTGATTTCGCCCAGCTTGTTACAAGCAGAGGCGTGCTGGGTCCAAGGGGCCCAGCCGGGATTATCTTCCAAAAGGGCCCTGATTCGGGCCAAAAGGGCCCGAAATCTTTTCGTGGGCCGTAGGGCCCACGGTAGGCAACTTTCCGGGTGGTCCGGGCGGGATTCCCGCCTGCATGTATGGCCAGCACGCCCCTGGTTACAAGTATCTCCAGGGTTTACCTTGTTTATCTCTTCCACACTTCCATTACCTTAGAAATACTATATCACTCTTTTGGACTTGAAAATAAATTCTTCTCTTTTCTTACACAAGCGACTAAATAATTTTCTACTGAACAAATGCCTATGATTATCCAAATGGATGATTCACATCAAATCGGACTTTTATTACATAGGAGGCAAACTAGTTGGTTCTAATCTATATATTGGTGATCCAACCAAAATAGTATTTGCGATCATGGTATCTAAATTAAGTGTCCAAACTTTACAAGCTTTACACTTGCTTGTATTGCGTACCCCAAATTACTAACTATCTGATATAAAATTGTGAATTTTCTTGTCTCCTAACACAGTGGTTCCCAACCTGGGGTGCATGAATCCCTTGGGGGTGCACCGGACACGCCTCGGGGGTGCACGGGACGAGGAGTGGAATTTGTATTGTCCATTTTTAATTAAGTTTTTAAAATAGAATTATAATCTACAGGTTATCTCTCTCGACTATATTGATTTATTACTATTGTGTTCTGTAAGTTACCCTACGCTTTTTCAAAGAGGGCTTGGTCCGTACAGCTACTGGTCCATTTACTACAACCTACCTTTGGGAATTCGCCCCCCCCCCCAATATTGGTGCACCACATAATTTTATCCTCCCTAAAATCAGCAAAATATTGTTGTCATAAATTGTTAGTACTACGTAATACTCAATGATATTCGAAAATCCTCTTCCACCCCAGAAAATTTTTCTCGCTCGCTGCGGTCGCTAGTCTATAAAACAATATACACTTAGATTAACCTTGTAATATTGTTACATACTGACGCTTTTCATCCTAATGAGACCATATCATGTTCACCCCCCATCCTGTTTTTATAATCGATGCCCTTGTAAATAGAATCCTTCAGACCTAGGTATGTCCTGGGGATGCACCACCAAATTTTCGGGTATCAGGGGGTTCACGAGTTAAAAATGGTTGGGAACGACTGTCCTAATATCTTTCTTTCAGCCCATTAGAGCACCATTTCGTCGGTATTATTAGATGTCCGCCGCTAATTGCCATATACCATTTCTTTAAATATTAGAAACGGAACGTCGTATAAAGGTTTCAAACATCTTGAGAATTTTCTCAAGCTATCTGAATCTAGTATCCACTATTTACAGGAATTTATTAAATTATATTCTTCTTCAGATAATGTAAAATACCAAACAAAGTCTAACCATGATCGTGACCTTCGTTATATAAGGCCTTATTACTGAGTAGATTTTTCTGGACCATGGATTACTTAAAGGCCATTGATTATATTATTAGCCCACAAATCTTTATCTCAATTGCTAGTAATGACAGACCAGAGAAATGCATTATAATTATATAGGAAGTAAGGAACATGATAACAAGGCACACATAACAGCCTTTAGAATTGTGATATATCACCATTTGATTACGTAATCGCTATTTTTCTTGGGAATTATCGTGATTTTATATCCTGCTTTTAACATAGTTAAACGCGTTATAAATGTTCAAAATTGGAACATGAGGATGTCCATAACTAGTTGAATGAAATATATCGAAATTATAATTGGAATGTTGACACATTCCTCGGTTGCCTGGGAAATGCATATTTCCTAAATTGAGTCATAACAGAAAAACTATCGATTAAATGTAAACTATGCTAGTACTGCTCTATCCGAAATTGGTATCTTCCTATTCATTGATGATACATTTTCTAGGCCTAACTTCATTAATCTTTGAGATAATGAGTGTATAACCATATGAATAATTAAGTGCTAATAATCTCATTATCTCAAAGATTATTGGATTTGGCCTAGTAAAAAACTCCAAGATGGAATTTACAATCCGTGGCAATTTTTGAAATCATAATCAATCCAATCGGAAACATAGCCGAAGATGAGATTGATGAAAATTATGTATCAGGAAATCAATGTGTTGTTTGTCTTGGACCCCGTACTGATATATGGGTATTTATGCCTTGTCGGCATGCAAACTGCTGCAATCTATGTGTCCAAAGAATCGCTGACCTTGGGAAACCCTGTCCCATGTGCCGTTCCTTTATAGAGTCTAAGTTTCAGATTTTCACAGATTAATTATATTATTATTATTATTTTCATATTCTATTAAGTAATTTATTAAATAACTCCTATTTTATGATCCCTGTGCTCAAGCAAGTAATAGTTTATAATTTTACAGCTCTGCTGGGGCCTTATTCACTATTTACTTAAACTAAAATTAAACTTAAACTAAGTATAAACTAAGTATTTTACTTGGTGTATACTTAGTTATCATTAAGTATTATCAAGTTTATTCTTCTTAAATAAAACTAAGTATATTCACCTAGTTTTTATCCCAAGCTAAGTATTTAATTAGTTTATATTAAATTTTCATTATTTAAAATTCATTATGCAGAATCAACATCGACAGTATTTAAGATTATGATAGTGTTGAAATAAAATATTTATTTATCAAAACTTTCATTTCATTTCTATCAATAAACACTCACAAATTAGAATATTTGCTCAGATAATTATTAACTACAGTATGCCGTCATCAAATAATGAGATAATGATAATGAGATGCCGCCCGCCCGCATCCTCGGATATACTTCGTATGGAGCTGAAACAATATTATCATTAACATCGGCCTTACTTATATGTAGTTCAGGTACTGGTAACTGAACTGCCATATAAGGAAGTTTGGAATTCTAAAAGACCCATAACCTCAGAAATGAAATTTAGACATAAATAAAAATCACTTAAGTTACCAGTAACTCAGCTCCATATAAGTATTTACTTAGAAATTGTATCTAATTAAAAAACTAAGTATTTCCCAGAAAACTAAGTAAAACCAAGTATTTTGCTCAAAACTAAGTTTAAACTAAGTGTTTACTTAGTTTTGCTTTGTGGATACCTATTTAGTTTTTGCTAAGTACTAGTAAGAAAAATACTTAGTTTACTTAGTTTACTTAGTTTTCTGGGAAATAGTTAGTTTACTTAGTTTACGTTTAAGTTTAAGTAGTTTAGTGAATAAGGCCCCAGTGATCATTAACTTCATATTCAAACTAATTATTGATTCGGACATGTGACAGTCGATCAAAATATTGATTCGGACAAGTGACAGTCGAACAAATATTGATTCGGACAAGTGACATTCGATCAAATAATGATTCGGACAAGTGACAGTCGATCAAAATATTGATTCGGACAAGTGACAGTCGAACAAATATCGATTCGGACAAGTGACAGTCGATCAAATATTGATTCGGACAAGTGACAGTCGAACAAATATTGATTCGGACAAGTGAAGGTCATGATAATTCTGACGAATGCCAACTCCAAAATTCTGACAAATGCATGCACCTCGTAGTAAGGGCTTATATAACGAAGGTCACGGTCAGGTCTAAACCGAATAGAATTGATAGACTCGATAGAATAAATTAATAGTAAACGAAATGTAGACTATTGTGCTGATTAATTAATTAATTTAATTTAATTCAAACTACCATATTCACTCGAATAAGGTGATTGTTATTTTTTTCGCCATTTGGGACCAAAAATTATGAAATTTCGAGAAAATCACATTTTATACAAATTATTTATACCGTAGATATCGGTTATAAGAACACCGGATATAAGAACATTCTACAGGACAACGGTTGCTAATTACCCTATATTACTTATACCGATTATAAGACCATTGCGGTTATAAGAACATTATATGCAGTTTTCGACGATGTTCCGGCATCCACTGTAATACATAGTCGGTTGATAATCATTTTGATTAGATACAGTATTTGTTTACTCCGGGCAGCGGTAATAAATTTTTATTTGCTACTTTGGGGGAGCTATTTTTCGAGGGGAGGGGAAGCTATTATTTATTTACCTTATTATAGGAAATTAACGCGCCATGTATTTAACGCGAAGGAATTAACGCGATTTGGAGAAATTCGAGTTAATTTCATGGCGCGTTAATTTCCTATAATAAGGTATATACGGTAACTCAACTAATCTAAAGCACTGTAATATTTTTAGAATTTCATTAACTATGTTATCATAATTCATTGAATTCCTTCAAAAGTTAATGTATTCTCTCGCCTTGACGAATCCATTTATCACCTTTTTGGAATTGGATTGTCGTATGAGAGGTCTGGTCGAGACTTAACAACAATAGTATTCATTATTGTAAATTATGAAAACCATGATGGGGCTAAGAGCCTTTGGCCCAACTAGTCCCACCCGAATATCCGGGGCCGAGGGGCCACGGCCCCACCTGCCCAAATGGGTACGGCACCCCTGTATATTTATATTATACCTATAGATTAATGATTCACTATTACTAATTTATTGAAATTCATTTTAGTTCGTTCAACTACCATTCAGACTGTTGGCATTCGTTCAGCGTGAATCCCATGAAAGTCCTGCGTTTTCAGTTCGTTCAAGTTCAATAATTTCGTTCGTGAACCTTCCATTCCCTGATATATATATACCCTGCCCTCTCAAAAGTATTCGTACTCCAAAATTACTCCATTGAAAATAAGTACTATAGTATTTTATTATTAACGCGTGTTGTGTACAAAATATATGTGATATTTCAATTTTGATTTCAGATTCGTATTATACACATTCGAATTATGCATTGTAGAACTTTCAACACATTAATTGTTGATTATGGTTAATCTAATGTCACTACGTGCCACATGTTCCCACCTTATACCATATTGGCATTTTGAAAAAGTGATACTCTTTGCCGAAATATGATAATTTCCAACCTAATCAATAAGCAATTGAGTTGAAAGCTTCTCCAAATTATATTTCGCATGCGTAGAACACGAACCTGAAATAAAAATAGAATTATCCCATATATTTTGACAATATAACAAACATAATATGGACTATTTTCAAGGATCATTGTTAAGGAGTACGAATTCTTTTGAGAGGTGAGTATATGTACTATATATATATAAATGCATTTCCAGCCTTGTGTTTTAATATACGCTATCCGGCCAGAAGTGTTGAACAACAACGATTATTATTTATTCATTCAAGCTATTAGCGGAATAATAACATTTGTCAATGCTTCAACATAGATGTTTCCATAAATCAATTTGTTAAGTAAACTGAATTGGCAAAATTTGTGAATTTGCATTTTTATGGTTGTGCTAAACACATTATATAATGAGACTATATAATGAGATAATTAAATATATAATTACTCCTCATTATCAGACAATTATTCAAGTTCTGATTCACATTTGAATTCTACTTGTTAGTTCTCTAGGCGCTTAATTTCACATCGTTTTGATTATTTTCTACTGAAATGTAGCTACATTCCAATTTGTGCCAATTGTACTACAAGTGGCTCGTGGCAGAGACACTTATACCACTTCATCAATATTGACTCAAATGTCATGAAATCTTACTATTTTTAATTTTAACTATAATACTAATTTCTGAGTAGATTCAACAGCCGTGAATACTATATTACTAGACGAATATTGTTTCTGCATTCAAATTACCGTTGTTCAAATACTTTTGGCTTGTTAGTATAAAGTATACGAACTTCGCTTAATAGAGCCTCCCGTTAACAGATTTTACACTTAATGTGGTCTAAATTTACAGAATTTATAGGACCGAATTACAGTTTGCCTCAAAATATGTTCGATTATTAGATCTATCCTCTTAATTGGGCCAAACTGATGCTATTAAGCGGAAACAACTGTATAATATAATTGTTTTAGACCTACCGTCTTAAACTGACTATCAATTGTGTATATTTCCCCATTTCTGAATTTATCGAATATCGGACAATCCAGATATTTAATTCAATATCGGAGAGTTTCGCATTATTTATCCAAAACGCTCTCTACATGTTCAGGAAACTATAAATTCCTATTTCTATAATTATGTGGTCAACCGAATATCGCTATTCTGTTGAACAAGTATTCGATAAATCAAATTACTTATTTGGCTGAGGAAATATTCTGTTGACCAAATATATTTTTGGAACAACTCTTCGGTTGACCAGATATTCTGTTTTATCAGTATTTGGCTGATGCGGTTTTAACTTTAATTCCTGTATTACCTATTTTATCTAGTTATATTATTTTATTATTTTCCCAGGGTTACTATGAACCCCTTCAACAAGAAGACTCATATCGCTCCAATAATTCACTCTCAAATCACCTACCTTCAAACTCTATTTTCTCCACATCTCTTCCTAATAATACAGCTCACTTTGATCTTGCTCAACACCGCGGTTCTAAAAATGAATTTTCTCCCACAGAAAACACCCAAATCGTAAATTTAGAGAGGACCATTTACAATTCACAACAAAAATTTGACACTATGACAAATGCAGATACATATGATAGGTATTTTCATACTTTTTCTTTCGGTGATTTTCTTCATATCCGCTTAATTGTGCATTCCTAGAATTATATACTACTAGCGAGCTTCGCTTGATAGGTCGCATCGCGGCAGAACACAACCATACACTAAGCGCTTCGCAGTTGATGTGTGGTTTATACAATTCTAACATTGATTATTAAGCGTTAATAGGCCTAAAATAGTAGAATTTAACAATGTGAAATCTAGTGATTACGTCATCATGCGATAATGAGTAAGTGTAGTGACAATCTGGTGTAACCAACGTGCCCGCATCATTAATGTACATGTTCTATTAAATTTTCAGATTTTTATCTCTTAAAGTGCGCGAATTATGTGCGATAAAGTTAATTTTCAGGGTTCTCGAAATGTGATAATGACGTCATAACTTGTCGAGGTGAGAAATTTTAAGTCAACTTGTTGGCGGGTGCCAAAGGTTACCCCTATATGCCAAAAATCACATTTGGAAACCGTCCACTTTCTTCAATCAACTCGTGACATACAAACTATTATATATATATACATCCAGCCTTGTGTTTTAATAGTATAGATTATTAATTTTTGCATTCTATGCATAATGCTGGTTCCGCATCGGACTTTATAATTGACATTATACATACTTCTTCTCTATACTCATTTGAGGTATAATCCCATAACATGAACGCGTGAATGGATTTATGATGCGATAATTTTAGTTATTGTAAATTTCTTTTATCACACATCAATGATATGATTTTGAAATTCTATTTTAGTGGAGGTGCTAGGTATTTAACTCATTAACTGCACACTGAGCTAATTCAATATATAATTTCTGATTATTATGAGGCAATTAGAATATATAAATTGTGATTTTTGAATTCCACGTTGTCGAATGACTCTACTTGCTTAATTTCAAATTATTTATGATTATTTTCTACTGAGATACAGCCACATTCCCATTTCTGCCAAAAGTGGCACTTTGCTGAGTACCACTTCATCGATATTGGCTCAAATGGCATGAAATCATTTTATATTTAATTTCTAACTATACCTAGTAAGATATTTATAGTTCTTCAGTCTAGTTTAAACAGCCATTAATAAGTTACCAGACGAATATTGTGTCTCCATTAAAATTATTGTTGTTCTAATCCTTTTGGCCATGGACAAATTATACAAAATTCTACCATCTGTTCGAACTGGCTGCTAGTAATGAATTCGAAGTACTGCGAGATTATTTTTCCAAACAACTCGGGCTGGAAATTCAACATGATTCTCCTAGTTTGATACAATCATACAATTTTTGCTCCTAATCATGGTGCTCAACTTCAATACTGGAAGCTATGAGATACACACGCCCGACAAAAAGTAGATATGTATTCAATTTGCTTTTGACTACAAATCCATAATATACCTGCATGGAATTGGGGAATAAAATGAATGCATGTAGTTTTTCGAAACTCCTCAACATTGAGAATATCTTGCTCTATCCCTAATTCGTTTTGTTGCACTTATTGACGCTTCACTATGATGACATAAATCATTTTCACTGCTCATAACTGGTCGGTGAAAAGATTTAATTTGATTTAACAGTGTATACTTTTCCTATACCATCAATTTCCTCTGAAATGATGCATGGTAATGCAATGCATCCTGCTTACTTTCCTGATCTTGCTCCCTGCGACTTAAAATACTTTGCTGGGAAGCATTATAAGAACAGGGTTGATCTTGGAAATGCAGTTTGGAGACCCTTATCATACCTCCTGTGAACTACCAACAAGTATTTTTTGATTTGCTATCGCATTTGAAACGGGGTATTGATAATAAGAGTAGTCATATTGAGAAAATGTAATGATTTTCGAATGATATTTAATGTGTTTCCCAAATAAATAGTTAGGCTGATAACGCATGTTGTACTTTATGTCGGCCGCTTCTAAATTTAAATCAGACATGCTAATCATTCACATTCGAATCTTCATGGATATCACTTGAATTCGAGGCAATTTGTACAATTTAAGATTAAACTATAAAGTCCCATTAAATGTGTCCAAAAATCGATTGTAAATTTCGGAGAGGCTGTGTAGATCAAAATTTGTCATATACCACACTTAGCCTGTGTTTAGGTATAAAATTAACATTTTCAAACATTTATAGTAGAACCTCGTTAATACGAACACAAACTGATGCAAAAAAATTTCGCTTTATTCGGAGTTCGTATTAAAATAGCCATTGTAGGGACCAGATTTTGTGGAACTGTTTGTTGTCTTGTCCGGAATTTCAGATTAACCGTTCGTACAAACGAGGTTGCATTATATCTTCCACAATAATAATCGTGATAATGTTAGGAGAAATAACAGGCTGGAAACAAAATTGGTGTTAACAGCACAGCTGCCAGCCTTTAAACAAATTGGAGCTATTAGATATTTATTAAAACAATAATAGACTTATTTGTAACTGTTAAAGCTATTCTCCTTGCCCTTGTTTTTATGATCAATAGTCAAATATAGACCGTGTGAAAAACAAGCGCTAATAGCTCAATATATGAGATCTAAGACTCTACCAAATATATCATTCATTTGTTCGTACCAGGGGTTTATCTAGGATTTTCGTGGCTGGCACTTTATTATGGGTATAAAATTTCCGACACGGTAAAGGTATTAGACATAATACAGTCTACTCCGCTTAATTGGGACACGTTTGTTCCAGGCCTCTTGTCCCGATTAAGCGGAGATCCCAATTAACCGAAAAACTTTTGTAAAGTAGTCATTTACCTGTGATTTACACAAATCTTGGTCTTAAACCTGTTACAACAATTCCTCCAATGCCTGCGGACCCTTGATTCTTCTCAAATCCATAGTATGAGCCGTAATATTCTCTGGACAGTTTGATAGATCCCTGAACCGCAAGGTCATAATCTCTGGTAAATTTCGATATAACGGAAATCAATAAGAAATAGACAATATTTAGATATTTTGTCCAGCCTTCATCAGTATTGACAAAGATTATTAGAATTTGTTCTGATTAATATGAATTTTCTATTGATCGAGCACCAATTTTGAACCAAATTTGTTTAGTTTGTCCCGATTAAGCGGAGTTTGTCCCGATTAACCGAAAATTTAGTAATAGCTTCTAATGAAAGGATTCTGTTCTTGGGGCGTTGTCCCAATTAAGCGGCTGTCCCGATTAACCGGTGTCCCAATTAAGCGGAGTACACTGTACATAATCAGTATAATTCAATGATGCGGCATTATTTTATGGAGGTAAATTGAAAGGTGCACAAACAGTTGTTTATCCAAGCATTTCTGAAGCAGAAAATCTTAGCCATACACCCGGCACCTAATTAAATGCCAACCCTGGACCTAAATCGAAACGCAAACACGCACTTTTTGACCACAACTGATAGATAAACCCTGGTTGGTACTATATAAAATTCAATCAACACTCAAATATTTTAGCTAGAATTCCGTGCTATACATTCCAATATATAACTCAAATTATGAATTATTTTTAATTTCATAACCTTGATCAAACTTTTATATGAAGCCAACGAAGTGCATATAAAAGCTCACTGTAAGATTATTTATGTAGTTTCTGGATAAATATCTTGAATACTTTACATCTATTATGTTTCTAAGATATATCGAACCGATCTACACTGCAAGGATACGATTAAGTTCAGAGCTGCGAGAATGTTTGCTTTCTTAGAAATTAGGTATTGAATTGCACGATGCTGTTGTGTTCTCACCCCCACATATGGTATGCTATGGGTAGTGATGCATTTTGTATGATGATATTCAGATGGTTAGATGGCGATGGATTGGTCGCGATGGTAATTATCTCTTCAACTTGATGCTTAGGTGATACTAATTAACTGAATCACAACAGGTAACAGACCTGCGAGTGAATAACCAAATACTTCTGATTTGCATTGGGTCATCATAGGGATAGCAATTACTATATTCGTTGTACCAATTAACGTTCGTGGTGGCGATTTTCTTTGCTCGTAAAATCAAATTCAGTCAATGGAAGATAATAGTTAGTGATTTAGTGATGTTAATGATGTACATTTAATATCGAGCGTTTTGTGAGTGTTGTTAGATAAGGACGGCGATTACAAATATGCTAGAGTAGCTACGATGACCATATTATGCTGAAATTCAAATGGTTATCGGGACATATTGCAACAAGATCTATTCCGAAATGATACCATGGTTCTTTTGAAGAGGCGATTGGCTAGAGTTCTCGCTGAGGCTGAGGTAACAGCGGTATAATTCTGGTAGGTGTGGCAAGTTTCGATCTAAATGGGGAAGACTAGCTAAAAATGAATTATATAGGAATTAATGCGAGAAAATAGCTTTCACATTCTTCACAGTCGTTCTAAATGTCTCTCCAATCGTATTTGCTTCGAATTCCGTCAAGAGTAATATTGGTTGCGTGGTGAGTGACATCGTGGTAGATACCAATAATATCATTGATTATGTGTTAATTGTATCTCAAGGTAATTCAAGGTTTCATTCTTCTTCCCAGTCTCTAAATTAAAATATTGATTAGATTAGTGTAATGAAAATCTGGGAAGCAGCTGATTTGTGTAAGAAAATCTAGGAAGCAGCTTCTAATATAAGTAACCGAAATACTAGGGATAGAAGACATATCACATCTATACTACTAGCGCGCTTCGCTTGCTAGGTCGCTTCGCTGCAGAACACAACCACACACCAACCGCTATGCGGTTGATGTGTGGTTTACACGCTTCTAACATTGATTATAAAGCATAAATTGGCCTACATAGTCAAATTTAAACAATGTGTAATTTAGTGATTACGTCATCATGCGATAATGAGTAAGCATATTGGCGATCTGGTGTGACCAACGTGTCCTCATCATTAATGTACATGTTCTATAAATTTTCAGATTTTTTATTCTTAAAGTGCGCGAATTATGTGCGATAAAGTTAATTTTCAGGGTTCTCGAAATGTGACAATGACGTCATAACTTGTCGAGGTGTGAGAAATTTTAAGTGGAAACCTGAACTTGTTGGCGGGTGCCAAAGGTTACCCCTATATGACAAAAATCCCATTTGGATACCGTCCAGCATAGGCGTCGTAAACCGCCCGGGTGCCCGGAAATGTCCGGGCGGGCCGAAGGGATTGTCCCCATGCTACTAACACTATACTCCGAGTTTACCCGGAGTTTACCCGGACATTACCCGGAATTTCCGGGCGGCCCGATGGATTGACCTTTGCATTTACGACGCCAATGCCGTCCAGTTTCTTCAATCAACTCGGAACATACAAACAAATATATATACTTGTAGAAATTGTCTGTATATCTCCAGAATTACAGACAAAATACTCCATAAAAACACAATTTTATGGTGAATTTTCTTATAGGGAATCGAGCTTTTTTACCTAAATTGTGTTAAAAAAAATCAACTTTTTAATCGCTATCTGTAGATCTCGAGATAAAAGAACACTTTTTGTATATACATAGGTTTCTGTTTTAATAGTATAGATGCACTAAGCTGATCCGGGAATCTAGTATTTTTATTGGAGGTATATTTTGTTTATGTTATTTTCAATCATTTGATTCAATTACCATGTAGATAGGTCAATTAACCTTCAAAAATCAACAGATTCTTTTTATCAATGTAAATCTGGGGAGGAGGTTGCATTGATAAAAGAATCCGTTGTAGAATCTGTTGGCCCAAATTGGCGATGCTCTTTGAATAGACATTTTACACATCCTAGGTACATAGAATGTATTATTTGGGTGTGGGTTATCGACCCTAAGAAAGCGAGTGGCGCAATCAGAATTACTGTATGGCTTCAATTTTTGTAATTATTACGTCATCAAATTTGAAATATTGTCTTTCATATCTAAAATGTCATTATCTTGATGATACAGTACCGAAATATATTAATTAGGTATATGATTAGATTCCTAGTATATCGATTGGGATTATTTATTATTTAAAAATATTTATATGTTATTAAATTATCCAATAACAAGACTATTATCTTTATAAGTTTCAACCGTTTACATATATTTCTTATTAATTACAATCGCTGCGGAAACAATTTCACTACCTATATCACAAATAATCAGTGAATTTACAAGTAAATCTTTTTGTGACAACTCCTTGGATAAATTTTTGTTTCTCTTGGATTCTACTTTTGTATGACAACTTCACCTAACAATCAGAAGAATAGGATCGCTTGAATACTAAGCATTATAAATATATCTCTAACGTTGTCATTAAAGAATGTTTTACAGGCAAGTTTGTCTCTATAATGGCGTATATGCTTATTTAATGCTTCGATACACTCCTCAGAGTACAACTTTATCCCGCATCCACTGTTGTACTTGTCGGTAAGTTCAGTGGAATGTGCCAAAAGTTTGTGAAGAGAAGGGGTAATGCTGATCCAGGGGGAAATTGTTCAAAATGTACTTATAAGTACTTTTGCAAAACATTTCAAGTTTGCCGACGTCCAATTTATTGCTACTGTTAAAAACACGAGGTAATGTGCCAAGGTTTTTGTGAATAGTTATGAGCTTTTCTTTATCTTCTGGAGCTATAGTGGACGTAGCCACCTCAAAAATCGTGTTAATTGTAAAACAATCTCTAGAGACGTTTCCAGTGGAACTTGTTCCTCCATCACAAGGAGGTAATTCAATGTGATATGAAGTTTCCTTCAAAAACAAATAGCGCATTCTGTTCATCGATTTTTGCACCTGGGAGGAAGTTTTTTGACCATTTTGTAGTGCCAGCGTCTAAATGATATATAACTTGCATTAGCCACCTAAAAACGCAAATGTAGCTATGTAGTGGAGAAACAGGTAGGATATCTTTTTCAGATATTGGAGGATGTGTTAACCCATATCTCGATTTGGAATCCAATTTCAAGAATTCTTCGTGATTACTCACATCATTGAATAAGTTCTGTTCTTTGCATCATGAATAAAACGATTAATTGGAAATCCATCCCTTATTAAATTCCAGCCTTTTGATTGCGTGTGGTTAGCAGTACACAACTGGAACTAGCTCCACCACCAGCACCGCTTAATGTTACAGAAATTTTGAATCAAATAACGATCTAATTATCCTAACGTTGACATGACCACCAGAAATGTGAAGCCAGAATTTTCTATTATTGATGTTTGAGAATTTATTAGTTCATTCATTAAAAATTGAACGTTCTCAATATTCTCATTGAGAAATATCAGGACTACAGGTCTAGTAACATAGGGAGAATTAGGAGTATCGTTAGACCATAATATTTCACTATTTTTGGCTGTTATCTTGAGGATTTTAAAAGCGAAGAGTATTAAATTTTTTGTTGAAAAATCTATGTTAGTCTGAATTTGATTATCGACTTTATAGCTCCCTCATCCATCTAGGCCATCTGCGACATCTATTGTTAATGGAAATTTGGTAGTATCAATACTCAATTGTTTTGATATTCTTTCGGTTGTAAAAGTTAGAATTTTCGAGTACGCGATACCTACCCCAATTGGATAACCATCACAATGGTTCAATATAACTAGAGAGTGCCAGTTCGCGCCGATAAGTGGCTAGTTTATTGTATGTGAGGATTGTAAATCCTTCTGGTTTACAAATGACTCGCAATTCAGTGTATTTTCGTTTACCTATTTCCAGGATATCCATCAATGCTGCTGCCGTATCAAACTGTAATTTGCAATTTGTTTCTGCTGATGCCCCAGTTTCAGCGTTTTTTTAAGTTTTTTCCTATCATAATCCTTATTTGCATAAGCTCCAGTGACATTGCTTCTATTTGTTTTGCAGTAACTGACTCTTTCAGCAATAAAAGCAATATGATCTGGGAGGATATTAAGTCTGTGTTTCAGAGATTCCTTTGTTACAGTGCAGATATGTTTCCTTGATTTAATGATTTTCTCTTCAATGAAGGTTTTTTTGTCAGTATCAATTGATTTACCGGAGATAATTGAACATTGAGACAATTTTAGGTCATCGATAAGTAATTCGCTTTGGGATTGAAAGGGAGTATCATTCCAGCTGTCCAATTTACCATTTTTACGAAATCGCACTCGCTCTGAAATTCAGTCGCTAAAACAGTAGCGAAAATATTCATACTATGTTTCAGGTATCTGTAATATCTCCAAAATTCCTTTGTGGCATCATTTACATTTTCATTATGTCCTTTTTTAAGAGGTTGTATGCTCCTAGATTATTAATTATCTTGTCTCGTTGCTTACTTTACGCTTAAAATTGCTAGTTGTAAATGCAATTTTTTTTTTATTCTATTTATATCCTCATTAATTAAACGAATGCATTTATTTTATTATTATATGGTTTTGTTATGGCTTTGAAGATTTACATTTTATTAACCATTAATTATATTAAGAGCGTACAAGTTCATGGTTTCAATAATGGAAATGAAACATTTAAGTTATGATTTGAAAAATTTCTTCTATGAGTTCGTTTACAAATTATTAAAAGTGTGTTATTGTGCGAGTATTTACACTTCATATTCACCACAATTCAAAAATATTTTTAGAAAAAGAATTCTTAAAATTATGTCTACCGCACTCCCTTCCAGCTGCTAAACGACAATCCGCGCGCCTCCGCGCTACCTTGAACCCTATATAATATCTTTTCAGAATATAATGATCTTTCAAATGAAATTATTTTCATCTAACGCTTTGAAACGCGTCAAAAGTTATGATACGATAAACTTATATCGATAAACTAAAAAATTAAAATAAAGTATTGGGTCTTCATGTATTAATATCTACTTACTCTCATTCTTTAGTTGTTGTGTTTATCTTAAAGTACACTTTAAATAGATTTAGAAACATTCTTTCGTAATTTAAAATCCTTCAAATAACACAGAAATAAGATACAAAAAAATTTATTATTAAATTCTGTTTGCAAGTCAAGGTTTACCAGAGCATAGTCCAAATATGTTTACATTTGATCATCAATAAATTATGGATTCTAACGTTTTCGACTCCGCTGAAAACGATTATAATAGTTTCGAAACGATTTGACGTGGTCAATTTTTTGCCTATTCGAAGATGCTGGCCAACTGTGGGTTGCTCTTTCCAAAGTCATCAAATATTTCGTATTCATTCCCAAAATAGACATTCTATCATTTGAAATTTAGGCGTCCGTTTGAAAAACTTACCCTTCAGTTTGGTGGACTTTCTTATCTAAACATTTCTACATATGTAATTCTCCAAATATATCAATTATAATGGACACAATTTGTCTAGTTCTAACCTTCGGTCACTATAGACTACTTTAATAATGCTATTTAGTATTAATATTTATCATAATTTTCAATTTTGTAACTGAGAATATTTCACTAGAATCCCATGGCATTTCCAATATGGGTTTGAATGGAAATTATTTAAACCTATGGGAATCCTGATATAAACCAACTTGTGAGAATACTTGGGAATTCCCATAGAAAGGGTATTGTGTTGTGAAGGGAATTAAAATTCCCTTCGCACCGCAACCCTACACCTTCGGATACCTCCCACAATCGGGTATCTCTAGTGTGAATAGTGAAGCAAATATGTATTCATTTGACCAATAATATATTTGGATGAACTTACTATTCTACAAATACATATCCCTAACTATCTACTATCTCTAAATCATCATTTTTTGTTTTTTTGGAAATGTAGAACCGCTTTGTTACCACTAAAT
This sequence comes from Hexactinellida sp. DTS-2022, assembly GCA_028753945.1. NCBI lineage: Eukaryota > Metazoa > Porifera > Hexactinellida > Hexactinellida sp. DTS-2022. The sequence continues at coordinate 3,344,809 of JAPNXP010000011.1, read as the reverse complement.
CTTAAAAATTATCGAAAATATCCATAAAAAAGAGAATTAATTGTATGAAAATCATAGATAAACAGCGTAAAACGAGTTGAGGATCGCGTAAAAAGTTTTGGTCATAAAAGATTGTTCCGCGTAAAACGAAAACGCGTTAAAAAAAACCGCGTAAAACGAGGTATTACTGTACATACCCTTACTCGTGCTGTATATTATTAGATAATCCCATATTGAAGTAGATTCCCTAAGATTCTGGTTTACTTCTTTTGATGTATTCTATTTGAGTGGGCACACTTTAACTTACTTGCTCAGATTACAATCGATAACTAAAATGTGTTTATATCTTATAAGCATTATTTGGTTCCACGTTTTAGATAGGGATTGGATTAGTTCGAACTTATTTTGCGGTTGAGGTGGCAAGGTTATTTTAGCGGGCATTATGAATGTCTTTACCATTTTGTATACAAAAAGTAATAATATAACATTTAAATTTATTGTGGATCTTAACAAATTCATGCTATTATTCATCAAAATTAAATTTTGTGTTTTGTGGGCAGAGTTCTAGCATCCGAAACAGTACGCAACATCAGAATTTCAGAAATCCCATTTTTCAAATTGCATTGTGATTAAATTATAACTATAGTAATTCGTTCTCGCGCCAATTACTCGAAGGTAACATCTGCCCCTTTACAGTGTATCATTATAAAATATTTCCAGGTGACAAGATTTCTTTTAATTATTTCCCCATTATCAAATAGATGTTTAATAATTATGGGTGGATGATCAAAGATTGCTAACAAACCAAAATGGTGCTTTTAATATGTTCCAAAACTATATTTAAACGATTGCCTACATCATGTTTGATGATTCCTTCAGTTGCAATGGTCAATAAGCTTTATGTCAATTATACTTACAAGCCATTTACAGCAATTTTATCTTCTTGCTGAGACTTCAAAGGATTTCCGAATTCGATACTGTTCCTCCCAGTTTAACACTCTAAGGAGAAAATAGTCGCTATAAAGTGGCCGTTATGGAGAGGTTCTCCTGTATTTAATCAATGCTTTTAAAATCTATTGTTGTGGGTATTTTATTTGTTTATTTGTTTATTGTTTTTCTCAAATGAAAATTTATGGTCGTTCTTTACAATTGGTACAAGCAGGACCGCGTAGCTGTTTAGTCTTTCGAGATGCGACCGAAACAATAGGGCTCGTTATAATCGGATTATTTATCAGTCTAAAGGAGTAAGTCTCTGGCTTCGAAATGTCAAACTCACCTTGAGAGGTGTGTTGGATTATATATTAAACTAGGAGGATAGTTTTCTTTTTAATTTCATTTTGTATGCCGTGAATCTTGTGCTGCCTCAGTTAATTTTTGTACATGAATAAACTGGAAATTTCAAATTTCTTATTGCACCTTGAGTTCATTCCCTAACTGGAATATAAATGCTTCAATGATATATTGATTGATTTAATTGAAATTTATTTTATTTTATTATTTTGGTTGACTGTCGTGCTTCGCTGCGGAATAGAACCTCATGCCAACCGCTTTGCGGGTGATGTATGATTTAATACTTTACTGTTACTGTTATTTACAGCGTTAATAGGCCAAAAATTGTCGAATTTAACATTTTTAATATTTAGGATTATGCATAGCTTACTCTAATAAAGTTGAAATATAGTACCAGGAATATAGTACCAGGGATGCAGTACAGCAGTATTAAGTAGGCATTTATAACCAACCATAATTTTTAACAATATTTGTTTCATTATTTGTCCACATGCTTATCTTTATATTTATTATATTATATACGCCTATAATACATATTTTTTATCCTCTTGTTCCCTACTATATATTAGTCTTTTGGGTTCCTAACTATTAGATACTAATTATACGTTCAAGTTGCCGAACAGTTTTTCAGCTCAAGAGTAACTAACTACTACGAGTCAGATGACCGAGTTTCCGTTTTCACAATGCCAACAAATCCACCTGAACTGAAACAAGCTTGGTCTCGGGATCTACGTCGTGATGATGTCGATGACATGAAAGTAGTTGAGAGTGTAATAACCATTTCAGGGAAGAAGACATAGAAGCGACGCATAAAGTAGGCGCTGTTCAATGTTTGCTGCCTGGATGTCCATCTTATTATTAAACAACATCAAAAACGAAGCGGACTCGCTTGTCATGCGACTCAAAAGAAGAGCAATTGCTGAATATAACCATACAGATGAGTTTGATTACTGAGACAGAGGAAACATCTAAGTACAACATCAATACTTTGCAGGATATAAAAGATAGGTCGACCCTCATTTATTTACCTAATAATTGGTTAGTTTGTACCGTGATAATCTTACCACGTTCCCAGTCTGATAAAACGGAATATATTTTTCACAACTTCCCAGTCTGATAAAACGGAATATATTTAATTTAATTGTTTTCTATCCGCAAATGCTTTTGCAAATGGATGGAATGTTTCTGATTGTGCCCACTCAAAAACTCATATCCGAGAAATTGAATCAATTATTTCCGAAATATCCTCGAGATACACCTCTAAATATTATCGATAGTCATGAATATCAAATACATCGAGCCGAACACATTATTGAAGCAATTTCTGATATTAAACAAAATTACGAGGTTGAAATACATTCTTCTGACTTAGAAAAGCTTCAATTTATTTTTGTCAGTTAGAACAAACACTTATCCCAAAAAAAAGACGAAGGTATAATATAATTCACAAATAATGGCTATTAAAACTCATCTCACATCTCCTGCTAGCTATAGATATCTTCAAAGTTTAGACTGTCTACAGTATATGTACCACACGTTCATACATTGTATAAGCTATATTCTTCTTTTGGTCTCGAGAATGAATTATGTGCATATCTTAGGAAGATTACTTTGTCCTTTACTCCTCAGGAACGGAATGTAATTATTCAAATGGTCAAATCGGAATTTTCTTACAAAGGTGGAAAAGTATATGGCCCAAACTTAAATCCTGAAGATCCAACGAGAACTGTCTTCGCAGTTATGGTATCCAGTCTTCATAAAAAGTGGTCTTGTATTTCTCGTTTGCTTCCATGCGCATCTATCTCTGCCGAAAAATATTTCATATCATAAAATCTTGCATTATCGATATTGAGCATTGTGGTTTGAACGTTCAAGTTATAGCTTTGTTCATATATTGAAGAGTATTCGTAACAATTGGCCAAATCAAAAAGATTTTGAGAAACATTTCAATATCCAAATCTCGAAAATTTTGCAGTTGATTATTGCCAATATCCTCTTAGAGTGCATTCAGCTTACTTCCAAGATATGAGTCTTCTTTTTATAACTCGGAAAGTAAAAGTTTAGCTAAATTAGCCCAATACACCTTTTAAGGGTTTCCGTTTAAACGATAGCCTCTCGGTCTCGAACCCTTTGACCCTTAATGATGAAAGATTCTCCTACTTGACTCGTTTAGCATTTTGGTTTGATTTTGGGAAGCGTTACCTGGGAAACTAGGAAGATTGATTAAACAAACATTTACTAGTTTAAGCACTCATGCTTTGCACTAGCACCAGAAATCACCGACCATAATTAAAAATTGTGGGTTTAATACGTTCTATCTTCCTTTATGCAAACAGATCCGCTTGAACATCATTTTGGGCCAGGGATGGATCCAGCGCAAAATATATTGGGGTGCAATGCCCAGGGTTGGGCCTTAGAATTGTGGACACCGTGGGAAGCGCCTTCGGGTCAACTGTGCCAGTTTTTGGACCTTCTTTTTTAAGAACTGCATTTGAGAAAGCCTCTTTCAAGAAGTTGAAATTAATTTACGTCAATAAATATTTTCTAAATTCATTCATAACTTTAAATTAATAATGAATACATTAATTATACTATCCATTAACCAACAATCACAATGAATCAACAGTTAACGATTAGTTAACGATTTTCCTGATATTTGACTTACAAAGTTCCCAAAAGTATTCACAGAGAAGATAGGGAAGAGAACTCTGATATATTTCTCTCAACAAATCTCGAAACTTGCGAGAGTCCCTAGATATAATTTTTGGATTATATTATCATATTCTTGAGGGAGGTTCGCACTCCCCCTAAACCATTTCTGTGCTACAACCCCCCAGTGGATACATCCCTGTTTTAGACTATATCGTATGATGTCGGGGTCGAATTACCATATACTTATCTACAAATTCTAGAAACCGAACGTCGTCTCCAGCAATCCAATGTTTTGAAATAGTATTTTCTCAGCAATCGGACTGTTCTTTATCCATTCTCTCATTCGTCAAATTCTTTTCTACCCCAAATTCTATTAATTCTGACCATGATGACTATATAATCTTAGATCCATTCCGTGGAGATATAGGGGATTTATCACCCATCGAATGTAGTACACAAATTCTTGGATCTTTAGCTTTATCGAAGGTTATGCAATTCACAAATACTTGAAACATAACCAACCTTGTCATGTCTGGATCGATACCTTGACTTTGGTAAAGTGTTTCTATTCTATCGAGATTCTAGACTTTCCTTCGGAGTTAAGCTCCTCCAGTTAACAGATCGTGGTCGACTGAAGTGTCTACCCGAACCGCTTTTTCTGTTGTAATTATTCTGTTAAAATATTTGTCCTAATTGAAAGTGATGACAACCTCTTGACTAAAAGATTCATCTTTAGAGTTTCTTGTAGAACTCACTTTAATCTTCATTGGAGTAATTGGCGACGATGATGTTTGGAGACGTAATGGTATAATTGCGATACTTGTTAGTTCGAAGATCGTGCGCCAACTTGTATTACTGCAGTAAATTGTATTATCGCAAATAAAATTAAAAATTACAACTAATTATTCAGTTCAAGAGCAACTGAAAAGCGTAAATTAGAGAAGTTTTCATAGATTTTGTTCAGACTTATCTAATTTTATTGTTTATTGTTGTTTGTTCTAGATCAGGGGTTCGCAAACTCGCCTTTTTAGGCCGCATGCGGCCGGATTGCTTCTTTAGTGCGGCCGGTAGCAACAATGCTAAAAATGTTCTACGAGGACAATTTTGAATTTTAGGTACATTTTAAGGAATTTTACTTTAATACTTGAAAATTTATATATTTTGTTTTAGAATAGATACTATAAGGATTGCCATATAACTGACTATTTACTCTAACCACAATTTAATTAACGTGTATACAGTTTACTAGCTAATTTTGTTATGCTAACACCAGTGAACTATAGATATATATAAGTCAAAAAATTCTTGGGCAAGCCCCGAGAGCCCCTTTTAATTCGCTCAATTTGTTTCTTGGGCACCTCCTTTTGAACATTTCTGTATCAGCTAGGATTCTTATACTTATCGTAAGGCTATAAACCAATTAAAATTAGATTCATACGAAAAAACAATTTTATTAGATGCGGCCGGTAATTATATGTCCTTACCTAAATGTGGCCGGTATGCTGCAATAGTTTTCGAACCCCTGTTCTAGATAGTGTCCGCTCAGAAGTTAAGCCTTGTAAATGGGAGTCAAGTCCCAATGTCAATGAAGCCAATTGCCAGAGAGAAGATGGGAGGATGTTAGGATTTACATTGGTCAACTGTAGATGATCGTATGTGTCGTTCAAATTTACAATTGTCATTTCTATTTAATTATGATTAATATACGCGGATATAATTTCTCATAGTTTCTCAATATGGGGTAAATACTATCATTAATGTCTATAGGGTGACGCACTGACCCAAACCAAGTGAAACATAACTTTAAATACGATAAAAAGTCCACTTACTACTTCATCCCTGGTACTTTACTGTCTGGCCTTTTATAGAGTATTTGATCAACATGTCCGCCAGGGAATGAAAGGTTCACGATCGGACTGAATATACCCATTTCATTTGATATTAACGCACGTTGAGTTCGTTCACGTTCACCTCCTAACTTCAACACCACCAGCGTTCGTTCAGTTCGTTCAAGGGTCTGATCCGCGTTCGTTCGTTCAGTTCGTTCAGTTCAGATGAGTTGGTGGTGGTTATTAGGGATGACAAGCTGCTATGAGTACATTGATATTTTTGTATTTACTTTTATAATGATATTTATATTCTACCTATGGATTAATGATTCTCTATTTCTAATTTATCGATAGTCAGTTTATTTCCTTCAGTTCGTTAGTTCACTTCTTTCGTTCATTCAGTTCGTTCAGCGCTTTCTATTGTTCGTTCAGTTCGTTCAGCGTAAATGCCATAAAAGTCCTGCGTTCAGTTCGTTCAGTTCCAGTTCAATACGTTCGTTCGTGATCCTTTCATTCCCTGATGTCCGCATATTTCTTGTATAATCGTTTCAATTCTTTACTCGTAGAGGGTGCGAATTATGTGTGATTATATGAATTTTTTTCGCGCTTTTCAAAATGTGAGGATTACGTCATACTTGGCTAGCCACGTTCGGAAATTTCTAGTGGAAACTTAAATAGTTGTCGGGGCCTAAAGTTACCCATGTATAACAAAATCCCATTTGGAAACCGTCCAGTTTCTTGCATAAACTCTGAGTATACAAACAGATATACTGTATATGTCCACTACCTGGCCAAAAGTATTTGAACAACAATGATTTATATCAATACATTCCAGCTTCTAGAGGCATAATAACATTTGTTGATGCTTCAACATGGATGTTTATTAAACCGATTGGTAAATTATTTAGGTAAAGGTGTTAAACTCATTAACTATATAATGAGCTAATTACATATATAATTTCTGATCATTATGAGGCAATTAGAATATAGAAATTCTGATTTCACATTTGAATTCCACATGATCGAATTACTCTCGGTGCTTAATTTGGGGAAGCTGCATTTGTCCGAATTTGATGTTGTCATTTGTCCGAAAATGTGGGACCTTCACTTGTCCGAATCGTTTTTTTAGTATGTTCACTAGAGTTTGGAATCCGGATAGTGATAACCGGATATTATCCGGGTATTAAAGCGATCAATATTATCCGATATCCGGATAATGATTAGTCGGATATCCGCATGATTTAATTAAGAAGGTTATATGTGTTTTACTCTTGAGTTTCAAATTAAATATTTTCAATTGAATCATGTGCTAATCGTTAATCCAATAATATTTTGATACGATTAATTAATCTACTTGCACTGTCATTGAATTGCTTCAATCGTCAGATAATAATTGTTTTTTATTAAACAGTAAACACTTTCGACATATGCATAGATGTTTCTATTGGTGTACATTGGAGTAGCTAATTAATAGTTATAATTTTTCCGAAATAGTTAATGTGATTGACATGGCGAAGAAATCAGAAGTTTGGGATCATTTTCTGCGAGAGGGCGATCTAGCGAAATGCAACATTTGTAATGTCTCAATTCACAGTGGATTGACACGGGAAATAGGCTTGATTTTCAAGTTGTTCAAATCAATTCAAAAATAAGTTAATCAGAATAAGCACCATCGAAAACTTAGAAAGCATGTCAATTGGAAATTTATTCGTGAGTATAACCACACTCCCTTAGGCTATAACTTAGTAACGTTGAAATGTTAATTAATTTGTCCATATTTGTGGTTGAAATCACTTAGCCAATGTTTCTTATAAATCTCTTTTTGTATTAGGCGCATAGATTCCAAATTTTCAGTAATAGAATGAGATGTGTAGTACATCTTGAATAACAGTAATTAGCTAATCTACTTGCTAAAATATTCGTTGGCGTAACATTTTAACATTCATGAGCTTACTACCATTTCGGACATCATATCCCCTCATTATAAAGTGTTGAAACTTGCTGTGGCCAGTTGTGGCCACATAATTTTAAACTTTTATATTATACATTTATATACAGACTATATAAAAAAATAAATTCCAGCCCCGCGAAAAGGCGCGACGGTGACCATATATTTTGTTAAGTAATTGGCCTTAGATTTCGACATATTCATTAAATGGAATAATATATTTGTTATAGACTCCCATTATTTATATACATCCATTTTAATTGATTATTAGAATGAATAATAAGCAAGGATATGAATTCTTAAATACTCACTCATCGATAAGATCTGCTACTGAAGAATTTATAAAACAATACGAAGTTCCGGATCAAGTAATATAACCGGATCAAAGTAATATAACCAATAATCATGGGTGAACAATAAAATGTTGTTAACAAACCAAAAATATTATTTTGACTGAATTTTCATTAATTGTCTAGAACCACGTTTTGGAGGCTACATACATCATTTTCAATGATGCCATTCAATTCCCAGCTATCAATAACCTATATGTCAATAATACTTCATGAATGGCTATCTGTTACTAAAATGCCTATTTTCCCTAAATTGTCATTCTCGCCCACTGTGCAATTTGTTGTAAAGGAGGATGTACCAGTGCAATGCGAAATCATTGCCGTTTTAAGCACCAAGTTAGTTTCAACGAGAATATAGAAACAGTAAGTAAGAAAACAGCTAAACATTTACTAGTGAGATTATTTCCTAGCAGTCTTGTTTGATTGTGAAACATTTAATAATGGAGAAAGTTCAGATGAAATCCGGGTTGAACAAGAGACTTCCTTTGAAATTGGCGAAATAACAAAATCAAATCGCATGCAAGTAACTGAAATCATGCTAGGTAAACTGGATAATGCTATTTATTGATCGACAACAGCTTGATTTAATATTCCGATCCAAACATATCTACATCATATTATAAAGAATGATAAAGACCTTTTTTAAAGACTTGCACAAAGTCAAAACATCTCACATCACTCTTAGAAGCTCTAGAATCGATACCTCCAACAAGCGTCGAATCTGAGAGAGCTATTTGCAATGTTGGCTTGTTTATAACCAAAATAAGATCTAGGCTGGGTGATAATACCTTAGATAGCCTATGGTTTCTGAATAGTTACTTTAGGAAGCTAAAGAATTAGATTGTTAGTTAGAGACTTAGAGTACATTAATTTAGTTCTTAATATATTCCATTTCTACATACAGCATTATTTAGATGCCTTATGATAAACATCATGTTCACTGAATTATTTATATATATTGAGACAAATAACCAACTAAGCTAAATATTACGACGTGTACTGCTAATAAACCGATATCCGGATATCCGGATAGCTAAATGAAAGAGTATCCGGGATCCGGATATTTGCAAATTACGGATAATTCCAAACCCTACGTTAAGGCTAATACTAATTACGGGCTAACAAAATGAGTTACGTTACGATCTAGAGACAAATAATGAAATTAGTTAAATATAATGAACATTAAAAAGTAAATTTGCCATCTTCTTGTGCATCCCTGGTACATCTACTAGCAGGCCATATATAGAGTAGTCTATGGCTCAACTAAATCCGTGTGTGTAATTTATCATAGCAGAAATAGGCCTATAATAGTCAATTTTGACAATATCAAATTTAATGGTTAGGTCAACATTCGATAATGAGTAAGCATATAGGAAATCTGGTGTGACAACCATGTCCGCATCATTAATGTGCATGTTCTATTAAATTTTCAGATTTCATCTCTTAGAGAGTGCGATTAAGTGAATTGTCATGCTTGTCAAATGTGAAAATGACGTCATTACTTGGCGAGGAGCTAAAAATTTAGAGTGTAACCTTAACTTACTGATTCATCTATTTATCTGTGGTTACATCCGCAGCAATCTCTTAGGGATACCAAAGCATTCCACTCCATGAATAGCATCAGCTGTTCCAATTTAATAACAAGAATTGCAGATCAAGAATTTCAGTTCTGTAGAAATGCATTAAAATTATGTAAATTTACGACTTGATTCTGAAGATAAATATAGCATACTAAAAATATTAAATTACAATAATTTCCAAATTTTCCAAAGGTAAGGGATTAATCATTGTAATTCAATGGTCAACCACTTTCTGCACATATTAAGCTAATTCAAGGTAATTAGTAATATATTTATCTCGAGTAGAACCTAGTTAACACGAACACCAACGGACGGTAAATCTGTTCGCTTTATTCGGAGTTCGTATCAACCTGAATAATACCCAATGAATAGCCCTGTATTAGCCCATGATTAATAAATTATAATGGAAACGCGTTCTGACGGCAACATACATATATCTTTAGAAGAGAGACATAACTGAGATTGTACTAGTTTAAGAGGGATTTTTTGAGTGGTACCTTCTAGAGAGGTGACACATAGTCACCTACCCACCCATAGGTACCAAATTTCATCTTTCGGGTCGTACCTCGCCAACCGTCGAGGTTTGGGTATAATTTTTGAGATTTTCCAAATAACAATCTTCAAACTATTTGTCGAGCCGTAAATTGTCGCCTGAGGCAATTGATTTTCCTGTAAAATTCCAACAAAATGGAGAGTATTTTGTCTGAAAGTATTACAAACACTTGAAAATGCAAGAAATGAATTGTTTGGAGTATGTTTATGGTGCAGTCTATTGCCGAAATTAGTCATTTGCGCAATTGACTAGTTAGTTGCGCAAAAACTAATGGTTTGCCATTTGCGCAATTGACTAATTTATTTCCGAAGTCAACAAAAATCATTAGTTTTCAGATTTTTCAGGCTTCTATTTTAATGTGGGATTATTGTATATTGTTGAATCCTCACATACGTAAGCATATCTTCACTATTACTTGCCTCAGTGCCCGATACTTGCTACGCTCCTGGTTTGTCTTCTTGCATTTAACGAAAATAATTAAGAAAATAGATTTTTAAAAGTACCAATGATGTAAATTAAGTATGCAATGATTATGTTATACGTAATAATAGCATAGTGCAGGGGCGGATCCAGGATTGTGTAAGTGGGAGGGCACCGGAACGAGCGATAATAAGGGGGAGTTTTTAATAAATATTAACAACATCATAATATTAGAGCTGTACCGGGTTAGAGATTCTCTACTCCGGCCGGATCCGGATATCCTGTGCTCAATTATCCGGTTATCCGGCCGGATATCCGGCTAAATATGTATTTGACAAATGATACCATAATATCACATCAAGAACAAGTTCTGCATATTCGTAATTAATTTGTACATATACTAAGCTTGTGTATTTTAGGGAGGCTTCTAAAATATTTTATGTGATTCCACTATTGATACAGTATATGAATATACTTTCAATCGCATTCACCTTTGGTAAATAAGATCTTTTTAATAACATATTATTTTCGATTCCTATATATTATAGCTTGAAAGGTTGCAATTTTTATCAATCCCAGCATGAGTGAAATTTGGCATTTTTCTCACTATCTAAGAACGATTCTTTCAGAGCACTCTTTAATGTATGTGATGCCAATACATACATATATCACGTGGTAAAAATCCTAAAATATATAACACGTCACCATAGTGGAACCAGATAAAACATTCACATCCAGAAATTTACAAAAAAAAAACAATAAATCAAAACCCTCTTGTAGAAATTCACAACAAGGTGATCATAGTATTTTTTAATCAACTAGTTCTGCTATTACACACTATCTAAATTCTACTCCAAGAATATCTGTACAAGAAAACCTGTATCAGACATTAGAACGACAGAAAAAATGGACAGTTAATGACCCTAGAGCTATGGAAATTCACTTGAAATTCGGAGAGATAGTTATTCTTTAATTCATACACAAATGCAATTGGGACCGTTATCCGGCCGGATAGTTGTTCATATCCGGTTCCGGCCGAATATCCGGTAATTGGCCGGATACACCGGATACCGGATTAGAACCGGATATCCGGTACAGCCCTAGATAATATATCTTGCCACGCATTCTGTATTAACAATGCATTGCTCGGTCAGTGAAATTCCTTTTGGAATTGCTTTTTGGTTTACAGGGATTTTGGCCAATGTATAGGGGAAAATTGGAGCCCCGTTGCAGGGATCTCACTCAAATAGGTTGGCAGGTATTAGTTAGAATAAACTGATAGTTATAAAAAAACAATGGAAAACACTAGTCAATTTTTATTACCTCACAAATAGTTAGAATAAACCATTAAGTTAGAATAATCAGAGTTAGTAAACACCGATAGAATAAGTATAATAACGAATTAAACTATAATAATTGAAGTAAATTCGTTAGAAAAATAGAATAATTAGAATAACCCGGTTTCAACTGTAGTTTGTTGTTTATTGTAAAGAGAAATCTCAAGAAGTCGTTAAATCAATACAAATTATATAATAATTCGTTAAATCTGTGTCTAAAACCGTTATTGTAGTGTATTCTCATAATATTTGGTTCTACCAGCAATTTTCCCCAATTTTATGGGCAATCTTTTCATAAGGGGTTGGGCACGTGCCCCCTGGGATCCCCCCTAAATCCGCCCCTGTAGTGGGGTGCCCAATTGTAGCTACGCGTCTGGACTCAGAAATTCTATTTGAGAATTATTTGTAAGTTTTGCTATATGTGTGTTACTAGAAAGAAAATAAATCTATCTAAACTGATATAAAATATATGAATAGAGAAAAGTTATTCTGAATGAAGTTATCAAACTAGTCCATTTGTACACTTTTTACCATTATGGCTCCTCGTATGGCATTGTTTACTACTCCTTCTGCAAGGACATCTATTATTCTTACAATTCTTACATTTTCAAGAATAAGTAGTACTCAATGAAGCGTTCTGCATAGCATTTGAGTATGGAATTGTTGATTCAGGAATTTCATCCAACATGAGTACTTTTGTTGGACATAAATCAAATTGGTTTCTGGTAAAAGGTGTATCAATTTTTGCTTGTTTGGTATAATAGCATCTCGGTTTTCAGCTATAACCCCAATCACATTTCTACTTACTAGCGTTGTCCTTACATCAGGTTGAGAAATCGTCAAAATGACATTATCTCCCACATTACCTGAGGGTAGTTTATTGGCACTATACTTAAGCTACGGTTATGCAATTTTTGTTGTTTGCATTTGATAATGCATCGATTTGATTCTGCTGTCTCACGTTTTCTTTTTACGAACAATTTTCCAAAGTATTCTGGAACCAAAGCCCTCTCCACCAAGTTGGATACCACATGGGACATGAATATACCGTAAGCAATGAGGACAACTATGAAGTTTGGATGTTTCCAGTCCACATTCAACACAGTTTATGTTGAGGATGACGGAAGGGGAATAACTTTGTTCAAAAGGAGATTAATTTGATTGTATTGAATTTGAGTCAACATCAGTTTCAGCAGGGGGAAACTTTGAATTGATATAGGGTTCATAATGAGGAAGTGATTGGTTAGGTAGATCATACTGCTGAAGATTTGAAGGAAGAAGTAGTGATATTTCTTGTATGTATGCATCAAAGTTTCCAGAATCAAAACTTTGAGGATAGTCTGCAATACCTGTGTTCATTGGTTCATTTACAGGGGTTTGTCCAAGGAATTCTCGCTCCGATTGATTCTTATCTTCAATAATTATATCTAGGTCTTCTTCTGTAATTATGTCATTTGATAGCTCATCAGGAATACCTAATTCTGCTAATCCCAAAGGAGGCTTTCGATTAAAAGGGCCTCAAATGGTGTCATTCCGAGTGTAGTATGAAAACTTGTATTCTTTTGATATTGTACCAGTCCAACCAATTTACCCAGCAATTTGTGGAATGCTCAAGGCAAGAAGTAGTAAAAAGTTGTTTGATACTTTGATTAGCCCGCTCAACAGAACTTTGATACTGTGGGTAGCGTGGCTTACCATAATGATCTTTGAATATGGCCAGTGGTGATTGAGTTGTTGGAAGAGCAGCTCATTTCGGAACTCTCTTCCATTATCACTTTGTAACAATAGTGGAGCACCTAAGTCGCAGAAAATATTCATTAACACTTGAGATACCTCTTGAGCTGATTTATTAATAAGAGGACATGTACGAATATATTTTGTGAAATGGTCTTGGTAACCAAAAACCACTTATATGGTTCGTTAGTCTCAGGGAAAGCAAACGAAAAATCAATGAGATCCATTTGACCTCTGGTCCTGGACAAGTAAGCCGAAGAAGATATAGGTTTACAACCAACGATTTCATAGGTATCTTAAGCTTCTTAAACTGGCAAAATTCGCAATAAGATACGAAAATTTGACAAACCTCTTTCGTTATGCCATAGTATTTCAGAGAAATAGCTTTATGAAGGCTATCACGACCAGGATGCCCCTGATCTACGTGAATATTCTTTATAATAGAAAACATATATTCATTTGGTACAACTCTCTCATTTAAAGCTGCAGCATCTCCTCTTTTATTGAGACGATACCACTTATTATAATTAGAGGAATAGCTCTTCGGAGGTACCCCAGAGAGAAAAAGCATCTTTTCAACTACTTCAATGCGTGTAAATAGATCTGAACAATTGACTTTTGATAATTTGTATATTGTGTCGTAGAAACGAGCTCAATATTCAGAATTAGTCTCAATTCTCAACCAACAAAAATGCAAAAATATATCCACGTATAGCTTAATTGGACTCATGCTAGCTTCACGTCTATATACAATTTCCGACTACATAAATTATGTTACAGTATATAGAAATTAACAGTGAAATCAAGATATCATCACCCAAACGTGATTACTTCTCCTTGAGGTTGAAAATGCTTATATCGATACACAGTCGGTAAGTCCATTTGCATTGTTAATGGTAAACTTGTTTCAGCTCCACCGCCCGCATCATAATTTTCTACCGCATTTTATTGTCTTTACGTATTGCCAATTTTGTTGAAAATTACTATTAAGTATTAACACACTCTAAAATAGCCATAATTAGCTAGTAACAAAAGCAGAATTGACAAGCATTATTAGACAACGATTGCATATATTATCATAAAGCACTACAAAACTATGCCGTCATTAAATAATGAGATAATGATAATGAGATGCCGCCAGCCCCCATTCTCAGATACACTTCCTGTGGAGCTGAAACCTTATTATGATTAACACTGGCCTAAATGTTAAAATTCCTTCTATAGATTTTGATAGGTCTTAGTTTTAGTTGACAAGAACAAATTCTAATTTGTTAATTCCGCGGCAGAGAGGAAAGTAATAGTGAAGATATGCTTACGTACGTGAAGATTCAACAATATATAATCATCCCACATTAAATAGAAGCCTGAAAAATCTGAATATGTATATATGTATACACTGACCGGACAAAAGTATATGAACTTCAATATTATGAATTCATGGATTCAAGCACCTAGCAACATAATAACAATAATAGCTATTTACATAAAATGATAGGTTCAAAATGGCTATTCAAAATAGAATAAATGGCTATTTACATAAAATGATAGGTTAAGTATAATAAAATGGCAAAATATTTGAATATATATATTTTTATGCAGGCGTTAAACTCACTAACTATATAATTAGCTAATTAAATATATTATTTCAGATCATTTTGAGGCATTAGAACATGAAAATTCTGATTTTATATTTGAATACTACATAGTATAATTACTCTAGGAACACAATATCTAATCATTACGATCATTTCCCACTGAGATATTCCAGCATTCCAATTTGTGCCACTTCTGCCACAATTGGTACTTGGCAGGGACACTTATGCCACTTCATGGATATTGTATAAAATTAACTTAAAATAACAATACTATGAAGTTAAGAACCATAACAATATATTTAAAGTCACTTTAGAGCAGTGATTCTCAAACTGGGATCCCAGGTCCCTTTGGGACCGCGAGACGTAGTTAAACACAAAAAATAATTAGCATACATCATAGCCTACTCTATATATGGCCTGACAGTAGATGTACCAGGGATGCACAAGAAGATGGGAAATTTTAATTTTTTCTATATTGAACTACTAAGTTCTTTATACGCCTCAAGGTCGTAAACATAACCCAGCCCTGCTAGCCCGTGATTAGTATTAGCTGTAATGACAACGGTGATTGGATTTTCATAATTTAATAGTAATAATAAACACAAACAGTACAATTTCTAATATTAACATACAGTAAATAATACACAATTATTTGCTTTCTTTCCTCTCTCTGGCTCTAGCAGTGACACACGACACACTTAACTCATAATAGAAATAAGAATAACAGAGTAATACAAATCATGGTAAATACAAATAAGTAGACACATAATTAATAGAATTTCTTAAATTTACGCTTTCTATACTTTTTGAAAGAACCAGCGAGTTATAATTCTTAACTTTGTTTGCAAGAAAGCAATTCGCTGCAGTACAGACGAGCTTCGATAAGATGTTCCAACTAAACACACCACAGCTAAAACAAGTAGACTTCCAAATACTTGGATCACGATTATCGCTATCTTCCAAATACAACAACGTGAGTTCAACTAGTATTTTTCTAGAAGGTCCACTTACAAGCTTCGCCATCAGCTCTTTATTGTTTTCGATGGCACTAAAGGTCTTCCATATAACAAATATGGAATATAAAATTGGCTCAGATGGATATTTAAGTCCGCCACGGTCCGTTAGCTGCAGAAGTTTATACTGAGAGTCCAGGTCTAAATCAAGGAGAAATTCTTTATGAACTGTTAGCATATGTAGACAGACATGACACGGTTTTGTTTGATTCAGGTAATGATGGACTGTATAGCCTGCAATAAAGGCTAATGATTGAAGCAACTGTGAACAATTGTTGATAAATCATCAATCGCATCAAGAAATGGCTCCAAATTGAACTCACCATCAGTAGTGGAATACGCTATACAGAGAAGAAAATGACTTAACAAATGACTGAATAGATTGAAAGGAAGTGTCTTGTTGGTCAGTGAATATGTTTGATTATGCTAGAAAGTTTAAGTCGACGCTCGGTTCAAGGATTTGAAGATAGGAGATGTGATAATTAGAATCCGACATCATACGGTATAGACCGAAATGGTGTTCCAAGGGATCCGTCAGTAGAAAGGAGGACAACACGTACTATGTAATACAAGCATGTCTAAAACTGGTGTATGTTTGTTTACTCAGTTTGCCAATTTTTTCTGGTAAAGTTTGCCAAGCATCTAACCAAAACTACACGAGTCAAAAATAGAAATCGATCGTCATTAAAAGTCAAAGGTCTAGAGAAATTATCGTTAAAACGATTCCTTTAAATGGTGTGTTAACGTTGAATAATTTCCAAACAGTAAGAAGGGTATCAACAAACTCCGGAGTATTATTTCCATATTCTGGATAGTTAGCGCAGATATTGTAAATTCGTTTCAAAACCGGTTTTACATTTTGACGCTCTATGCTAGACGGAAAACATGACTCCATAGTCAAATGAGGAGCTAACTTGGATAAACTGGTTCTTTCTGAATTATATAATTGACATACATCTTCAAAGGATGCACAACCGAACTTAAGGGGATAATCACAATAAGAACTAGAGTTGTATTATAAAGCAAGTTCCTGCAAAACAGATTCAATTTCTCGGATGTCACTAATTGCAGCAATGGAAACGGATATACTCTGTCGATTAAAATAGGCTGAGGTGGATGAAGAAGCATTGATTTCAAGGTACAAAACTACTTAGATATTTTTCAGCCATTTTAGCGAGAACAAACGTTATGTTGCTTTCATTACGGAACCACACCAACCAACTATAATAAGGTAATAAATCAAGGTTAACTTATCTTTCAATTCCTGTAGAGAGTTGACTAGAAGATTTTGAAAAAATCTGATCAATAATTGTATATATTTCAAGAATATTTCTAATTAATGTGGTCGATTTGATTATTATTTTTGAAATTAAATATTGTGGTTGGATAAATATTACCATCTTCTCCTTCATCCTTGGTACACAACTTCTAGGTTACTGTCAGGCCATATATAGAGTAGGCTATGCATACATTTCAGAATAGAAATCATTTCATGTAACTAGAAAAAGTTAGTAACATAGTTTACTGTGCCGACTACTATGTAGTGGGCCAGGACTGATTTTACTTCCTTGGTTAGTTAGATATCCACTCCTTGTATTACAGTGTGTCATATGGTCACTTGAATTTCGAAATGTCTAGAATAACCTACTATGTATCACACTGGTAATGTATTGGAAATTGGGGTAGTGGCACTATATTGTATCAGCTTCCAGGAGCTCCGCCCCAAGACCGCCCTGGGAGATTACCTCGCCCCTTAGGAGCCCAGCTAGGGTTGCCATCAGGGGCGTAGCTGTGAATAGGCCGAGGGGGGCCATGCCCCCCCCAATTTGGATTTTGCCCCCCTGCTCGGCGCCCCCGAAGTTTTTTTGATTTTTGCTATCTCCCTCCCCCAACTCAGTCTTGGCCCCCCTCTCGGCTCCCTCTTTCTGTCCCACTCCCAGTCCTGTGCCCCGCTCAGCCACCCTCTCAATCTCAATTTTGGCCACATGCTCTTTCTTTTTTCTTGAAATACAATGAATAAATATTAAAACAGGAATATGAATGTAAACTGTAGGTTCTGCTATATTATAATATTTATTCGCCTGGCAGCATCTCTCTGAACTTGTCCACGACCCTCTTCCAGTTATCAGCACCTAGTTCTTTAGCTCTTCTGCGATGCATAGCAATAACGGCTAAAGATGAAAGACGCTCATCACTGGTGGTGCAACGCAGCCACGTCTTAACCCTTAGCATAACGCTAAAGCTCCGTTCGCAACCCGCAGTGCCCACTGGGATAGTGATGGCAATAATGGAGCATTCCAACAGAGACGGAAGGGCAGCTTCGTATGGGGGTAACAAAGTAACCATTTCTGAAAGGCACTTTGGGGGTTCAAAGTCGCGGTCTTTTATGGGCTTGTTCGTCACAAGCGTCCTGTACGTGGATACATCGTGACGAAGAGTGTCCATATCAATCCCATAGTGTTCAGCGAAAGGCTTCAAGACGTTGGGTGCAGAGAATCTATACCACCAAATGCAACATCAGTGCCTCCGTGGAAACGGCGCTTTAGCTTAGCACATATAGCACGCACAATAGGGAGGTAGAGCTTCTGCCTATAGTCCGTTTCAGTATCGTAAACGATAACCGCATCTGCAGCAGCGTCCCTTCTGGCCCTGCGAACTGGGCGAGCACGTGGAGCGGGGAGATCAACAACTCCGAGCACGTGTATGAATTTGGCGTAGATGGCTGCCCATGCTTCTGTACTAGCTTCGTTCCCAAAAGAAAGAATGGCAACCTCAGTGGAGCAATGTTCCACGAGCCCTTCAATCATCACCGTTGCGGAAGCCAGATCCAACTGCTCGCTCTGCAAAGTCAGGTGAAGACCTTTTAGGCGGGCAAGGACTTCTTCCATGATGCATAGTTCCATGACCCATACGGTATCAATGAATCTCCATGAACATCAGGGCCTGAGATCGTCTGTCAGCATCATGGGAACCGGTAGTTCGTATGTAGAACTCTAGAACATCCACCACCACGCCGATGTTCACTCTTGTGTTATGGCAGGCTGCATACTGGCATACCCAACGAGTATCACTAAGGCGCTGCAGAGTCAACCGATTGACACCTCCCCTAAACTCTTCATACTTGGTATATACCACAGATGTCGACATGAAATTGTAGAGGAGGCTGAGCTGTTGGAAGAGATCTGCAGATCGGCTAATCTGGCGAATGGCACCGACAACTGCTAAGTTGAGGCGATGAGCAGAGCAATGAACGAAAAGAGCGCGACCGCTTGATAGTACCTTGATGCGTGTCTGGACTCCATTGGTGCTACCGCTCATTACTGCAGCACCATCGTAACTTTGGGAAACACAATTTAGTAACGACAATCCCAGATCCTCCACCGCTTTCACAATGTCTACAGTAAGAGATTCTGCTGTTAGAGCCTCCGTACGAACAAAGGATAGGAATGCATCTCTCACAGCACCACTATGCCAATAACGAACTGAAATGCTCACTTGTTCATGCTTCCCCAGGTCTTTGCTTTCGTCTGCTAGCAAACTGAACATACCAGCTTCGCGCACCTCCGCAGCTAAGTCAGACTGTATCAGTCCTGATTGGAATTGGATCATTTCATTTTGAATCTGAGGACTTGTGTAGAAAGCTAGCAGAAAGCTTCTTTCGAACCACAAGGTCATGCTGTCCAACCAGATCCAGAAGCTCGATGAAATTGCCCCTATTGTCACTAGAAGCAGACTCATCGTGCCCTCTTAGAGGTAAAGCCTGACGACCGCAGAAGTTTACGACCTCAGCCACAGAACTTATATATACAGGTAAACCTCCCAAAGCGGCACCCATCGGGAGAATGATTTTGTGCCGCTTCTCGGAGGTTGCCGCTTTGGGAGGTTGCTCGTAAGGTAAAACTCCCAAAGCGGCACCCATCGGGAGAATGATTTTGTGCCGCTTCTCGGAGGTTACCGCTACTCGGAGGTGCCGCTTTGAGAGGTTTACCTGTATTCGGTTATCCATAGCAGTCTTTTCTACCCCTATCAAATACCATCCCTTGAATCCCTCCCGTCTTCTGGCTATGCTTCCAGTCCACAACCATACCCCAGATTGCTTATGTGATGCATGAAGGGCATGTTCCTTTAATTTTTCCGTGGCTTTATTCCACCCTCCAGCTCGAGTCCATCTCCCTCCCTCGCAGGAAAAGATCCATCTCCGAAATGACGGCAACGGTGACAGTACATCATATCAGCAGAAAGAGAGTATTCTAGCCATTTGTACGACTTTCCCAACCTGGCTGGCAACTCCTCCCGCGCCTCTCTTTTCCTGCATTAACAGTCTTCGGATAGCCACCTCTTGGAGCCTTCACGATAATCGGGTCATCATCGGAGGTGCGGATAATATCTGCCGGACCCTTCGATAAACGAGAGGGAGGGGGCTGAATGCCGAGAGCAGGGCCATCATTCTCCCCGTCGGTATCCTCCAGGTCAGTGTTGCAGTACTCCAAATCAGAATATTGCGCAAGAGCAAGCGCCAGACTCTCCACTACGCTAACCTCAGACTCGGGAGCGGTTTCAGAACCAGCATTTGACACAGAATCATAATCACTGTTTTCAGAGGAATTGGGAGAAGCTTGTATACGGGTAGATAAGGCCACTTCAGACTTGGGATACTCAGTACGAGGGCGTTTACGAGGATTAAGGTGTCGACGTAGCTCAGGGGGAACAACGTACTTACTGGCGCGACTTGCTGAACGAGACATTAGCTAACAGAAAACATTATAGAAAAATATTAAAAAGATAAAAAGCTATTTGGAGAAAAATATAACAGTGCAGCATTTTTTTAACATACTAATAAAACGATACCTTTCTTGGCCCCTCTGATTTTCTTTCTGCCCCCCTGGTAGCCTGGGGCTAGCTACGCCCCTGGTTGCCATTGTTATATAAAATCACGACCCACTTGTAACAAATCCTGCATCCTCCTTGGATTCTTTAAACTAATTTGTTTTCTAAGGTAATACTACATTCTGTAATAAATATACAATTATGTGAAAATATTCGCAATGCCTGAATATTCTAGCACAAATAAATTAATTACAATTAATTCAGCAAGGATTATAGACCCTCTAATTCGGATTCAGCCCAAGGGAAGAAAAAAATCTAAAATTTTAGCTGTTCTGATATATTAAATATCTAATGGAGGCACTATCCCCACTAATCCCTAACTTTAGTGCCTCCAATTCAAATTCTACATGATGTAATTTTAAATTTTGTAAGTAACATAGATGTAGCTTTTGCTCTTTTGCTGTTATCCTTTGTAGTTTTTTTTCAAAGTATACGAATATTGGATTAGAGATTTTTGTGAGAAATTCTTGGAGGACCGCAAGAAGTTTCCAAATTACATAGGGGACCAAAACCCCATCTTTTTCTAAAATTTGAGAACAACTGCTTTAGAGTAATTTAAACAGCCGTCAACGAACAATTAGAAGCATATTTTGTGTCTGGAATATAATACCTGTTGTTCAAATATTTTGGCCGGTCAGTGTACGTAGACCAGGGGTTCTTAACCTTTTTAATTTCATTTCCCCTTTTGGCCTGTTCACTCTACCCGATTTCCCCCATCATTTAT
Organism: Hexactinellida sp. DTS-2022; assembly: GCA_028753945.1. Lineage (NCBI taxonomy): Eukaryota > Metazoa > Porifera > Hexactinellida > Hexactinellida sp. DTS-2022. The sequence goes on along the minus strand of JAPNXP010000011.1, from coordinate 3,322,918 downwards.
ATAAGGAAAAAAGTAGCCTCAAACATACAATTTATTAGCTTTCTGCTGGTTGAAAATTTAGCAAACAATAGTGCACAACATCAATATGATTGGTGATCAGTACTTTTGTTATGACCTATGTAGATAAAATATATGGTTTGTATTATTTTATTTAAGTTTTAATATTATTATTAATTTTGTCGAAATTGATTTCCCCCTTATATTCCCGAAATTTCCCCCCAGGGGGAAATTTCCCCCCGGTTAAGAACCACTGACGTAGACTAACCAACCAAAAGTATTTGAACAATAGGAATTCTAATGCAAACACAGTATTCGCCTTGTAATTTATAGATGACAGTTAAAACTAAGCTGTAATAACTATAAATATTCACAATACACTGTAGTTATAGATTAACAAATATTGCGATTTCAAGTCATTTTAGACAATATCCTTGCCAATATAAATGTCTCTGCAACGTGGAACAAATGGTAACGTGGCTGCAATTAAGGAAGTGACTGTATTTGTCCGAATTTTTATTTTGTCATTTGTCCGAAAATGTGGGACCTTCACTTGTCCGAATAGTTTTTCAGTATGTTGTCACTTGTCCGAATCGTTTATCAGTATGTTGTCACTTGTCGGAATCGTTTTTCAGTATACTGTCACTTGTCCGAATTGTTTTTCAGTATGTTGTCACTTGTTCGAATCGATTTTCAGTATACTGTCACTTGTCCGAATTGTTGATTGTTATTTGACACTAAATCATTTTATACTCTTATTGTTTTTTGACACTATACCATTTTATTGTTATCTCATGTATAATCCTGATTGTTTTTCAAATGCAAGTATAAATATGGTTTTGAGGTTCTAAACAACGTTGCGAACAGATATAATTAAATAAATAAATTTCTTTGAAACAAGATGGAGTACGCTAGAGAGGAATATAAACGAACCTCAGGCAACATCTTCTGTAATCCTGATGGAAACAAGTATGTCAGTCCAAACATATGAAGAATTATATCTACCTGAAGTGCGGCATATTTCGAAACGGTTGCCGAGGTACGAGCAGGTTCAACAGAGAAGCAAATCTAATCACTCCCTTGAAAAATCACGATCTGACAGTGTTGAGACTCAAGTTTATCAACTTAAAACGAAATGTAATTCTGTTGCCAAAAGTTCCCAAACAATTTGAGAATGGTGTTCGATGATGTAACAAGAAGAGACCCTGGTGGGTGTCATATCTCTTTTTCCGGAATGTGAGTCATGGATGTATCGAGCTAGAAGTATGATACAGCATAAAATACCATTAACAGCAAACGAATTTATTGATATGCTCCCTACAACTCAGTATAAGGAATATTTCAAATTTGATGTAAGATCTGGAGATAAAATTGCAGCAGTATTCCATTCTGATCAGATGAGTATGTTTTTGACAGAAATTACAAACGTGCAATTTGATGGAACGTTTTTCACGGTACCCAAACAGTTTTTTCCACTATGGACTACATTTGTTTCAGTTGGGCGTCAGTCTACCACCAATTAATTGCTTAATGTCTTCGAAAGTCAAGATTTATAAAAAGGAGTTTTGGAAAAATTGCGAATGCAGTCCCTCTGTTCCGGCCTCTTGCTTCGATGTCTGATTGGGAACCAGCAGCCAGAAATGCATTTAAAGCTGTGTACCCAGATACCAGAAATAAAGATGTATGGCTGCTGCCTGCTGGTTCCATTATACTCAACGGATATGGGCCAAAGGACAGAAGCTTGGATTGAAGCAACGATTTGTAATGATTTACAGACAACTACTTACATAAGACAACTAATGGCAATACCATTTTTGCCAGAAGCTAGATATAATAAATCCCACAGCAGTCTCCTTCAAATTCCGACAGTACATCATTCCGAAAGGTCGAAATTGGAAAAGTTGCAAGTATATCTCAAAAGACGTAGGCTAAGGCAAGTTACACCGCAGGAACTATCAATATATGATTTAATTATTACCACCAACAATGCAGCTGAATCTTACCTTTCCAAAATAAAATCTATAGTCAAGCTGTCATCCACGAATATGGACCTTTATGGAATCAATTAATCATATAATAGAGGACACTGATAATGACATTGGTAAATTGCGCGAGGGAAGGGACATCAGTAGCGAAGGAAGAAGGACTTATAACACGATGAAGATAGGATGAAATGTAAACATAAACTCAAAGATGGAGTATACAATCCATTAGAATTTCTGAAAGGTATGAGCCATACAATAGGCAAAGTTGTGACACCTACTTCAAATCCTTCGTATTTCACGAGTGTTATCTTAGCAGCGGATTCAGCAGCGGATTCGCAAACCTCACTAATAGGCTAATAACTCAAAAAGTATAAGTTGCACATGAAAAGTGATCACATTATCGGGAAGAGAAAAGTTGGGACAACCCATATATAATCCCAAAATGTCAAAATTCCTTAAGATGACTCAGCAATTTTCGCTCAAATTTAGACCTCGGTTTTTCCATAAAAACTCAAAAACTTTTCATTTTATCAAATTTTCCTTTTAACCACATATATATCTCACTTGGGACATCGTGTCATCTAAATTTCAAAACAAAATATTCATTTTTGAAAAAATATTTTTAACATAAATTTCACTAAATTAAATTTCATGATCTTATCGGCGGATTCGCAGACCTCACGTTTATGCTAATAACTCAAAAGGTTTACGCTGTACGTGAAAAAATTTCACATCAGCGGAAAGATGAGAGTTGGGACAACCCATATATAATCCCAAAATGTCAAAATTCCTTAAGATGACTCAGCAATTTTCGCTCAAATTTAGACCTCGGTTTTTCCATAAAAACTCAAAAACTATTCATTTTATCAAATTTTCCTTTTAACCACATGTATATCTCACTTGGGACATCGTGTCATCTAAATTTCAAAACAAAATATTCATTTTTGAAAAAATATTTTTAACATAAATTTCACTAAAATCGGCTTACAATGATGATTAGTATACCTATCCTGTATTCACAATGCAGAATATGTTGTCTAATAACTATTGATCAGAATTTATTATATCCTTTGTTTATAATTCAATTATTTCTCACTATAAATGGTACACTGCCTTTCTTCTACTTGATTTTCCTCATTTTTTTCATTTTTTCAAAACAGGGATATATATACGAAATATTGGGAATCATTATGAACCAATTATTTCTGTTAAATTCGAAAATAATAGTTAATTATTTTTTAAATTGAACAGGCAGAGTTTTAGAAGAGTTGCAATAGTTTTACCACAATTTGTAGATGTACTATCCTGTTATATTTAATGGCGCCCTTTTAATATCGTATCAGTGAAAGGAATTCATGGATATTATGATTAATGTGTTAAATCCTAAACCAATAAACTAGTTCACTCTATATTTCCATGTTCTACTAAGTAGTTCTCTTACTTTTTTAGGATAACTTTGGTTATCTCGATCTTTCTTATCTCATATAAGCATTACTAATATTTGTCACCATTTTAATATCATGCACTCGTTTTGGTAAGTCATATTCTGAGATAATATGTTGCTTTACATTTATATGAGATTCACCCTCTTTAAAGGCAAATACGTATATTTGGAGAGAAGGAACATGGCCACAAGTAAGATCATTCAGATAGAAGTTACGCAGATTATGGAATTGGAAAAACCTGGAGATGCTTAAAATACCTAACATTGTTGTATTAATTAACCATAATATTGTTTATATGTCTGATTCTATTCTCTTAATGAATATTGCATTCCAAATATATTTGTATATGAGGTGTTTGTATTATGTAAGGTATTGCAATCGTGTTTACAGAAAGTAATCACTAATCCTTGATATAATTAGGAATGCAGTCATTAATTATTCTACAGAGGTACCAAAAACTTTAATTCCTGTGAACACTGTGACGCATATCAAATACATTCTTATCAATAGTATTATTAGAGTTGACAACATGATATATCTTATATGTAGACCGTCTAGAAATAGACCAGGTTTTATTCCCTATACATTAGTATTACCCATAAAAAGCAGGGCAAGTGGTCTACAGAATTTATAGACGGTCTACAAATTTTTGGTATATTTGTATGGGCTTTTATAGACCGTCTATTTCTAGACGGTCTACATATAAGGATGCTCTGACAACATATCCAACATTATGGATATTGGAAATCATCATTGTAAGCCGATTTTAGTGTAATTTATGTTCATAATATTTTTTTCAAAAATGAATATTTTGTTTTGAAATTTAGATGACACGATGTCCCAAGTGAGATATATATGTGGTTAAAAGGAAATTTGATAAAATGAATAATTTTTGAGTTATTATGGAAAAACCGAGGTCTAAATTTGAGTGAAAATTGCTGAGTCATCTTAAGGAATTTTGACATTTTGGGATTATATATGGGTTGTCCCAACTCTCATCTTTCCGCTGATGTGAAATTTTTTCACGTACAGCGTAAACCTTTTGAGTTATTAGCATAAACGTGAGGTCTGCGAATCCGCCGATAAGATCATGAAATTTAATTTAGTGAAATTTATGTTAAAAATATTTTTTCAAAAATGAATATTTTGTTTTGAAATTTAGATGACACGATGTCCCAAGTGAGATATATATGTGGTTAAAAGGAAAATTTGATAAAATGAAAAGTTTTTGAGTTTTTATGGAAAAACCGAGGTCTAAATTTGAGCGAAAATTGCTGAGTCATCTTAAGGAATTTTGACATTTTGGGATTATATATGGGTTGTCCCAACTTTTCTCTTCCCGATAATGTGATCACTTTTCATGTGCAACTTATACTTTTTGAGTTATTAGCCTATTAGTGAGGTTTGCGAATCCGCTGCTGAATCCGCTGCTAAGATAACACTCGTTCGTATTTCTCTGATTCTATTTTCCTTGTTTTACCTATGCATGTTAAAATAATCAAATAAATACAAGTACGGACAATTGTTCCAAAATTAATACGTTTTTAAAAACAATCCGATATAAAAAACATCAGTACATTCTCGGACAAGTGACAGTATACTGAAAAAAAATTCGGACAAATGACAACATACTGAAAAACGATTCGAACAAGTGACAACTAGGGTTTGGAATTATCCGTAATTTGCAAATATCCGGATCCCGGATACTCTTTCATTTAGCTATCCGGATATCCGGATATCGGTTTATTAGCAGTACACGTCGTAATATTTAGCTTAGTTGGTTATTTGTCTCAATATATATAAATAATTCAGTGAACATGATGTTTATCATAAGGCATCTAAATAATGCTGTATGTAGAAATGGAATATATTAAGAACTAAATTAATGTACTCTAAGTCTCTAACTAACAATCTAATTCTTTAGCTTCCTAAAGTAACTATTCAGAAACCATAGGCTATCTAAGGTATTATCACCCAGCCTAGATCTTATTTTGGTTATAAACAAGCCAACATTGCAAATAGCTCTCTCAGATTCGACGCTTGTTGGAGGTATCGATTCTAGAGCTTCTAAGAGTGATGTGAGATGTTTTGACTTTGTGCAAGTCTTTAAAAAAGGTCTTTATCATTCTTTATAATATGATGTAGATATGTTTGGATCGGAATATTAAATCAAGCTGTTGTCGATCAATAAATAGCATTATCCAGTTTACCTAGCATGATTTCAGTTACTTGCATGCGATTTGATTTTGTTATTTCGCCAATTTCAAAGGAAGTCTCTTGTTCAACCCGGATTTCATCTGAACTTTCTCCATTATTAAATGTTTCACAATCAAACAAGACTGCTAGGAAATAATCTCACTAGTAAATGTTTAGCTGTTTTCTTACTTACTGTTTCTATATTCTCGTTGAAACTAACTTGGTGCTTAAAACGGCAATGATTTCGCATTGCACTGGTACATCCTCCTTTACAACAAATTGCACAGTGGGCGAGAATGACAATTTAGGGAAAATAGGCATTTTAGTAACAGATAGCCATTCATGAAGTATTATTGACATATAGGTTATTGATAGCTGGGAATTGAATGGCATCATTGAAAATGATGTATGTAGCCTCCAAAACGTGGTTCTAGACAATTAATGAAAATTCAGTCAAAATAATATTTTTGGTTTGTTAACAACATTTTATTGTTCACCCATGATTATTGGTTATATTACTTTGATCCGGTTATATTACTTGATCCGGAACTTCGTATTGTTTTATAAATTCTTCAGTAGCAGATCTTATCGATGAGTGAGTATTTAAGAATTCATATCCTTGCTTATTATTCATTCTAATAATCAATTAAAATGGATGTATATAAATAATGGGAGTCTATAACAAATATATTATTCCATTTAATGAATATGTCGAAATCTAAGGCCAATTACTTAACAAAATATATGGTCACCGTCGCGCCTTTTCGCGGGGCTGGAATTTATTTTTTTATATAGTCTGTATATAAATGTATAATATAAAAGTTTAAAATTATGTGGCCACAACTGGCCACAGCAAGTTTCAACACTTTATAATGAGGGGATATGATGTCCGAAATGGTAGTAAGCTCATGAATGTTAAAATGTTACGCCAACGAATATTTTAGCAAGTAGATTAGCTAATTACTGTTATTCAAGATGTACTACACATCTCATTCTATTACTGAAAATTTGGAATCTATGCGCCTAATACAAAAAGAGATTTATAAGAAACATTGGCTAAGTGATTTCAACCACAAATATGGACAAATTAATTAACATTTCAACGTTACTAAGTTATAGCCTAAGGGAGTGTGGTTATACTCACGAATAAATTTCCAATTGACATGCTTTCTAAGTTTTCGATGGTGCTTATTCTGATTAACTTATTTTTGAATTGATTTGAACAACTTGAAAATCAAGCCTATTTCCCGTGTCAATCCACTGTGAATTGAGACATTACAAATGTTGCATTTCGCTAGATCGCCCTCTCGCAGAAAATGATCCCAAACTTCTGATTTCTTCGCCATGTCAATCACATTAACTATTTCGGAAAAATTATAACTATTAATTAGCTACTCCAATGTACACCAATAGAAACATCTATGCATATGTCGAAAGTGTTTACTGTTTAATAAAAAACAATTATTATCTGACGATTGAAGCAATTCAATGACAGTGCAAGTAGATTAATTAATCGTATCAAAATATTATTGGATTAACGATTAGCACATGATTCAATTGAAAATATTTAATTTGAAACTCAAGAGTAAAACACATATAACCTTCTTAATTAAATCATGCGGATATCCGACTAATCATTATCCGGATATCGGATAATATTGATCGCTTTAATACCCGGATAATATCCGGTTATCACTATCCGGATTCCAAACTCTACTCCGCATGATACAAATCGGAGAAAATTTTCGAGCTTCAGAGAAGATAGAAGAGAATACTTGAAGCGAGCCGACATACAGTAGAACCTCGTTATTACGAACACATTTAATACGAATTTCCGGATAAGACGAACAAACAGATCCACAAAAAGTCCCTACAATGTATATTATCTATTACTAGCGCGCTTCGCTTGCTAGGTCGCTTCGCGGCAGAACACAACCACACACACCAAACGCTTCGCGGTTGGTGTGTGGTTTATATACTTCTAAACATTGATTTAAAGCGTAAATAGGCCTAAATAGTCAAATTTAACAATGTGAAATTTTAGTGATTACGTCATCATGCGATAATGAGTAAGCATATTGGTGATGTGGTGTGACCAAACTTGTCCGCATCATTAATGTACATGTTCCATTAAATTTCCATATTTTTATCTCTTAAAGGGCGCGAATTATGTGCGATTAAGTGAATTTTCTGGTTTCTCGAAATGTAACAATGACGTCATAACTTGTCCAGGTGTTAGGAATTTTGAGTGGAAACCTCAACTTGTTGGCGGGTGCCAAAAGTTACCCTTATATGCCAAAAATTTTATTTGGAAACCGTCCAGTTTCTTCAATAAACTCGGAACATACAAACAAATATATACACACTCACAGGGTTTTTTTTGAGACTTTGGTGTAATTCAGCAGCGGCCGTGGTGTAACTCAACACTGCAGCAGCTGCGGCAGACCCGAATCGTGGTGTAACTTCCCAAAATCTTGGTGGCATTTTGCCACCAAGAAGACCCTTAAAAAACCCCTGCACACACACACATATACACCCACCCACCCAGGCTTGTGTTTAATAGTATAGATATAATTATCATAACTTATTAATTAAACTAATTCTTGACTTAGTTTATGCTTAGTTTATTTTTCCTCCCAAAACTTATCCAAAACTTACTTTTTGCTTTAACTTAAACTTAGTCTAAACTAAATATTGACTTAGTTTTGCTTAACTTAGTCTAAATTAATAATTATTTACTTTTTACTAAGTTTTCTTAACTTCTCCATACTAAACTCATAGTGATACAACCATTATTAGTGATACAACCACGATAAGTTATCCGTATAAATACAATTTTCCTTTGCTATCTACAAACATTTACTTCATCTATATATTATCTTAAAATGGCAGCTGCTCTTTTCTACTTGATCTCTATTTTTCTCGCAGTTTAGCACGGCAGAGAGTATTTCGAGATAGATTAAATCCATTAGATTTGTATGATGAAATCGAGTTTATCTCACGATACAGAGTTACAAGAGATGTTTTCATTCAGCTCGAAGAGAAAGTCTCAACATTCCGATCATATGCTATTCCTGTTGCCACTCAATTAGCTGTCTCGTTACAGTTTCTGGCTACTGGTTCTTTCCAAAATATAGTCTCTTCATCACATGGAATATCCCAGCCACCAGTGCCCAGGTGTATTCGTACCGTAACAGACGCATTATGCTTCTATGCTAAAGAATTCATAGTGTTCCCTGGCGAATCTGAGCAATTGCTAAACCAGCAAAGGTTTGCTGAAAGACACTGCTTCCCCAAGGTTCTAGGCTGTATTGTTGGTACACATGTACCCATATTGGCACCTCCAGAGTATGAAGATTTTTTGTGAATAGGAAAAACTTTCACTCTATCAATATTCAATCGATATGTGATAGTAAATGGAAATTTCATCGACATCGTCGCCAAGTAGCCAGGAAGCACTCACGGTGCATTCATATGGAGGCAATCTGTTATAAATCAAAAAATATTATGTGGAGAAATACCAATAGTTAATGGTTGGTTTCTTTGCGATAGCGGGTACCCACTAAGACCGAACCTTCTCACTCCAATACATTCTCCAGTAACTCCAGGCCAGAGACGATACAATCGAGCCTTTTTAAATACAGGAAAAAATATTGAATGCGCTTTGGAATATGGAAAAGTAGATGGCGATCAATTGATAAAACAGGAGGAACACTCTGCTATTCTCCGGAATGCGTATGTAGATTGGCAATACAAGTACTTGTTGCACTTGTATTAGTTTTTAGTAGGAAATTTTTATATCCTTGGCAAATGAGCAGAGAGCATCAGATACTGCAGCAACACATCTTGACACTGAAGGTGGAAATATACCCTGTGTAGTTGCAATGACAGCCGGGAAAGATCCTGTTGCCAAGAAATTATAGGGCAGCACCTAATTGAGTTATGGTTGGAACCGAATGTGATCTAATAGTAGATCGGTGAATGTGTCCGACAATTTTGTCATGTAGTTCCATGAAAATATGTCGAGTTATCCTATATCGACTTATAAATTATGTATCGTTGTGTGAGTCGAGAGGATTTAATCTATCTTGGAACACTCTCTGCTGGGCTAAACTGTGATCTGTATCGAGTTCAATTAGAAAAAGTGCAAGTGCCATTCAAAATAGTTCTAAGTATGTATATAAAATAAATTTTTCGGTTTTTCCTATCCTAAAGTTTAAATACTTGAAGAATCTCCAAATTGGTAATTATTCTCTAATTATCATCTATACATAATAAAATCTGTTTGATATACAAACCATTAATCATGAGAAACTAATCCTATACTAAGTAAATACTTAGTTTTTAGTCACAACTGAGTAAAAACTAAGTATTACATTAAGTTTAAGTAACATGAAAAACTTAGCATAAACTAAGTATTTACTTAGTTTAAGTTTAAGTTAAGTTTAATTAGTTTAGTGAATAAGGGCCCTGGTTCTCAATACTCAGATAAAGACATGGTGATTGGGAGTGTTTCCTCTAGCCAATCTACCTCTGTTTTCGAAGAAGATTTAGTAGGCCCACCCGTAAGCCTCTGAACTAATTATCAACTAAAGGGCTACGTAACCGATTGTCCTCTCTACTAGCACATATTGAGACAGTTGCTAAACAGAAAAATGTTTAAAGTAAGGAACTCTCCTGTTGCCTAATGATGCTATGTTTACAGGCTGAATACGACTTCACTAATGCGAAGTTTTGCAAATATATTTTTGTCAAGGGAAGCTTCGGTCTAGTCTGCAAGAAATTGACCTGTGATAAAGCTGCATTCTTAATGGATTCTTTAGAAATTGGAAATAATTAATACATCGATTTAAGACTGTTATTGCTCTCAAATGTCCAGGTTACAATCGAATAGCTACCCATCGAGCTCATATCTGCTTGACTAATGACATCATTCCAGTCAATAGAGATCATCTGGTAAGCATTGATGTATCTTACAACAAGCTTCTGAGTCATTCAGTGAACAGAATATTGACTGCTTCATCATTGATATTGCCAGCAATCTGAAGATACGAATTCCAGATGGACTTTACGGCTCGGGCTGTGACCGAGTTTACCAGCAAGCCACTCACCCCGAGATTTCAACGGATAGTTTTATTTTATTCTATTCGGGCTTAAGGTAATTTCCAAATCCGACATCGAAAACAAACTGATTTGGAAAAAATTAACCGAAAGTTTCCTATTCGAAAGCCTCCCTCGTGGCAGCAACTTAATAGTAACCAAGATATTCTAGTGAACAACCTATTCTTATTCATGATGATGATGATAATATTGATGATTAATTATTTTTTGTATCTACATTCCTTATTCCTTACCCCAATTTATCTTATTAAAAATAAAGTAATATTTCACAAAACAATTGGTATAAAATTTCCTTCAAAATATGGTTGATCAATTAGAATATACACATAATTAATTTGCAAAACTTTGCGACGCAAATGAGACCAATTATAGTAAGATTGAAAAATTTCTAAAAATATAATTTCTCAGAGGCGGCGCGGCTTTTGGGGGCCCCCGGATGATCGACCTACTAGTCCCCTTTGTCCAGGGCCCCGTGGGGCCTGAACAAGGGGCCCCCCTTTGTAATCGATTGAGGGGCACGCGGGTGAAATACCCGTGCGGGGTGGGGCCGCGCCGCCCATGGAATTTCTCATGATGTCATAACTTTAACTTCTGAAGCCATATAAAAATCTGATTATACCAATATATTCTACAGATACGATTTCCCATAGGTAAATAATATATTTTAATGCGCTATATCTGACCCAAATAGCTACTTCCATATTATGACAATTTCGTGCCACTGTGCACTCAGTGCCGATAATGTGAAAACTTCCTCTCAAGTGGATAACTTTGTTAACGTCCAGTTGACACATTCATACCCTTCTGTGATTAAGTCAGACAAGACATAGTTAGTCGGTATTAAGGCTTTACTGTCTGCTGAAATGAACCAAATCTTCCCGAGGCTCGCCATGTAATTTTCCACTTACTAAGGAAGAAAGGGCTTATGCTTCAGAATCGTTTGGAACTAAAGCATTTACTTGACGAAGAGGGTGAAAGCGTTTCTTTGAATTGAAGGAGAATCACCAAATACTAATTAGATTAATGGTCAACCACTTTTCCTCTGGTTAAGTTCATATAATCTAATTATATACGTTATTTATTTATTTATTTATAGTGAAACTGATTAATACATAGTGATGATGAATAAATTATATTGGAAACGTGTTCTGACTGCAACATAGTTTCATTGGATACAAGGTGTGTTTAGAATTCTCGAATCTGCTAATTTATACTAGGTTATACATATTTTTTATCTATTTTATCTACTTTTTCACCATTCATAAACTGAAATAACATGGTATTGGGAATATAGGCATGTTATCTGTTTAAGCTTTTGTACAATTTCCCATAAAGTAGTCGCGAAGGATCCTTTAATGGGTATGTTCACCGGAAAATTAGATAAAACCACCAATTTTGTCGATTTACATTTTATTTGGTATGTGCTACATTCGCCCTATCAATTGACCTTTTGAGGGAAATTTGCCGAGCGGAGTAACTCCCTATTTCTTCCCATATTTCCATCCCGAAGTTTTTTCACCTTGACACCGAGAGAATCTGAACCACCAGCCCGATTTTCAAAAAATCACCGATTTTCGATAGAACAGCGTTTTACACTAATAAATGAAACGTACTTACTAAAGTTTCCTAAAATTCAATTTTGCTCTTTTTTCTTTGCTAGGTTCAGGAACCTGATAAATTTATTTTTTACAGATACGTAACGTATCAATTAATCGTTACATTTAATAGACTGACAAATGAGGCATTTAAACACTAATACTAATAATTAAAATATCTTTTTTTCGAAGCACTTTCACAATTTTTCAATATGAAAATATCAAATATATTTTGCTTACTAGTTTGATCAAATTTTATTGCACTTTTGGCGGTTCCTCTGCCGTGCGAATGAACACATATAATTTCAAGTCATCCATTCAGTGCTTTGGTTTGTACTCCCTGTAATGACCTCACCTCTTAAGAATATTATGTTTTAGAAATTCCAAGAAAATCAAATAAGTATTAAATAATGTAATAATGGCTGGATCTATATTAGATTGCTGAAATTGACATGAATTACAGATGTCGAGATTAGTTAACTTTATCCATATGAAATTTATTATTGGCGAATGGGAAATGGGAATTCATATTTAGGGACTCAGTAGATCACAATGATTTACCTAAGGCGTTCTCCTTAGCCTTTATTATTATTTTGGCACTCTCCACAGGAGGATTACCCAGACCCTGTTTTGTAGTTTAGCTAATTCTTATCTTTCAGAAATCTGTGATTATGATGTTTATTAAAAATCTTGATAATTTTCTTTCACTATTCCTTTTTATTCTGACAAGGCTGGATTCGGTTAACCAGTCAACTGGTTAACCGTTGCTGACATCGGTTAAACGGTTAGATATTTTCTAACCAGTTAGCCGGTCTGTTGAATAACAGCAAAGACTGCAGAGTTATTGGGAAATTAATGCATAAAGTATTAAATTTTTTGAATTTTATCAGAAAATGCAATTTACAGGTCCTGATCAAGAGCATGGGGAATTCTATAGAGTCAGGTTCCCTTATTAGCAACTCGCTTAATAGCAATATTTGTTTATTAGCGACCTATTTCCTGGTCCCATTGTAGATCGGTTTGCATATAAGCTGGTAAGTTGATAATTGACAACAACAAAAGTTCATCTTAAAGCAACTCAAAGTTGCTAATAGACTAACAATAATTATATTGCTCGTACAAATTAATTATCGTTTACTATAAAAATTATGAGTACAGTCAGTACATATACGTATTGTGTTGACAATTTAGGGTGATCATGAGTCTTATAGTCCAGCAATATGGTGCAGGAAATGGTCGAATTGTGCATTTTCGAGATAAAAGTACCAAATTTTGCACAATTGTAGTATTATAGATTCTGATCAACTTCAGCTATGGCACATAGCAGAATTTTTGGAAGAAATCTTTTTTCAGGGGGTCAAAAATTGGTGCCCAATCGAATCGCCGGAAGTATAAATACAGGATAGCTCATTCAAATGAATTCTTAACGACTATATATTGTCAGATTCGTGCTCAGCACTTAATTTCCAGCATTTTAATAGGTATATTGACTATATTTGGAGAGAATATCTTTTGGTTTTCCATAGCAACGGTAAGAATGTGTTAAACATTCCGATCTCCCAATTTGGAGTAATCATATCGAGTGACCCCTTGTTTTTCTCGGGTATGCGTACTAAGTGCGAATATACTATTAGAATATACTATTAGAAGCTATTAGATACTATTTCACCCAAATTTCAATACCTACGTACTTTTGCGATACTAGAATATTCGAGGGTATTAATACAAAATGTGAGCATGAGGAAATTGAAACTCCAATTATATACAATTCAACAACAAATTCAAATCTCAGATATATCACAAAAGTTAACCTAGCCGGCGAGCCTCCCCCTAGCCACTGGCCTGACACAAGGTCGAATAAATGGGGAAGCATGTGCGATTACACTATGGAACTATTACCGGTCCAAGCCTGGCTAGAAGAGGTACAAGTACAAAGACATGTTCTTGCGGCTTTTCTGTTATCAAAGTACAGAAGTGCTCCTTCAAGCAACTATGTACTACTTTTGATCTTGGATAAATCTTGGCTTTGAGCTGGAATATGATAAATGCATACTTTTGGCTTGACAATTAATATTTAGAGTGTTTCTAATAGTATATTCGCACTCAGTACGCATACCCGAGAAAAACAAGGGGTCACTCGATAAGGTTACTCCAAATTGGGAGATCGGAATGTTTAACACATTCTTACCGTTGCTATGGAAAACCAAAAAGATTCTCTCCAAATATAGTCAATATGCCTATTAAAATGCTGGAAATTAAGTGCTGAGCACGAATCTGACAATATAAAGTCGTTAAGAATGCATTTGAATGAGCTATCCTGTATTTATACTTCCGGCGATTCGATTGGGCACCAATTTTTGACCCCCTGAAAAAAGATTTCTTCCAAAAATTCTGCTATGTGACATAGCTGAAGTTGATCAGAACCTATAATACTACAATTGTGCAAAATTTGGTACTTTTATCTCGAAAATGCACAATCTTTCACCATATTGCTGGACTATTAATGATGTTTCCTATTAGGACTTCCTCAATAAATACGTGTGTATTATGTTTTCAATACTTTAAAGAAGTATTTTGTATTCTTTATATTTTTATTTTCAAAATGTTTACTATCGAAAGTGGGGTCTCTCTTATATATATTTTCCCAGTCCATTGCCCCCTTTCACCATCTTCCAGGAAAACTGTATGCGCTTATGAAATTATTGTCTGATCCAAAAATACCGTGAGCAGACTGATAGTGTGTCTTTTAATTATATTTTTTGTTACTTAATATAGTAAGAGAATGAAAATTACGAATAACTACGCAAAATCACGTTTTTCATTTTTAAAGAAATATCCTTATTAGATACTTCGCCTATTATCAACTATTTTTGAATCAAAACCAGAGTTCTAATAAAGTAAATCCACTGTATAAGCTCCTACAAACGTAATATTATTGCTAAAAACCTTTACTGATTGTATAATGATATTAGTTGTTAAAATAACAGTGGCCGGAGAGTATATGCGTACCAAATGCCATGTCCTTCCAAAATACTACACAACAGAAACAATGGACTTAATTTACTCCAAACTAAGTTTTATATCATGAGAACTCGTGTATTCCCAAAGATAGAGTAGTACGCTGACTGGAATCATTATAACTATATTCTTATTATTACTATTCGATTAGATGGAATAATCACTATAGTGATATACGTGTATATATTATATTGAAACACAATGAATTTGTATGTGACATGGCTAGATTCGGGCTAGTTAGGCTAGTGGGTATAATTTTCTGAGACCATAAATTATTTTGCTCTTTGATTATATTCTGCCAAGAAGCTACATAACAACCAGTGTGTACAGGTATATATTATTACGATAATATTGTAGAGATGTTGATTGTCTATTTCTAGTTTTAATAACTGATCATATATTATTGTTTTCTTCTAAATGTATTTTTCTTTATGACAGGATAGAGTGGGGTAAGAGTTTTCAGTCCCAATCAACTCAAATCTCCACCGCTATTCCATCTGAATCTTTTATTAGCAATCATGGTCACCTATTGATGTCTTCATCAATTGAGCATTTATCTCCCAGTGATATTTTGGAGCTAGGTTTAAATGAAACATCAGAGCAGACTGATCCGAATAGTATTTTGACACCGCATATTTCAAACAAAGGTAATTCTTATTTAACACTACTTATGCATACTCATCAATTCTAAATTTTTTTATTTAGAATTGATTAATATTTTCTCCGAAATTTCTAAACATACGAAGAATATATTCTAGATTTCTTGTTAGCTTAAAAATATATTATTTCCTATAACATATTACCATGTTCAAATAATCTATAAATACTTGAAGACTGAAATTAAATTGTGACGAACATGACACAGGCGGGAAATAAATATTTTTTCACTTCGTATTAAAGCCTTGGAAATTAGTTCGCCAGATAATTGCAATTTTCCTTCAACCTTGTTAGTTACTGATCTGGAAGAACAATACCAGTAATTTCAGGATATGATGGGTGACAGTGACAGCTTGCATGTCTACTAATAATAAATCTAAAATTACAGCTGTGCCGAAAGCATGTTCCTTTTGGAGGCAGGGGCGTAGCTAGAGGGGGGCGGGCGGACTATTAAGAGGCGGCATAAATTGTAGTTAGTTTACAGCAGTGTTCCGCAACCTCTCATTTGCGGCCGGCAGAATTTATTCAAAGAAAATAATTATTTTACAGAATCTCTTTTGGATTTGAAGTTCCATGTAGGCCTTTGAATTTATATTAAAAATTTCGTCACTATTCAGAGCCTAGTGTATCAATTTTGGCGGGGAGTGGTAATTTCTGTTATAAACACACATTTAATTTGAAAACTATCATTTTATTATGCGTAATTTGTAATTTGTACTACCCGAACAAACCTAAAAATCTCCTATGGAAATAGTACTATATAAGTAGAATATTTAGCGCTTAGTTCTGCAAATACTATGAAATGTCGCCACTTTTGGTTCAGAATCGTATTCTTGCCACCGAATTAACCATAGTAGAAGCTTTCAACTCAACTACATTTTGATTAGTTTGAAAATTATCACCCGATGTCACCATGTACTACTTCTTCCAATTGCCCCCATGCTACAAGATGGGAATAAGTGGCACATGGTGGCATTCGATGATAATTTTCAAAATGATAGAGGTGAAATTCTTTTGGTATGGATACTTCGAATGCATAGAATACAAATATGACATCAAAATTGCAATATCCCATATATTTGGTATATAATACACATTATTTAATATTCACTATATTACTATTTTCTATGGGAAGTTGATGGAGTACGAATACTTTTGGTAGGGGAAAGTAGAGTTATCCACCTATTTGAACAATAAAACATATAGTATATACTACTACATAAGCCCTCAAATTAAATGATACACTAAGAGAATTTTTTTCCAATTTTTATTGTGGCCGGCACAGCTGTGGGCTTTAGAAAATAGGCCTCTAGATTCAAAAAGGTTGCGGAACACTGGTTTACAGTACAAAAAGAGCAAACGATAATAATTATCTTTATAATGATATTCAACAGTAGGAAACCAAACATCACATTCCTATTCCTATTATTGTTCAGTAAGATATCCACAAACTCTATTAGCATAACTTGTTTCTATTAGATTGCTTCAATACAATTCAAATAATACATCCAGACTAGCGGATCCAGGAATGTTGAATAATACCAGCTTGGCGAGCAAATTTTAAGTGGGTCTGGGCAGTAGCGGATTAACCATGGCGCACTTGGCGCACATGAGGGAGCGGGAAAATGGCCCATATCAGGTGCTATCTCCATGTTCATAATACATTAGGTTGGACGAAATTTCAACTATGCATACTTAGGATGTGGGATACCTAACTCTAGATGAAGCCCTGATTGGAACCTGATAAACCGGGGAAGTTACGGCCCTGCTAAATTTTAAAATAAACAAAACATTGAGTACTTGGAATTTACGAGGAAAAAGTATTTAGAGAATTGGGCCATTTAGTTTACGGATTATAAAATCAAATTGGGTGAAAAATAAGTCTAATTGATGTGTGTTTTGGATTATGGGTGTGGGATAATCAGAGGATGAGCATTTTCAATTTACATAAGCAAGTGATCGTTGTGTGTACTTCAATTGTTCACTCAGTTTACAAATATGCCGCCCTAGGCTACTGCCTAGTTCGCCTAGTGGAAGGACCGGCCCTGTCTATAACCCCTATAATGAAATTGGAAGCTTCTCTATCTGTTAAATACAAACTGGACCTGTAGTTTTTATGGAATATATCATTTAGTTTTCAAATAATAAATAGAAGTTTACTAGATCTTACAAGTTGAATCAATATAATTTTGGAACCAGGACAATTTTTTACATTTCTCAAATCAATTTTACGTATTTACGCTCTTCAGTATAACCTAAAACATATAAATCTATTGTTTCGAATTTGATTTCCATTGTGTTACAATAAAATACTCTAATTGTTTGAATTACTAATTGAATTGATTACATAAATTCTTGTTATGGATCCATCACGCTATAGCATTCACAGTATTCATAAAAAGCATTACAATGACATTTTAAAGTTTAATACTCGTTGGTAGGAATAATATATGCTTATAAGGAACTGGATTTCCCTAAATAGCTATTCTTTTCAATTTTTGATTCTAATTATTAGGAGAATTTCTGACCGGAAAATGAGTCCTTTAAACATTTAGTGGAAAACTTAATGTGAGCAGATATTAGGAACAATTTTAATTGTTCCTATTATAGGCTATCAATTAAAAAATAAAATGGCCCGCACAACCCCGCCCAGAAAGTATTCCAAAGCATTTTCTTGGGGGCCAATAATTTAATAAGTCTGCACATTATTAGATTTTAGGTGTTTTAAATATATAAATGGTATAAATAAGATTAGTTATAATCCAATGGATAATAAGGAAGATATTGATTTACATAAAACTTTAATTCAGGGAGGCAACAGTGGCGTTTAGGAACGCTTTTTGAAATATCTATTAAATGATTCTTATAAGATACTTAGGAAATTAAAAAGATATCCATGATTATTTATAGTAAACTATGCTATAAAAAACTATCTCAGGTTCCTCAAAGTATTTGTACATGCGATAATTAAACTCAGTAGCCATCTGCCGTTACCATATTCAATGTAATATAATATTTTCTAAGGAAATTAATTGCCTTATTTCCGTAACCAACCTCGGCAAGTTAAGTTTTATGCCTGATTCTGATACTTTAGGGCAGTGTTCCGCAACCTTTTTGAATCTCGAGGCCAATTTTCTAAAGCCCACAGCTGTGCCGGCCACAATAAAAATTGGAAAAAATTCCCTTAGTGTATCATTTATTTTGAGGGCTTATGTAGTAGTACGTATATACTATATGTTTTATTGTTCAAATAGGTGGATAACTCTACTCTCCCCTACCAAAAGTATTCTTACTCCATCAACTTCCCATAGAAAATAGTAATATAGTGAATATTAAATAATGTGTATTATATACCAAATATATGGGATATTGCAATTTTGATGTCATATTTGTATTCTATGCATTCGAAGTATCCATACCAAAGAATTTCACCTCTATTATTTTGAAAATTATCATCGAATGCCACCATGTGCCACTTATTCCCATCTTGTAGCATGGGGGCAATTGGAAGAAGTAGTACATGGTGACATCGGGTGATAATTTTCAAACTAATCAAAATGTAGTTGAGTTGAAAGCTTCTACTATGGTTAATTCGGTGGCATAGAATACGATTCTGAACCAAAAGTGGCGACATTTCATAGTATTTGCAGAACTAAGCGTTAAATATTCTACTTATATAGTACTATTTCCATAGGAGATTTTTAGGTTTGTTAGGGTAGTATAAATAACAAATTACGCATAATAAAATGATAGTTTTCAATTAAATGTGTGTTTATAACAGAAATGACCATTCCCCGCCCAAATTGATACACTAGGCTCTGAATAGTGACGAAATTTTTATTATAAATTCAAAGGCCTACATGGAACTTCAAATCAAAAAGAGATTCTGTAAATAATTATTTTCTTTGAATAAATTCTGCCGGCCGCAAATGAGGGGTTGCGGAACACTGCTATAGGGTATATCTCGCTATTTAAGCTTCCATGCCGGTATTTGGCAAACTTTTTATAGCGACAAATTGAAAAGGGCCTCCGGCAATCATTTTGAAAAATTATGGCCCCTCTCTGAACATCTCATAAATTGAGACTAGAGTGTTTTTGAACAGTATACAATAAGTACTAGCTGCACTGAAAATTTCAACTGAATCGGGACTATACTTTTCATTGTGTGACTTTTTTCATTTGTGACTTTTTTTCTTCTTTTTATTTAATTTATTGATGATGAAAAAAGTGATGTCCACATTTATTGATGAAAAATTGGACTCATAAGTGATTAAAAGAATTCTTGCACTCATATGATAGATTAGAAGTTTCTCCATGCAATGCAACAACAATCTACTCTTAATCATTAACAGGAAAAAACTTATCCGTTCCGCAAAATACGATTTTATAGAAAAAAATATTTCACTGAGTTACCTAGATCGAATATTATTGCATTTTTGCCATCTAGAAGATGAAGTAAATCCACTGTAAAAATTTAATTAATTCGGGTAAATATATTTGGTAGAAGTGCTCTAGAGTATACCTGAACCATAGCATTCTATACACTAAGGCAATGGTGGTCACTAAAATTTTTGGACCAGGGATTGGTTAAGTACTTCAAAACAACATTTTTAAAAATGGTAATATGTTCAATTTTTCCATTAATTTTAGCTACCCTCATCATCCTGACAACATATTATTGTCAATTAAAATCATTGGAAAATATAAAGAGTTTAATATAGAATATATACATAATACAGTATTCTCATACAAACACAGATATTGATATAAATGTTATTATGATACTAAGGAGCTTAAGACATCAATACGTAAATAGAGATATACTTCTAAGAGGGAGTAGTCACACTTAATACATCTACAGGAACAGCAACAGGTTGACTGAATAAAACTAAAAGAAATAAGAAAAATTAATTCTTGAATTTAGTAAGCTTACTATTATCACGCTTCAATACTAGTACATTATAATTCTTAACACTATTAGATAATAAACAGTTGGAAACAGTGAGAAAAAGTTTTCGTAGAATGTCCCACCGCGATACATTGCATTCACATACGAATCTCCAAAGTGTGCTATGCTCCAGTTCCATTGTGGCCCATGCCAGTTGAACAAGTTTTGTACGGGTAGAGCCAGAGTAAAAGTTGTCAAATTGTTCCCTATGACTGTCAATTTTGCTAAATATATCAAAAATGACCTTAATGCATTCAAGAACATGGCTCGATGGATATTTGAGATAACCCCTATCTAACAATTCTATGAGTATAGACTGACTGCCCATGTCATCATTCACTTGTAAGGATTTTTCAGTACACAGAAATTTCCTGCACAATATACAATTACTAGATTTTTTGAGATAAGAAAATACAGCATAGCCAGCGACAAACGCGAGGCACTCAACTTGAGATGCTGCCATTTCCGGAAGGCTGATTTCATTTAAGGTTGACAAATAGGAATCTACATCAAAACTAGCAGCATGTTCATCGTCATTTGAGTGAAAAAATGTACTTAAATACTCTGAGAGACTGGTAGGTCTCTCAATAGTATCAGATTCTCTTCTGATCTGAAACAATTTTAGAATATTAGAAAGCTGAAGCCGGCGCTCAGACTCCAGGATTTGACAATATGAAATGTGATACTGTGAACCTGACATTTGCCGGTACAAACCAAAATGGTGTTCTAAAGCATCGTTTTGTATCCTTGATGTCAGAAGGTATTTGAAACCATATTTTGTACAAATCAATTCGAGTAGTAAAGGTAATGCCTTGCAGGTATGTATAAAACTTTTAAAAGTTTGAGGAGATAATTTTCCTTTCGCTGTAGGAAGAGCTCTCCAGCACTCTAACCAGGAAACAAAGTTTTTGAGAAACAATAATCACGAGTCGTTCAAACATAAGGGTGCAGACATTTCGTCATTAAAACGAATATTCTTCCCTACCCAATTCACATTAAACATTTTCCAAACATCATTGATTAATTTCAAAAATTCAACAGTTTGGGTTTTGTCTACAATGTTCTTTTCCAAGTTATATGCTAACAGTCCCGCTGATGTTGATTCGTGAAAAACCCTAAGTGCTAAATTGACATTTTGTCTTTCCAGGCTAGATGGCCAACAGGCTTTTGATGTTAATCTGGGAGCACGCTTGAATAAATTGCACTTATCCGAATTGAATAAAGTTCTTATGTTCTGAAAGGCTGAATAGCAGATGGTAGGGTACATAGAATTAGATAATGAACTGGTATTGATACCAAGTTCTGATGTATTGATGGAAACTCTGAGGTTATTAGGAGGTATATTTTCGGTATGTGTGTAGTCATGAGGCTTGCATTCAGTAAATTTTGGGAAGATAAAGACCTTTTCGTAGTCTTTTAAATTGAGCCAATTGTTCCTAACAGACTTAATAATATGCACAATGTCAAAGAATAAAATTAGATCTCTGATGGGATCACATGGATGTTTTACTACGGGCATCAGAGATTTTTGGTCTGCTGAAAAAAGTTTAAATAAACTGACATTTAGTGGGTAGTTATCAGTGCATATTGCGTCAACATATATATTACATCTTTCTATATCAGAGATAGTTTTTGTAACAATGGGAAAAAGAGCCGTAGCAGAGCTAGAACCGAGAGGGACTAGACGTACAATTGTGGAAAATTTTGTCATAAAACTAGATACCATCATAGAAAACACAGTTGTAGGCGGATCTTCCGGATGGTCAATAGAGCCTATTATTTTACCACCTTTATAGCTGGCATCACTACGTATGTGTACTTCGTCCATTTGAAGTATGACGTGTCGCTCGCTGTCATTAAATGAGGATGAAAACTCTTTAAGAACATTTAAATAATCGCTATCTAAACCGACAGAATTTTTTATTTTGAGGATATTACGCTCATGTGGTAGAGTTAAACAATTCGAAGATTGAATAAGACGGTAACAAGCTGGTGAAATACCATGAACCTTAAGGGAAAAAACCTGAGTTAAAACACTATATCGGCGCCCAAATTTGGAAACTTTGAACAAAGATTTCAATTGGTCAAGTAAAAAATGAAACCCTATTTTTGATGAATTAAAGAGGTTTTCATTTATAGCTTCGTCGGCAGCGAAATCTAAATCATCATGATCTAGTAATTTAATAACGTGTTCCAAATTACTAATGGCATTTTCTGAACTTCGATTAATCTTAGGCCTAGGTAAACAATCTATTTCTAATAACAGGGTCTCAATTTGACGGATGTCACTAACTTGTTTCATGGAAAGATCTATTTGATATTTTTGTTGATGAAAGGCCGTGATATATAAATCAGATTTTATCGTAAGCGATGCTTCAATATGAGGTTGACTATCCTTAACTAGGATCTTAAGGAAATAATAGAGTATAAATGCGGAATATGACTAGTCCAACCATTGGAGAGGTCAATGTACGACAATTTATCAATAATATCAGCAATTAACGAAATTGAAAACTTAGCTGTTGTGGTTGCACTCTCTTCTCTGCTTAGTTTCATTGCTGTTTCAGTCAGGGTTACTTCTTTCAGTTCTCTTGAGAATCTCCTCGGTCTTTCACTGGTGTCAGAGAGGTAGCTGGGACAGTTTGGGAAAATGCATGGTATCGTAGACTTAGATACGGCATATTTTTGGCGAGGTACATCAACATATTTACTTCCATCAAAATATCTTATTGATTTTTCGATATCTTCCTCTTTAAAGTGGAGTATGCATATCTAGATGTATACAAAAATACAGTTGAAGTGGAACCTTGTTAATCAATTATTACCTACACGGTTAAATAAGGTGTATTCGAGGTCAAACTAAAGAAAATTTCAATAACGAGGTTCAGATTGCATAATCAACTCTTGTACTTTTAATTAATTAAATTATTATAGTAAGTGAATCAGAGTTTCGTTGAAAAATTCATTATTTTAATGTAAGAATTACTAACCCTTGGAATCTTGTTGTTTTGGTAGTCTTCTCTGGGTCTGGGAATAGCCTTGAACCATTTTTCCCGAAGATCCTCATCTTTTGGGAAATTACAAATTTTCCTGAAATCTTCTCCTCTGTAATTGGAGGTACAGCCAGGCACAACACAAGACATCGTATTTTGATAGATAATATACTGGTTGAAGGTATGTACGTATTTGGAATAAGTGTGAGTGGATTGGAATAGAATAGGAGGGGCAATTTAAAATAAATTCGAATCCCATTAATATCCACCGATGTAAATTTTTACATTATGGGTGGATAAAAAAAGGTGGATAAAAACAAGATGTATAGGTGACACGCAATATCAGTTCCTTTGAACATCATTTCAAATACAAGTGTACTTCATATAGATTACTAATGAGTCAGGCCTGCTTATTATGAACAAAATATAGTTAATTAATTGTTAATTTCTATTCAATATTAAAAGCTTTATAAATTATTTTCCCAATGAACAATTCAAATAGGAAAAGTATTCGAGTTAGTATATTATTAAATTTGTGCAAAATAACCACAATTCATACTACACGAGACTGATTGTAACTTTTCAAAAAGGATTTTATTAAACTAATGTACAAAATAACGAAAAAGCATTTTGTTGAATTGAAGTATTTAACCAATCCCTGGTCCAAATTTTTTAGTGACCACCATTGCCTTAGTGTATAGAATGCTATGCCTGAACCTTAAAGAATGGACCTCCATGGTGACAAATGACGTAAGAATCTTCAAAAGGCTATTACATTAAAGGTATGGTCCCTATTTAGTTGAAATTTTCAGTGCAGCTAGTACTTATTGTATACTGTTCAAAAACACTATAATCTCAATTTATGAAATGTTCAGAGAGGGGCCTTAATTTTTCAAAATGATTGCCGGAGTCCCTTTGAATTTGTTCGCCATAAAAAAGTTCGCCAAATTTCGAGACCGGCATGAAGGCTTAGATAGTTAGTGTTTCATCCAGACATTTAGGCAAGGGGGGCAAAGTAGAGTTTTGGGAATGTAAGGGGGGCCGGGCCGGCTTCAGGTTTGATCAATGTATTTTTCAAATCCCAAGAGGGGGCAAATAGGATCCCAGGGTTGGGAATACCCCCCCCCCCCACCCTAAATGAAACCCTGATAGTGAGATATGTCCTAAAGTATCAGAATCAGACACAAAACTTAACTTGCCTAAGTTGGTCGGAATCTAAGATTTTGACCCTACTATTATAGTTATTTTACCATGTTAAAAATTTATTATCAGTATTATGGGTGACTAATATTGAATTGTTAACAAACCAATTATAATACTTCCCGGAATTCCATTTATGAGACTTGATCATGATTTTTTATGATGCCATTCAATTTGCAGCTTTCTATAATCTATAGCTCAATAATACATGAGTAGGTATCTGCTACCAAAATGCCTATATCCACTAAAATGTCATTTAAAGTCACTGTGCGGGCACGTTGAAAGAAAATAGTTATATTTTACACTTTCAATTCGACTGAAGTCTTGGTGAACAAAAGAATTTTGCAGCTCATTTGTGGCACAAACTAATTCCATTTTGTAAATTCGTACACTGTGGAAAGGTGTAAAATTAAATTCTCTATCTAATGCATATTAATTGAATATTCGGACACTATTTATTGTTCCTGTTATGGCATTAAACAGGTATAAATATGTGTCCAGAAAAATCCCTGGTGGCATCTGTAACCCATGAGACACCTATCCTGACAGTTTCTTCGTTAATAAAGCTCTGTTCTGTGGATGATATACGGATAAATAGTATTAATAATAACTAACCAAGGCTGTCATTTCAATACTGGGCCAATATAGTATTGCATAGTCGGAACAGAAAAATCTAAAGTTACTGATGTGCCGACAGTATATACATTTAGTGGCACTATATAATAGTTGATGCCTCCAAATGAAAATATCGTATGCACAGCTGTAATTTTAGATATTTCGTCACGCAATTATCACAATTATGGTGTTAAACCATTCCTAAAGGTATTTCTTAAGGTAAAGCTCCACCTTAGTTTTTCCAAATTTCCTTCTGCGCCACTTAATCTCACCGTTTTCTAGTTTTGAGTTGGTATCGATATAGCAATTGATGAGTCAATATTTATTTATACAGTGGCTGTTGCTTTATTTCTTGACACCAACGAAGACTTTCAAAATATCAATTTCCAAAATTTTAAAATATATTTTCGAACTTCTCATCATCACCTCAAAGTGTAAGATGCATTTGTAGATGTGTTAAGCACAGTGGCCCAGAATTGCATTTATCTTCGAATATAAATTTTACACATCCTAGGTACAAGAATGCATTATTTGTGTATGGATTATCGACCCTAAGAAGTCTACTGATGTAATCAGAATTATTGAATTGCTTCAATTTTTTAAATTAGAACATCATCGTCAGTTCGTCTCTTTAATTAACTGTCGGAATTTTACGGTGCTAATAGGTATTTCGCTGCCAGATTCCCAACATGTAAAGTATTATTGACCTATATGTTATTATTAGCTAGAAACTGAGTAGAATAAACAAAACTTGATTTAAACTTTTAGTTGTAGTTCTGGACCATCTATGGAATTCCATTGAAAACAAATCTTTTGGTTGGTTATGAATCTTATAATATTCAACCAATAAATAATAATCATAAACACTAAACATGGAAAACAAATCTTCAATTAGTTAGTTAACATTCACAAATAATCAAGTCAACAGAGGTTAAATTCAAATATTTCATATTGCAGGGGTTTATTTACTGTTGATATTGGTGTAAATATTGCACCAAGACTTTTGGGAGTTACACCACGATTCGGGTCGGCGCTCAGTGTTGAGTTACACAAAGGCCGCTGCTGAGTTACACCAATGTCTCAACCTTAAAAAACCTCCTGTCATATTGAATAGTAAGGGATGAACTAGTCATCGATTTAACTTTGCTTTCTTGTAAGTCATGAGAACAATTCTAATTCAATAAAGTATAATTTGTACTTCAATCAGTTTATTAAATTTACGTAAATTAACAAATACATTAACATTATAAGAAAATATCTGTGTGCTCATTTTGGACTGATCTGGAATTTGGTTTATATTTAATTTAACTATGTCTACTTCATATTAAAAACACTAAATACCTGCCAAAATCTGGACACAAATTCCCTTCACATTGAACTAGGTCGACTAAACAAAAATGTATTGTCCGAATCGTATAGTTTCCATTTGCCACATCCCATAATCTATTTAAACTCAGCTGTAATTACGGGAAGTCCGACAATTCGTACCACGACAATTCGTACCACGACAATTCGTACCAGACAATTCGTACCAGCGACAATTCGTACCACGACAATTCGTATCTAATTTGATTGGTCTAATTATTTATAAGAGTTGTTTTGTTATTCTAATGAAAATATGATTGAATTGGTGAATTTGAATGCATATTTTATTCTTTTTCTATGCAATCTAATAATTGACGAAATAACGTTACAAGATCAAGAATTCCTTTTACTTGGTAACTAATCAATTGTGTGAATATTTATTGAAACTAGATTAAATAACTTTATTGTGCGAGTGTTGAGTAATTACATACTCTTACTTGATTTGATCCATTCTAAATTTAACATCAATTATGAGATGTTTAAAAATATCATTAATATATGCTTTATTCTATTGAATGATTTTAGTTATGAGAAACGTTTATGGAACCAGTACCGAATGCCTTCGAAGTTGTAGCGAAAAGTCTCACTTTCTATACTCTATCAATTTGGTAAGGATTCAATCTTTTAAAACACTCAACTTTCTAAGCGTCTAGTTGTATATGCCCTAACTTATAATTTCAAGTTTCAACATACAATGTAATGAGTCATTGCTAGATATTATCAGTGTAGATTCTACTCCTGGTAACAAGATTAAGAGTGGTCATGGCCTACTATAACACGGCTATACATGCTGCCGAATCATAGTAGGAAATAAGAGTCCATTGATAAATAGGTTATTTATATTTATCTCCATAACTAGTAATGATAGACGTCATAAATGTATTATAACTATATAGGAACTTGGTATCAAGGTATACATAGCATCCTTCAGAATTATGCTATGTCATCATATGATGACGTAATCGATATTTTGGGTGCGAAATATCGTGTTTTACAACCTGCTTTTACCATAGTTAAACTCTTCATTAACTTTTGAGATAATGAGATAATTAGCTTGGAAAAAGCAGATAATCTTTCTAAGCTAATTATCTCATTATCTCAAAAGTTAATGAAGTTAAGCTTAATTTATGTATTATCAATGAATAGGAAGTTACATATTTCGGATAGATCAGAACTAGCCCAGTTTACATTAAATCGATAGTTTTTGAGTTATGACTCATTTTAGGAAATATACATTTCCCTGGCAACCGAGGAATGTGTCAACATTCCATTTATAATTTCGATATATTTTATTCAACTAGTTATGGGCATCATCATGTTCCAATTTTGAACATTTATAACGAGTTTAACTATGGTAAAAGCAGGTTGTAAAACACGATATTTCGCACCCAAAATATCGATTACGTCATCATATGATAACATAGCATAATTCTGAAGGATGCTATGTATACCTTGATACCAAGTTCCTATATAGTTATAATACATTTATGACGTCTATCATTACTAGTTATGGAGATAAATATAAATAACCTATTTAACAATGGACTCTTATTTCCTACTATGATTCGGCAGCATGTATAGCCGTGCTATAGTAGGCCATGGAGTGGTTTATCCGAAATTAATTAATAAACTTCAAATTGACACGGAAGATCTCACTTTAAATTAGCCTAATATTAAATAAAGTTAGAGTGTAGTGTTATTGTCTAGAATGGGGTGAGAGCTGTTGTCTATTCTATGAATTTAATGAATTGACTTTTAAAATAATATTGATTATTTGTCGATTCCTTGGGAAAACAGAAGGATGTGTAATAGTATCAAACGCTTGTGTCCAGACTCCAACCCAAATTACCTTTTGATTGATTTTGAGCAGGGTTCGATTAACCTTTCAGAGAAGTGTTGGCAAATGACATACAGTGGAATTGCTTTATTAGCAACTCCCCTATTAGCAACATTGCTCGATTTGCAACATATTTTAAGTTCCCAAGCGAGATTTTAATTTTATTTCTGTTCCCCAATTAGAAGCCAAATTTCATTGCAAAATGCGAGTTGCTAATAAAGCAATTCCACTGTATTTCAAGGGCTGTTTTCCACTCATCGCAATCAGTGTATAGGAAAGTACAAGAATTATGTCTACAAATTCGGTATTTGAACGATCCAGATTTCGCACTAATTTGTAGAATGTTTCCTACTTTGGCATATTTACCCCCGTAGTATATATTAACAGCATTTGAACAGCTTAAATCCCAATTCCCAACTGAAGCCATTACAATATTATACTGGAAAGCCACATAGTAAATCGAAAAGATCACTTGAAACGAATCTATACTTGTACAACTAGTAATGAGTTACTTTACGAAGCTAATATTATTGCATGGAATTGAACATGTTCAATTTTCTTGCAACATTGTTGCGCGAAAATATGGAAATCAGTTACTATTTTCAGATTATTTTCGTTTGCATCTTTCACCTTCTCAAAAGATTTGAAGAATTCGCATATTCATGATTTTCTAGAGTATCTATTTAATTTACTACATACTTACTTTCTCAGCCTCTGGCATCGGGAGCAGCGCCGCTTACAGCTGCAAACAAGTCGGGCACATCCGTGAGCGGGCCGAACGCGAGAGCTGGGAGGTGTCGGATTCGCATAGCCAGCTCCTCGTCCTGGCTGTAGGCAGCCTGCAAGCCAGCAGCCTGCACCTTGCGCCATACGTTCTGCGTGAGGTGGAAGAAGCAGCACTTGACCAGTGTGTCCGGCCACACCGCCTCAAAGCTGTTAATCGCAGCCTTCTCGAAGTCCAAGAGCATCTCCCTCGGCTGGGCAAGGGGACAGAGTAGGCGAATCTGCTCCCACATCCTCCTGTAGGTAGCCTCCGTCTTGTTGGGCAGCAGCACGAACAGACTCGGCAGCAGGTGACCATCCCGCATGACATGAGGCCCTCCACGGAGTGCATGCACCACATAAACCTGGGCAAAGAGGGAGGGAGCCGTCTTGAAGGTGTCGTCAGCCATCCAGTAGCCCGATAGTCGCAGCATCTCCAGGTTGCGCTGTGTCCCGAAGATGAGGATCCTCTGCGTCTCCGGTCCCGAGTCGTAGAGGAGGAACTGCTCCCCCTTGGCTGTCTGCTGGTACTCTGCCGGTAGCACCAGCTCCTCCAGACCGGCAGGCTGCACCGTGGCTGCCAGCTGCTGCACGCGCTGGCGCTGTATTGTCCGCTTCAGGCTGTCCAGCTTGGGTAGCTTAACAGCCGTGCCCTCAGATACCGTCACCATACTCTCCCCCACTATGTGGTGCGAGCTGTCCTGCGACTCCCGTGCCCGCCTCTTGATGCCTATCTTGGTCTCACAGCAGCTCACTGCCTGCTCGTCAGGGGCGTGGAGGTGCTCATTCGTGCGCTTCACTATCTCCGTACCTTGTGTGTGTATTCTAGCATTACATTTCCTCCCTCTTCCCAATCAGCCAATGCGTCACCTCTCCTACTCTCCTGTGTTGTCCGTATATGTATCCTCTCTCCACCAGCTTGCTTCCTCCTCTTTGTGTCTTTATTAACCTAAAAGGCGGAGCCAGAGGGGGCTCCATTTGATATGCGTGTACGTATTTCTTTTCTTGAACGATATCGGTATTAGATCTTAGTTTCTAATCGATCAATTATTTTATTTATAGCTGTATAATTTTACATGTGATTTGCAACCAGTTAATGACGAAGTTACTGAGAACATTCAAAGTTACTTCGGATGAATAGAAGCTGAATAGCATGACGAAGTTACTGAGAACAATCAAAGTTACTCAGATGAATAGAGCTACAGCTATTGTTTAGTTTAGTTTATCATTTTTAAGATAAATTCCATCTTCACAGATACGACAAGATATTATAATTATATTCTTACTGTAGATACAGCAATTTATTCCTTAATTTAATACTCAAATAATAATACAATAATTTATACCTAACTTTTATAAATAATTAGACCAATCAAATTAGATACGAATTGTCGTGATACGAATTGTCGTGGTACGAATTGTCGTGGTACGAATTGTCGGTTTCCGGTAATTACGATATCTAATAGATATAATTATACAAATGTATATGATAATTGTCAATAACAGTGTTCTCAGAATATGCAATAAAGCATAACCTTTTATTACCGATAATAAAAATTCGAATTGTCTAATAACTTTTAGAATGGTCGTAGCATTAAAAATGTCTGTAATTATGACGTCTTCAAATTCATTTACCTTGATGATAGAGTAGTGAAATATATCAATTCGGTATATGATGACATCCCTATGATATCGATTGGGATTATTTATAGTTTTAAATTTTCAATTATCCAATGAAAAGTCATATTAACTTTCTGAGATACAGTTTACTTAAAGTGTTTTACGAGCAAGTTTGTCTCTATAGTGAAATATTGTTGTTGTATTTGTCGGCAAGTTTAGTGAAATGTGCCAAAAGTTTGTGAAGAGAAGGGGTCATGCTGATTCAGGGGAAATTGTTACGATATACTCATAAGTATCTTGGCTAAGCATTTCAAGTTTCCGGATGTCCAATTTATGGGTACAGCTGAAAACACGAAGTGTTGCGCCAAGGTTAGTGTGGATAGTTATGAGCTTTTCATTATCTTCTGGAGCGATAGTGGACGTAGCCAATCTCACTAAGTCTCGTTTATTGTTAAAACAAACTCTATCGGCGTTTCCAGTGGAACTTGTTCCTCCATGACAAGAAGGTAAATGAAAGTGATATGAAATTTCCTTTAATAATAAATCGCGCAATCTGTTCATCGAATTTTGAATATGGAAGAAGTTGGTGACCATTTAATAGTGCGAGCGTCTAAATAATATTTAACTAGCATTACCACCTAAAAACGCAAAGGTAGCTATGTAGTCGCGGTACATATACAGTAGTAGGATATCTTTTTCAGATGCGTTAGCCGTAACTCGATTGGGAATTCAATTCCAAGAATTATTCAAGATTATTTCAAACCATTAAATAGGTTCTTAGCATAATGAATAAAAAGATTGATTGGAAATACATCCCTTATTAAAATTAAGTGTTTCAATTGCATGTCGTAATCAGCATACAATTGGCAGCTAGCTCCACCACCAGCACCGCTTAATGTTACATACATTTTTGAATCAAATATCGATCTAATTATCCTACGTTGACATGACTACCAGAAATGTCCATTCTAGAATCTTCGATTATTGATGTTTTGAGGATCTATTTGTAATTTGTTTATTCATTTAATATTGGACGTTGTCTATATTCTCTTTGGGAGATATCAGCACTATAGGCCTAGTAATATCAGGAAAATTAGGAGTATTGTTTGTCAATAATATTAACGATTTTTGGATGTTATCTTGAGGATTATAAATGCGAATAGTATTAAATCTATTGTTTAAAAATCTATGTTGGTCTGAGTTGATTGTAGACTTTATACATCCTTGATTTATCTGTGGCCATCGGCGACATCTATTATTTATTGTTATTTGGTTCTATCAATGCTCAATTGCTTTGATCATTTTTATGTTTTAAAATTTGGAATATTCGAGGCTCACAATTTTTGAATAGACAGTGCCAGTTCGCGCCGATAAATGGCTTGTTTATTGTACTTGGTGATTGTGAAACCTTCTGGTTTACAAATGACTCGCAATTCAGTGCAAGTTTTGAGTTATTTCCCAGATGTAGGTGAGGAGAGGCTGAAAGCTGAAGGCACTTCCGATGTATTTTGTATGGAGCCTGGAAAAAGCTCAGCCCTTTGAAGTGTGGCATATGTAGCTTACCTACCCGACCAAAAGTATTTGAATACTTGGAATTTGTTCCAGACACATTATGTTTCTTGTTGTTTATTTACTGCTATTCATACTACTCTTAGATGACTTTTAATGACTAAATGACATCTTGCTCAGTTATAAATTTCCTAACATTGCGATTTTAAGTGATTTTATCCATTATCCATAAGTGGCACAAGTGTTCATGTCACGTGCCACTTGTGGCACAATGGGAAGGTTGCTGTTCTCAGTAGAAGTTAATTAGACTCTATGCACTTAGTGTAATTCGACCATGTGGTATACAAATCTGAAATCAGAATTTGTATATTCTAATCCGAGACGTCGCCAGGATTTTCATCAAGGGGAGTATATAAATTACATGGGGGGGGGGGGCAAAAATATTAATGTTAGATCTAACAGTTGACGTCACGTAAATGCCATAGAAAGATCAATCTTTCTAGTTTAATGTTTTTTAATATACAAACTTAGCCTACAAAATCAATTACATTAACAATAATTTAGCAATCCCAGCAAATACTGCAGAATAACTATTTGCTGTGATGACTGGTAAAGTCAATTTTGTGTGCTAAAAGTTCTAAAGTAAATTGTATAATGGTGTGTAAAACTGTTGATTCTAATTTAGAACCAACATTTTCAAAATACCTAGGAATATCCTATAAGGTGTAATTAGGTGACTAACAGTCAATTCATGTCAAGCTTACAGACATACTTGCCAACTGTCCCGCTTTTTGGCAAAAATTTTGTGAATTGTCCCGCGTCCCGCTTTTAGACACGTTTGTCCCGCTTTTTGTACCCTGTATTTCATTTTTGTGACAATAACAATAAAATATAAAGATCTGAGCATTGCTTCTTCCAATTAGGTAATAAATCTGTAGAATTGACTAGCGTCCCGTTTTTTTAGCGGCCCGTTTTATTGACGAGACTTCTCGTTTTATGCAATTGGAGCACGTTTCCTTCCGTTGAGATAATAAAATAATTACAATTACTAGGACATTCGTACAAATAGTAATACTACTTCACTTATTTATGTACTAATGTTCTTTGTCCCGCCAAACTTCCTTATTCCCGCCAAAATTCATTCCTCCGTCCCGCCAAAGACTTGCTATAGGTTGGCAAGTATGTACAGGGGTTCCTGTATACTAAAGGGATTTCAACCATTTTGGTTGTTCTTACCAGGCGTACAAGGATGTATTAAGTGTTTATGTGCATACTAGTTTGGAATAATTATTCAGTGTCTGTCGAATAATACCGAAAAATGCCTGCACCCTCATAATGTAGCAGTTTCTTTCTGTATAAATTAACACTTGCTATTCAAATTGCAGTATTCCCTGTACACTCTAGAATTCAATATTTTCTCCGTTCCTAAGTGATTATTTTGATTTATGTAAAACTTAATAGGATTAAATTATATGATCCATTATCTTTAATTCGGTTCAGTATATGTATAGATTTACTTCATAGATGAACGAGCGTGCGAGCGTAAAATGCTAGGGGTGTCCATGAAATTTGGCCATTGTACAGGGGAAAATTGGAGCCTCGACAGGGTTGACTCAAATGGATTGGCAAGTATGAACCAATTAAATTGAATTTAATAACATCAATAAATTAGAGCAATGAAATAGTTACAGAATGTTTACCAGGAGGGCATTTACCCTTTTGCACCCCACCTCCTTCCCCCGTGGCTACGTACCTGATTCTAATTGCCTCATGATCAGAAATTCTATAATTAATTAGCGAATTATAACCTTTTGAGTTTAACACCTCCATAAAAATGCAAATCGAAAACAATTAATTCTTTAATTAGTTTAACATATCGTTTATGCCAATATCCATGTTGAAGCGTCTCAAATGTTATTATGCTGCTAGAAGCTTGAATGTATGAATACAAATTATTGTTATTCAAATAGTTTTGGCCGGTTAGTGCTGGGTAGTGAAGTATCCGTATCCAATAACGACTAGTGATCTCGTATGAATGGATGAAGCTTTTATTTATAGATAGATGAGGGATTATTTTGTAGCGAATACTTTTGTTCTAATCATTTTACACTCAGCCCTCCGTCATCTGGACCTCCCAGTACCGGGCGCCCTTTTGGTGTAAAGACAAACTAGTTACGTATTCATTTAATCAATAATGGTAGTTAATTGACAAATAAATGACTTATCTTAAATTATTCACAACCCTTTAAATACATCAATTTTAAATTTTGAATGAATTAAAAAAATATGGATTATTCAGTTTATAATTGCATGTGTACCAGCCTTCGTTTCTCTCAGTTCCGTACAAACTCCGAGTTACGGGCCCCCTCCGGACCGCAGTGCACGCTAAGGGAGGTTGGAGTGTATTACTGAAAAGTCGGGATTTTCACTGGAATGATCTTCGATGAACCAATAAAATACTATTATCGGTCTGAAGAACATACTGATGCATCCTCTAACGCGATAACATCAACTTGAAAGACGGACTTGACTGAATTAGCACTTAAAAAGTACGTATCAGCATCTCCAGGTATCAGTGCATGATGTGATCATTGATGGCACCGGCTGTCTCTTTCTTTGGAGACATTTTAATGCGCTATTACATGACCTTCTCATCAAGACGGAAAAAACAAGCCAGAAATATCACCTCCCGGGAGTAGACAGTAGCTTGTCCTACCCTCAAGATAAAATCAGAGAATTTACTAAGCTCCAATGATTCCTGGGAGCCCAATTTTGCATGTGAGTATTAATAGTCAACCCCATTACATTAACCTTGAGGTGATATGTTAGCTGATACGTGACCTAAGTTATATAAGTCCTGTTCACCAAAATAGTTTTCCTACACCATGGATAAAAGGAAGTCCATTTTATTAGATAACCATAATATTTAGGGATAATTTATATATGACATTCGGGTTATATTTTTATAATAGCAATTAACTCTCACGATACATTTACATCATCTCAACATTCTTCTAGTATTTATATGCTATCCCAATTCCTACCTCTATTATATGTTGATTTCATACCTGTGTAATTAGATAATATTTGGAATTCTATATCTCCTACTAGAATAATGCCAAATGGATGTTAAGCACCTGGCTGCAGGAGTAATTACTCTGGCGAGACCTGTATTCAAGATGCCAAATGGACCACCTCAACTTGTTAGTCAATGGAATTCATTTCTTCATAGAGAAAATGTTGAAGATATTAAAAACGTACATGTGTGTCTGAAACACTTCCATGATGAAGATTTGGAAACGCACTTTCTAATTCCTCAACCTGATGGTACTAAGTTAGAAGTCAAACGTAGCATGCCTAGACTTCACCGAGATGCTGTTCCAAAGCTCCTACCTGGTTGTCCTAATTATCTCTCTGTTTTACTAAGACACAAACTCGTTTGGATCTTAGTAGTAAAGAACGAGATCAGTTGGATGTTGGGATAACACTAAGCTTGAAACAACAACAAAAAGATGAAGAGAGGTTCAAAGTATCTACACTCTGTGAGTTAAATTCAAAAGTGAATAATTTAACCCTTCCAGTGGAATGGCTACCATGCTCTCCTGGAATGAACCAATTGAATTTATCAAGCCATCTATTTCGAATATGAATGGAGCTCTTGTTATTGAGTGTTCGTTAACAATCGACAAATCTTTATGTACTATGGGTTTCTTAAATAACAATCAGGTTCCCGTTTCGATAATGAAGATTCAAGATCTAGGGGTATTGAAAACTTATTGAAAGAGCTGTCTTATCTAAGTATCAATAATCATAATACAGAAAATTCGAACCATACATTACTTATAAACACCATATAAATGATGCCACCAAGTTGTTGCGTTTAGCAGTTGATA
This sequence comes from Hexactinellida sp. DTS-2022, assembly GCA_028753945.1. Taxonomy (NCBI): domain Eukaryota; kingdom Metazoa; phylum Porifera; class Hexactinellida; species Hexactinellida sp. DTS-2022. Next base: position 3,286,162 of record JAPNXP010000011.1, on the reverse strand, counting down.
ATATCTCAAAATCTGAGGACGATGTTTGTAAGGAAGATAACAAGTTAACTGCCATACAATTTATAATTTGTCAATTAGAAAACCTCCTATGTCCTAAACACCATCGTAGCTACAATATTGGAACTAGCATAGTAGCACTGAAGTGTCAACTTATTTCCCCAGCATGTTATCAATACCTACAATTACTCGACTCTCTTTTCCTCCCTCATCATTCAACACTCAAGCGTTTATATTCAAAGTTTGGCTTGGACAGTGAATTTTGTTCGTTTTGGAAAGTGCTACATCCCAATTTATCCAAAGGGAGAGACATGTAATAGACCAAATGGACGAAATTCATGTTAAATCAGAATTAACCTATAAAGGAGGAAGAGTGTTGGGCTCATCTTCAAATACTAATGAACCTGCCAAAACAATCTTTGCTTTAATGGTTTCCAGTCTATCTAAGAAGTGGTCCACAATTGTTCGTCTGTTACCTTGTTCCACTCCTCAGCCGCAGAGTTGTTCCCCATTATAAAAATGGTTATCGAGGATATTTAACTTTGTGGTTGATATGTTCAAGTATTGTGTTCAGATAACTACCCAATGAATGTGAGTATCTTCAATTGTTCTCACCAACTAACACCTTAGATCATGTTGTACCACATATTATAGATGCTGATCGACCTTTATTCTTGATATTCGATTTTATACATATTCTTAACACTATACTTAATAACGGGTGAACCAAAAAGTTTACAGAAGAAGCTTTAGTCACCTTAACTTTGAGGATTTTCCACTATCTATAGTGCTTCATTCGAAGTTATCCGATCTTTATATAAAGCTGATCAACACTATGTAGCTAAATTGGCTCCTCGGTTAACAGCCAAAGCATGCTGGCCTTCCAATTTGGAACGTCAAAATGTAAATTTAGCTTTGAGAGTGTTTGATGATTCTACACATTCTGCACTCAAGGTTCAAATTCTTAGATTTCCTAGCCATTATCCTTATCATCACACAGCTGAATTCATCAGTATAATTTGTTAAATTTGGAAGATGTTTAATGTTAATACTCCATCCAAAGCAATTCGATTAAATGATGAATTATGTCGCCCATTTGTCGAAAACGATTCCAGATTCAGTTATTTATCAAGATTTACTGATTGGTTGAAAAATGGCACGAATTACCTGGCAAGACTGGGTAACTTACTACCAGGCATGGGGCCAAGCCCCAAAGGGCTTAAGCCCTTTGGACTTAAGCCCATTTTTGAGAGGGCTTAAATCCGGACTTAAGTCCTCCTTTAATAAAAGGGCTTAAGTCCGACTTGGACTTAAGCCCTTTATAGATGAGCTTCAAGCCCTTTTCAAGCCCTTTTTCAAGCTCTTTTCAAGGCACTTATTCAATAAAATACGGTATGGATTTCTAAATAGTTAGAGTAAAAGACTTAAGTCCGGACTTAAGCCCTTTATTAAGGGCTTGAGCTTGGACTTAAGCCCGGCTTAGAAAAAGGGCTTGCACTTAAGCCTTCTGATTACGGATGGGCTTGGACTTAAGCCCTTTTGAAAGGGCTTGACCCCATGTCTGCTTACTACTCAAACTTTAAAAAGCTTTCGCCACTCTTGTCTGGCTTTAACTTCAATTGTAAACCATCTTACACAGAACTGTAACTTTTCATATCTACTCACTTCTTTCTTGCAAAATGAACCCCTTGAGCAATGAGCATCATTTTGGTATTTACAGAATGATGGCTGGTGCTCAATATCATATTAGCGTCTGTCAGATCCTTCAAAGCGAGCGGCGCTTAAAATTATCTAGTATTTTAAAATATTTTTCAAGTCAAGGTACAGTGAATGATTTATTTCTTAAAGAATTTATTGATTCATTTTCAACTTCTACAGAACCAGCTAGTACTCTTCCAACGGAACCTTTTTTATCATCTATACAAGAATACTCGGTAATTAAACCTGTTGTTAAACTGGAAAGATGAGAAGTTGTATCAGCCGTGACCTACGTTATATAAGGCCTGTTCACCAAAATAATTTTCCTGCACCATGGATAAAAGGAAGTCCATTGTTTCAAACGATGTTATAATACTATAAAATTGTATATGTTTGTTTATTAACATAGTCTAACTATCGTCATATCTTAATCAAGTCAGAAGCACAGTGAAGTGCAATACAACTAGTAAAGGTCGATTAAACAATAATCATAATGATAAGGAACTAGTAATAGCAATATAGAAAGGAACTATAGGAATCTAGAAAAGAGTAGTTAGAGCTTCTATCAAATGCTTTTAAACTTCTTCAATTTACGAGTATTCTCAACCTCAAGTCTATGCTGAGCATTCAAGTTCTTCACTTTGTTGGAGAGAAAACAGTTGGCGCCAGTAGTGATTAGCGTCTTCAGGGCCGGATTAACAGAGGTGGAGGCCCTGGGGCAACCAGTGTTGTGGAGGCCCCTAACTCCTTCCACCAGAGTGGACCATGGGTCATGGGCAGGGTCGGCGGAAGAGGGGCGGCCTGGGCCGCCCCACTTTTTCTGTGATTTTTTTGGTACTCTGAAATTTCGCGGGGCTGTTTTTTGACTCTGCAATCCTCACAATTATCATCATAATACAAGGCCGCCCCACCTCTCACGAGCTTCCGCCGGCCCTGGTCATGGGTCATGGGTCAGATGGGTCACTTAAATTGATGGGTCATGGGTCACGGCTGTGACCCATGACCCATTATCCATTTGGAATTCGTGTTATAGAACGAATCAAATTTACCCAGAAACATTACAGGGTATTTCTTTGGTATTAGAAATCTACCAAAATTAATTGATTGACAAGCATCATACATTATACATATATTGTGTTACATAATGTTTGGATATTAAAAATAGATATTTAAAAAGGTCAATGGATAACACGTTGGGTCAATGGGTCACTCAATGGGTCATGGGTCACAAATGCGATGGGTCAGATGGGTCATGGCCTCATGGGTCACTAATGTTGACCCATGATCCACTCTGCCTTCCACTACAATTGTCCAGTGAAAAATGAAGTACAACTTTGGTGGTGGAGGCCCTTTGGTGGTGGAGTCCCCGGGGCAGTTGCCCCGGTTGCCCATGGGTTAATCCGGCCCTGAGCGTCTTTAATATATCCCAACCAATTGTATCACAATTCGGTCACTTATTCCTCCAGTATTCACTTTCTTCACCTTCCAGTACTCTTAATGTTAGGTTAACGAGAATTCGTCTAGATGGTCCTTCAATAAGCTCTTGGAAAAGTTTAGGCTGTTGTTCGATTGAGGTGAAAATTTTCCACAAGCAAACTAGAACGTGAATTACTATACCAGATGGCCATTTCAGTGCACCGCGATCCATTACTTGTTTCAGCTTGTAGATTGATTCTGGTGATGCATCTATTTCCATTGCTTTATCTTCTGTAAGGAAAGATAAGCAACTCTACATGTACTTGTGTTTATTTCTGGATATACAGTTTATAGTTACTTCAAGAACTCAGCCCGGTGTTCAGTGTTTGCCAGAAAAGACCACCCCGGAAAAAAACCCCTGGAAAAAACCGGTTTTTTCCACCCTGGAAAAGGGCAGTAAATTTGGAAAAAAACACTTATGACCATATATGGCAACACTATAGGCCCATTTATGGTCAGCTTCTATATGCAAGAGACAGATATTATAAAGAGATTCTACACTTCTAGTGCCAACGATTGTTAAATTTAGGACTTTTGAGAGTGGATCCCTAATGTTATACAAAGGTTAGTGGATTAACCACTAAATACACCGAAATACGTATATTAATTACGCGTAGGCCAGTCAATAGAAAAAGGCAGAAAAGTCCAGAAAAGGGCGGTTTTTTCCGAACACTGCCGGTGTTAGGCTTTGATCTGTCAAGACATCCAAATAAAGCTTGCAAGTATTGTTTCACGACTCCTCGGTAAATTAAACAATGTTTTAAGCCAGTGGTTCATCACTTTTTTCACTAATTCCCCCCTATTAACATTATACATGCATTTCTCCCTTTCCCAAAGTTGCCAATATTTTGATAATTCAGTGCAACCTCTATAAGTGAGGTCTTTATAAATGGGGAACCTCTATAAGCGGGGAATTTTGGTCCATATTCCTTAATTTCCATACAAATTATCCTCTATAAGCGGGGAAGTGGGGAAAGGGAGACCTTAATTATAACGGAATTATTATACCCATACAAAATGACCTATAGAAATGGGGGTGATGGACAAATTATATCATAATACTTATAAATTATGCTGCATTTCTTTCTAAAGTTCTACAGAATAAATATTTTTGATGGCTCTACTCTAATGTTTTTTAATAAATCATCGGTGGTGGATCAGAATTTTACAAATACTGACTAGAACTTACATTAATGGATGTGTTATAAGTATATTTTTCATAATATGACCATGTGTAGTGTCTATCCATTTAAAATTATAACTGGGGAATGGGGGGCAACATGGCCTACTTAATATACGGCTATATATGTCGCCGAGAAGGCCATAAAACAAAGAGGCCAGTTTATAATTTTCAAAATGGAGAATTGATCTCTATTCGAATAATTAGCAATGATGGAGCTGAAAAGTGCATATTTTTAAAGTGTTGTTTAATAGTAACTACATTATAGCCTTGGATGCCACAGAGAGCAGCAACATAGGGACTCTGTTCAAGTGTTTCTAATAGAGAACCACGGATATTATGGTGCTCACTTTCATCACCAAAGATTATGTGAGACAATGTTCTAAAGAAACAATCCCATCACCTGTTACAGGAACTATCATGAAATTAAACAGATCTCTTACATTTGTACGCATAAAATCATAATAACCAGTAGCTGAGACTCTACACCCAGTATAGTAAGTCTCAAAGGTATTATCTGTGGATTAATGCATCGTGCTAATGACTGCTCATTGCAAACGTTACGCATTAGCATTGTCATATGTAATTACATGAGGTAGCACAGGAGTATGGATGTACACATGACTAACAATTACATCTTGAATATACTTGGTAGTATTATCATTTGGTACTTGGTCAATATCATTGATACCATGTTGACTAGTAGCATCTGATATATAATTGGTTGATTATTCACGTGTCTACAGTCATTAACAACAGTTCCAAGAGAAATCAGCATGGACTTATGCTCACTAAAGTATGATTCATAAACACCAGATGAACATGTCAAGTTTTTAGTGAATAGATAATCCAGCTGAGATCCATAGTTAGTGGATACACCAGGCAAAGCTTGCAACATCCCTTTATTTGCAAAATACTTTATCAAGGTAAGGTATCTCTCTCAGGAGATCGCGTAAATATATCTATATTGAAGTCCCAGTAACTATCAAGTGATCAGAGTTATCGGTTTACTTATTACCTGATCAAGTTCTGCGAAATTCCTTCATTGGGGATTGTAGTAACCGGTATATAGATATTACCACTATAGGCTTATCGATTATGATGGGATCATAGTACTGGACAGTGCTGCCAAGTGAGTTCAGATAAATTCCTGGAGATCTACCATAAAATTTACGGAGAAACAAAATTCTTTACGGAGCAGGCTAAAATTCCCTCTGCGACCCAAAAGTTCTTAATTTGCTTTTTCAAATAATATAAACTAACTATAAGCGGGGGGGGCGATCCATACTACCGCCCCCCAACTATTTGGTTCTTTTCTCTTCAATGTGTAGTAAATTATTAACACGAACTCTCAGTAATTGAAGGAAACTAAAATAATCATAAAAAGTAATTGAGCCAACCCATTAAAAATAACCCAATGAAGTTGAAACCTTTTGAACGAAGGTGTTTTGGTAAAACCTACTGGTTCTTTGTGAATTGTATATTATCCGAACATTTTTAACCGGTCCCAACGAGTTCGGATAATCGAGGTTGTACTGCATTAACAGGTATCTCAGCTTTTTTTAGATATGAAATTAATGCAAATCGTTATTAGAAATATCTTATCTTGCCCCCCCCCAGATTTTTTCGATTTTAAGATAAATTATACGCCCATGTTTTGGTGGCTAGTTGATTGATAGTGCCTCCAAAGGAATATGCTGTCACACAGCTGCAATTTTGCATTTTTACGCAATGCCATCAACGCCTCAAGGTGTCGCCCCCCATTATCAATTAGTTACGGCCAAAGGAACGAATGATAATTGGAAGTTTTTTTCTAACTTTTCCATCTTGAGTAATATATTTAATTAATTTTGTATAAATGATCAAATTTTATTAATAGTTAGTATTTAGCAATGTTATCCACGGTGAGTTGAGTTAAGTCAAAAAGATTCCTTATTTAATTTAATTTGCTTTAATCCTTTGTACTGCAATTAAATAGAAACCAGCTCGAATTCATATGTTAAATCAACATACATAATTATCGCAAGTTGAAACAATAAAGTAAGATTGAACAAGTTAAATCAATATTTTTATTACAAGTTGAAACAATAGAATTAGATTTAACAGTTTACTGAAACTTAAGTTTGAGTACACAAATAAATTTCAACACCCATTTATGGCATGAATTAAACCCTTCATTGTAATTATTATTCTCTCATCAGAAGAAAAAATTTATGATTTATGATCAAACTATTCCCAATTTGAAAATTTGTGCACTGTGAAAAGGTGTAGAATTTAATTCTCTATCGAATTCATATAAATTGATTATTCGGGCATTATTTATTGTTCCATATGTGAGTTTGAATAGGTGTAAATAATTGTCCAAAAAATGTGTTAAATCGTTACCCCAGGTGCACACTTGTTACCTATGAGACATCTGTCCTGAATATTTCAGTTCTTAGTTGATAAAACTCTGTTCTGTGGAGAGGCTACGGACCATAATAATAATAATAATAATCATATACCAAGGCAGTCATTTCAATACTGGGCCACTATAGTTTAGTATGTAGTCGGCACAGTAATAATTCCAAAATTGCAGCTATGCCGACGCATTTCCCTTTTGATGCACTATTTTTTGGTGTCTACTGGTTGGGTAATTGTTAGTGCCTCCAAGGAAAATGCTGTCGGCACAGCTGAAATTTTGGATTTTTCCGCCATTTCATCATCACTATGAAGGGTATATGTTGTAGTCCAAACGCGTTTCCAGTCGGAACGCGTTTCGACTGCTTTTCTTGTCGAAACGCGTTTCGACTAGTCCAAATGCGTTCCAATCGTATTTATTTATTATGGGAATTTATTAAGTTCACTGTAAATACATTAAATATCTAATCAGCTTAATGAGCAGAAATATAACTTGTAATATTTAATGTAATTGTAATAAATTTCCCCACTTTTCTGTATAATTTGGAATTGAGATATTATAATATAAATATAATCTAACTTGGCTCTGAATCAAATCGTAACTGAACACAAATCTAAGAGCAGTATACTACAAAGCAGAAATGTTGACTTGTGAATGACTGTTATGTTTGGACTCAGCTGGTATTATTAATCTTTTGATTGAAGTTATGAAAGCATAAATCGGTTCTGAAATAAAACCTATTGCTTTGTTCAAGAAGAAGATTCGATTGTTTGGCATGTCACGCCGTCAAGGTTCAATGACTCTCTATCTAGTCAACGTCCCAATTCAGTTATCAGTTCAGATGAAATATCTAAAATAATTAACATTTGATCCGCAACTTGTCCGATCAATAAAGTTGCTGCCCACCAGAGGTTCTACAGGCTTAGAAAAAAGTACCTCATAATAGAGTTAAATTATAGTAAATACCTCTATGAAATCGCAACTAACTCACAAAACTTGTTGTGAGTATTCTCAAAAGATTCACTCTTAGATTTGTTTGGGAATAATCATGCAGAGGGAGGAAAGTACCTTGGAAGAGACAGACTATTTGCAGTCCTCAAGCAAAAGTATTGTGGATTTTCTAAAGAATTATCCCAAGTTTTTCTGAATTCCTGTAATGAGTGCCAACTACAGAAATGTAAAAAACAATTGAAGAGCACAGTCAATAAACCATGGGGGGGGGTCAATCTTAAGAATACTAACCCATAGGTGACTTCATGGAAAATCTTTTTTTTAGGGCATACCCACCACCCCCCCTCACGAAGTACCAAGTAATTCCCGAATTTCTTGCTTTTGGATCCCTACACCCCTAGAGTAGTGGCCACAAGTGACACTCCGGAGTTGTTGCTTGTGACCATATTATTGATTAGAAGTTAATATCAACATTTACTGTGAGTTTATTAATATAGTTCGTTAGTTGTTGCATGTACTCATGATTCTACTTAGAGACTTAGACAACGATTAAACAAACTTCAATTACTACTGATTATTATTGATTAAATACAGAAATACACCAAATTAAAAGAAACACAGTGATTTGTAATGATTTATAAATTTAGTTATTGGTAAATAGAGAGAGGGGAATAAATATTATCAGTTTTATGAATAAACATTCAAATATATTTCAAAAATACATATTAAATCTGACTGACTGCATTTAAATATGAGATAATATTATATCTCAACAAAGTAAATAGAACCGGCGTAATATGACCCGAAGTAATCCGGAATTCATCCTAATCCGACACATTTTTATCCTTTTTATATCGGATTAAGCAGGTTCTACTGTATTTTCGTTATTTAGTCAGGTTTATAATTAAAATGAGCATGCACTTTTCAGCATTTGCATAGTTAAAGTACTCTCCATGCTGCTCCATGAAGTACCAGGTACTTCATGAAATATTTTTTTAATGGGACCCACCACCTGGCTATGGGTCAAGTATCTGTCGATTGACCCCCCCCCCTGAATATACCTATACAGTCTTCAAACTTTGCCTCAAGAGGTCAAATCGACCTAATTGATTTCCAGAACACTCCTGAAATCAACATACCCTACAGCTTCTTATTAGTGTATCAGGATCACCTTACCAAATTTATTGTCCTTCTTCCATTGCGAAACAAGTGTGCACAGGAAGTAGTCGAACAACTTCTGGACATATTCTGTCTGTTTGGACCGCCACACATCCTACATAGCGATAATGGTAAGGAATTCAAGAATATCTATCTTGCAACGATGATCCGGGAGAAATGGCCAGAATGTAAACTAATTCATGGCAAGGCTAGACATCCCCAATCTCAAGGGATTAAAAAGGTATTAGATTCCCTTATGCGTAAAAACAAATGATTCGTGTTGGGTCATGTATGTAAACATCGCTCAATATTCTATAAACACTACTCCACACTCCACGCAAGAAAACAATACTCCTTACCGCATTCTCTTCGGCAGAGATTAGAACAGTTTGGGATCCCTGAAGAGATTCCTGCGGATGTAACTACAAAAGAAGAAATGAATCGGTAAGTTTATTTATACGTAAATAGAATGTGTATGACCTGGGTTATACACTCTTGAAGAGGATGTGATAAAAAAATCATCCAATTCAACTAAATCGAGTACCAAGCAGTCTAAATAATTCTCAATATTTTGGAGTTTGCTCGAACCAGATGAAATTAGTATTATATAGGGCATTAGGATCAAACGATCAAAGATCGCGCGATCACGATCACGATCATTTTTTGGCGATCGAGCAGGATCGTCCATCGTATTTTACAGAACGATCGAAATGGAGATCGCGATCATTCTTTTGCATAAATTTTCGATCCTACATTCCGATCTTTTAGAAAAGGCTTTCCCAATTTATATTAATTAATAATATACCAAGTGTCAATTCTCAGTATGGATCATAAAGCCTTTCCTTAGTTTTCGAATTGCTATCTCCCAGTCACAATAATGATAAATAGGCGTTAATTAATATATTCAAACACATATATTTTCTAATAGAATTCAGCATTCATTTTCAGTAATAAAACTTTTTCAAACTTGTCATCACTTAGAGAATGTCTATTCTTACCAAATATACCCCCTGCGTGACTGAATGGACGTTCAACAGCAGCTGAAGATGGCAGAGTCGTGTTATACTTTCGAAAAGCTTTTATAAGAGAATGATTCCGCAAACATTCAATTGTTTTATCCCTTGAAGCCAAATATTAATTGATAGCGTCCGTATTTCGTTCATGGTGATAATTTATCGACGAAAAAATTCATCTTCAGAAGTTTTTTCTGATTCACTAGGGCTGGTGTGGCTATCTAAAGTACCAAATGCTAGTCCATTTACCTCTTCCTTTAGAAGTGTTATCGCGTATTGGCGTTGTTCTTCATTTTCGATCCAAGCTGTTTTAATCTGTGGAATCGTAATGGATGCCAGTATTAATTTATTTTGCGAAAACAAATGCTGAAATCGTTTATCAATCCCTTCCAGGATAGATTCCCCTAGTTTCTTACAATTCACTAGACTCTCGTTCAAAGTTTTCAACTGGCTCTTTAAAACGGTCAAAGTTGGCAAAAGGTAGCCTAAAACATATACTTTTGGCCTTCTAGTATTGTAAGCGACTTTGAAACCGGGGACATCAGTTTACAATATTCTTCAATAAACGCTACTTCCGCTTGGCTAAATCGTTTCTTTATTCCTAAAGTGTCCGTCAACACAGATAAATTATCATCACTCTAATCGATTATTTGACTCATCTTGTCTATTGTATTAAACATTGAGTTCCATCTTGTCGGCACTGGTATTACAAAGAGCGAACCGAGTGTTTCACTTATCTTATCTGCTTTGGTACTTCTATACTGTTTGTTCCATATGGCCTGACAAATTGAAAATGTGGAACGTGCTACTTTCTTTAGACAGGAAACCTCGTAACTTTTTTTTGTGTCTTGAGTCACGACCAAATTATGAGTATGTGCAACACATCTAAAGTGTGGAGGAAGATGATAAATATTTCCCCCTCCAAAAGTAAAATCGTCATTGATTTCAACAAATGTTAAATCATCATCTCGAATTTCCAAATCGTCATTTTCTTCCGTGAAATATTCATTTTCCTGACTTAATAGTGTGAACGCTTTAACGAAATTACTCCCTTTATCGGTTGTCGCGCCTGTGTTTTGTTATGGATACAAAACTCAACTTCAACATTTCAATTTTTTCAGCCATTACATCATACGTATGTCTGCCTATGATGCGCCGACAAGCCAGAGCAACGGATTTTCTTTTCAATTCTGAATCAATCCAGTGGGCTGTAATCCACACATCCGAAGTAATAGAAGCAAACTTTGTTTCTACGAAAGTTTCTTGTAGTTTTTTTTGTTCTATCAAACGATTGATTCAACATTTCCCTCAATGTTTCATAACCCTAATGTGTCGTTTAGGAGCTCAACGTAAGATGAGATTTCTAAATGAAATTGATCTTACAAGCGTTAAAGGTTCACAGTCATCGATGATGTGCTTCATAATAAGCGTATCTAATTCTTTCAGAGCCACGCATGCTGTTGTTATAGATGGATGACTATCCGCAAAGAGGTTTAACTTTGATTGCTTAGCTGGAGGTTTATCATGATTAGAACATTTTCGCTTTGTTTGACACATTGCATCTTAATATAGTATCTGAGATGGATGTGCACTAGAGATATGGCGCCTAAAATTTGATTGCGAGGAACTATCACAGGAAGTCGATTTTCTCTTTGGTAGACATAAAGGCATTCAAATTTGTGTTTCATCCGAGTACCATCATCTTCATCTTCTGAATCAGTCGAAAGCTTAAACATGCTCTCAATATAACTCCATTTAGAACACATTATTTAATGAGCTAATTAATACTTTTGGAAAAAGAAGGATAAAGTACCAAATGCAAAAAAAAATTAACCCGAAGATGGCTTGGGGTTTTTAGTATAAATAGAAAAAAACCCAGTTTCAGTTTCACTTTCAATTGAAATTGTATTTACTTTCAGTTTAAATTTTCACATTCTGAGCCAGATTAGGATTTTAATTAATTAATTAATTAACATAATTAATTTAAAGGATTCTTCAACAACTATATCAAAAGTATAAAAGATGTGGACTATGTTTGGTTATATATTATAATAATAGCAGTTATACATGGATTCCGGTGCTCGACAAAATTAACTTTTGATGATGGCTAACTTAAGCTACCAATTCATTTTCTCTGGTGGCAAAATAAGCAACCGACGTTTTAACAAACCACTGAGAGCTCAATAAATTTGTGATCGTGTAAAACAATAAGATTTTTTTATATTTATATCAAACAATAAAACAAACATTAATTTACACAAAATCAAAAAATTCAAAATATTGGCGGAATAGCTAAGCAACCAAAGCTATGATTTCTGTGGCTTAAGAAAGACTTTTGGTGGCTAAGGCCACCAAACCACCTAATTGGTTAACACTTATGTATTAAATTTGAATACGATTATTAATTCAATTTATCCATAAAACAGGCCCGTAACAATAAAATATTTTCAGGTTGTTGAAATCTAACTTCAAGTTGAAACCTGAGCATCCTGAATAGTTACTACGGCAAATAAGAAATGATCGCAAAAATGATCGGGATCGGATCGGCGATCATTTGTAAAAATGCGATCGGGATCGAGATCGCGATCAATTTTTTGGCGATCGACTAATGCCCTATTATTATAGCTGAGAATAAATATTCTTTGATTATCATTCATAGTAAGACCGTTCTGTATTCTTCAAACTTGTGCATCCATTTAGAGGTTTTAATAATGGTGTCTGTCCCCATCATTGTTCTTGTATCTAGACAATTGTAATCCATTGTTTCTTTGATTTGAGTAAATAGGAAACGACATCGAAATTGTACGATACGATCCGAATGTAGTTATAAGATCTTCATTTTTGTCAGCACTCTAAGTCTTGGTTTGTGGCTTTTAAAATTATATGAGAATATTGATTAGAAATCCATGTTCGGATTCGAGATTATTTGTATTTAATTTTATACCCACCACTGTTAGGCACTAATTTTGAGACACCAATAAAATAAATAATATAAACTCAGCTGAATATTGTGATACGTATACTATCCTCCAGGTTCCTAGCTCATGTTGAAGAGATGGAGGACAATCAGAGCATTTTGGAACCTCCTGATGTAGAACTCTATAACTTCCCAAAAATCGCTAGCTTCCACGAGTCTCAGGATTCATACATGAGAGAGATAAATCAATCAAATATTTATAGCAATTTCGATATAAATATTACTACTCCCATTGATAATCCAGCCTGCTATCAGTCTAATTGGCCAACACAGGAGTCATATATGTCACTACCATTCCCTAATCCATCATCACTTAATCAATTTATTCCTATTCCTACATCGTCTTATTCCCCTAATAATAGTCCTCTATATTCAAATACTCACCTCGCCTGTGACTTAGATCCACCTTACTCGACATACTCAATTCATTCACACTTCAGAACTAGTAGTAGGATTTCCCAAGCCTCAGCCCTAGAAGTAAGGGAGTCAGCAGAACCTCTTTGTGCTGTTTGTGTTCAAATTTCTTCTCTCGCTCACCAATGTCCTGGATGTCAGATTCCTGCTCATACCATTGTTGATTTCCAGTCGCTGGATCAGTGGGTTATGGGTCTCCTGTTTGGTGTGTGAGTTGTCGTCTCGGAGAGAGAGAAACCACACTAGCAAAACATTTAAAGAGAATGGAAAAACAAGCAATAAATAAGGCTAGGGTACTTGAAATTGGTAACAATATTCTCTTACCTATTCCAGAGGTCGATAAGAGGTCTCCATTCGATCCCCCTAATCTTCCAGGGGTGATAACACACCGATCTGAAGAAGGGTATTATAAAATTGGTACACAGGCTGGTACGCTAGACAGGTGTTATCTTTCCACAGAATGTGAATTTACCCAATCAGATTTTCTGTCACCTGAAGAAGTTCCTGAGGGTATTGTGACACTCCTGAAAGCAATCCTAGCCTCATATCTCGGCAACAGCAGACTAGTTTGTAATTGCACCAGTGGCTGTGGTCTAATCGCTGTAGGTCAAAAACTCTGCAGCTCCAGGTGACACAGAAAACGGTCTTGCCATAACAAATAAGTAGGAAAGTAACAGAATTAGAAAATACAGAAAGTATATTATTCTAATAACTCCAGTTAGGATCAGTAGCAGCCACTTGGTAATTGAAGTTGCTACTGGTAAATTTCGATACAATAATTTTATTGCTATAGTTCTTAACTACTTGGATCTTGTGCTTAAAAAGTACAGTGCACCCTCGGCCCTTGCTAATCCGAACCTCGTTAGTCCCAACGAAATATTAAATACGAGCCCTTCGGTCTCGGTCGCTTTGCGACAGATTGGTGCTACGCACCTCAAGTTAACGGCCGCTATGCGGCCTTACTCCTCACCCTTTCTGCCATGGGAAATGGTAGAAAGGGACGTTATATACATCCCTTTATAAGATTTCCATAGTTTTAACTTGTTTTTCATAATCTAAATTTATAAATGCGAAATTCGTGTTCAGCGTACTTGTTTACCGATAATACCAGTTGAAAGCAAACTTCTAGGTCGATTTTGAATTTCATTAATTTGTTTACATATTTTGTCTAAACAACCATAGGCGCCGAACCCGGGGGGGCAGGGGGGGCCCGAGCCACCCCTCGTGTCAAACCCGGAGGGGCGAGGGGGGGCCAGAGGGGTGTAGGGTCTTGGCCAAAGGACCTGACTAGCAGGGTGACCAAATGTCCCATTTTTAGAAGGACAGTCCTTCTCAGGCAGTCATGCTAACTGCTTTCTTATACTGTGTCCTTTTGTATCTTAAAAAAAATTGTTTACAGTCTGTTCAGTCTAACAATCCACTCCTCTACCTGTCTAAATAACTTTGTTGTTCAACCATACTCAGAATTATTAAAGTATACTAGCCCATGTCCTTGTACAAAAGCCTTTATTCTCAAATGTTCTACTATACTGGGTTTCTCAACCTGCGATCTCTTTAATTTTAAACGTGTCCTTCTGTTAAAGTAGTCATCTGGTTACCATGCTGGAGGAGCACCTAACTTTGACAATTAACCCAAAACTCCTTGGAAAATTTTAAGGAATTAAAAAAAAAAAAATTGGCTAAATTACCATTTTGTGAACTTATTTAATTCAAAACTTGCGTATGCTGATTTGTTAATATGTATATCATTTTAAATTTTATTATTTTATGAATTTTTCAGCGTTTATATCTCACAGTATTTAGCATTTATAGCTGTATCCTATGAATGATCATTATCCTCGGAAAATCAATGATGTTCCCGGTTATTATTTGAAGAAAAATACAGTGCATAATTTTTAGTCTTAGCATCGATAATCATTGTTGTTATTAAAACTTCTATAAAGTTTTATTAAATGTTTCGAGCCCCCCCTCAGTTTTGTACTTTTTTAATAGTTCGGCGCCCCTGTAAACAACACAGGCTTTCATCCAGACAAAAATTTCTGCGCGCCTAGATTTAGTTTGAGCTCGTTCATTTTTCATTTTGTACGCCTAGTTTGCACATTTTGTATTAAGTCTAGTTGAGCATCTCTCGATATTGTACCCCTAGACACGATCTTTGTACGCCTAGATTAAAATCCATCCAAATTACGCTCCTTTAGGAGCGCTCAATACGCCTGGATAACACCCTGAAACAACAACAACAAATATTATTATTATAAATATGTAAATGCGAAATTCGTATTCAGCATACTTGTTTACCTATTATAACATTTGTTACCAATTATAACATTTGACAGTTAGTTTACATCTCATATATTAATGCGGTTTCTATCCCCCCATCACTTTAATACATCCGGACAAACAAACAAACAAACAAACACACAACAATCGAGATTTAATAATATAGATTTGAAACATTATATAATAGAACATGGATACCACTTGAATCAAAACTATAATTGTTTACACAATTGTACTTCCAATCTCCTGGAGGGTTTACACAGCAAAACTACTAAGAGTATACTGCGAGCCACTCTTGTTACCAGGCCCCTTCCCCCTTCAAGTGGCACCTATGGAATGGAATTGTTGTAGCTTGTGTCTATGTTAGTAGCTAGGAACTCCTTAGAGAGTGCTGTTGATTGTGTATTCGTTGACTCGATACCCCGTAGATAGGAACTCCTTAGAGAGTGCTGTTGATTGTGTAATTTTCGTTGACTCGGTACCCCGTAGATAGGAACTCCTTAGAGAGTGCTGACCAATACCCCATAACCTATAGTGAACTTATAAATAACTCATCCTTAAATATTCAAAATATATTGGAGTATAAAGAGATTTGAAAAGTATGTTTGTTTGTATAGCTTTGCTATGGCTATACAAATCATAAATTGGAATATTACAGAGAAGATTAGCATGGCATCTCAGTAATTGTGTATGGCCTTCCCTACATATCTACAGGAATAGAACCTGCGAGGCTTTTTTGATATTCATCGTTATGGCTTGTATTGGTGGCAGCGTTTGGGCTTGTATTGGTTTCCATCATTAGGGACGTCATTATTATTTTCGAATTATATTACATTGTTTCAGATGGATTATATTTAGATGTTTTAGATCCTTACACATAGATTAGTTTGAATGAAAATTAGCGACAAAGTTAATTTAATTGGCTATCTAACTCCAGCAGTTGTAATTAAGTAGGGATACGTATATCTTATATCTATGAATTACACAATTAATTTCCAGTAAATAACTCACCTTATTGTGAAATGGTCTTCAGGTTGAAAAGATTGAAAAGTAGCCTGTTGATTTCAGTGTTCGGATTGAAAAGTTGTTGAAAATATTGAAAGGATTGAAAAGTCGGATTGAAAGAAATAGGAATATAGCTAGAGAATGTTTCTACTTGTCCTTTTTGACTCGATACCCAGTAGATAGTAGTTATTGGGACAGAGTGATTATTGCTTAGTATTTACCTTTGTACAGCTTATTCTATTAAGTAAAACTGGTTAATTAACAAATATTCAATAAATAAACAATAATTACTGACCTTATTGTGAATTTTTCTGAATGTTGATTGCATGCTTGTAGTTCTACTGGGGTACATTATTAGGATTTATCTTTTTGTATAATGAATTTGGTGACTGGAAGGTATCGAGCAATTGGTTGGTGTTATGAAATTATATGTGAAATGTAACAATACAAAAATTGCACAGATTTAATGGCGCTAGGTGGGTCTCGTGTAGATACCAAATATAATCAAGTATAACCCATGCATTGGGTGCAGAAATAGCGTTATTATGTTCATGCAATTCCTGCTCACTGAGTATGCCAGATGTACGCATAACATTCTAGTGATGCTGGGTACTGGTAATGAATGTATTAATCAGATTGTACTTTAATATCTCGAAAAAGATTTCAGTGCCAAATATTATATGAGATAGGGTACGGTACAAACAGTTACCATCTGGTTGAACATTATACACTGAAACATTCTGACCAAAATTTGTT
Organism: Hexactinellida sp. DTS-2022; assembly: GCA_028753945.1. Classification (NCBI taxonomy): domain Eukaryota; kingdom Metazoa; phylum Porifera; class Hexactinellida; species Hexactinellida sp. DTS-2022. The sequence goes on along the minus strand of JAPNXP010000011.1, from coordinate 3,268,856 downwards.
GTCAGTTGTGCTTTAAGTGAGGTGTAATAATTGCTTACTGCACCTCGAGTCTCACGAATAGGTAAAATTAGTATCTCGTGTAATCCAATACAATGCATTGGGATAGTAAGATTATTCACCGTACCATTGAGAGAAGACTCTGACAAATCGAATGGATCTCGAATTATTGCATCAAATATACATTCACGATCTGATAATGGTGATACAGTGTATTCAGCTATATCCATTTTGTCTATAACTTCCAATGGGCTAATAGTACTGTCATTAAACTCAAAAAGTTTCATGATTTTACCTTTGCCATCAGATATATTTAGGACAGACTCTCTCTTTGCAGGAGCAATAGCCTCAGGCAAAGGAGTCATTGTCAATTGGGAACTTGGGAATGTTTCATTCAATAGAGAACATATTTCATCTATGTCTTCTATGGGCTCAATTTGAGAAGAGGATTTAAAAACTTCCCTATAGACTACATTTCTAATCCAAACTTCCCCAGATTTTGATTTGTCAGTTCCACATACCATTATTTTTAGTCCCAATGGATTTTTAACTCTACTCAATGCAACATAGAGTTGTCCATGACTAAAAATGGCTTCAGGGGATGGCAGATATAGACCAACGGTATCCAAACTCTGACCTTGCCCTTTGTTAATTGTGATACAATAGGCTAAGCGGATTGGAAACTGCCTCCTTCTGAGAATAAACGGAAGTTCAGACTCAGAAGAAGTCAATATAATTCGTGGTATAAACACTCGCTTATGCTTGTTTGTACCAGTTGCGATCTCCGCGTCAATTACTCGGTTTGAGAATGCTCTAATAATCAACCGAGTACTATTACAAAGACCCTCATCGGGATCAAGGTTACGCAATAGAATTACAGTCGCAAACAATTTCAAGAATAGCCGATGAGGAGGCATACCGTTAGGAGTGATGGAATTTATAAACTCATTTGGAAAATTTACTGCAGCAGATCCTTCACAGAATCTGCGCTCAACAGAGTTATACCATCACCAGGAAGCTGATGAATTACGTAATCGTTTATTAAATCAGCTGTATCATTTTTAGGACACAGAATAATTTTTTGACTTACATAATCACGATCAGCATAATTTACATTTATATCACCATAGACTGAATTAACCAGTCTGTAATGGAATCACCTGGTACTACAAATTTGTTATCTATGTGAATCATTTGATTTTCATCCTCAGGTTCAGTGCCTTCTCCTACTCTTAATAAAAAGTTGGAAAATTTACTAACCTCGAGGGCATCTTGTGACAATAATATTTGGGGCGCATATTTATAGTTAGCTTCATTACTTTAACACAGGGTTCCGCAAACTTTAATTTATATCAGGCCACATATTCTTAACAAAATTTTCCTCAGGCAGCAAACAATATCGGGAAATCTTTTTAAATTTATAACAAAACTATTACGTATGTTGTTGTAATACTAGAACTATACTAATTTCTAAGCAAAAAGTGCATAAAGGACTCTAGTCAAAACTGTTTACTAGTACATTAATCAGTGTGTTTATGTTTACAGGCCAGATTAAAATTAGAAATGTCTCTCAGGCCACAAATGATACAAATTAACATTGGACTATCAGGCCACACATAAGGTTGTTTCAGGCCGCATGCGGCCTTAAAAACCTAGTTTGCGGAACCCTGCTTTAACATAACGCCAGAGATATGACCTGTTCAGACAGGAAGAGACCACTTAGGCTCTCGACCCATGCTTAACCACAGGGGGTATCTGACGGAAGTCGCCTCCAAAAACCATTACTTTGCCACCAAAGGGGAGATCACAGGAACAAATATCCCTCAAACTGCGATCAACACACTCAGCTACATGCTTATTTGACATGCACGCTTCATCCCATACCAAAAGTTTTGTACGCTTAATTAGCTGTGCCAAAGCACTCTGTTTCGAAATGTTACATACAGATAACTCATTGATGTCAATGGAACTTTCAACCTAGAGTGGACAGTCCGCCCTCCTGCGAGGAGGAGAGCGGCTATGCCACTGCTAGTTAACCCAAGGGCAATTTCACTCTTCGAGCGAACTTGAGCCAAAGGTATATTATAATGGAATGTCTTCCCTGTGCCTCCGGGATCATCTACAAATAATATTTGGGATACTTCTCAGAATCATTTACCGCTGCTATTATAGAGGTAAACACACTAAGCTGATCAGAATTAAGAGAAGGAACATCATGAACAACTATTCAGGGCCAGACTTAAGGCGTGGCAAACAGGGCATTTGCCGCTCTCGTTGTTTCTCAAGACGGAGAGCTCTTTCGCCAGGAATCTCATTATCACGCATTGAGCTATTTCGCTCAGCTTCCGTCTTGAACGGTTTAGTATTTGGAAAATTATTATCCGACATTCTTGAACACATTTATTATTGAGCTCTATACGGCTACTATAGAGCTATTTATATAAAGCTCTCTGCATACTGAATTAGTTAATTCTCATTGGTTAATAATTCCTGCATGCTAAAGCTGTTATAAAAATTAACCAATTAAATTAATAATTTAAGTAGAAAATTCTAATTGGTTAACTACACTATTTTTACATTTTAATTAATCGAATTATCCATAGTATCTATCATATCTGTTTAGAAACGCGAAATTCGTGTTCAGCATACTTGTTAACCTATAATCCCCGTTGAGAGCAATCTTCTAGGATGATTTTGAATTTCATTAATTTGTTTACCTATTTGTGTTAACAACAACAACAAATATTCATATTAGAAATTTATCAACGCGAAATTCGTGTCAGCATACTTGTTTACCTATTATAACATTTGTTACCAATTATAACATTTGACAGTTAGTTTATATCTCATATATTAATGCGGTTTCTATCCCCCCGTCACTTTAATACATCCGGACAAACAAACACACACACAACAATCGAGATTTAATCATATAGATTATAATCCAATTCCATTGAAAACTATAGTTTTCCACGATTTAACAACTTACATCGGATTTGTGTCAAGTTGAGTGCACTTATTACGAAATATCTCTATGATGATCACTATTTTTGGTCGCTTGGAATTTCATAATACGAACCTGACAATATTTCCCCTTCACTAGTTATAGTTATTATTTACTACCTGTATCAATCAATGGATGGATGCGGTTAGTCGCCGGTTACAAGTGAGAGTTATTTTTTTTATATAACAAAAGTAGGAATATATTTCTATCCAATGCCCGTCCATTCCACTTACCACTTACCAGCGTCAACTTCAAAGTAATAGAGGATCATTATATTAAGATACTTGAGGCATTACAATCGAACTTGTAATGCCTCAACAGTGACGTAGCACTGCTTCAAAAAGTGGTCCGGCAAAAGCCGGACCTGCCGAAGTAACAACTTTTATTTAGGTAATTTGGAACCTCAATACATACCACAAATATTTTCATAAACAATTCGACTAGAATGACTTAATGGAAAGTAATCACTGAATTGTGGTCATTCATGCGCTATATAATTGTCAATAAATAAATGATATATCTTAATTAGTTAAACCCAACACCAACCAGCCAACACCAACCAACCCATTCGAAATATATAATTCACAAAATTGTAAAAACACATTTTATTGACGATATCATCACCACCTCAAGGTATCAAGACCCATTTGTAGAGGTTCTACGTGGCATAAGGATCAATTCCCCACCTAAATGACAAGTTTCAGCTCTTCAACTATAAGCTCTGGCCAGGGCACCGTCCACGGAGAAAAATATAGAAAACATAAACGCAGTGACTACAATACTGTGCCACTATACTATAGTATAGTCGGCACAGTAATAATAATATACAAAAGCAGTAAGATTTGAACTGGGTCACTACTATAGTATAGTCTGCACATTAATGAAATCAGCGATCTCAATACTGGGCCACTATACAATAGTATAGTCGGCACAGTAATAAAGTTGTCAATTTTTGAAAATATTAACGCAACTCTTTCAATTAGTAATACATATCAATTTTTCGAAACTTCTGTAGGTATGTATCCCACTACAAACTGGCAGGTATTAGTAGAAGGAAATAAAGCTATAATTATATTTGAATTGCAATTTGGATATGAGGATCAATTTAAATGGATTCCCAATTACAGTCATAATAAAATACAATTGTCAATATTTCAATTAATTGAAACTGCGTTTTATATTATCGACAATTATATTTGTTTATTTATTTATTATATATTTGTTTCGAAATGTCTTATGTAAAATTTACTTCTAATAGAATCAGATTTACGACAGGTGATAAATTGCCTGCTGCAAAGAATGAAACAGTTAGAAGAAAAGGTGGCCAACCAACAGAAGATACTCAAGCCTTTCTTAGAACATAATCAATTAGTCCTCTCTAGTCCGAAATCTAATACTACAAATGATTCTGCATCTCCTGTTCCCTCGGCTAAGCGATTCTGTTCATACACAAATTCTAGTAGCCCTAGACATTCTAATTTTCCCTTTCCATGGGAGTTGCCAGAATCTAACTCATTATCAAATATATCCCTTCCATTTTGTGCCTCCCCTTCTCAACCTAAGAATTCTTCTGACCATAAAAGGAGGTCTGGAATTAAATCGATGCTTGAACAATTAGAAGCAAAACTACCTAAAAATAGTATAGACGGAGCAAGACTTAGCAACGCAACTCTACTTGTTAGAGCCGCGAATTTTGCAAAGACTCTCAGTTCTAAAGTAAGTTTAATCAATGGAGCATTGCAAATAATCAGATATACTAATTTATTAATTTATACACTAACATTTTATTCGCTCTAGACTGGTGTACACGCGTTCACACCAACTTGTCTGGTGTACACGTGTTCACACTGGCGTAAACGCGAGATTTATTAAGTTTAGTTAATCTCGCGTTTACACCAGTTCAAACGCGAGATTGGGGATTTATTATACTTGTGGTTCATTTATATTAAATAACTAAAGTGATGTCAGTTTAGCCTGTTTAGGATCGGTTACTACTAATTAGTCCTTAGTATGTAAGATTCTAAGATTGAAGTATAGGAATTTGTCTTATTACGTTGATTGACAATAAGATAGATAAATATATACCTCACAGGGGATTCAAACCCAAGATCACGATCATGCACTCCGATATGCTACAATTATACTACAATTGCTTAAATGCATTATGAAACGTATTGCAGTGTGTTGACACTAATAGTCCACCATTGGGAAAATGGACACAGGTGGACTATTAGAGAACAGGGACTATTAAAGAATTTATCTTTTAGTACTGTTGCGTATGATTCTCGCTCGCTGTTTGATTCTCGCTCGCACCATGGATGCTGCATTAACGTCTGATTCTCACTCGTTATTGATTACTTAGTGATTACTTTCACTATTATACGTATAGAGGATATACAAACTTGTACATTTTGATTAACTTATACATTTTGATCAATAACAAATTATTTTTCAATAGCTAATTTCTAATCCTAAGCTGGTGGTGAATCCCAGATATCAGGTACTCTTATAACGTAACTATTGTAATTACATAATACTAAACTATATATACCAGACACAGCTCAGACAAGACACATGCATCAGTCGATTCTGCTGAATTGGAAAGTTACCCATTTAAGCGGAGTCGACTGTATTTAAACTAGGGCTGAAACGAATATACCGAATATTCGTTCGAAATGATTGAACGAATATTCGTTCATTTGAAAGAATATTAGATTGAACCAGATATTCGTTAACCACTTTTCGATAACAACATGACTGTGTTTAGATTGGAGAAATCATCAATATACATTCCTACCTAAACTAAACTATTGTAACATAAAAAATAACTATTTTCCACTGTATTTAGAGTCTTGAATTTGATTTGATGCTTAGCCATCAAAACGAATGAATATTCGAATATTTGTTTCAGCTCTAATTTAAACTGACACTCACATCTAAAATAATGAATTAATTACAACTCACCTGATATTATTTGTGTTTCGTCCCGGCTTGGACTCGTCAGTTGCGTTGCCTTTCCCGCAATACACTTTAGATGGAGGAGTGTTGGTTGAGTGGTAATTACTTGATAATTCGCCACTGGAACTATGCCGTTGCAGGTCGTGTTTCGATTATCTGGGCTCACCATGATAGGGATTGCGTTGCCTGAATAACCTCAGGAAGAGGTTCCCAGAAGGTTCGATGTGCCTTTCCTTTGAGCGCTTTCGAATTTTAAATTGAGATGCTAATCGACTTGTAAGAAGATTATAATTGTTGTATCGTCTGAGAATGTAGGAGTCAGAGATTTGATCATCTTCAATACTGGTTGGTAATGATCGTGGAAATTTGCAATGTAGAGAGAAAAGTCGGCGCCATTGGAGCTACTTGGCCTGATAAGAGACCAGCGAACTTGAGAGACTATGCTATTACTGGGATTATATACTTTGTTGGCGACATAAATATCCGTCTGGAGTAGGGGTGAAGCGGCCATAAGTTCGGCATCCATTCCCCACTGTCCCAGTTTGTACATGAACTTCGAGCTAAGGTGTACAGCTGGAGTAGTGGTTAATATCTGCTCGAAGTACCAGCCGATAATGTCCTTTCCATCAGCCAGTATGTATCGCGATATCTCCCCTCGGATCTTTGCATGATAGTCCTCACTGCCGCATACCAGTTTAGATAGGCATCTAAATAGGCAGTTTCCGTCAGTGCCAATATCATCTTAAGTCCCGGGCTCATACACTTGCAATTTCTGCCCTGACAAGGTTGAGTGTTGGTCTATCGGCCGGTTGTACGGAATTCCGAGAAGGCCGCATTTCTCTTTTTGTCACTCAACTGTTATGGGCTTTATAGTGGAATCAGTCGTAGTGAGGTGGTGGAGGGTTTGAGAAACAGGTTCTACACTAAGCAATTTGTTCTCGATGAACTCCATTGCCTAAAATAGATACCACAACAATGCATTATATTACACATTATTTATTGTAAAGCTATCATTGTTACTATAATACTTACCACTGCATATAGAACTGCGTTAGTGTAATCACGCATTCGATATGCTCCCCATTCTGGAAAAAGGCTTTCTTGCCATTCCATTAGGGAGAACAATATCTCTCTTCGCTAAAAATAAATATAACAACTTGAACCCCCCAGATAAAACTAAAATTATACAATAATAACAATTAAACATGATATTCACCATCGTTTCAGGATCTGAATCTTTCAGAACTTGATAGATAAGGATTTCTGGAACGTAAATCCTTTTTTGGCTTGGCCTCAAGTTCTTCATGGAGTTTGGAAATGCTAATTCCGCCTTCCAAAAACTCTGAATACGCCAGCTACAGAAGTACAATATTTCACCATGAATGATAGTTATTTGGTTATTGACTACTCACTTTGAATTCGTCCAAAACGCCTAGAATTGACGTCTTAGATACTCCGAACTTCCATCGGGAAGAAACATCTATATTCTTATCCTTCAAATAAATAGATAGAATAACAATCGTGTTAGCTAAAATACTTTTCAATAAAAAGTACCTTGATAATACTTTTTAATTTTTTTGTTTGCATGTCGGTCGGTTGGGGGCTGGATTTTCGTTTAGTTTGTTTCCTCTGGTGGTAAGGAAGAGAAATGTGTAGTGGAACTTTTTCTATGTCTGAATCTTTGCTCAACACTACAGCATGAGTCTCGGTTACTTCTGCAGCTGTCAAGGGCCCGAGGTACTTAGGTTCTACCTTCGTTCCAGGCATATGTTTCGATTTTCGCATATTTCGAACCAGAATCTGATCTCCCTTCTTAATATCCGACCTAAAACAATGCTTGTTGTATCTAAGTTCACATAAAAGCGTAGTATATAATTGGATCCAAACTTACATATTCTTCTTTACTTTGCTATCAAATGCTCGTTTTGTTGCAATTGTTCGTCTCAGCTTCTCTAGACAAATCACGGATATCGATTAATTCGCCTACCCAATCGTCTTTTCATCAGTTGGTGACTCATTGTCATCCGATGGCTGTTGGGGCTCAGACTCTTCAATTCTGTTGTGTTCTAGGAATTGGGCACAGTTAGCTTCACGCCCATACATTATGAAGAATAGTGTGAATTTAATCGACTTCTTCCAAATAGTATTAGCACCCAAAACAGTAGCTTGGAGTTTACTTGGCCATTCTTCTCCTGTCTCAGCAACCATTTTGTTCAGTTTCCTAATTATACGTACCGATGTACATAAAGTATACTGCATATAATAAAAGATGCAACCCATACTATACTTAAGTTTTGAGAATTTTATTATGCGCTTCTGCAAGGCCATTACTCTGTGGATGGTAAGGTTCAGTTTACGATTATCCACTCCCAATCGTCGTGAACTGAAACTCCTATTGGAAGTAAATTGGAGATATTGAAGAATATGTTAATTAATTAAATAAACTATAAGAACATATCAAGCAGATAGTTCTTCAAGTTACCTGGCTGACAAACTCACGCCCTTAATCATGTTGTATTATGCAAGGAACTCCAAACGTGAGATATATATCCTGTAGCTGACTTAACACCTCCTGGTTGTCTTTCTTCTAAGGGGTCGAACAGCACATAACTTGGAGAGATAGCATGTGGTCACCAAGAGAAGTTTATAGCCCTACATGTTGTCTTGCAAATCACAAACTTGATCAATTACAATGTGATACCAGGGTAGCATAGGAGGTGGGATCGGTTGAAGCTTCTTGTTAGGATTCGGTGGAATTGCAGATGTTATTTGGCAGATGTAACATGTTTTCACCTGAAAGAGATAGATAGAAAATGACAACAGTCATCGATCTTTTGTAATGTATGTATGCATTGTCAACACTTAACTTAATCTGCAACGTAGCATTGTTCGTGTAAATAAATGCATGACAATAGCTGATTATTCTATTTAGTGCGATTTTCAACACTTACTTTATATTCTGCAAAGCATTGATGCACGACAAATTTATGTTTTGACTAGTGGATTAAAGCTTCACTTGCAGTGCGAAACTGCACCATGTGATGTAAATATCATTAATCAGTCAACATATTTATGTATGGAAATTATATTACTTTCTGAAGATCAAAAGAATCGATGAATAACTATGTATTACATATTTTGTGTTTAAACGCTCCAATTAATTAATGTTTTTCTGCTACAGGCATTGAATTTTTATTTTATTTTGCAAGACTTAATAATTAAACAATTCTCTTACAAACAGGTTGACATAAAGTTCATAACTTACATATTCAATAACGTATTTATGAGTCCTGGCCAGAATTGTTTCTGCTTGATGGCTCTAATGGTGGCATTGATGCCAGGATGTACAGCGCTATCGTGGTTCAACTTAAGTACACCATCCAAATTGTCTGATTTTAAGACTTCAATCTTGTTCTAATAGAATTAATTTCATATTTATTAATTTCATTTTCGTAGTTAATCATTGAATATGGTTAAAATTAGAATGGAACATGTATACCGTATATACTAGACATGCTGCATAAACATCGAAAATTAGGAGTCCAGTTTTTCTATGAAAATTTGATTTATCCCAATTATTAGTAATGATAGACCTGTAAAATGTATTGCAAACATATCACCCTTCAGAATTTTGATATGTCATCATCTGATGACGTTATCTTAATCCTAGGTTATATACGTTTCCCTGGCAACCGAGGAATGTGTCAACATTCCATTTATAATTTCAATATATTATGGTCAACTTGTTTTGAGTATTAAAATGTAGCAATTTTAAACATTTATAACGCGATTAAGTATGTTAAAAGCAGGCTATAAAAACACGATAATTCGCATCAAAAAATTAAGATAACGTCACAAATGGTGACATATCATAATTCTGAAGGGTGATATGTTTGCAATACATATTTCAGGTCTATCATTACTAATAATGGGATAAATCAGATTTTTATTGGAAAACTGTACTCTATTTTCTCGTTGTATATGCTATGTCTAGCTGTATTTAAAGTAGACTATGGTGGAGGGTATATTGATACTATTAATATGCTTATTGTATTTCTATCTCTCATGGTGAGAGTTATAGCAATTAGTTGGATTTTCGCACTTTCAAAAGTGTGACAATTACTTCATAATTCCATGGTAGGTATGAATTTTGGTTCAAGATTTGAACTTGTCCGAGTCAGACCCTAAATACCCCTGCTTACCAAAAAGGGTTTCTCAATCAATTCTGTACTTCCTAACAAACAAATCAAATATTGATTAATTATATTTAATAGTATAGATCAGTGGTTTTCAGCCGGGCTTCCGCGACTAAACCTCAAGGGTTCCGCGGGAATTTATTGGGAAATCGATGTAAATACATCAGAGACTCATAATAGTCAATCGGAAATACAATATTTAGCAGCTTATTGACTATCAGACCACGAATAAAATAAATATGCAAAAGAAAACAATCACAGATCTCACATTGAAACTGTCCCTGAATATTAGTTAATAAATAAATGTAATTAAATTTGTTATAAATATATTCGTAGAGGAATTAGAAGTGTAGGGTTCCGCGTGCTGCCACTAGTGCTGCGAACTGAAACTAAATTAAAACTGAAATCATTTTAGCGATTTTTCTAAACTGTAACTGTAACTGTAACTGAAATGTACTCGTTTATAAAACTGTAACTGTAACTGTTACTGAAATGTATTTTACTCCAACTGAAATTAAAACTGAAATTGAATTTCTTCAAATTCAATTCCGGGTTTGTAATAATTAGGTTAGTAAATAATAAGGGTTAGTAATAATTAACTAAGGTTTAGTCGTAAAATAGGTGAAAGTTGTGAATACCCAACTAGGTACGAAATAGTACTGACTGTGGTAAAAATTGTAACTGAAATGAAAATTGTAACTGAAATGAAAACTGTAACTGAATTAAAACTGTAACTGAATTTAAACTGTAACCGAATTAAGACTGTAACTGAAATGAAAACTGTAACTGTAACTGAATTGAAACTGTAACTGAAATGAAACTAAAACTGTAAGTGTAACTGTAACTGAATTGAATCAAATTTAATTCCAGTTCGTTAGCACTAGCTGCCACGAACAATTTAGGGGTTCCGTATTACAAAAAAGGTTGAAAACCACTGGTTTAGATATAAGTGAATACATGTGAAATAATATTAATCAAATTGCTAAATCATCAAAAGTGACTTCGCTTAAAATGCAATTCTGAGGAGGGTAGAGGACTGAATTTTTAAAATTTCGACTTGAGACATAATTTAGGACTAGCGCGCTTCGCTTGCTAGGTCGCTTCGCGGCAGATCACAACCGTGAAGCGGTTGGTGTGTAGTTTATATACTTGTAACATTGATTATGAAGCGTAAATATGCATAAAATAGTAAAATTTAACAATGTGAAAATTTAGTGATTACGTCATCAAGTGATAATGAGCAGAGGCGGCGCCAGGATTTTCAGTTAGGGGACCTCAGGGGGGGGGGGCAGGGAGGATTTCAGGGTGGGCCAGCCCGAGCCACACTCAAGGGCGTAGCCATGGGGGGGCCTGGGGTGTCCTGGCCCCCCAAAATTATACCTGGCCCCCAAATAATTATACCTGGCCCCCCCCAAATTTTCTACAATAACTTTGAATAAGGATAGATTGAGCTTTTGCTCACTTTATTTTAATGACACATCTAATAATGCCTCCCAAAAACTTTCCGGCCCCCCAAAAATTTTTGGTTGTCTACGCCAATGGCCACACTGTACAACATTGTATTCTAGGGGGGCCCATGCCCCCCCTGCCCCCCCCCCTGGCTCCGCCACTGGTAATGAGTAAGCATATTGGCAATCTGGTGTGACCAACGTGTCTGCTATCTATTAGGGGATTCAAATTATGTGCGATTAAGTTACTTTCGGACAAAAGCTCTCCCTCACTCTGCTTCCAATAGCCTCTCTTGTATCTTTTCGAGCTTTATACAGTGATGTGGTCGATAACGTGATTGACTCCAGGTCAATACCTGCCGCAACCAGAGCTGGGGAAATTATATATGCATTGCCTTACGAGGAGTTGTGTTTGTGCCATCAAGGCTGGCATTGAATAATACATTATCAATAATTAAGCGTTTGTCGATTGTTTGACCAGACAAATCCGAAGTTTCAAGAGGCGAGGTCACTGCGGGTTCTAGAATAATGCGTTTGCGATGGTAGGAGCTGAGCTCGAATACTTCATCCTCATCAAATGAGTAGGCTACAGCACCGTAAATTACTCATCGCTCATCGCTCGTTGATTAATCTGAAAGGGATACTTATCTAAATTCCGATGGCTGGTTAATATTCAAATTGTCGTGAAGGCGCTTCATACGATTTTTTATTCTGACTTTGAATTCTCTATCCTCAATTCCCATTGCCATTTTCCTTACTAAACGCTGATCATCAAGAAAATCAGTTCCTGTGGGATTCGAATATCCTGAGAGCATTCAGAATGGGCGATGTCAAATAACTTTGCTGGAGCCGTGAATGCACTTTCAAGCAGTTGTTGACTCTCTTTGCCTTAAGTTTGTTTCTGCTGAGTGAAACGTGTTTATCATAAAGTGCTTTTAGCTTTTATACTCCATTACTTCAACTGAAATCTCGTTGCATCTCTGAGATAGATTGATTTTGAGGTTTTGATACAGCCGTATCAAAACAATTCTCGCTGTGGGTAGCTGGTTTCCATTAACCTCTCTTATCTTAAGTAGTATCTGTCCAACCATCCACACATTAGTTTATGCTCGAGTAGCAATGTTTTTCTCCATAGATATGATTATGAGAAATACGTATTGTTTATTAGTGTACTGAGATGTTGATCTCCACTATTTATGCATATATTGTTCGAATCCTTATACGTATGGGCATGAAATCACTGAAAAAGTGTCAAAAGAAATAGAAAACCACATTAATACATTAGTGAAATTGAGGTTTCCATTTTAGTAAATGCCGAAATGTATAAAAAGTTCTTAATTCTTCACAAAATATTACTTCCTTGAGGGTCTGTAAGACTAATCGGATCGTTCTAAAACTTTTCAAGTTATCATATATCAAATAATCTCACAAAATAATAGGTATGCAACCTAAAATCGGAAAAATTCCAATGTAAAAAATTGAACACTCTAATAGTCCTTACACGTCGGTGTTTAACCCTCAAGAGGATCCGAAATCACGTCAAGCTTTACTTAATTCGATACACAGATCATTATAATCCTCCTAATTTATTTTATGTGTATAAAGCAATTCCATGAACAGGACATTGATGGTACATATATTGTAGATTGCAAATTTAATATTAGCTAAAAAATATCTACAACATCAAACTGTAGCATTTTATGAAATTAACAGCTCCTTTTCAATCGTATTTCTAGATTGCTAGGGTATCCATCCTCGAGAATAATTAGTAGTAGAATTCTCGATAATTATATTACAAACACATAATTTTGAATAGTCTACACTTCAAACTACTAATGCTTGACTGTTAAGGTGATCGATTGGAAACATTTAAAACCAATTGAGAGGAAAAATTACAATAAATGCCGAGTGGACTTGCGTCGGAAACCCAAAGTATTTGCACAAGACAGCACGCAAAAATTCGTAGGTTACTCGTTTACTATATTATATGCAGATATATGCAATCACGGTTGTACAAGTTTTTTATAGACATTTACATATTTTGCGAACTAATAATCTCCTAATTCCTGGAAATCTCATGATATTCGCAAATTAAGTTTCTTTAAAAATATACTTATTGAGTTGTTACAGTCTTTAACATCCCCTAGCGGCCTGGTTGCATAGCTATATGGACGTAGAAGTGAAAAGAACTTCTATCTCGAATTGAACTTGTGTCTTTATTCTAAATTTTTCTTGAACTCTGGTTACAAGTGTATGGGAATTAACTTAACCGAAATTGAAATTTATAATAAAATCATTTGAATTCTACGAAGTTGAATTACTCTAACTCTTTAATTTCAAATCATTATAATTATTTAATTCTGTGATTCTCATTTTTGCAACTTATGCCACTTAATGAATAATGGCTAAAATGACTGAAATTTCGACATTTAAAAAATTTGAACTATATGTTTATAGTTTGGTTTTCTCAGAGTCGTTCAAGCGAGACGAATATCGAAAAAACGAATATTGTTCTGCATTAGATTTCCTGTTGCGCAAATACTTTTGCTGGTCAGTGTATAAGTGTTGTAGAGATAAATAATTGATCAGATTAAGCGATCTATTTTGCTGATATTGATTAGCCTAATTGCATTTAATTAACAATTTTATTATTCGTAAAATTGACACTCAACTCAGCCATTAAGAAAATTTCTTTGAAAATTTATTATCCATTATTAAAGGAATTCAATCAATTTATTGTTATTAAATATTATATACAAAAGACAAAATTGGATTACAATAATGGATTAGTTTTTTTCTATAGTTACAAACCCTTCAGAATGAGGTTTCTGATTTACAATCTAGTTTGGCTGGTCAACGTGCGAAAACGGACAATTTGTCTGGCGAATCCGAAAAAAGTGATGCACTACAAGCTTTAATGTCCTTAGAAAATAATAAAGCAATGTTTGAAGATTATGTTGAAGAACGCAGCAAAAATGAACCTAATTATTTTATATTTTCGCTTCTTATGAGGCCGTTTTTTGAACAGTTTAATACAAGTTATTTTCCACATTCTAAAACCAATTTTTATGAGAATCTGAAGGAATTTTGCACAAATAACTTGACACCTTCTCGAATGCGTTCAGAATTATCCAATAATTTGCCTCAACTATGCAAGCAGACACAATTCTTGAAATACCCAGAATTACTACATTCGGATATTAAAACTCTATTTGATAATAAGTCATAGTATTTTTGTTATTATATAGACCTTTATTATTTATTTATTTTAGATTGTCTATTTTGTTCCTTCCTTTTATGATTATTTTATTCCAGTTAATTAACTATTTTATTTTATCTTCCCTCTACCCATTTTCTGATGCGAATTAATTCAAAAATATAATGGAAACACATTAATATAAATTACTAACTCAAGTTAGCATTTGGATATACATTTTATATACTATTCCAATTCGAAACATCTGCGAACTACCAATTGATCCTTCTGAGTATATTATATGATGGAAGAGAACCAAGAGATCATAGTAATCTAACTGCATACTACATTAATTTTACTATTTGATACTAAGATAAGTATTTATGAAGTTGATACCCACTGTGGGGTTAATTGGTAATTAAATCTGTACTGATACAGGGTGTGGCAATACAATATGTTTGTGAAAATAATCTCCACTCCTATTGAAAATAATTGAAAATAATTAAGCATCCAATCTAATAAGTTTTAAGTTTAGGGTGGAAACGTCTTTCATGCTGTTTCAGGTTCTAAAGTATGCCTTTAATTGCATCGTAAACTGGGGCAACTGTGGCATAAACTAGGTTAATGTATGTAAAACATATATTGACTGATTGATCAGGTTAAGATTATCAGTGAAACATAGTTTTGTTTCTCTACGGTACATGGGAATTCAAATGTCTTATTTATGAATAAATATGTCTAATATTGATAATACATTTGGCTCAATGGTCAAACTAAATCGCATAAAGACTGTTGCGTGGGATTTGACCCGAAATGTAAAATCTTAATAGCGTATCCATGGTGCGGGTCAAAATCCCACGGCATCAAAGATCGTTAGATTTTGACCCATAGTATAAAATTATAATAGCGAATCCATGGTGCGGGTCAAAATCCCACGGTAGTTAAGAGCATAGAATTTTAACTCACATTGATATTGTATTACAAATAATTGTATATATTCTGTTATACGTATTTAGTTAAATAATTGAAATAGCTAACAAATCATACTTTAAAAAATTATTTTATGCTTATCTAACTTGTCTTTTTAGTATATTAGTAGAGCAGGTTTTCAACGTATACTAATGGTTTGGAGATACAGTACATAATGGATATAGTGATAATTTTGACGCTTTAGGTGTTCCCCGAGCAAATCCCTTACAATTTGTTTTGGTATATTGATATCATTATTGGATATAGTGATATCATTATTGGATATAGTGATAATCTATGCACAGATTATACAAGAATATCGGATTTTTGACCTTCCTTGGCCCCCATAATTTCATATTTAGTGTATAAATATTGTTACTAGTTGAATTTGATTTGGATTTAGATTAAATTTGTGAGAATATAAGTATTGACCATGTATACAATCATATATTATAATATGTAGTGATACAGTGGATATAGTGATATATTGGTATATAGTGATAATTTGGCCAAATATTTAATGTCCCCACCATTATCAAATTGGGGTAGTAAATTTTAAGGAGTGCACGCATCTGGCTAAATTTGGGTTCGGAAATGACATTTCCCGAATTTAGACATTACAGTTAGACTTAGTACAGTGGAGATTCTTTGATAGCAACTCGGATTTTGTTTAAAAAATAGTTGGTAATGGAGGTGTTTCTAATAAGGGAATTTGTAAGAAATAGTAAAACAAGATTTACTTAGTTATAATAAAAATAGTACTAGGGCTGAAACGAATATTCGAAATGTAACGAACGAACCTTTTTCTAAACGAACGAATATTCGAATATTCGTTCGTTTGGATGACTAAGCATTAAATCAATTTCAAGAGACAAAATACATTGGAAAATAGGTTTTTGATAATGTTAGAATGGTATAATAATAGTCACAAAGTGTATTATACACAAGTTGACTAATAATCAGCTAGTTTAAGTGGGAATATATATTTACTATATCTCTCAGCTATACAAAAGTCTTGTTTAGCCCAAAATTAGTTAACGAATATTCGTTTCAATCTAATATTCGTCCAAACGAATATTCGTTTCGTAACGAATATTCGTTTGCAAACGAACGAATATTCGTTCAATCATTTCGAACGAATATTCGGTATATTCGTTTCAGCCCTAAAAAATACACAATATTATTATACCCTCTCACGATATTTGTGATTAGACAATGGTTTCATAAGAGCATACAGTTTTTTCCTGGAAGATGGTGAAAGGGGGCAATGGACCGGGAAAGGTATGTAACAGAGACTCCACTTTTGATAGTAAACATTTGAAAATAAAATCTAAATAATAGTATGAAATACTTTAAAGTAGTGAAAATATGAAAGCATATTTATTGAGGAAGTCCTACTAGGAAATATTATCAAGTCAAATGATCACCCTAAATACGTCTACACAATACGTGTACGTTCATATTTTATAGCAACCTACGTATAACTATTTTTTTGCGAGTATATAATTGTTGTTCGTCGATGAAACTTTGAGTTGCTTTATTTAAAATGAACTTTTTTAGTCTATTAGCAACTTGAATTTGCTTATAGGGAAACCAGGACAATAGGTGCTAATAAACGAAGCGAGTTGCTAATAGGGGAACTTGACTTGATAGAATTCCCCATACTCTTGATCGGGACCTGTATATTGGTTGCTGATAGAGCAATGTTGCTAATAGAAACAACTCCACTGTATTAATTTAATTAATCCGTAACCCATACGAATGTTTAATTAGTCAATGAACTTTAAGCACGTGTTATTTTGATTGCAATACTACAGCAGTTATAGTCTTCCAGACTACTTCAAGGCAGTGATGTTTTGCCAATTTTTGAAGTGGGGGAACGCTCATGAAAATCAAAATTGGAAACATCCACATGACCATATATGATCAAAAAAATTAAAATTTGCAGAATTTCGAATTTTCGAGTGTGTACTGTTGTGAGTCATTCTAATTGGTCTAAATCCAAAAGTGGTTAGGAATATGAGTGAATTTGAGGCACTTATTTTGTTTGCCCAATTTTGCAACCTGCAGGGGTTGCATTTGGGAAATTTTGACTTTCCTGACAAGTATATACCATATAATCTTCCAAATTTAATTCTCAACGACTAATTATGATCTTCCAGCAAGTGTAAAGTAAGTTTGGAGCTTATTGACGAACTTAATAAAGACATCCTATACAAAACTTCTAAATTAGGCTAAACAGGAGCTTCGCTCCCTTTAACAATTGATGACACTAGTATTAAACAAAGCATCATATAATTTAACTATTCTATTTCATTCTTGTTAAGTATGTTATTAACAAACCCTCGTTGAGCCCTAGATTGACGGTCTCGTCTGATTAAAAAAGACATCAAAGTTCAAACAACACGTAAACAAACAGTTGTACAACTGAGTGATCTTTAGGGGAACGCTGTTCCCTCCGGGCTTGAATTTTCTCATTGGGAAACGATGTTCCCCCAGAGAAAATAGTGGGAGAACGGCGTTTCCCCGCGTTCCCTATGGAAAACATTACTGCCATTGGGGGAACGGCGTTCCCCCAGCAAAAATAGTGGGGGAACGGCGTTCCCCCGCGTTCCCCCTGGAAAACATCACTGCTTCAAGGTTACATTGTGGTTTTGTCCGGTTTTAGTTTAAGCGGGGTTTGTCCGCTGTCTATCCAAAACTGGATTTGGATTAATTAATTAATTATTAACTAATCTCATACTCCAGCCCAATTTCGTATTCTCTAATAGTTGACATTTCTCCGACTCCCCTGATGTTTGCATTAACCTGAGTCTGCAGGACTAGTAAATAAACTAGATTCAGAGAAACCTCTATTTAGTGAACACCCTATAATTAATACAACACTCTGGTAGCCCCGAGGGATTCACTTCCGACTTGTTGTTTATATTACTTATGAACAATATAATATTTCTCTGGTTAGATTGAATAACCAGTAATTGCAGATTGACATTTTAATTAATTTATGTTGTTGTCTAAATACGAGTTAGTAACGCAAGGTGAATGCACTATAAATATATTCTGTACTGTCATACTTATATCACGTTGGTTTCATAAAATGCCTACATTAGCAGATAACATAGTTTTCTTAGTATTTTAATTGGGTTTATTCTAAACTTCATTCATTAAATTATAAATCCAGTTTTAATTAATTATAATTTATAATAATTTATAATAATTCAACCAATCAAATCAGAGCCAATTGTCGTGTAACCAATTGTCGTGTAACGAATTGTTGGACTTCCATTGTAAGGGCATAGTAAAATAATTTCTTAGTAAAGGAAGCGGGTTTAGAAATAAGAGAACCAGTTGCATCTAAATTCAAGACAATACCTTTACTATTCATTAGTTTTAGAATTTCCAGCTGCTTATAAAATATGTCACAGTGTAAACGCGTGCCTATTGATTTGAACGGATTGTAGTTGAATTATATACTGTTTTATCTATGTATTTATTTATTTCAATTTGTTTGCTGGATTGAATTATAATAAGGAAATTGAAACTGTATTTGCAGTTGGGATATAATGGGCCGGTTCCCGGTTATATACTGACATGCTTTCCCTATTTATAATTCGAACTAACTAACAAAATATTAAGGAAGTAGTGTATGAAAGGGATATACGAAATAAGCTAATTGGGTTTCAATTTCTTTAATTTTCCAGTATTTTCGACACCAGACTTCAACGGTAGCAAGGCATTCATATTCTTGATTTTATTAGATATGATACAGTTCGAAGTAGATGTCAATAATTTGGCTAATATATCCCTCATGAGTGATATATTTCATGATCCAGTGTCACTCATCACTCTCCATATACACGTATGCATATTTCAGCTTGTTCATCTTCTATAAGAGTAGTTGTTAACTATTTGAGGATACTTCTAGAAGGACCGGTAGTAAAGCTATCGAATAAGCTTGGTTGACTCTCGATTGAAGAGAATAATTTCCACAACGTAATAATTGCATCTATGACATCACTACTTGGCCATTTAGTGAGCCTCGGTCGATTATCTGAATTAATCTATATTCAGACTCTGAAAGTTCTTCAATTTCCATTTCTTTCTTTACTGTGAGAATTGAGAGGCATGATTGACATTTAGTAGAATGTTTGTAATAGGCATGCACTGAGTAACCGGCTATAAAGTAGAGTGATTGGAGTATTTGCTTGTTTAATTCTATTTCTGAATATCCTTGTATTGCAGAAAGATATGTATCTAAGCTAAAAGAGGCATGAGAGTCTTGGTCACAAGAGGATGAGCAGGATTCTAAGAAGTTTTTCATTGATGTGTTATCTTCTACGTGCTTTTTCGAAAATAATTTAAGTATGCTGGACAACTTTATTCTCCGTTCTGATCAAGTATCTGGCAATAGCTAATGTGGTATTGGGCACCTGACATAATTCTGTACAGGCCAAAATGATGCTCAAGGGGATCATTTTGCAAGAACGAAGAGAGGCGTACAAATAGCCACAATTTTCAGTGAGATGGTTATCAATATACGGGAGTGCAATACAGGAGTGACGAAAACTGGTAAATGTGTGAGGACTTAATTTACCTCTTTTGTTAGGAATGGCACGGCAACACTCACTGTCACTCAGCCCAATGAACTACACGTTGAAGGAAACTAAATCTAGTGTCATTGTTTGTTAATGGGATGGAAAATTGATCCTTGAGAAAGATACCCTTGTTAGGAGTGTTTATATTGAATATCTTCCAAACATTACATATAATGGTAATAAAGTCTGCAGTTTGTGAAATTGTAGAAAGGTGGTATCGCGATTGGTAGCTAACATTCAATGCAGCGGTTGTTGATTCATCAAATATCCTTAAGGCTAAAGAAACATTTTGTCTTTCAAATGTAGAAGGCCAACAAGCTTTAGAGGTTAACCTTGGAGCTAATTTAGCAACAAAGTGTTGGTAACTTTGTACAATTGTCGAATCTCTTCAAAAACTGCAGTGTTCTTAACTAGGATCTTCTTAAAATCTGGATAAGTAAACGTTTTATTGTATCTGTTTGATTTAGCCAGTTATTACGGATCGATTTGAGATGCGAACGAAGTCGAAAAGCAAAAATAATGGTCGATTTAATTCCATAGGGTGAGGAACGATAGGCTCTAGAATTCGGTTAGGAGAAAACAACTTCAAAATGTTCACGTTCATAGGGTAATTATCGGTACATAAAACTTGAACAGAGAGTCCACATGCTTCTACGTCTTGAATAACCTCTTTGATAATTGGAAAGAGTACACCAGCGGATGAGTTGGCACAGGGCAGTAAACGAACAATACTGGACCATCCTTTCGACAAACTTGATATCATGAAGGCAAAAACGGTTTTTGCAGGATCAGTAGGATTCAAAGAAGATCCTATTACCTTACCTCCCTTGTATGTAAAAGTTGATTTTACGTGAATTTCATCCATCTTAATTACAACATTTCGCTCCATTTGTTGAACTGAGTGGCAGATTGTTTGAGATAGTTGGTAAACTCAGCATCCAAACCAAAATTTGAAACAGGCGTTTAAGTGAAGAAAGATGTGGCAATGATAGACAATCCAAGGATTGAAGATATTTATAGCAAACTGGCGAGAAAAGCTGGCATTTGAGCGATAAGACTAGAGTTTCGATGTTGTATCGCCCCCTAGTTTTCGCGATCAAAACGTCCAGTTGGAAAATAATGAACTGAAGAATCTTCGCTAATTGAAGGCGGGAGTAGGTCGAATGCTTGATGAATGCTTTTGGTTGCTTCTCTGACATGGTGTCGGAGTGTCTCAGGGGTATTAACTGGGATAGAATGGTGTTCAAAAAATGTTAAGTTGATGAATATCATTTATCCTAGTAAGAGAAAGAGTAATGCGTACACCTTCATAGAAACCAATAGTATGTATTGTTTAGGTAATGGTTAAGGAGTATAGAATCGAAATCAAACTGTTACTACTTATTGAAGTTTTGATTACATTAAAGGAATTATCCTCAGAAAATCAAACAATCCAATGATTAGGCAAATCCAAGTGCTTTGTTTTGGATAATAAGTCTTGCAGTGTGGTTATTTGAAAAAGCTCTTTGTCTCGGTTATAGTGTATTAGACTCTAATCTATAGTAGTATCAATCAATTGCTGTTCTCTCAAAGATCGATCAAATCTCAAAAGTTTGGTGTCAGATGACGAAGAAAGATGAGGTGGACAGCCGGGTCGAAATCTTGGCCAGTGGCGGCGCCAAGGGTGGTCAAGGGTGGTCAGCTGACCGCCCTATCAAAGTGCTTGACCACCCTCCTGCTATGCTATATTTGGTGTTTGACCCAAAAATACACATGCTGACTCATGGGTGACCACCTAGTAGTGGAGCACACGCGCCGCCACTGATCTTGGCACCGCTTCTTTGTGCAATTTCGGCTTAGCAGGTACTTCTAAGTGTGAACCATCAGGTTAAAGGATTGAAAAACTGGTCTGAATTTCTTCGTCTAGAAAATGTTTCGAACATACAAACACATTCTTTAAGTCAACGATATCTTCTCTACAGAGCGATCGGAGCCGACGATTGACTTACTCAGGTGGATCACTTGGCAACTTAAATACTGGAGTATACGGTTCTCCTGCGTAATTACTCCGACATCCGGGGGCCGAACACCTGTTGGGCATGACAAGCTAAAATATATAAGAAATTGTTAGAAATACACAAGAAAGGAGCAAATCGAAAGGGAGATGTAAATAATATAAAATAACATGATCATAAAGGAAGAACGTTAAATTCGAGAATACCAAGTTTTAAAAGGCAAAGGGTGATAAGTATAGAAGTCCTCTGTAAATAAATTGGATGTCGAAAGCTTGATCACAGAAAAATAAATATTTTGGATTTCTAAGAAAATCTAAATCATTTAGCTTAAACAACGCAAATAGTTCAAAATTTTGAGTAAATGAGCATCACATAATATTACAAGGGTCACGATTTGGTTAATAATCTTTAACCTGAACATTTACTGTAAAAATAATCAATGGACTTAAACGACATCCATGGTCCAAAATTTAACACTACTGAACAGGCCAGGCATTATAACGTAGGTCACGATTGGGCCTAAATCTTTAATTTTTCACAAAAAATATTAGTCCAATTACTAACCAATGAAATTACACCAGTAGAGTTGGTAATACAAATATTATCCCACTCACTCAGTTCGAGATAAAACTCCCCACAGTTCCTACTCAAATTAGTTAAAACTTCAATCTCAGAACTCTCTATCACCATTTCTGTTTCAAATTTGTCAGTTTTAATATTAAGCACATCGTGAGAACGAGGAAATTGAAGTTCACTTTTTCTAAGCACTTAACACCATCAGCATTGTACTCATCTCTTAACACCTTTACCCAAGTAATAAAAGACTCAAGTCATCTCCACTTAATAACACATATTTTTTACCAAACATTTGATACAAGAAACTACATTAAAGCTGTACTTCAGACAATCACAAAACCAATAAAGCATTACATTCCACAAAACTTTACAATAAATACTTACTATCGTGGGAATAAAATCAAAACACTCATCAAAATAGCAAGTTTCCTCGAATTGCAAGTACCAGAAAGATTTTGTGGACAAGTTAATTCAAAGAAATTGGAGAGTTTCTCACAGTCATTGCTCCAAAAATGGTTTTTCTTGTTTTTAAGCTCTAAAATGATTATTAATGAACGAAGTTCAATATATGGGGCACTGTATGGTCACCTTTGAGTATAAATAATTATTTGCATGAAAAGTAATAGGCAGAAACGCACTTAAATTCACGAAATATCGATCTGAGAGTTTTTTGACAATAATTGAAACAAAAAACGGTTTTTGATGTTTTTAAGATCTAAAATGATTATTTTGAACTAAGTTCAATTTCTGGGCACTGTGTGGACACTTTTGACGATAAAGAAATATTTGCATCTAAAGAAATAGCCGGATACGTCCTAAAATTCTCGAATTATCGATTAAAGTGTTTTTTGACAATAATTGAAGCAAAAACGGTTTTAGATGTTTTTAAGCTCAAAATGATTATTAATAAACGAATTTCAATTCATCGAGCACTATCTGGACATTTGCTTCTAAAGAATTATTTGCATCAAAAGCAATATCAGGAAACGTCCTTAATGAACGAAGTTTAATTTCTGGGGCACTTTTGACGATAAAGAATTATTTGCATCTAAAGAAATAGGTGGAAATGTCCATAAGTTCACGAATTATCGATTAAAGTGTTTTTTGACAATAATTGAAGCAAAAAAGGTTTTAGATGTTTTTAAGCTCAAAAATGATTAATAATAAACGAAATTAATCTCTGGGGCACTATCTGGACACTTTTGCTTATAAAGAATTTTTTAATGCATCAAAATAAATTGGCTCAAACGCACTTAAATACACAGATTTAAAAATTAGGTTGTTTTTTTCAGTCAATGAACCTAAAATGTTTTTTCTAGTTTTTAAGCTACTAAATCATTGCAAATGATCAATGTTCAATTTCTTGGGCACTGTCTGGACACCTTTGACGATAAAGAATTATTTGCATGAAAAGAAATAGTCCATAAATACCCGTATTATCGTTTTGAGAGTATTTGACAATAATTGCATCAAAAAACTGTTTTTTTGAACATTTAAGGTGATTATTTTGAACGGAGTTCAATTTCTGGGGCACTATCTGAACACTTTTGATGATAAAAAATTATTTGCATCAAAAGAAATACCTGGTATCGTCCTTAATGAACGAAGTACAATTTCTGGGGCACTATCTGGACACTATTGACGATAAAGAATTATTTGCATCTAAAGAAATAACTTGAAAAGTCCATAAGTTCACGAATTATCGATTTGAGTTATTTTTGACAATAATTGAAGCAAAAGCGGTTTTACATGTTTCTAAGCTCTAAAATGATAATTAATAAACGAAATTCAATTTCCATGGCACTATCTGCAAACTTTTGCTTCTAAAGAATTATTTGCATCAAAAACATAGCTGCAAACGTCCATAAATTCACGAATTATCGATGTGAGAGTTTTTTTGACAATATTTGCAGCAAAAAAGGGTTTTAAAGATCTAAAGTAATTATTTTGAACGAAGTTCAATCTCTGGGGCACTGTCTGGACACTTTTGACGATAAAGAATAGTTCGCATTAAAATAAATAGCTGAAAACGTCCATAAATTCACGAATTATCTATTTGAGTGTTTTTTGATAATATTTGCAGCAAAAAACGGTTTTAGATGTTTTTAAGCACTAAATGATTAATTATGAAAGAAGTTCAATTTTGGGGCACTATCTGGACACTTGTTTATAAAGAATTATTTGCATCAAAATATATAGGCGGAAACGCACTTAAATTCACAGATTTACAAATTTGGTTGTTTTTTGTCAGTCAATGGACCAAAAATGGTTTTTCTAGTTTTTAGCTACTAAATCATTGCAAATGAACGATGTTTAATTTCTGGTGCACTATGCGGATACTTTTGACGATAAAGAATAGTTCGCATTAAAAGAAATAGATGGAAACGTCCATAAATTCCCGAATTATCTATTTGAGAGTATTTGACAATAATTGCATCAAAAAACGGTTTTAGATGTTTTTAAGCACTAAATGATTATTTATGAAAGATGTGCAATTTCTGGGGCTCTATCTGGACACTTGCTTATAAAGAATTATTTGCATCAAAATAAATAAGCGGAAACGCACTTATATTCACAGATTACAAATTTGGTTGTTTTTTCTCAGTCAAAGGACCAAAAATGTTTTCTATAGTTTTTAAGCTTCTAGTCATTGCAAATGAACAATCTTCAATTTCTTGGGCACTGTCTGGACACTTTTGACGATAAAGAATTATTTGTATCAAAAGCAATATCAGGAAACTTCCTTAATGAACGAAGTTCAATTTCTGGGCACTATCTGGACACTTTTGACGATAAAGAATTATTTGCATCTAAAGAAATAGGTGGAAATGTCCATAAGTTCACGAATTATCGATTAAAGTGTTTTTTGACAATAATTGAGCAAAAACGGTTTTAGAAGTTTTTAAGCTCAAAAATGATTAATAATAAACGAAATTAATCTCTGGGGCACTATCTGGACACTTTTGCTTATAAAGAATTTTTTAATGCATCAAAATAAATTGGCTCAAACGCACTTAAATACACAGATTTAAAAATTAGGTTGTTTTTTTCAGTCAATGAACCTAAAATGTTTTTTCTAGTTTTTAAGCTACTAAATCATTGCAAATGATCAATGTTCAATTTCTTGGGCACTGTCTGGACACCTTTGACGATAAAGAATTATTTGCATCAAAAGAAATACCTGGAAACGTCTTCAGTGAACGAAGTTCATTTCTGGGGCACTATGTGGACACCTTTGACTATAAAGCATTATTTGCATCAAAAGAAATAGGCGGTAACGTCCTTAAATTCACGGGTTATCGATGTGAGAGCTTTTTGACAATAATTGCAGCAAAAAACGGTTTTTATAGATCTAAAGTGATTATTTTGAACGAAGTTCAATCTATGGGGCACTGTCTGGACACTTTTGCTTATAAAGAATTTAATGCATCAAAATAAATTGGCGGAACGCACTTAAATTCACAGATTTAAATATTTGGTTGTTTTTTGTCGGTCAATGGACCAAAAATCGTTTTTCTAGTTTTTAAGCTACTAAATCATTGCAAATGTTCAATTTCTTGGGCACTGTCTGGACACCTTTGACGATAAAGAATTATTTGCATCAAAATAAAATACCTGGAAACGTCTTCAATGAACGAAGTTAAATTTCTGGGGCACTATGTGGACACCTTTGACTATAAAGTATTATTTGCATCAAAAGAAATAGGCTGTAACGTCCTTAAATTCACGGATTATCGATGTGAGAGCTTTTTGACAATAATTGCAGCAAAAAACGGTTTTTATAGATTTAAAGTGATTATTTTGAACGAAGTTCAATTTCTGGGGCACTGTTCAGACACTTTTGACGATAAAGAATTATTTTCATCAAAAGAAATACAGTGGTGTTCGCCTTATAGCAAGTCGCATTTTGCACGAAATTTCCTTGCTAATAGGCGAACTTGCTATTAGAGGAACAAATTTAACATTAAATGCTCGCCTGGGGACAAAAAGTAACTTGCTAATAGAGCAATATTGCTATTAGAGCAATTGCTATTTGGCGATCAATACTGTAGCTGGAAACGTCCTTAATGAACGAAGATCAAATTCTGGGCACTATATGGACACTTTTGAAGATATAGAATAGTTCGCATTAAAGATAAAATAGGTACAAACGTCCATAAATTCACGAATTATCAATTTGAGAGTTTTTTGACAATAATTGCAGCAAAATCGTTTTTGATGTTTTTAAGCTCTAAAATGAATATTAATGAACGAATTTAAATTTCTGGGGCTCTATCACTTTATGAGGCTGACAACTTGTCTATATGTATACTAAACAAGGATTTTCTTTGTAACTACGTGTTGGTAAATGTATCTCCATATATTTGAGATCGCTAATTGGACCAGTTATTAATTACTGAGTAAACCATATTAGCTTTTAAAACCCTCAAGTATTTTCAACAAATTCGGAACATCCAACCAATTCGGTCAGATTTTCGTGTATTCGCGAATGTACCAGCAACAACTAGATTTATTCGGGATTAAACTGGTGTAAGCACAATAAAGTTACACATCCACCATTTAGGTGTTGTAATTAATCATTTTATTATTATATTTTTGCAATAATTTGAAGAGCCTTTCGGTCTAGGTCGCTATGCGACGGATCGGTGCAACTCAGCTCAAGTTAACGGCCGCTTTGCGGCCTTACTCCTCACCCTTTCTGACATGGAAACCTTTAGAAAGATACGTTATGTACATTGCTTTATAAGATTTCCATAGTTTTAACTTGTTTTTCATATTCTAAATTCATAAATGCGAAATTAATATTTCAGCATACTTGATTACCTATTATACCCGTTGAAAGCTAAATTCTAGGTTAATTTTGAATTTCATCAATTTGTTCACGTTTTTAGTGTAAAAACAACAACAAATACTCGTATTATAAATTTATAAACGCGAATTTTGAAATCAGCATACTTGTTTACCTATACTACCCGTTAAAAGCTAACTTCTAGGTTGATTTAGAATTTCCATTCATTTGTTTACCTATTTTGTGCAAACAACAACAAAAAATATTTGTATTAGAAATATCGATGCGAAATTCGAAATAAGCATACTTGTTTACCTATTATAACATTTGAAAGTTAGTTTATATCCAAATATTAATTGCGGTTTTATTCTGCCATAACTTAAATACAACCTGTACACACAAACAAACACACAAACACACAACAATCGAGATTTAAATTATAACGAGCCCTTCGGTCTCGGTCGCTTTGCGACAGATCGGTGCTACGCACCTCAAGTTAACGGCCGCTGTGCGGCCTTACTCCTCACACTTTCTACCATGGAAATGGTAAAAAGGGACGTTATGATTTTGAATTTTCATTAATTTGTTTACCTATTTTGTGTAAACAACAACAAAAGAAATTCATATTAGAATTTTATAAAAGCGAAATTCGTGTTCAACACACTTGTTTACTTATAATACCCGTTGAAAGCTAACTTCTAGGTTGATTTTGAATTTCATTAATTTGTTTACCTATTTTGTGTAAACAACAACAACAAATATTCATATTAGAAATTTTTACACGCGAAAATCGTGTTCAGCATACTTGTTTACCAATAATATCCGTTTAAAGCAAACTTCTAGGTTGATTTTGAATTTTCATTAATTTGTTTACCTATTTTGTGTAAACAACAACAACAACAACAAATATTCATATTATACATGTATAAACGCGAAATTCGTGCTCAGCATACTTGTTTACCTATAATACCCGTTGAAAGCTAACTTCTAGGTTGATTTTGAATTTCTTTAATTTGTTTACCTATTTTGTGTATTAAAACAACAACAACAAATATTCATATTATAAATTTATAAATGCGAAATTCGTGTTCAGCATACTTGTTTACCTATTATAACATTTGTTACCAATTATAACATTTGACAGTTAGTTTATATCTCATATATTAATGCGGTTTCTATCCCCCCGTCACTTTAATACATCCGGACAAACAAACAAACAAACACACAACAATCGAGATTTAATAATATAGATATACGTAGATATAGTATGTTCAACTAATTATTAATTATTAATATCATTTAACATGTCACTAATTATTATTGTCAATACAATGATACTTTATTTACTTCTAGATATAGTCAACTTTATTCTAGTTACTCTCAATTATTGCTGACAAATATTCGAAACTATTGGACCAAATTTATGTAAAGTTTTCCGATTATTGTAAGCCATTGGAATTCGAAATTGCGAACTGCCTGTCTGTTTGTCTGTTTTATAAAAATGTGCTTTTGAATATACGATGGTGCTAAATTAAGAATTTTTAAAGATTAGATATCCTCTAGTTCTTTAAAAGACAAATTCTTAATTTTGAAGAGAAATAACATTGGCTGATTTAAGTAGGATAGTTTCGCTAATTATTTTGTTGAAATGAAATACGATTGCGTAGATAGATTGTTTAAAACACCTAACATTGTTCCTGTAGTCATGATGAACATTGTGTACTGATTCTGTGTTTGAATATTACATAATTTTAATTGGTATACGTAATTGCGCTTGTCTATATAATGTAAAACTACAATTACAGTATACTCTGCTTAATTGGGACACATTTGTTCCAGGCCTCTTGTCCCAATTAAGCGAAAAATATGTAAAGTAGTGAGCTAACAGCGATTGACAACAATTTTTGTTTTCATCCAATGCCTGCAGTCCCTATCATAGGCACAAAGTACGGTGGTGCAGGCGTGCAAAGTGCACCACCGGCACTCAGCGAATGAAGTGCTGGTGGTGCAAGGTGGTGCTTAGTCCACCTATACTTTTTAACTTCAAATCTTCAAATTGAACAAAGTTCACTAAATCGATGTTATTAAAAATAGATATTGTTCATCAGTACTAAATATACTAAAATGTAGTAAATGAGAAGTGTGATATCAATTTGAGAAAATTATGAAAATTATAATTAGAAATTATACTGTAAAAATAGATGTATTGAGGTGGGGATACAGACTTTTCGTGACAGGACTTTTCGCTACAAGACATTTCGTGAAGGACATTTCGTGACATGGACTTTTCGTCACAGGACATTTCGTGACACGGACTTTTCGTGACTGGACATTTCGTGACAATTAATTAACATAAATTAAATAATTCCAATAAACCCGTATGAAAAGCAATTTTGGTAGTTGATCTATGGGCGAATAAATATTTTGAAAATGAACTTGTTATTTCTTTTTCTTATGCAATATTAATAGAACTCAAGAATACCCTTTGATAAATGTTATTGGTTAAGATAAGAAGTTCTATATTTGTTATGTGAAAGAAAATATGAATGAAAAAACTAAGCAGAATATAAATAAAATGCAATATATTAATCACTAAATGTGAAGTGATAAGCTATCCCTCTCAAAAACTCCACTTTGGGCCTTGTTAAATAACCCTCAATTAAATTCTCCAACTCACCCTCCCTGTCGTCGTAACACCTGCGTTTCGAAGGCTTCCTTCCTGTAATGCAAAATGCCTGTTTAACCTCAACTAGGCCCGGCTCTTTCTTCAATTTATCGAGGAATTTCCAAATTGATGGGTGGTGACATGAAATATGACATCCAAATGAACGGTGCCATGCTTCCACAGCATTTGTAGTGCGGGGTAAACCATTTTGCACCATGAAATGCTGATTCCACATTGTAATGGGAACAATGGTGGTGACAATAGGGCGGAATTTGCTGTGTGCCTACCAAGTTAAGTTGATTCAATATAGAGAGCTAAATCATAAGCTTCAGGTGGCAAATCTATGAATAGTTGATTGAAGAGTTCCGAATATCAGTTGGAGTGGCGAATGCTAGCGAAGGTAACATCTTAACTTTGATTGCAAATTCTGTATCTTGTTTATACCTTGTCGCTAAACCAAATTGCTGAATTTTTCGCCATCATTCTGACATAAGTGGGAAAAACATCCTTTAACGTGAGTATTTGGAAAATGAGCAGAAAATGCATTGATTGCGGCCTTTTCAAAATCAACAATTAGATGGGTTGGACAGGAGTCTGGACAAAAATTGCTAACTTTAGTCCACATTCGACTATATGTCTCTTCTGACTTGTTTGGTAATAGGACAAATAAACTGGGCAGAAGATGACCATTTTTAAAAAGATCCTGACCTCCTTTCAATGAGTGTATTACGTAGAGTTGATAAAATAACCCCGGTACTGTTTTGAAAGTGCCATCTGCAAGTCATACACTTGATGTAGATAGCATATCCAGGTTCTTTCTAGTCCCAAAAATCAATATTCGTTGATTTTCACTTTCGAATCCAGAATCGTGAAGTAGAAAACGATCACCTTTATCCGTTATTTTGTAAAATTCTGATAGCTCCAGACTTGTAAGTGATGTCGGCTCTGGGGGAACGTTGTTAGACTTCTTACGACTTCTTACTATTGTTCTCTTCAGGGTGTCTATCTTAGGCAAATGAACTGCAGCCTCCTCGTTCAATTGATTGATTGAAGAAGTAATTATAGAATGTGTACCTTCCTGCGTCTCTGAAGCTTTACGCATAATTCCTGCCTTAATTCGATAGTTTTCGAATACATTTGAGTTACTTTC
Source organism: Hexactinellida sp. DTS-2022 (assembly GCA_028753945.1). Lineage (NCBI taxonomy): Eukaryota > Metazoa > Porifera > Hexactinellida > Hexactinellida sp. DTS-2022. Next base: position 3,237,319 of record JAPNXP010000011.1, on the reverse strand, counting down.
ATGACTATGTTCATTCATTTTAGAAATAACTAGGTTTTCTTTAGTGTGTAATCTAGCCTTGCAAATACCTCTCTGAATACAGTGCCACTGAGTAACATCATGTGTCATCCTGTGTTTTGTATAACAATATCCATCTACATGGAGACACAATCCACCTTTTGATGTTCAGTTACTAATAACTGAGTCGATGTGGTAGGATGTATAAACTGAGTGGATACAGTGAGACTGAAAGATGTTTGACTCTCAGGAATTTCATGAAATGGAGATGTATGAATATCGATATCATACTCATCGTCAGAAGTGTAATTTGAAGAAGGTAAATTGTAGCTCGTTGTAGAGTATTCGTAATAATTTTCAAAAAGTAATGAGTTCTAATACTTTATTCAAACAATACTCAATTTATATGATTTCTCTACCACTAACTATAATTGAATATATGTAGTTTTTAATTAACACCCTTAGTTACTTATTGCTTGTGGGTGACAATTGAATATGTATAGAGTTAACAAATTAATAACAAAACTTGTCTCATTTAGGCCGATACAAATACTGATCATCTAGCAAAATTGCTTTTCATACGGGTTTATTGAAATTATATAATTTATGTTAATTAATTGTCACGAAATGTCCAGTCTCGAAAGTCCGTGTCACGAAATGTCCTGTCACGTAAAGTCCATGTCACGAAATGTCTTGTCACGAAGTGTCCGTCACGAAATGTCTTGTTGCGAAAAGTCCTGTCAAAAAAGTCTGTATCCCTAAGAGATGCACCACGCGCCTATGGTCCCTATATCTACTCACTTCAATAGTATGAGCCTTAATATATATTTTGTGAACCGTTTGGAATTATCCGTCAACCACAGATGTTATTTTCTGGTAACTTGTGATTTTATGGAAATCAATAAGAAAATAGACCCTATTTAGAAATATTGTTTTCCTTGAATATGAATTTTGCATTAAACGAGCACCAATTTGAACCCAATTTATTGAGTATGTCCCGAATAGCCGAATTTAAGTATTTTTTTATATGGAAAGGATTCGTTTCTTGGGAAGTTGTCCCAATTAAGCAGTTGTCCCGATCCAAATTAAGCGGAGTACACTGTATTTATTAACAATTAAGCGTAAGTTCAAATGGGAGCTAAAATGAGTATCAATAATTGTGGTTACTTAATGTTTATATCATTAGGAATGTTTGTGCTGAATGACATTCTTCAGATTTGTATTGGTTATAGTACGTACAGCCAGTGACGTACCTTAACCAAATGACGCCCAGGGCGAGCATGAAAAATATCACTCCTCGGGCATAAAATTTTATAGAATAATTTACATCATGATTTTGTGATAATCTAGTGATTTTTTGATAGTCTAGTGATTTTGTGATTGTCTGTGATAGTACCTGTAATTCCACCTCACGAATTAAAAATCGTTTTTTACCTTCATGTGATGAAAAAGTGTTTTTAGAGCACTGACTGTCAAAAAACTCGCAAATTTGGATAGTGGGTGTCTAACTACTTTCCCTGCTTAATTAGGAGCTAAAGATTAATTATCGTCCAATCACTACTTACACTATACCTGTAATTCCATGTTACGAATGACATATCGTTTTTGAGGTTTAAATGAAGAAAAGCTTTTTAAAGGAATGACAGTCAAAAAGACTCAGAAATTTGGATAATTCGTCGTTTATTCATTTCCCCGGCTTAATTTGGAGGCTAAAATTAAATACTATGGTCCAATCACTACTTACACTATCCCTGTAATTCCACGTCACGAATAACAAATCGTTTTTGAGGTTTAAATCAAGAAAAAGTCTTATGCAATGACAGTCAAAAATACTCATAGATTTGGATAATTCTTCGTTGACTCACTTTGGCTGGTTAATTTGTTACTAAAAATTAAATTTCTTTCAATCACGTGATCGTTACACTATCCCTGTAATTACACCTCACGAATTAAAAATCCTTTTTGTCTGTAAATCAAGTAAAAGCCTTTTATGCAATGACAGTAAAAATTACTTATAAATTTGGATAATGCGTCGTTTGAGCACATTCCCGGCTTAATTTGGAGGCTAAAATTATGTATTGCCCAATCACTACTAAAACTGTCCCTGTAATGTTCCATCAAGAATTTTAGAAATTTTTTTGAGGTTTAAGGACATATAGTAGGGCAGATTAGCTAATGGATGTGGACATCCCGGACCAAAGCACCGAATTTTTTCCACGTACAGACCATTGCTTTGGCACTCTATTTTGGTAGGATCCACTTCAGCCTTATACATTATGACCTCCATCATGCATTTAAAAAATGTTCACTTTAATATTATTCGGACAAAAGTCCACATTCACGAACTCATGTCAAATAACTTCGTATAAGGTTATTTTATATATTGTCGTTATCAGAACAGTGTGCGCTGTCGAAAGATGGGTCACTCGATAAGGCTGCTATCATTTTTGAGAATGGAACAGAGTTGCACGAGGGCCGAATTTTGTAACTGCGGCCCGCAATTTTAATTTAATTCTTCCGCGGCCCGGCCCGCAGCCCGCAATTTTAATTTAATTCGGGCCGCGGCCCGGCCCGCAGCCCGCAATTCTAATTTAATCCGGCCCGCGGCCCGCTATAATCCCCATATATATTTTTGGCCCGCAATGTACACCATTAATTTTAATATAAATGATAAGTTAACTAATTTTTAATGTCTTAAAATGTGCCAAGTCTTGCTCGATGAGTAGCAGCTATAAATTCTAATGCAGTGACATATTTTGGTGAAAGAAGTGATCTTCTTGACGTTAATATCAGTCCGGTGTGTGAAAAGTCACGTTCGGATTGCGCGGAAGTAGCCGGACAGCATAGAACATGGAGAACCAGTTTTCCCAGGAGGGGAAAACGGTGATGGACTGTGGCCCAATAAGTCAGGGGATTTTCTTCGTCATAATCTGCCCACCATTAATATACATATCGTACTCTTGCTGCAAGTTGAGCGTTGCATTCCCAATGCGCATTACAGGTTGGACGTTGTTGCGCATAGAACCAAAGAACGATTTTCTTTTCTTTTTAGGGAGTTCTTCGGTTTCTTTCTCGGCAATGGATTCTGGGACTGGAGACGTTGGCTGTGTTGTTCCACTGTTGGTCTGTGCCAGTGTCTCAAGCCATCCAGGGAGGTCTTTCAACAAATCTCGTTTGAACTTCCTGTCCACAGGGGTTGAGTCTGGGGGAAAGCTGAGAGATTTGAAACCTGGGTCGAATATTGTGGCTATCCAGTGGAATTGTGTTGTTGAGCTATATAAATTCTCGTCTAGGAGAGAATGAATATTTTGTTTCAGCGTTGCGATCTCGAGGCTGTCCAGATCTTCGTGGCTGGCCATGGCAGAAAGCTTGTAATATGACGGGATTACGAGGTTTATTGTTGGACGTGTGTTGTACTGTAAGTTCTCAAACACACAATTAAAAACTTCCGTCACATCACGGATTTGCTCGTTAAGCTCTTTGTCGACAGCAGCCAGTAGAGGTAATTTAACCCTTTCTGTTAACTTCTCCGAAAGTTTGGCATAGCTCTCGTGGATGCTGTGTGCGCGACGGTAGATAGACGTCCACGGACGGGTGGTTCCTCCATGTTTAATTGAGACAGGAAGTGTTTCTTGTATTCCTGTAGCTTGCTTGACATATTTACAGAGAGTTGCGGCCGCTTCTTCATATTTCTTCACCTCTGGGACCTGTCGCTGGGTCTCTTTGTAGGCATCGGTAAAAACTGTGTGCAGGCGGTGACAAATGCAGTAAATCCTGGGGGAATCGCGCAATCCGGCGACCATGTTGGAGCCTTTGTCCGTAACAACAGGAGCAGAAAAGCTTATCAGGCCATACTCCTCTGTTATTTGTTTGAAATGTCTCAAAATATTATCGCCTGTATGAGAGTCTGTCCCGAAGTGTTCCACCGCTAAGAGACAGTGGTCAGTATGAATTCCTTGCTGACCCAAAATGCGTGCACGTCGAGGTAGCTCAATTTACGGAAATTGTCCGTCCACATATCGGTGGTAAGAGCAATGGATGAGGAACAAATCGGTTCATTCAGGGTATCTCGGAGCCTGGCTTGCATCGTCTTAGCTTTCGATAAGCAATGGCTCTGCACTGCATTTCGTCCGAGAAGTGTGCCATCTTTAATTGAAACATCAAATCGTCCTCGCTTTGCGCCTAGGTCAACAAAAGTCTGTGCGAACTTGGACAGACCCTCAGATTCCAAAGAATGGAAGCTCTGATAACCCAATGCACATATTGCCAGCTCAGAATCCTTGATAGCTTCTGAATCCTCTTTGGTTAGCTTGAACTTTTGCTTTGTAACCTGCTCAAGACAGCTGAGTGGAGGTGCTCGAGGGGCAGACACTGCAGCTCCTTTGGTGTCGTACCAGGTGCGAAGTGCCTACATTTCGAGAAGTTCTAAATACCGATTTACAACGAAGACAGGCGCATAGATTAGGTACTAGAATTTCATCTACACGGATGAATCTGAAGGTTTTCCATACTTTTGACTTGCTTTTGGAATTGAAAATTAGTTCAACACGATCGGGAGTTCTCGTTAAGATACGTTCGAGTTCGGGAACAGAAAAGATTTCAATGTTGACTTGTTCATTATCAACGAAAGACATCGGTGGACTTTAGTAAATGCAAGGCTGGATTCGGTTAACCGGCTAACCGGTTAACCGTTGCTGACATCGGTTAACGGTTAGAGATTTTATTAACCAGTTAGCCGGTCTGTTGAATATAAGCAGAGTTATTGGGAAATTAATGTATAAAGTACTAAAAGTTTTTGAATTTTATCAGATAATGTAGTCCTAAATCCATTTCTCATCACCACTTAATAAATTTTCTTTGACAACATTGAATTAAATTTACCTAAATCACGAAATGTATCAGTTAATATACTTATGCAGTTATAATTTATACAGCTGAGTCTTATTCTGTAGTAGAATCAAATTTTTATAAAGGATTTATTGTATTGAGTAGGATGGGCGGTTAACCGGTTAACCGTGGCGAGAAATGGAATTGTAACCGTAGCCTCAGATCGGTTAACCAACCCCACCCTTGGTAAATGAATATGGGGATAGTATTAAGAAATATAGAATTTGAAATTAATTAATTAATTTCATTTGGAAACAGGGTATTTATTTATAAAATTCTGTTTGCAATTTATCACTATGGAGAGACTAATTAGGGAATCCTTTTATGGGAGGGAGTTTCTGCAAACACCAATAAGTGAATACTTGCTTACTAACTACAGTTACAAAGTTCCATTTAAGTAAGTATTCCTTAATAAATTGGTAATTCTTGACAATTAAAAACATTCCTGCCTGGCTTTCCGGCCCGCACAGGCCCGCGGGCCGAAAAGAAAGTCGGCCCGCAGCCTGCGGGCAGCCCGCGGTTAATCCGCGGGCTTGCGGGACGGGCCGGCCCGCGTGCAACTCTGGAATGGAATGTTCAAGATTCCACCTTTGTCAAGGAAACCTTTTAAATCAAATATGGTCATGTGACCATGTTTAATTAACGGAAATTCCATGCTGATTACGAATATCCTATTTCCTGATTGGATTAAGTATCACTTTACAAGTTATATTACATTTGGTGGTTCCCAGGAGCACCAAAGAATCTGCTAGAGAAAAGAGTGGTAAAGCAAGGTTGAATCCGCTCGAACCGAATATCAATATCCATGAATAGTTGCCCTACCGAATACGAATATTATATCAGGTTGGAAACCAAATTTCAACTATTCGGCAAATAATATTCGGTTCAACCAAATATATCAGTATTTGGTTTCAACCTTGAGGTAAAGTATTCGAAGAAAAGTTGCAAGTAAGAATAAGCTCCCAAGAAATTGGGATTTCTTACGTGATCCAACTAATAAACAAGAACTGTTTCATTTCTTTCCAACAAGATTGCCTATGTGAATTGTCCCGGAGGCAAATAAATAATCATCACGACTGGTGCCACAGCTATTCTTCGAGCATTTGATCGTTCTATTGCACGATGTGATCATGGGAAGATGACACCAGACTGCTGATCCATTTACAGAATGCCCTTCTCAATAGCTGTACTAATTACTAAGTGTCTAGTGCGCACAATTGACACGGATGTAGTACAGTCGAAACCGGTTTATACTAAGTCGGGTTATTCTAACTAAACGGTTTATTCTAACTATTAGTAATGCAATATTTTGTAAGAAATTCCAACTATACTGTATTTTTCATCGGTTTTTTCTAACTATCGGTTTTTTCTTACTATTTTTATCTGAAAAGAAATGGTTAGAAAAAACCGGTTTGAACTGTATTGGTGATCCTTGTTGGAAAGTTACACCACTTGATTACCATAAGCAAAGATGTGAACATTTGGGTTAGCTTTGGTCAGGAAAGAACTTCTACATACCATCATATCAATGCAATATACGAAGAACTAGGAAGGGAGAAATCTCTGGCCCTTCCTGTTTTCCATTGTTTCACGGGATGTGAAACTACATCTGCATTCTATATGAGAGGCAAGAAGTCAGCATGGGATGCATCGAACTGTTATCATGATGTGACAGTTGCCTTTACCTACATGGCACTCAACCCTTATACAAAAGTGGAATTCGATGTTCAGCATTTCCAGCTGGTGGAATGCTGCACTTTATTCTTTATGATAAAGCAAGTAATTTGCAGTATGTGGATGATGCAAGAAAAGGAATGTTTTAACAGGAGAAAACAATGGAGAGAATACCGCTCACCCGGGCTACACTACTAAAACAATCAAAACGAGTTGCATATCAGTCTGGAATATAGTGCACTTGTGAGCAAACTGAACAACTGGTACTTACCTACTCAGAAGGTTGGGGCTGGACCAGAGATGCAGCAGTCCGGAAATTTCATGGACCGGACCGGACAATTATGATTTTTTTCTGGATAGTCAGGACCGGTCCAGACCGTATGATCAAAATTTTGGAATGGAAATAGCTGGTCCAGATCGAACTTGAAAATAAGCAGACCAAACCGACATGAGACCGGTCGGTTCGGTCTTGATGAAAAAATCCGATCATGGGTTCCTGTATGGAACAGTTTACCTCTGGCTTCAAAGGCATGCAGTGAATTGGTGAAATGTAGCTTCAAGAGTAGAAGTGACTGTGGCGGTAGATGCGCGTGCAGAAAAGCGCGATGGAAATGCACAGAATTTTGTAGTTGTAACTGTGAGAAGCAATATTTCTAGTGTCATGGTACGAACCATAATTTTCTTATACCATTACAGTCTTCACACAATTTTCACTATATTACTTTTAGTAGCTAATCATTAACCACTAAATGTAATACAGTTCAAACCTGTTTTTTCTAACCATTTCTTTTCAGATAAAAATAGTAAGAAAAAACCGATAGTTAGAAAATACCGATGAAAAATACAGTATAGTTGGAATTTCTTACAAAATATTGCATTACTAATAGTTAGAATAAACCGATAAGTTAGAATAACCCGAGTTAGAATAAACCGGTTTCGACTGTATAACTTTTTAAGTGATATTTAATCCAATCTAGAAATAAGATATTCGTAATCAGCATGGAATTTCCGTTAATTAAATATGGTCGCATGACCATATTTGATTTAAAGTTTCCTTGACAACGGTGGAATGTTCAACATTCCATTCTCAAAAATGATAGCAACCTTATCGAGTGACCCATCTTTCGACAGCGCACACTGTTCTGAAAACGACAATGTATAAAATAACCTTATACGAAGTCATTTGACATGAGTTCGTAAATGCGGACTTTTGTCCGAATAATATTAAAGTGACCATTTTTTTAATGCATGATGGAGGTCATAATGTATCAGGCTGAAGTGGATCCTACCAAAGATCGAGCTGCCCTACTAATAAGGGTATATGCTATTACAAGTTGTTTACTTGGGATTGATTTTGGAAAAAAGTTTGTTTCATCCTAATTACGATTTTTAGACATGAGAGCAATCAATATTTACTGCCAGTGTGCATAAGTATTGAAAGTTCCATGGAATTGTTTAAGATCACTCAAAAATACTGGTTTGTCATTGGATCCATGGTTCAGAAATGACCAAGATTTGTTAAGTAACCACAAATGTCAGTTATTATAACAAATTATACCTTCAATATTTAAATTATTTCTAAACATTATGGTTGTCCTATAAATCAATTCTATGGTGTTGCCTAATAACGATGTGAATTATGAATATACATATTATTTTATATGAATATTGCGTTATTACAAAGTTGCTTTAGTATCAAAGGAATCATTAATGCCAACGAGCCATTTTTGGTCGCTTCGCAACTTTGCTTACATCAAATAACTGTTCATTGTGAATGAGTTAAACCTGTGGATACTATATTATATATGTGTATTATATGTAAAACGTATTTGCTTTGTATCCTTAATTTGAATAACTTCATTGCATTCAATTTCAATTAGCTGTTTTATAACTTATTGTATCATAGGACCCTAAGCTTGCCTCTAGATATTACTTTTCTTAATTTAGCACTTTTTTGTATTTATAAATCTGACTGAAAACCTGCCAATGATAAATCAATGTATTAAATATAGATAGATAATTCGATTAGACTCAATCGCATATTATCAAGTTAGTGTTACTAGTAGGCTTCTGATGATAGATCAAAATTTTGGAATAATTAAATTACTAATCACTTTCAGTTCTACATGAGTGATAAGTTGGTATTTCCCCAATATTTCAGAAGATTACAATCGTCACTATGTAGGATTGAAAGTGATTAGTAATTCAAAAAAGTAAAACTATGAAAGAGTCAATCCTCAGGTTATCCGACTGTAAATTAATACCAATACTGTCATCAGATAGGGCAAGTTCCTAGTTGCCATTGGGAAGTTTCTATTATGATAAGTTATCACTACCAAGTCTGCAGGGACGGCGGAAGCGGTCAGGCCGGTCAGGCCATGGCCTGACTTCTCTAACGTAAATAGTTTGGCCGGTCAAGCCATGGCCTGACCAATTTAAAACTGCTTCCGCCGGCCCTGCAAGGTTATGTTTGAGAAGGCCATTTCGATCGAGACGAATAAATCTATAAATTATCAACGAGGTTAATACGGATTTCCGGTGTGTTTTCGAACACAAATATTTAATTAATTAATTAATTTTTTTTAAGAGAACTTTTAACCAAAACAATCCTGAGTGAACAACTTACAACTCAAATAAGCCTTAATAATATCCCTTCAAAGGATTTTCAAAACAATTGACACCAGTTAATACGAATTAAGGAAACGGCCACCCTTGGTGTTCTTATTAACGAGGTTCTACTGTATAGAGAGAGCATAAAATAGTATTAATTGCTAGCTGATTGTAAAGAGAAATAGTCATTTGGTACAATCGAAAGGCACAAAGTGAACTTAGCAATTAATGCTAGTTCTAAATTTAGTATAATTAATCAGAAAAGGTTCTTCTAACTAAAAAGTAGGATGTTAGAACGTATAAGGCATCAAATATCGATAGGAAGGAGGTGGAGAATGTTTGGTTTGATTAATCTGTAAGAGCATTAAAGAGTTAGCAGGTTGTAAAGAAGAATTCCGTTCACTCCTCACTTCCAAGCGAATATCTGTGAGCAGACTGTGCTACTGCTAGATCAGAGATATAAAGTTAAATTGAATGAGAGTAGCATGGGAAATGGTGGGCTTACATGAGTCTGATTGCAGGGTGTCCAGATCTACTATGTCAAAAAGAAGGACTTTTTCATATTCAAACATTTTTTGTTTATTAATATTGTTATTGTACTTGTATTATGAGATACAATTATGTATTATCAGAGATTTTGGCCATATTTATAGGTTTAGCTAATTTAAGTCTAAAAGAAAGGACTGTCCTTCCAAAAGAAGGACATCTGGTCACCCTGGTCTGATTGTGAGGGAGCAGAGCATCACATTACAGGGTACGATCCGATTCACTCTTCACTTCCAGCGAATATCTGTGAGCAGACTGTGCACCAGTGTTCGACAAAATGAAATTTTGATGGTGGCTAATTAAGCCACCATCTCACTTTTTCTGGTGGCTAAAGAATAATCAACGGCCGGTTTAACAAACCACTGATGGCTTGACAAACTTCTGATGCCGTAAAACAACACTAATATTAATAACCAATAATTCAACGAACAACTTAATCTACACAACATCAAATGATTCCACAATTAATGGTGGATTAGTTAAGCCACAATTAATGGTGGATTTGTAAACCCACGCCTGGCTAGGAATGTAAAATTGAAACTGAAGTTAATTCAATTGAAAGTGAAAGTGGGGTTTTTCTATTTATACTTTTTACCCCAAGACATGCGAGGGATTTATATAACTTATCATAACTATATAACTTATTAATTAAGCCACCAAAGTTTAAATTTGGTGGCTTGAGAAAGACTTTTGGTGACTAACGCCACCAAACCACCTAATTTATCGAGCACTGCTGTGCACTGCTAGATCAGAGATATAAAGTTAAATTGAATGAGAGTTGCATGGGCAATGGTGGACTTACATGAGTCTGATTGTGAGGGAGCAGAATCTTTTCTGAACTTGCAAGGTTTGCTTGTTAAGGTTATTTAGTGAAAGGATATAATGTTATATTTTCTGGACTTCTCATTTATCGTATTTCCCGAATAAGCGGCCGGGCGCTTATTGTTTTCGTGGGCCAAAATTATCCGGAAATTCTTAGGAAAATCCAGAATATAATATTTAGGTCAGTTTCAATGGTTTCCATCAACAGTAAACCTACCGAAGTATCCAAAATCAATGTAATTACATTACAGTGATCAAAAAGATTATATCCTACGAATGTCATTTTTATTGACCCGGAGCTGATTCAAGCCCCGGCGCTTATTCGGGGGAATACGGTACTGTATATAGATTTTTGCCCTGTTCTTAATTAATTTCCTTACATTGTTTTCCAATTCCTTTACTTTCTAATTTACTTACCTATTTTCATTTAATTGTATACGAGTCAACTTAGATATATTGTTTCAAATTACTTAGTGCCATGCGTTAACCTACTCAGGGGGAGTACGAAAAGTTCAAATACGTTTTGTTGTACTTAAGAAATAGCTGCAAAAAGTGTTTAATCTAATTGCAATTTTTTTTAAATCTAATTGCAAAAAATTTCTGTAATCTTGGTTAATTAATATGCAAGATAGTAGAGATTATCCTGTAATTTGGCTAGCGACAAATTGAAATTCCTTTTGTTTCCTCTATCCAACCTATACTGTCCCTTAACTATAAATATAAAATTAACTATGAACTCAAAAAGTCTAATATTGAACTACATTACTATACTATCGGGATTTCTTTAAGGTTGATACTTTGGTATAACTCATCTTAACCGCGGTAAAATTTGAACCTCACAATGTGTCTGAAACATTGAATCCTGGTGTAATTCCCAAAAATTTTTCACCAACAATCGCCCTTAAGAAATCCCTGACTATTGCTAAGCTTGCTAGTCAGTGGCGGTCCCAGAGGGTGCATTCTCAGTGGCGTTGCAATAGGCGTTTCAGGCGGTCCTTTGAACCAGGGGCCCCCCAAGTGTTCCAAAATTCCCCTTATGCAGATATACTTTAATCATACTTCATGATGACAGTTATGTTATTTGAGAATTATTTGTATTATAATACATACTAGCGCGCTTCGTTTTCTAGGTCGCTTCGCGGCAGAACACAACCACACACCAACCGCTTCGCGGTTGGTGTGTGGTTTATATACTCCTAATATTGATTATAAAGCGTAAATAGGCCTAAAATGTCAAATTTACCAATGTGAAATTTTTGCGATCACGTCATCATGTGATAATGAGTTAGCATATTTGCGATTAGGTGTTACCAACGTGTCCGCATCATTAATGTACATGTTTAATAAAATTTTCAGATTTTTATCTCTTAGCGGGCGCGATTAAGTGAATTTTCAGGGTTCTCGAAATGTGACAATGATGTCATAACTTGTCGAGGTGTGAGAAATTTTGAGTGAAAACCTCAACTTGTTGGCGGGTGCCAAAAGTTACCCCTATATGCCAAAAAACAGATTTGGAAACCGTCCACTTTCTTCAATCAACTCGTAACATACAAACAAATATAACACCCACCCACATACCCAGGCTTGTGTTTTAATAGTATAGATAACTATTTGTTTGTCAGTTATAAATTTTCTGAAATTGTATTTTTGCTTCAAACATGAAGAAAGTTTATGTTCTGGTTATGCAAAATGAGTTTTTACAATTTATCAACGTATACATTTTCTCTAACAAAATTCGGGAAATGTCATTTCCGAACCCAAGTTTATCCAGATGCATGCACTCCTTAAAATTTACTACTTTGAACTAGTGGGGTCAGGAACCCGGCACATAATTTTGAACTGGGGCCCTCGAAACATTAGCTACGCCACTGGGCATTCTGCCCCGGCCCAACCCGGGTTGTTAATATAATTGCACTGGCATGCCCAGGATTTGTACTAAAATCCCCTCTCCTGCACCGGGCTGGGAAGGTCCTGCGACCGCCCCTGTTGCAAGTTAAACTATATTAATTAAATCATTAATTAATGTTAATTTGGGTTAATGTGGGTTAAGGGTTTTATTAATTAATGTTAATAATCATCTTTGCTGAACTAGAAGAAACAAAGAAATAAATGTATTTAAATACTGTTCGTAGTAGACACAGTAAATTTGATCAAAATAAATAAAAAATATCGATTTTAGTTAATTATTTTGTATAATCGAGATTTTTTAGAAATACGGACGGCGTCGGGATTTTCTCTGAATTTTTTATTGATAAATGATAGACGTACTTCAAAAGTCAAAGAATAAAGGTTACTATTCAAGAAATTAAGAGAACCACAATGCAATTCCCAATATATTATACATGTATTTATTATTTATAAATACAAGACAATATATAAATTGATAAATGTATGAGCAGCGGTTCATATGTGTATATATTAGTATGTACGAGAAGAAAATAAATAAATCCGGACGGATAAAGACAATTTATTATACAATATAAGGCATTATTCATATTATGTATATTTAACTTGCATCAATGTTCTGCGTCACTATACATAGTTATGAGAATTAGGTAAATCCAAACAAAATAAAAGGACAGAGATATTACAGCAGCGTTTCTCAACCTTTTTCAGTCTGTCGCCCCCTTACCGAATCGCTGCAGTTCCCATCGTCCCCCTCCGATTGATTATATTGCACTGACCGGAGGGCGGGTTCCATTTCTAAGTCAATCCGCCATTTTATCGCCCACGCGCGTGAGAAACACTATTACAGGGTTATATCCAAACATGCCCCATATATTTTAGGCCTACAACTTTCAGGATAGATCTCCCACACTGGGGACCATTTTCAAATATATATTGACAAATATTACACACCTCGCTTTTTGGGGCCTTTAGACCTATAATTAGAACAGGTCTAAACTTAGAATCAATTCTGTCCTATAAATCCTGTGAAATTTTGACCCGATTAACCGGTGGCTCTATTAAGCGGAGTTGACTGTATATACATACTATCGACATAGACACTAGTGATGTAATTGTACCTAGAACTTCACAAGTTACATGATCAGGTGTATCATAAATACCGTCACTATTTATATTATAGAATTAATTAATGCAAGTTATACTACATCATGATGTGAATTATTCAAAATTGATGTGTATAACAAAAGTATCAAAATACGTAAATGTACATATAACTGACTGCAAAGGCATACCTCCTTAGAAATCTAAAAGGGTAAATTACATCAAACAATATAGTGTTATCTTCAAAAAACTATGAATCTAGAGTTTTCATAGATAGCGTATAATGACCACGCGAAATATTTTACACAAAGGGGGCAAATCAAGTAAATCCAATGACTACCATTATCCTAATACATCATCAGTGCCGGATTTAGGGTGTTGTGGGCCTAGGGCTTTTATTTTTTTGTATCTATTTTTATATCCTGTATTTTTCCAATGATAGTCCTACTTTACATATTTAAGCAGAAACAATGAAATAACACTTTTTCTTCCATAATTACTATTAATATAAAACAGTTCATCGGTCTAGGTCGCATCGTGTCCTTTTTTCGTTCGTGTTAAGACTACAAAACACAATTAACGGAAGCTTCCCGACCATACCAACCTCAAAAAATCATTCATAATAAATAGGTTAAGCCTGTTAATGGTAAATTACACGTAATTATTTTAATTCAAATTAGTTTTGTCGCAATTTAGGAGTCAATGTAATTCAACTTACTAATAAAAAAGCTATTTAATACTAAGATATTCCTCCTGACAATAAATTTTTGGATCAATATGTCTTTACCATGCAGAAGATATAGGCGGATAAATCGTTGAATATCTTTGAAAGTAATATCATGCATAATTATGTGATTGACCATGGCCTAATTAATATACGGTCATATATGTCGACGAGAAGGCCATAAAACAAAGAGGCCAGTTTCTAATTTTAATTCTAGGATAAACTATGCCTCCTATTGTTGTTATTTGGATTGTATATGGGGTAATCAACCATTGCGAGTCCATTAGAATCACTTTAGAGAATCTCAGATTTGTGGTTAAGCTATTTAGGCGCCATTTAAAGATGACACCACAAATATACAAAAATATACAATTCAAGTCTAAAGAACTACAAGAAAATGAAAATAATTTCATAATATATGTACTTAGGATACATTTTCCGAATATATAATGAGAATGAATATATATAAACCAGCAATTATATACGTTTTATGGACGAAAATAGTAAGTTGTAATTCGGGTAATACTTGTATTTTAGCATGTGGTTGCTTTATAATTCAAAATTTTAGAATGTCGCCATTTTGTGATTTAGTAGCCTTTGGGGTATGAAATAAATCCCTATTTTAGTATTTCTATTATAAAATTATTAGAAAGTGGGAAGTAACTGAAATTTATGATATTTAAATTATTTTTCATTTACCAAAAAATTGTTACCGTCATCATTAAATGGCGCCTACATAGCTTTTTTTATAAAGCACAACTCTGAGATTCTTAAAAGGACTCGCAATGGTTGATTACCCCTTTAACAACCCAAATAATAACAATAGGAGGCATAGTTTATCCTAGAATGAAAATTAGAAACTGGCCTCTTATTTTGTAGCCTTCTCGGCGACATATATAGTCGTATATTAAGTAGGCCATGGATTGACGCAAGCGAAATAAATCACCAATAGAAGTAAACTTACGGAAGCCAAACTTGATTAATCAAAATATGCAATCTCGGAAAAATGTAGGTGAATTTAAATCTCCGAAACACAATTTGAGCAATGAGGAAGCAGTTGGAGGTACGTATTTGATAATACCTGGCGCAGATTAAAAGTGAAAATTGTAAAATTTCAAGAGAAATACAATACAATATATAGAATAATGTGACAAATTTGTGTGGACTGAATCAAAATAGTAGGAGTAAAATTCAAATTAGTTCCTACGTGAGGATATAATCCCATAAATCGCAACGTGTGCTTCATTTTATGCTGCATTGTCATCTAAAATTGTGGGCGATTCGGACAAAACTAATAGTTATTCCCAAATACACTCAAACCTCCCATATCCGGGAACTTTTAACGAAGGGTGCCCGTAACTGGGAATTTCCCCGCATCTCAGAAAGTGTCTTGTCCATATTTTATCATTAAACGTGATTATTAGTGAAATGAGTCATATTTAGTTTGACTATACATCAATAAGGGTGCCCGTTTTGAAGGTTGAAGTTATGCGCTTTTATGACTTCAGAATGCCGATAATTCGTTTAGAAGACGTTAAGACCAATTCATCCTTGTGAACGTCTAAAATTACCCTTGCATGTCAATTTGTATTTTTCTAGCATATTGTCTTCCCTAATAATTCTAGACTAACACACACAAAAGCAGACAACAATTGTGCTTTTAATATATTGATAGATAATTTTTATTGAGTAAAATGTCACGAAGTACTCATGTATCCGGTGTTGTTAAAAATTTTTTGAAACTTCGGGTTTAGCTGAAGCAAACTATTCATTATATTTTGAATTTTTTCGGAGGAAACTAGTTTCTACTCCCAAATCAATCTCATTTCTAGGCCAAGTTGACTTAAACTGGGCCTAAGAATGAAGTGGGCATATGATTTTAGCCCGAGCAGCCCAATGGTAAATCCGCCACTGTACACCATAAAGAGTATTGATAATTAGCTCACCTAGGTACCAGGCTCCTTTGGGGCATGGGAGGCCTAGGCTGTGTGAGTAGAGTTCTAAAAAGATTTTCTCCTAAACCGCACAAATAAAGTAAATTTACCCGAATACGTAGTTTTTCAATTTATTCAAAGTGATTTTCGGTTGACCGAATAGTTATCATAATCGTTTTTAGATTTAATACCGTTTTTAGATTATGTAAACCGAATATATTAACTTCCCAACCAAATACCAAAAACGATATTCGGAAATTAGTGAAGTACCTCCTTTGTACGAACACTGTTAATACGAGTTTTCGGCTAGTGTGAACACAATTTTTGGATCTTCCAAAGGATTTTCAGTGATACCGGTTAATACGAATTTGGATAAGGTAAACAAAATTCTTTACGGCTCATTAGTAGTCGTATTAACTTGGTTATTTTCTATGTAGTATTATCAAAATAGTATTTGGTCTAACCGAACAGGACTAATCAGCAACCTTGAATAATAAAGATGTTCTGTTGAGAAATAAATATAACTCACGAAAGGTTATCGGGAGTAAATGGGGAGGGCTGTTGTGGTGTATGGATGGAGAGGGCAGTTGTGGTGTATGGGATCGTCCTAATAAAATCAAGTAATAAAGTCTCTTTTCTAATGGAAACTCGTCGTAAATATTTTAACACCATTTAAACTACTCCAAATTACAGTAGTTAGTACCTCGTTAGTACGAACACGATTAATAAAAAATTCCGGTTAATACAAACTCTATTTCCTATTTCAGTTCTCTTCCAAGACTTTTCGATACAAATGATATTGGTTAATACGAATTCCGGATAAGGCAAACGCATTTTGACGGTCGACTGATATTCTTGCTAACGAGGTTCTATTGTATTTTTAGAATTATTTACTTAAATCTGATTTCGGCTTTTATATTTTAACAAATAATTTACATAGAGCTCAGCCCTAGTAGAGTTCAGATTTTTAGTATCTGTATTCAGGCACTGAGAAAGGTCAGTTTCCCCAGGGTTTGAAATTGACCTTCAGAAAGTAAGCCTGGAGTTTTAGTATGGGAAAAATCAGAAACTCTACTAAGAGCTCAGCTCTATATAGACATTCTCTTATTTTTAAAACTTCGTAAACAATATATTTCAGATCTGTGTGAAGTTATGTTTACTAAATTCCCTAAATAAACAATTACCTCCGGGATGTCAAGTTTCTGAATGATGAATGAGATATAGAAAAATATATATAAATGAACCTAAATGACATTTGTCATTATTATTATTACTGTGCCGACAATTCTATAGTATAATGGCCCAGTTCAAAATCTTATTGCTTGGTATTTTGGTTCGTATCCTCTCCACAGAACAGTTTTATTAAGCCCAAATTTTCAGGATATGTCCATGGGTTACAGATGTGAACCTAGGTCACAAATCATGATTAATCATCAAGTTAGATTAGCTAGTTTTAATTGGGCAAACTCGGAAAGTATGCTAATTCCGAATTTCGCATTTCTATATTTCGAAAATGAATATTTTATGTTGTTCTTGTTGCTGTTGTCTACATAATGAGCAAACTTATTGATAAAATTAAAAATTAACCTATAAACGAGTGCTATAACTATCCGTCGCGAAACAATCAAACAAATTAAAGTAGAGAATAATCAAGAATAAACAAGAATGATACTTACCTTAGAATAGCCCCCACGAGACCCCTCCTCCGGTCCCCAATCGTGGGAACTCGGAATGCGACGGCCGCCATGTCAACCATGACGGCCGTCGCAAGTTGATCGCGGTTAGTATACTTTTCTACAACCCTAAAAAGTTCAATTCTCCAGGCCACTTGGGGGAGTGGCCCGCTGGGGGTGTCCGTGGGTGACTCCGTGGAGGACGGGGATGTCCATGAGGGGCTCGTGGGGGACCCGTGGGGGTGTCGCTGAATAGTGGTGGGGGTAGGGGTTGGGAATTCCCACACGTAGGGCATGGGGGGCCGTTGTAGGGGTAGGGGGTGGCCATACGTAATATAGTAGTATTCTCTAACATAAACAATTGGAAATATACATTGTTGGATAATAACTCCCGTTATAACGAAGTCTGACATAATGAATTAACTACTTATAACGAAATGGAGATTTCCCCAATAGCCAACTTTCAGAAATGCATTATATCTTACATCGTCTTGTGGCCTTCCTAGTTTGGGTCATTTGGATTTGAATTCGCTGATCTGATGAATGGAAGGAATTTGCTTCCCGGTACGGAAATTGATACTGCACACCTGATGGTATAATGAATCTTCAGAATGCAAGTCATGCACATTTAGAATACGGGACTGTACAGTAGCTGCCCACTCATCACTTCTTTCACGGTAGGTACTCAAAACAGTGTCTTTGAATTCGATTGTCCTTACTCTAAACACTTCATCACAACTCTTCCTCTTACCCACAAATTTAACTGTATTCCCACAGAATAGACAGTCAGTAGCAATGTGGAACTCTCCCACAGCAGAACGAAGTACATAGTTGTCAAGGAATGTAGTGGATTCCAGTTCTTTTTTCTTCTTTCGTTTGAATACTCTGGTTATTTGCTGTGGATTACAATAACCTTTCGACAATTTTCATGAACTTGTTGTCCGGGTAATGAGTGAACTTGATCATTTCGAGCATCACTTGCACGGTTGATGCTGACACTCCCCTTTTCACCAATGGTAACTGAAGGCCGCCCTCCTTCTGTAGGTTTGCTACAAATAATACATAGCGAACATCCTTACAAGCTAATTAGCAAATTTCTGATTAATAACAATCTGCACCATGAATATCGTAGTACTAATTTTTTATATAAGGAACTTTTTTAAGAAGGCTCAGATTAGCGAAACAAATAAGGAACCCGAGCCTCAATTTGAGTTAGGGCTCCATATAAAACAAAAGACGTGTATACACAAGTCTAGATGACCAATTCACAATTCTGAAAGTTGTATTTTGTCTAGTTACTCTCATATTGATGGGAGGAGTCGAAAGAGGTGTCACTGGATTGGAGGAAATTTTATAAAAGGAATGGAATGTTGTTACATTCCTGAGATGTTTTGGGATTGCCAGGGGAATATGGTTCCAAATATGGTCGCATGACATATCAAATTACTTAAATTTTAATGCTGAGTTCAAATCTGGTGATTATAAGTAGATTAGAAAAGAAATTAAAATTTCACCTAACAGGGAACTTTCGGCGATTTCAAAAGGGGAATAAAATCGGCGACCACAATTTTATTACTTTCCCCTACTTGGATTCCTTAAGATTTTTTATATGTTAAATGGGATGCCCCTAGGAACTTAAAACAGGTCATACATTTTCTATTGCAATTTGCCCGAGGTCATCTGATATTTTGCTGGACTAATGGTATGTCATAGCACAATACGGGAAAGCTGAATTTGTCCTACTAAATATCCTGATTTTGTCCTGTCTCAAAGGTTGGAATTTGTCCTACAACTATTTTGGAACTTGTCCTACAAATATTCAAAGTTGGAAGTTGTTCTATTCCTATTTTGAATTTGTCCTACAATTATTAAAGGTTTGAATTTTGTCCTACGATTTCGTTTTTACGATTCTTGTCTTAATTAATGTGTATTCTTGTAATCAATTAACCACAATAATTCTATCCTATTTACGATTCTTGTCCAAATTCAAGTGTAGTCTTGTAATTAATTAACCGAAAAGATTATTTCCTATAGATAGCATAAGTCCAATGATTAATTCAATAACTTAAAACTTTTCTGAAATTTCTGTATTTACACTGTGTGGTCTTTTCATAACCCTCTTTTTGATCTTTATCAATGGAATATACTATTGTTGAGGAAAAGAGAAAATTCAACGAATTACGGATGCAGCGAGTTTCGTTATAGTGGGGTCAAAAATTAAGGTTCCGTGACCAACCTCTGGCTAGTTAAGTTTTATGCCTGGTTCTGATACTTTAGGATATAACTCGCGATTTAAGCTCCCATGCCGCTCTGGAAAGTTTGGGCAAACTTTTTTATAGCGACAAATTCAAAGGGCCTCCGGCAATCATTTTGAAAAATTAAGGCCCCTCTCTGAACATTTCATAAATTGAGATTAGAGTATTTTTGAACAGTATGCAATAAGTAGTAGATGCACTGAAAATTTCAACTCAATCGGGACTTTACTTTCAATGTAATAACCTTTTGAAGATTCTTACGTCATTTGTCACCATGGGAGGTCCCTTAAACTATTTTTTTATGGGATTTGAAGCATATCTCATCCTATATACTAGCAATAACCTTTTAACTCGCTATGTAGTATGTCTCCATGTAAATCTCGGTAATAGACCTAAATTTACCACTTTTACTCTTCTGGAGATCTCACTCACATGGGGGTGACGAAGCAAAAAAAATTGACCCACAATCGTTTAATTCGGCCACTTTACATATATAATTACCACAATTTTTACGTCAAATGACTGGATTTCTAATTTTTGTATAGTCAAAGTGGTAAATTTAGGTCTATTACCGAGATTTACATGGAGACATACTACATAGCGAGTTAAAAGGTTATTGCATGTACTATATAGGATGAGATATGCTTCAAATCCCTTAAAAAAATAGTTTAAGGAAGGGACCTCCCATGGTGACAAATGACGTAAGAATCTTCAAAAGGTTATTACATTAAATGTAAAGTCCCGATTGAGTTGAAATTTTCAGTGCAGCTACTACTTATTGCATACTGTTCAAAAACACTCTAATCTCAAATTATGAAATGTTCAGAGAGGGGCCTGAATTTTTCAAAATGATTGCCGGAGGCCTTTTGAATTTGTCGCTATAAAAAAGTTTGCCCAAACTTTCCAGAGCGGCATGGGAGCTTAAATCGCGAGTTATATCCTAAAGTATCAAAATCAAGCATTAAACTTAACTAGCCAGAGGTTGGTCACGGAACATTAATTTCTGACCCCACTATTATGTGAAAGCTCGCGAATCAGATTGTTCTATATATTAAAATGTGCGTTATTTAGAACTCAAATGCACTTGTAAAATGAATAAACTTACAAAGCAAATGAAAATAACGATGAGAAAAATACCTTATGTAATCAAATCAAGCGGAAAGCAGAAATATCTTTTCTAACTTCGAGAATTATTTAATGAAACCAGTAGAGAATCTCATGAAGCATCCTGTGTAACTTTCAAAAATTAGAGAGTAGTATGTATAAGAGAAGGAGAATTTCACAAACGAAACTACCTTCAAATGTGGTTGAATTTGATAAATATCTGCGCGAATCAAATATTCTAATAATCATTTAAAGACAGTTATCGAAACAGATCAAGTAGCGATTATTTTGGTTCAAGCTGCATGTTAAGCAAGTTAAATAGTCGACTGATATCCACTTTGATGCTACCATAGATGACTAAAGTAAAAGGATAGACCATTAAATAACCATGGATAAGCGTGAAGGCTTTTCAATATATTTCATAATATAAATTATTGAGAATAAGCGTACATTCTAAATCATTTCCAAAGAATAAGGGTATCATAGTGCATATATTGACATGAGTTAGTATTAACTTTTAAGTAATAACTAATAAGTTTTAATGGTGAGAAAATTTCTTTGCCTTGCGTGAATCGCCACGAGCAGCCAGCTGAGAATTGTAATTTTTAATTTTGTTCGCCATTACACTAAACAATTGTCTTAAAATATCCCAATAAACAGTACTGCAAGAAGAACATGTATTTCTCCAGGATCACTATATTCACCTTCTACATATTTAATGCCTATAGAGACCAAAATCTGTTTAGAAGATCCTTGGGCTAGGACTGACAAAAGGGATTTGTTGCTATCAATCGAAACAAAGATTTTCCATAGAATAACCACTGATTCTAATATAACATCTGAAGGCCATTTGAGTGAGCCTCTGTCTACAATTTTCAAATAAGCATATCTTGAATCCTGGGGTTCTTCTATCAAAAGTTCTTTATCAATGGTGAGAAAATTCAAACATGCAGAGCATTTAGTGGACCGCTTATAATATTCATGTACTGTATACCCAGCCATAAATGCTAATGCTTGTAGCGTTTGAGAATTGTACTCAATAGTTTCTAATAAAGGGAGTTGGTTATGCAATTCCTCTATGACTTGAGATGATACATTTGGAGGACTTTGTTCACTATCTGGACATTCTGAGAATTTACTGATAAACTCTTGAATAGAAATCTGTTCTGTACTCGATTGGTACAGATTTAATATGCTAGAAACTTTCAGTCGACGTTCAGACTCAAGTATTTGACAATAGGAAATATGATAGTTAGCTCCTGACATCTGTCTGTACAGTCCAAAATGATGTTCAAACGGATCATTCTGTAGAAAAGTAGTTAAAACATAAGAAAATCCGCAATTGGTAGTAGATGGCGAATTATAAGAGGTAGGGCTAAGCATGAGTGCCTCAAACTAGTGAAGGTTTGGCGGGATAATGAT
Organism: Hexactinellida sp. DTS-2022; assembly: GCA_028753945.1. Taxonomy (NCBI): domain Eukaryota; kingdom Metazoa; phylum Porifera; class Hexactinellida; species Hexactinellida sp. DTS-2022. Next base: position 3,214,662 of record JAPNXP010000011.1, on the reverse strand, counting down.
GCTTTATTTGTTTTGGTGGTTGCTTCCCAAGCATCAATCCAAAATACAATACGCTGTAAAAATGAGAAGCGAGGATCATCTTATAAGTGGTTTTGAAAATTCTTCATTCAAACGTGTTCCCTTCTGAGGTGTACTAACATTAAATATTTTCCACAAGTTCACTATAATAGAAATAAATTCTGCTGTTTTCGTTTTTAGTTGTCGTTTCGTGAATTATCTTGAATTTTTAGACCAGCACTAGTTGACTCATTAAATATTTTTGAGAGCAAGTTTTACATTTTGACGTTCAAAACTAGAAGGCCAGCATGATTTAGCTGTCAGTTGATGAGCAATTTTATCGAAAGCATGTTGCTCTTGTCTGTAAAGTATTCGTATGTCTTCAAAACAAGCATTGCATTGAGTAAGAGGATACTTCATGGAGTCAGTAGATATCACCAAAATTAGGAAAAATAAAAGTGTGATTGAAATCTTTCGTAAATTCGTATTAAGCCAATTATTCCGAATACACTTCAAAATGTGAACAGGATCAAAAAACAAGAAAAGGCTTCTAGTAGGGTCGACAGGATGAGGAACAATAGGAGAGAGTTTTTTATCAGGAGAAAACAGTTTAAATATATTAACATTTTGGGGGTAGTTATCAATACAAAGTACCTGAACAAAGAGACCGCACTTTTCGATGTCGTCAATTACAGATGTTATAGTGAGATGTAGTGTTGATGCTTTGGTAGAAGAAGGGGAGACTAGACGAACAATTGTTGTCCATTTTTTATGAAGACTCGAAACCATAATTGCTAATACCGTCTCTATAGGATCCTCCATGTCCAATGTAGGTGCAATAATTTTACCACCTTTATACGATATATCTGATTTGACATGGACTTCATCTATTTGCACAATAACATTCTTTTGCTGTTTAGAGAACCATAACATTCTCAATCTGCACAAAACGAATTGTAGTCGAGGAAGGTACGTAGAAAAAGATACATGCTCTTGGTTTATGAACTCCAACTCTGACTCTGACTCACGATTATATTTCTCAATTTGATCGATTGCTTCAATAATGTGTTTCCTTGCTGAATTAACGTGATATCGTACAGGATCTGATTGACAAATATCATTCACAGAGGAGTTACATTCAATCAAAAGGATTTCAATTTGACGTATATCTGTCAAACAATTGAGGGATATAGCAATTGGTTCGTTATGGTAAAATGCTTTGGTACCTAGATTGAAATTAATCGAAAGGGTGGCTTCGACTTTGATCTTAGAATTGTGAATATTTGGAAGTATAAAATGAACTGAATATTGATTGGTATACCAACGTAGCCAGTTTTTAAAAGAGATGAGATGAAGCTTTTGTTTCAAGTCATCCAAAGTAGCTATACCATATCTCTCTTCATCAATCTTGAATGTTTTCTGACTTTCTTGTATAACCTGAGCAAAGAATTGCTCCTCTTTTAACTTCACTTTCAATCGTTTACATGACTTAGATGATTCAGGTGCTGAAAGATACTTAGGGCAGCCAGGCAGAAAACAAGGAACGGCGCCTTTGCAAAGCACTGGTACTTTGCGAGGAGTTTCTTGAAGTGTACCATTAGTTCCAGATGGTACTGACTACTGAGTAGGATCGAGCAATGTCTTCCTCACGAAAATGTTTTTCACATACATAAGTGTATTGGTTAATATCTACCAGATGTAGCGCTCCTATCCACTTGTGTCTTAGCTCAGGATCAGTAGGTAGTTTGAATATAGACACATAGCCATCAGTAGAGCTGTAGTTTCCTTTGCATCCTGGAGCTGAACATTTGTTCGGCATAATTTGCTAATCAATTGAACATGTAAATATTATTGTAAAGTGAATTATCATGAAATAAATCTAAAATATATATTATTGTAGACACTTAATAAATGAAGGATACATATCACAAGAAATAATAGTGAAACAGCCATATTTTTTTAATTAAACTCTTATAAACTGATAGTTGAATGTGATTTTTACAACAAAAATATAAATTGTGGTTGGGTAACAAAATGGCCTTCGCACTCATCCTTGGTGTAGTTTTCATTTGTAATGGTCTATCCTTATACTTTAGTCATCTATGATGCTACCTTTAAAATAGTTCCTAGATTGTTCTACCAGCTTTTTACTATTTTGATTCATATCAACCGACATACTATCCCTGCATTGCATGAAGAAGAAATACACAAAGTTTATATCTCACTGGAATTACCGACATCTGAAATAGATGACTCGGCAAAGGAATATGTTAAAAAATTTCGAACCTACATTAACAGGACATGGATCAGTGGAAATGTTAACCTCTCAGTATTCTATTACGAAAATGCGACAAACAATGGCCCCGAATCTTATCATAAATCACTTAAAACTCCACATCCAAACATATGGAAATTTATGGCCTATTTGAACAACATCATTACAGATAATGGCATTGAATTTCAGCGATGCTGGAAAACAAAGAAATAACTAGAGAAGCGAATTCCTGTACAAAGGCCAAAAAAGCAAAACGAAATGAATGTAAAGAAAATACCTGAATGGTTTTTATAGTGCAGGTGAATACCTTGGTGCAATTTCATTAACAATTGGCCGTGAACATTTCAAACCTTATATTTCATCGAAAGTTTCAGGTATAACAATAAATGAAAATGAAACTGACGAAGATGAATTTACACCCGATCCCGATCAGTGCTACGCTAAGTTGTTTAATACGAGTATTGCGTATAATACGTATTATACGTTAAATCTATGATCAACCAGGGATATTTTGAAGTAAATTCAATAGAATATTTCTAATTCTTGTTGTAAAAACAACATCTAACAAATAATCATATTTGTACTATACAAACTATACTACGAGTCGATTAACAATAAAAGAATAACGATTAAACCAAAAGTTATTCAAATCAAATTCCATGAGCTCGATATTATAAGTAAGGTATACGTATAATACGTATTACATTATACGTATTATACGTAATACGTAGACCAGGGGTTTTCAACCTTTTGTACCATGCGACCCCTTTTACAGATTTGGAAATGCTCGCGACCCCCCATAATGTTAATGTAAAAGTTTTTATTCATATGTAATAAGTATTCCTATTGTCTTAATTAAATCGATGCACATCAAGTTTCAAGCATATTCTAACAATTATGAGATAACTACAATGCTATATAATTAAATTTATCGCGAATGCCCTGAAAGCTCATTGCGTAAATATTGCGTGTACATTACACATGCGCACTGTACTTTTAAGTACATGCACAATGTCCACACAATATACGCATTTCAATGTAGATAATTTAAATAAGTTTTGACTTATATCTCGGTAAATTTTAACGATTTTATGTAAATTTCTCGGAACTTTACGCGACCCCCCTATAAAGCCTTCGCGACCCCCTTGGGGGTCGCGCCCCCCAGGTTGAAAACCCATGACGTAGACAATAAAAGACGTATTAAACAACTTAGGTGCTACGTATGTCTAATTCATGGCAGTCAAATTTTGCACTATTGCATGGTGATTGTGTACAAGGTGGGTTTTGTGAAGCTTATGCTAATCAACTCTCGAATATGGGTACCAATTGTCCAATTTGTCGGGACCAATTAATGGAATAGTAAGGATTTTCAATAAATTGCATCTCAATACGTATTCACATTAATCTGTAATTCATTAATTACTTTATTATTTGTATTGCTCATTATTTACATTACTAAATCCAAATTCACTTGATGCATTTATCGAGAAACTTAGGACTAATTTACATTTCAATATCAAATTGTCTGCAGAGTTTTTATTTTATGATTCATTATTCTCTTATATTCAGGATACATTTTCTAGGACAAATTCGAACCTTTGAATATTTGTAGGACAAATTCCAAAATAGTAGTAGGACAAATTCCAACCTTTGAATATTTGTAGGACAAGTTCCAAAATAGTAGTAGGACAAATTCCAAACTTTGAATTTCGGTAGGACAAATTCCAATATTTTGCATATAAGAAAATTTCCGAGAGTTTTGTAGGACAAAATCAAGCTATTCCACAATACTAGCGGGCATCGCTGCAGATTACAACGACAAAAATCCTAAAATTACAGCTGTGCCAATTGCATTTCAATTTAGAGGCACTACTCTACTCGGCCAAAAGTAATTGAATAACAATGATTTGTATTCATACATTCGAGCTTGTAGCAGTAGAATAATATTAGTAGATGCTTCAACATGGATTTTACATAAAACGATAGTATAGCAAGATTTTTGAATTGATATTTTCTATAATTTCTGATCATTAGAATACACAAATTCTGATTTCACATTTGAATTCCACATGGTCGTATTATTATAGGTGGTAATTTCAAATAATTACAATTATTTATTTTACGGAGATACAGCCACATTTCCATTTGTACCACTAGTGCCACAAGTGACACGTGGCAGACTCTTATGCCACTTCATGAATATTGGCTAAAGTTACTTCAAATCACAATATATTTAACTATATAACTAGTATATAAGATATTTACAGTCACTTCAGTGCCATTAATTAAATACCAGGCCAATATTGTGTCTGCAATAAAATTCCTGTTCAAATAATTTTGACTGGTTGGTGGTTCAGTGACGATTAGTGCCTCCACAAGGAAATGCTGTCTGCACAGTTGTAATTTTAGATTTTGTATTCTTAGTTATTATTATTATCACTAGCGCGCTTTGCTAGGTCGCTTCGCGACAGAACACATCCACACAACAACCGCTTTGCGGTTGTTGTGTGGATGCTCTCATCACTTCGTGCCGTGAGGCGTCTATGCAATTATTATTTCTCACAACCCTTTCGGACTTCGTCCCTCAATTCATTTATGTTATTTCCCCGATCCCGTAGCGGTCTCTTAGTAACATTTCAATCTTCAATTTTATAGCCAGTGATATAAATACCCCCTTAATATCATATTATAGTCATATAAAACAAATGTATCTACTTTTTCCACAACAACACAATAAGTAATTAGTAACTAATAGTGTACAGAATGCAAATTTGAATTATTTTCTTCTTTCTCATATCTGAATAATCGAAGTGCTGACTGCTGGTTTTCATACAACTAATATATTAATTAGCATTTCAATGTGTTAGTTAGGCATAACAAAGAGTTGAATGCATTCGCTATGTTATTATACATAATTAGCTGCTATTTTTATTTTTGAAAGCTGTTGCCCCCATTATTACAAGGAAAATATAAAGGCAAACAAATCACGTACTAAAATCTAATACTCTATACCACCACCTTCTATACATTGACGAATCTATAACAAACCATAGTATTACGTAATAGATATAGTAAAGCTGAAGACATATCATACTTACCTAATCCGTAGTCTTTCGTTTCTAAATAGGAAAGATATATCAAAAATTGAAAATACTATGGACATTCTTATTATAAAAATCTAACTTACTATAGTGAGTGATAACTTATTCTATAAAGAAATCTGTATAAATTAGCAGGAAATTATATCACATTAGTATTGTCTAAAAATAGAATAGTATGCTAATTTAGATCTATTTATATATAAGTATACTAAACTTACTTTCTTCGTTGCCCCCAGGGGGCAGTTACGGGAAAACCTAATTACCTCACATAAGAGATTATCAGTTAAACCATGAGAAATGTCATCGCTCGAAATAATAACTCTGGTAACTCTAACCCAAACATCACTATGACTGAACTCAAAGATCTTAGTCACTTTACTCTCTCTCTCTCTCATTATACACACCCGTCAAGCCTCTCTTAAAGGCGAGAAGATAGGGACGCCGTGAGAGGATAAGATCGATGCATCCTGCGAATGCGAACTAATCAGATCCGGGCAGGATGACAGAGGTTTCTCTACCCGAGTTAGCAAAACCTCCCGATAACGACATTCTTAACCAACACCCCACCGCCGACACATTCCTTCCCTCCACATACCATGATCTTCAAACCTCTAGGATTCTGAACTAAACTCAGAGCCACATAATGTTGACCATGGCTGAATATGGCTTCAGGAGAGGGTAGGAAAATTCCGACACTCTCTAATCGATGACCCTGGCCCTTGTTTATAGGGGAAAATTCCAAAAATACTCAAGTTTTTTAAAAATTTCCAAATATACTCAACTTTTTACTGATACTCAAATATAAAACTAGATCTTTCCGAATCTACTCAAGTTTTTCAAAATAATTCCAAATCTACTCAAGTTTTTCAAAATAATTCCAAATCTACTCAAGTTTTTCAGAATAATTCCAATTCTGCTCAAGTTTTTTCAATAAATTCCAAATCTACTCAACTTTTCAGTAAATTCACAGATCTACTCAAGTTTAGAAAGGCTATATTTAGTCTATCTTATATATTAAATCACAATGTTTTTGTGTTTGTTTGTTTGTGTGTTTGTTCAGAATTGATTGAGGAACTGGTAAAAGCTACAGACCTAAAATTTGGCAGTGGGGTGGGGAATACTAGTATTGTATGTACAAATAAGTTCAATATCTAAAAAGATATTCAAATCTTCCATCACAAAAGGTGTCAAAACCTTTAGCCAATTAAATTCGAGGGGTGTTCCAGTATGGATTAGCAGCTAGCATTTCAATTAGTATAATCGAATGCTTTAGTGTCTGTCAAATGTTAAGTATGCATTATGGAATACTGAGAAAGTAATCTAATTGATCGAGAGGAAGTTCAGGCATTTAATCAGTTATTTGTGTTCTGTCTGTCTAGCCATACATTTATAACATTCCATTGTGTTATTTGTTATCAAATTATTATCAATCAATACAATAACTTCTCCACGTCCCAAAGTTAGGGGTCCACTGGTACAGTTTCTTAGTGATATTTAATTATATATTTGGAATTGGTATATTATTATACATGGACAAGCTCATATATCTAGAAAATTATCTGTTCAAATTTGCATAAATATCCAAATTATTTAATCTGTCCTTATAGAAACCTGTAGCTAGGATGAACGGATATAAATAGACAGCTAGCGGCCAACCATCAAGAACGACATTTAATTTGAAAAGGAGATGCTTTAAATACAAGCGAGGGCCGTAGGCCCGAGTACAAGTTGTAAGGACGCGCGTAGAGCAGACGAGCAGATTGTACTAATAAATATTTTTTGTGGTTGGGATCTCCATACTAGTTTCAATAATCCAATAAAACTTGAGTATATTCGGAATAATCCAATAAAACTTGAGTATATTTGGAATAATCCAATAAAACTTGAGTATATTTGGAATAATCCAATAAAACTTGAGTATATTTGGAATAATCCGGTAAAACTTGAGTATATTTGGAAAAACTTGATTATATTTACAAATTAGTTGAGTATTGTTGAGTATATTTGGAAATTTTTAAAAAACTTGAGTATTTTTGGAATTTTCCCTTGTTTATAGTGATGCAGAAAGCAGGACGCACTGGAAAATGGCTTCGCTTCAAAACAAACGGAAAGCCTGAATCAGTTGGAGTAAGGAGTGGTATGCGGGGAATGTATACTCGATTTCCCACATGACTACCTGTGGCAATCTCAGCATCTATCAGCCTTTTGCAAACAGATCTCACAGTTAAGCGAGTCCCATTACACAACCCTGCGTAGGATCAAGACTGCGCAATAGAATAATAGATGCGAACATTTTCAGGATTAGTCGATGAGGCGGCATACCATTAGGACTAAGTGTATTAAGGAACTCAGTCGGATACATAGCAGCCTGAGTATCATGAACTGAATCAACACTCAAAAAGGTATCAGCATCTCCAGGTATCAGTCCCATGACGTAATCATTGATGACATCAGCTGTCTCATTCTTTGGAGACATAATGATCCGCTGACACATGAACTTCTGATCAAGATAATTGTTCACAATGTCACCATAAACGGAGTAAACCAAGCCAGAAACATGATCTCCCGGAACTACAAATTTCTTGGCAATGTGAATCATTTGATTCTCATCCTCTGGCTCAGTACCTTCTCCTACCCTCAGGAGAAAGTCAGAGAACTCACTGACCACATTTGAATCCTGGGAGCATAATTTCTGCAGGCGCATACTAATAGTCAATTGCATTACCTTAACATGACGCCAGAGAGGCGATCTGTTCAGACACGCTGAAACAACTTCACCCCTGCTTGCCCGTTTAAGAACCTCCAAACAGGATAACCTTGCCACCAAATGGTAGTTCCCAAGAGCACTGATCTCTCAAAGTACGATCCATACACTCGGCGACATGCTTATTTGCCATTGGAGCCTCAAACCAAGAGAGTTGAGCTGAATGAGTCTAGCAAGCGCACTCTGTTAAGTTATGTTACAGACAGAGTAATCATTGGTTGAAAAAGGAATTTTCGTACGGGAATGGACTGTTCTACCACCATTTAAGAGGAGCGCCGCTATTCCCGAAGAAGCCATAGCTAGGGCATTCTCCCCCCCTCGATCGGACCCTAGCTAACAGCGTATTGTAAAGGAATGTCTTTCCTGTACCGCCAGGTCCGTCGATGAAGAACACCTTAGGATAAACATGAGATCATCCACGGCTGTCATGATAGTGTTAATTAAATACAATCAGTTGGTCTGCATTCACTAGGTTAACACCTGTTTGGAATCGCTCTAACTGATCACTTACACATAAATCAAGTTCATCCTGAATGACTCTCGGTTCTTCATATCGATTTCGAATATTCCTGGACATTGGCATGCCGGGAAAATCCGATAGTGACTTTCCATGCTTCTCTAAGCGTTTTTCAATATCCAGCAATACACTATTCAGTATATGCTCATCCAATTGGACATCAGGAACAGACAGCTTAGCGCGATGTAGAAAGTCCTCAGCTAGAGAGGCCTTATGGTTCTCCCAAAGGACTAAAGGATCAGTAGGTACATTGAACAGGAGGATAGTGACAAATAGTTGCAACATCTGTGGGGGCATCGCAGAAGCAGCTGCATCTGTTAAACAGTAATCTAACTCCTTATCATCCTCCAACAATCCAAGCCTGCGTACGGCCTCCTTATAGCTTTTACACACAGTACCATCAGCAAGAGTTCGGATGTCCTGAAAGCTTGTACATACTGTGACATGGCATAGGAGAATTCTTAAATAGAAACGTTCTCCTTACACTGGATGTGCAAAATACATCCGGCCAATCATGGTACCATGTCCCTTTACCCTTAGTTTCCATTTACGCTCAGATTTATCCCATACAAATTTATCAGAAAAATTTGTATAAGTTATCTCCCTAGCGGTTGGAAGGATTGGTTTGCAACAAACCATCCAGTCAGAGTAGTGTGCCGCTGTTTACTTAATACATCCTTGAGTATAGTCTCCTCAGAGAAATATACCGGCTGCTGATTCTCCAATGTACAGCTAACCTCAACACATGCGGCAGATTAGCATGGAGATCATATGCAAAGTTACTGTAACACGCCTCTGTAGCAGAAACAACCGATCCTCCAAATAGTTTGATATTTCATCAACACTCTTGGTGTCAGCAGTTTCCACAGCCTCACTGCCTGATTTGAATTCAACAACTGCTCTATCGTGTCCCTTGTACATCTACTTGTACAAGGTACTTAACAGAAGTCACTATACTACAAATTTCCACGTTAATATGAGCATTAAACTTCAATGACAGATAGGGATTGTATGGTACTACCCACCTATTATCAAGCTTAGCCCCGCCCACATTAACAGCACGGCCATTTTCTCTACGACGATACATGGGGTAGCCATCTTCAGCAGTTGTTGTAAATACTGAAAGTTCCTTTGGGTATTTCTTAGAGCACTTCCCGTCCCTTAAGCAAGGAGCATTCGTTTTTGCTACACCACATGGACCATGCATCATACAGCGTCTAACGATAGAGTGCAGTCGAGGTTGCAGATTAGGGTTCGGAAGCTCAGCACAAATAATTCGATCATACTCACGCGGGTCTCTAGGCTTATCCCGGTCAGTGAGTATAATAAGAATCTGAGCGTGAGGCAGACCACGCTTCTGGAATTCAATGGTATACACATACGGTAGTGGTTTGCCCAGTACATGCTTTATCATAATATCCCGAAGTAATTCTCGCAACTTCAATCTGAAGACTCGGACTATCAAATCAGGACGATTGCTCGTTTTCTGATTTAATAGGAGAGCAGACGTAATCTCATCCCACTTAGGATTACACGTAAATGTAATGAATAAGTCTGGCTTACCATATTTCCTGACTATACTCATCGCATCCTGGTACAACTCAAACATTTGTCCAGTGTAAGAAGAAGGAAGGACAATCTTACGTCCCAGTTCAACCCACAGTAAAGATCCACTCGAATCTGCTGCTGGTTCATCTTGATGTAATTCAGCTTCTTGCCATACATATCAACAGCGTACAGATGAAAGAGTCTACCACAGAGATGCAAGCAGAGTTTCTTTGCTCCTGATCATCAGACAGTATGAATAGTACTCCATAGCGGTAACACAATCCTTACCTCGAGCGTGGAGATTTTTCAACTGAGCCATCCTCACCTAAAGGAAAGAGCAAGACATAATGCAGTGCATCATAAGCGGTGAATCTCTGTAATACCCTTTAGACCGCCTGTGCGCGTATGCAACACTATGTCTCTGCTGGCCACCTCCTCTCCATAGCCGTCACCTGGAATAACAGTTACTTCAGGGGCTGTAGGCGCATTGTAATGTCGAGGATGTGGAGCACCTTCTGCTCGGATAATCATTCTCACGTCAGCGCCCCCTGCTCTCGCATTAGATCAACTCCCTGTCTGAAGAAAGAGACATATGGGTTATACTCGTACTCATGCAGCATAAATTGTAACCCTTTCAACTCAGGGAGAGAAGCCTCTCCTAAATGCCGCTGACGGTTCTCCAGCTCAGCATCAGGAGTACCATCATAAATATAGATCTGCGCAAAGTAGGATGCCTCGCCATGTATGTAGAGACATCAACTATCCGATCAAATGATGCACTACTCCGTGTATACGGAATGTGTACACTCCCTCCTTAGCATGGCCTATTTAAAAAGGAATTAACACTGGCCTATTTAAAAAGGAATTAAGATGTACTTATACAAAGTTCCCAAGACTGTATACCAGTGGCGCAAACAGGGGGGGGGGCGTGTGCTCCCCCCCGTAAAAGTTGAAGGGAGGCAAAATTTATGGTGCTGGTTTTACCGTGCCCTCTAGATAAAAAATCAAATGTTCAATATAATTTAGAATAGTAAATATACATATAATTCATACAAAACAAATCGATATCTGGGCATCTCGCAATCAATTTTCTTTTCTGGGCACCCCCCTAACTTTAACCTCCTACTTGGAAAACATTCCGCCAATGGCCCATATCCCACTCAATATCAGGCCTGACATAAACCTTGAAATTGTGGACTGGGGTCTCAATAATAAATGGTGAAACACTTGTTAGCAAGTGACTCATCAGTCACTATATTTTCTCTAAAGTAACACTTGTAACTATCTCCTGTAACTATTCAGTCTTAATGAATAACACAGCATTCAAAATTTGTATTTGGATTATTTCAAATAGATAAAGATGAGTACTCGAGATTCGGACATCTCTAAACAACGGACAAAGCCAAGTCCCCAATGTGTCCATTATTCGGAGACTTCACTGTAGTCAGTTTTCTCTAATAGTCCACTTATCTATTTGTCCACCAGAATTTTGTTTTACAATCAAATCCAAATAATCAAGTTATACTCGTTCTTTACACATTTATAGATCTAATATTCCACTTTCTAAATGTCTAATTATCTACTAGTCCACTTTTGTAATTTATTACTTTTCTAATCGTGTTTCCATGAAATTATATATTGTATTTGTGAGATTGTTTCAATAGCATCGATATTATTTAGGACAACGGCCACATGGGACTGGTAGAAAGACGAGATATCCAACGCAGTTCATACTCCTGAGTCCTAATAGTATATGTAACCTCAATAGTCAATTATAATTGCTTGTACTAATAATTTATGAAAAAATTCCAAAAACACTCAGTTTTTTCAAAATAATTCCAATTCTGCTCTAGTTTTTGTCAATAAATTCACAGATCTACTCAAGTTTAGAGAAGCTATATTTGGTCTATCTTATATACAGTAACACCTCGTTTTACGCGGTTTTTTTTTACGCGTTTTCGTTTTACGCGGGACAATTTTTTATGACCAAAACTTTTTTTACGCGATCCTCAACTCGTTTTACGCGGTTTATCTATTATTTTCATACAATTAATTCTCTTTTTTATGGAGATTTAGATAATATATAATATTTAGTTGTAACAAAGCGGTTCTACATTTCCAAAAAAACAAAAAATGATGATTTATGGATAGTAGTTAGGGATATGTATTTGTCATATAGTAAGTTCATCCAAATATATTATTTGTCAAATGAATACATATTTGCTTCACTAAACACACTAAAGATACCCGTTGTGGGAGGTATCCGAACAATACCCTTTCTATGGGAATTCCTAAGTATTCTCACAAGTTGGTTTATATCAGGATTCCCATAGATTTAAATAATTTCCATTCCAATCCATATTGGAAATCTCATGGGAATTAATATGGGATTAACATACACACGGAAACCTTGGTTATCTGAGAGGTCCGGATGTTGGAGGTTTCAGTGTTTAAACACTAGGTATTTAAAATATTATTCTATGTTGATAATATTTGGAAACGCATCTATTGGTTTAATATGTGTTACTATGAGAATAGATCGTTTTTTTTTACGCGATTTCGTTTTACGCGGGCTTTTCAAGGAACGCATCTACCGCGTAAAAAGAGGGATACCTGTATTAAATCACAATGTTTTTGTGCTTGTTTGTTTTGTTCAGAATTGATTGAGGAATTGTTAAAAGCTACAGACTTGAAATTTGGCAAGGGGTGTAGGGAATACTGTATGTACAAACAAGTTCAATATCTTAAAAAATATTCACATCTTCCATCACAGCTAGCCAGCTAGGAGGTTTGAAGTTTGAAATATTACAAGTATAAATCAATCAGTCAATAAATAAACAAATGAATAAACAAACAAATAAATACATAAATAAAAAAAAACCCTCACAGACGGGATGGGAGTGTGCTCCTTCTGATTACACTTCCCCAATGTTTAATTTAACTAGAATTTCAATATTCAAATTACATTTCATCTTAATGTAATACAATTTAATTAATGTTTGAATTGTGAAGACTTCAAATGTTTAATTAAATTAATTAAAGATTAAATATTACAAATAGAAATTAGGAATACGTGCTAGTATTTACGTTACTATCTTGAATAATAAATTGACATCATCATCAACTTGTAAAATATTCCAACTTCCAAGTGTTTCAATTGCACTTGTATGAAACACATATTCACTTACAAACCAACCAATAACAGTCATTATCCTAGCAGATAGTAGGCTTATGTAATATGTTCTATTGTATTGAGTACTATAGAGTAATTACAATATGGAGAAGATGGCTGATTTATGTAAATAATCGTTAATAAAACGTAGAATTGATTAGCGACCTAATAATTTTAATTGATATATAGAAAGAACATCCTTAGGAGAATACAACCTCTATATTTTCAATAACTAATTCGAATTATTAAAGAGTCACTGAACCAGAATACAAATTTCGATATAACTGACGAACAAAAGCGAAATTGAGAAATCAGGCTTCGAGGTGATCATCTCCAGGAAATTCTATATCTCCTGTCCAAATTTGAAATCTCTATCACCAATGGTTTAGTCAGGCCATCGCGTACGGCCGGCCGGCCGGCCGGAAGTCCGACAGAGGTAAATTCAATAGTGTGCACTTATAGTATAAAACTATAGTAGGACCCTACTATAACGTTTTTACTAGAAGAAGCACACTAAAAATTACATAAACACATAAATAAATAAATAAATAATAAACAAATAAATTAATAAATAAGGAACAGATAAACTTACATGACGTATAGGTTTGGAGCTGTAGAAAAGAATACAGAATTGTCCAGCAGATGGAGAGGATAGAACTTGATAGTCTTTCTATAAGCAAACGGTACTTCTCGAGAGAAGACACGGGACGATAGATTCCATGTTATGAACAAAACGGGATTCAGGTACGTGAAGGTAATTCTCCTAACGCATAGAGAGAAAATAAGAAGCAATTAAATTAGAATACAGTCGAAATTGAGTGTTTTTGAAGCCGGTTTTTTAGACTCACCGGGTTTGTTGGAAGTCAAATTCTTGTGTTATTATACTCGTAACTCTTATATATATATATTTTATTGCAATGACTATCAAAAAACTCTCAAATCGATAATTCGTGAATTTGGGGAAGTTTCCAGCAATTTCTTTTGTTGCAAATAATTAATTATCGTCAAAAGTGTCAAGACAGTGCCTCAGAAATTGAAATTTGTTCATTTACAATCATTTTAGAGCATAAAAACAGGAAAAACCATTTTGGAGCAATGACTGTGAAAAAACTCCCAAATTGTTCAATTTGAGAGTTTTTTGGACGTTTCCGGATATTTCTTTTAATGCAAAATTCTGTACAGCAAAAGTGTCCAGATAGTGCCCCAGAAATTGAACTTCGTTCATTTACAATGATTCACGAGCATAAAACATCTAGAACCATTTTTTTGCAATGACTGTCAAAAAGTCTGAGTCGATAATTCGTGAATTTAAGGAAGTCTCCAGCAATTTCTTTGGTGCAAATAATTCTTTGGAGTCAAAAGTGTCAAGAGTCAAGACAGTGCCTCAAAAATTGAACTTCTTTCATTTACAATCATTTAAGAGATAAAAAAAATCAAAACCCTTTTTTTGCAATGACTCAAAAAACGCTAAAATCGATAATTCGTGAATTAAAGGACGTTTCCAGCTATTTCTTTTGTTGCAAATTATTCTTTAAAGTCGAAAGAATCCAGATCGTGCCCCAGAAATTGAACTTTGTTCATTTATAATCATTTTAGAGCTAAAACAAATAAAACAATTTTTGGAGCAATTACACGGAGAAAAAACCCAAATTGTTAAATTTGTGAATTTAAGTACGTTCCCGCCTATTTCTTTTGATGGAAATAATGCTTTATCGCCAAAAGTGTCAAGACAGTTGGCCCTGAAATTGAACTTCGTTTATTTACAAGCTTAAAACATCTAAAATCCAATTTTTTGCAATGACTGTAAAAACAACCAAATTTTTAAATCTGTGAATTTAAGTGCGTTTCCGAAAATTTATTTTAATGCATTAAAATCTTCATAAGCAAAAGTGTCCAGATAGAGCCCCAGAAATTCAAATTCATTCGTTAATAATCATTTTAGAACTTAAAGCATCAAAAACGTTTTTGATTCAATTATTGTCAAAAAAATCTCAAATCGATTATTCGTGAATTCATGGACGTTTGCACCTATTTTATCTTTAATGCGAACTATTCTCTATTTTCAAAAGTGTCCAGACAGTGCCCAAGAAATTGAACATTAATCATTTGCAATGATTTAGTTGCTTGAAAACTAGAAAAACCATTTTTGGTCTTTTGACAAACAAAAAACAACAAAAAATTTTAATCTGTGAATTTAAGTGCGTTTGCGCCAATTTATTTTGATGCAAATAATTCCTTAAAAGCAAAAGTTTCCAGATAGAGCCCCAGAAATTTAAATTCGTTCATTAATAAACATTTTAAAGCTTAAAAACATCTAAAACAATTTTGCTGCAATTATTGTCAAAAACCTCTCAAATCGATAATTCGTGAATTTATGGACTTTTGCACCTATTTTATCTTTAATGCGAACTATTCATTATCTTCAAAAGTGTCCAGATAGTGCCCCAGAAATTGAACTTCGTTCATTAAGGACGTTTCCAGCTATGTCTTTTGATGCAAATAATTCATTAGAGTCAAAAGTGTCCAGACAGTGCCCCAGAAATTGAACATCTTTCATAAATAATGATTTATTGCTAAAAAACATCTAAACCGTTTTTTGCTGCAATTTTTGTCAAAAATAACTCAAATCGATAATTCGTGAATTTATGGACATTTGCAGCTATTTTTTTAATGCGAAATATTATTTATCGTCAAAAGTATCAGCATAGTGCCCCAGAAATTGAACTTCGTTCATTAAGGACGTTTCCAGGTGTTTCTTTTGATGCAAATAATTATTTATCATCAAAAGTGTTCAGATAGTGCCCCAGAAATTGAACTCCGTTTAAAATATTCACTTTATATGTTTAAACCCGTTTTTTGATGCAATTATTGTCAAAATACTCTCAAATAGATAATTCGGGAATTTATGGACGTTTGCAGCTATTTCTTTTCATGCAAATAATTTTTATCGTGAAAAGTGTCCAGACAGTGTCCCTGAAATTAAACATCGTTCATTTGCAATGATTTAGTACCTTAAAAACAGGAAAAACCATTTTATGTTCATTGACTGACAAAAAACATCCAAATTTTTAAATCTGTCTATTTTATGGCGTTCCCGCCAAATTATTTTGATGCATTAAATTCTTTATAAGCAAAGGTGTCCAGACAGTGCCCAGAGATTGAACTTCGTTCAAAATAATCACTATAGATCTATAAAAACCGTTTTTTGATGCAATTATTGTCAAAAAGCTCTCACATCGATAACCCGTGAATTTAAGGACGTTACCGCCTATTTCTTTTGATGCAAATAATGCTTTATAGTCAAAGGTGTCCACATAGTGCCCCAGAAATTTAACTTCGTTCATTGAAGACGTTTCCAGGTATTTTATTTTGATGCAAATAATTCTTTATCGTCAAAGGTGTCCAGACAGTGCCCAAGAAATTGAACATTTGCAATGATTTAGTAGCTTA
The DNA here is from genome assembly GCA_028753945.1 of Hexactinellida sp. DTS-2022. Classification (NCBI taxonomy): domain Eukaryota; kingdom Metazoa; phylum Porifera; class Hexactinellida; species Hexactinellida sp. DTS-2022. The sequence goes on along the minus strand of JAPNXP010000011.1, from coordinate 3,197,838 downwards.
AAAACTAGAAAAACCATTTTTGGTCCATTGACCGACAAAAAACAACCAAATATTTAAATCTGTGAATTTAAGTGCGTTCCGCCAATTTATTTTAATGCATTAAAATCTTTATAAGCACAAGTGTCCAGATAGAGCCCCAGAAATTTAAATTCGTGCATTAATAATCATTTTAGAGCTTAAAAACATCAAAAACGTTTTTGATTCAATTATTGTCAAAAAACTCTAAAATCGATAATTCGTGAATTTATGGACGTTTGCACCTATTTTATCTTAAATGCGAACTATTCTCTATCTTCAAAAGTGTCCAGATAGTGCCCTAGAAATTGATCTTCGTTCATTAAGGACGTTTCCAGGTATTTCTTGATATGAAAATAATTATTTATAGTCAAGTGTCTAGACAGTGCCCCAAAATTGTACATCGTTCATTTGCAATGATTTAGTCGCTTAAAAACCAGAAAAACCATTTTTGGTCTTTTGACTGACAAAAACAACCAAATTTTTAAATCTGTGAATTTAAGTTCGTTTCCGCCTAATTTATTCTGATGCTAATAACTCTTTTGAATACTTATTTCGGATTAGCAAATTTGAAACTTCGCGCATTTGAAACTTCACTTTAAAAAGTGAATACATTCGGAAATCTAGATTCAAATAATTTAGGATGATAATAATATGCTAACATTCTAAACTTAAAGGTTACACTTTTATAGGAACATAACTTATGCCAAACATTGTATGTAACCCCACATTAGATAAAGATATCCTTAGTAATGTTGAAATGGTTTAACCTCAAAACGAGAGCTAAATTCAACACAAGGTTCTTTTAAGCAACTTAAGGGATCTAAAAAAATATCAACCAAATTTGGAAATAGGAACGGAGACGGCAATATCTTAACCATTATTATCTATCCTTCAGGGATTTCATAGATTAAAAGAACAAGATTAATATTCCATCAAAAAATATAATATATCAAAAAATACAAAAAATAACCAAAATTCGTTTAATGCAATATAATTATTGCAATGTTAAATTACAATAACTCGACAACAAAAAATAAAAATATCATTATTGAATAATTAATATCATTAATATTGATCAATCCATCCTTCTTGAAACTTTTTTCTTACTTGATTTTACATCTATTTTTGCATCCATCTGCAGAATTTCCATTGGTATATTATGTGGCTCAAGTTTTACTGTATTATACAGGTCCGCAGTTGAACTTATCAATTGCAGTTTGTGCCAGAACTTTTTACTTATAAAAGGTTTAGATAGCATCAATGTAGTTCTTATCCAAGGTGAAGGATGTACTATGTATAATGCATTTAAACATTTTTTCATACGATCATTAATAATTTCATAAAATTTCCTAATCCATGGTAGACTTGGCAGCTGATTTTGGCCAACACCGGAATGAAAATAAATAAATATATATTGATCAAAAATTAAATTGTCCAACATTGAAATGACATACAAAAACAATTCCTTTAAAATTTCTTCATAGTTTTCTTCCGTCTTTAGTGGGAGATATTTACCAAACAAAAGAACCACTGGAAGCCTACTTTTGTCTTGTACATAACCTCCATGTTGGTATATATTAGTGAATCGATTAATTAATTCCATATCTAAAAAATAATACTATATCAGAAACGCTAATTTTAGTTTGGATTATACTTAAGACTGAAGATTACAAAGATGACTCTGAAGATGACAATTAGCTAGGATAGTCCAAACATGTATTTCGCTATTTTATTAGTACACTAATGATTTAAAGTCGCTTGGACCTATTATTCTAAATTCTGTCTGCAATTTGAAAAATCGTATTGTTATAGGCATATGCATGGGCGTAAACTTCATCAAAATACCCATGGTGCCACGACACTTTGTTTATCTCCTAGTTGTATATTTTTCTGGATAACTATTCGTTTTGTGTTTTTGTGTCTTAATTAACAAAGTATTAGCTCACCATCTGCTAAATTAAGTTTGTGGGGTTAATTTCGGTTTGAAAATGCCAGGGTGCAAGACACCTTTGGAACCATAGCATTACAGCCGTCAGGCTGCCAGGCACCCGCCGCACACCCCAAGTTTACGCCCTGTCCTATGAGATATAGCTTGGTAAAGTTGAACATTTATTTACTTTAGATTATATATTTTCTATAAGCGCAGTATTCAACTGACTCTGAGCACAGATCAAATCAAATTTTGAGGCCCTTCCGCAATTGGATTTGGCGAAAAATTGCACACCATATAGGGGAGATTGGGACTTTATGATTCTGGGTAAAAACTTATAATATTTATTAGTAATATTTATATTTTACATTATGTGTGAGCACAAAAAATATCTTTTTTGACAACTATTTCGAATTTGAATTTAAAACTTTGCTAAGTTTGTATACATGTTTGTGACTATGGGACGTTTCTTATGTCAATATATTTTTTTTTAATATATATTTTCCTAAGAAATACAATTAAAATAATTTTTCACTTATTCACTGATCACGTGATTCACGTCAGGACACTTTTAATACATTTTCAACTGAGCATACTTCAAGTTATAATTTTAGACACTTTCCCATTGTTGGAACTGGACAAAAATGGTGTCATTCAATAGAAGAGACGTTTATATTTCACAAATATATATATTGATTTCAATTGTTTTTGCACTTAATGATCCATTAAACCAATTCAAAATTAGAAATATTTTCTAATTTTATGAATTGATATGATAGTAAGCTTCCTGTATTGCCCAACGTTGGGGTAGCTAGCATATCTTGTTTAATGTGCTCCGGACGTTCTAGCCATCATTTTTGGTGCAAACTAAAATTCAATAGTTTAAAGCAACCAGCACCCTTTAACACCCTAGTATCATAGTAGTTTCAAAATATTTTATATAAAGGATTTGTAGGATTCATTAACAAACGAACTAATCAACCAACAGATTGTTGCAACCATAACAGTTTTATTATAACACCCGCAAACAATTGTATAGAGATGGTATTTATCCTAAATAAATTACACTTTCCATCTAAATTTTTCCATATAAAAACCACAACAATTGATAATTAGATAACCTAACAATTATTCTGATTTCTAAAAATATCTTTTTCGATACTGGCATAAAATCTAATGGACAAAGATAATTATAATATAAGTAACTATCGATTCTCCTTTCAAACCCAATAACTTTAAAGTAAATTTTATGATATTTCTTAGCTCTACCCACTGATTTATGCAAGTTCGTCTCATTTTGTAAAACAAGAGACCTTAGCCTTGACACTTACACAGAGCTGCACTAACCCAAACTCTATTTGGGGCGATCTGTCCAAGTACATATTTTGGAGGAATAGAGATTATTTAAGGAAAAACTTGTATCTTAAATGGAAAACAACGCTAGTGCAATTAAATTAATGTTGAAGAATAAAGTCCTTGATAAGCCATCTGCTTCCAGCTTTCAGGTTTGAATTAGCTTAGATGTACTTTCTGTGGAAAAGAGAACTTCTTTAATAACCTCAAATATGATGAGCAATTCGAATAATTTAGAAAACATGCTTGGCGTTAGCTCTAGTGAACCTGAGAATGTTGATTTTCCAATTATTAATGCATTTGAAAAAGATACTAAATAATCTTATAGTAGAAATTGTTCGGCGAGTTTTACTTAGATAGAGAGGAGTTAAATAGCATAAGTTACATAGATGATGATGGTAAATATCGATTGAATATTGAATGGACTAGTCTAATTGCTAAAAAATTTCCGAAATAAATTCAATTTGTGTTTTAAAGTTTAAAGATTATTGGTTCAAAAGATGTGATAGTAGGAAATTTAAATCCCCGTTTTTTCAAGCGTGGGCAGTACGTAAATTCCTAATTGTATTTCTGTAACTTTTTCAATTGAGAATGATTTTAATTCAATAGATTCTAATGCTATAGCTATCGGCTATCAATTCAATGGTGATATTTCGTTAGAACATGCAAATAATAAAACTACTCATGCACGTCACATTATTTCATCTGAATTAAAAAAATGGGGGAACAATTAATTAATAATTCAGTAAGTAATATTTTCCAAAGACAATTTATACTGGAAAAGAACATTGAGGCATTCAAAAGGGGTAATTTCTCTAATCTAAAATCCCAACAAACTTTAAGAAGAATTAAATCAGACTTGAACTCTATAAATAGGTTCTCCAATGAAAATATAATAGATATTTTGGAAACTCAAAGACGTTTCCGTTTAGAGTTACCTGACGATCAAATACCTGGATACATTCAATATATGGTACAATACCCATTTATTATTCATTTATATACCTTAAAACAGATAGAAGTTTTTAAATTCTTAAAAATTAAAAATATTGTACTGAATATAGACGCTACCGGTTCTATTATCAAAAAGCCATCAATATGTGCAAAATCGATATACTATTATGCTCTTACTTTACAACACCCTGAATTTTGCACGAGCCCTGTACAGGTTGCAGAAATGATAACTCATTTTTTAATAAATGGATATTAACTAGTAAGAAAATTCTCCATAAAGATATAAATATTGACCAAGTTGAAATGGATTATAGTTGCCCATTAATGCATAGTACATGTTTAGCATTCAATAAACAAAGTATAGCCATATATTTTTCTAAATGCTGGGAAATTGTAAACTGTAAAACCAATGCAAAGTTAAATTTATCTACTGTATTGCATCTCTGTTCGGCACACATAATGCATAGTATTAGTTACAAATTAGATAAGAATTATAAAATTGATAAACGACTCAAACGGTTAGTGCTACATGCATGCGGTACTATGGTAAAGAGTACAAACATCGACGAAATAAACATTGTTTTTGAATCCCTGTGTGTTTTAATGACAACTGAATCAATGTTACCCCTAGTTACTAAGAGTTTGTTAGATTTAGAAAGTATAGTTAAAGGAGAGGTCATAATTAATAGTTCAGAGAATACATGCATTGACGATAACCCTGAAAATTTTGAAAAAGATACCTACAGAAAAACTTCCCCTTTTGGGAGACATTTTGAGGGGATCCACAGTGAAATATGTGCTAAAGTTTTAAAATTAAAACAATTGACAACTAACAAAAATTTATGTTATTACCCACAAATCCTAGAATATATCTTAACTTATTACATGCCATTGCTACCACTTTGTAGTGAAATTATATTAAACAAAGTATATGGAAGCAGGATTTCAACTGATATGAATGCGCAGGTAGAGAACTGGCTTAAAATAGTTAAATATTCAAAATTTAAATCAAAAGTAAATATTCGAGTTGGCGATTTTGTGCGATAAACTTTTGTACATATACAGGATAGATCGGCCTCGTGTAAATTTGCATTTCATCCTTTGGGCCACAGAGTATTTAAGGCTAAGAAAAGAAATATTGAAGTTAGTAATGAGGAAGAATGTAAAGAGAACTGGCAAAGGAGGAAAATCAGCAAAAATAGTTACATAAATCCTGACATAAATAAAATAGATATAGTATTTGGAAAGTTAAAAGAGACGTATTTAAAAAATTTAAAAAGTCGCAAAAAAAACATCCAGATTGTTGCCACGAAAAAAAACTAAATCAAAATAAAATAAAGGAAAGAAAAAAACTAAATAATACACTACCAATCCCGGCAAGTGAAATTGAAATTATAAATGACTCAGATATCATAGCACTAGGTACAGTTTTCGTTATATTACCACACTTCAAAAAACTCACACTCTCAGGTCAAATACAGCTATGTACTAATTTAGAATTACCATTCTGTAACGAAGTTTTTTGTACAATTGATTCCGATAACGTAATACAAGTTATTAATTTAAATGAACTAGTTCCATCATTAACATTTAATATTCCAGGCGATGGAAATTGTTTGTTCTCCAGCCTATCATATTTAATAACAGGTAGTATTGACTGTAGTTACAAAATACGAGTATTACTAACAGAGGTAGACGGAAATTTGGTCTCTTGGAATTTTAGTATCCGGAATTTTCGTATCCAGAATTTTTGTATCCAGAATATTCTTTTCACGGATATTCGTTTACATACAAATATTTTCGTTATGTTTACCAATGATATTCTCACGAGCTTCTTATTTCGTAAGATAACATTCATAAAGGTGTTGCATCAAAATATTTATTGATGTTTAAAATGATTATGGCAGCCTCACAATCTTGATCTCCATCATATTTACTCTTAATTATAGGACTATTTACCTACCACATACTAATTAAAAGTTGCAATAAAAAAATATTTATGGATAGTTTCGTATATATAAAAGGGACCCTTAATATATCGACCAGATTTTTACAATAATAAGTTATCGCTGGGTCCTCGAGCTAAAACTCTCTCTCATCTTACATACAAAAGTTAATATTATATGTTTATTCTGTATTAGGTATTGTCTGTGAGGTATTGTGTATTAAAACATCAGTTGTCTTTGTATGAAATAGTATTTTAAATAATAATTTAGTTTTTTGAATGCAGTATAAATGTTGAGCAGAAAATACGAGAACTAGGCTGTATATGTAATAATTGACAATGGCAAAGACAAATTGGAAACGCTAAAGTATAATAAATCATTATCGAATTATCACCAATTAGATGAATACAGTAGCACAGGTACTTGTTCACTCGATCAATATATAAATATATAAATATATGTTCAACTTTGCCAAGCTATATCTCATAGGAATATTGATATTTTTTTTGAAATATTTTGACATAAGAAACGTCCCATAGTCACAAACATGTATGAAAAGTTTTAAGTTAAATTTCGAAAAATTGTTGTCAAAAATATTTTTTTTAGTGCTCAGACATAATGTAAAAAAATAGATTAAAAAATAAATCTTTAAAAGATTTTTATTCAAAATCAAAAACGTCCGTATCTACCCTTTAAGGTGTGTAATTTTTGGCAAAATCCAATTATGGGAAGGGCCTCAAATTTTGATTTGATCTGTGCTCAGTTGAATACTGCGCCAACTTCACACTCGTACTGCTTTTATACTATACTTATTTTGTATAGAACCTTATGAAGACATGGAGATCGGTGTAATTGAAGAGATTTACCCCATTGAAGTAAGAAAATGTGAAGAAGAAGAAACACTTAACCACACACTATCCATCTTGAAACTTCAAATAATATCATCCCTTGTCAACGAAACCTATTTATCGACGCAACACAAGAACCTCGCCACCCTAGCAGAATCATTAACCAACCTGGATTCACTCTATTCCTACCATCCATCAACTGAGCTAAGTTCCAATACTAAAGAAAACATAGCCATCGAAGTCGCCACCTGGTATACTGAATATCGTACCAACCATTCCAGCGACTGTAAACTAGACGAAAGAAGAGAACGAAATTATCCTCTAGCTGCCTAGCAGTTCTGTTACCTGTTGTAAATTACATTATTACAACTATATTACCACCATAGATTCACCACCAGCAACCCCGCCATATCCACTATCACCTTCTGAAGATCCCTTACAATTTACGACTACCCTAAATGGCAAGGAAGTTACAACAATACCGTCAAGACAATACCTGCCCTGTTGACAATATCCTTGCTATATTAAGCCTAAATCGAGCCACAATCCTGAACGCATTTAGCATAAAAGGAGTAAAACTTGCTGACTCTAAATTCCACCTAATAGTTTCCCTGCTTGAAAACAATAACCTTGATGAACTGAGGGACTATATTGCGCGACGAATTGGCCTTCAAGAGAACTATGACTCAAAAGGTTTATACAATTCATATGATTTCTATGGATCAGAGGCAACTATTATAAACTTTAGCGCTCCGAGGACCTATGCAACGACCTTTATATCTCCACCTTCAAATGCCATCACTGTATCAAATCCTTAAATACCAAGAACATGCTAGGTACCATCGGTAATGTATTCAAGGGCCCAGAGTCATCTATAAGTCGGAAGCTTAATCGGAATAAGTGCAAGTCCTGTGGATCAACTACAGCCATTTTCGAGCGATTATCTGGCAAATTCGAATCCGTCCCTACTCTTCAAACAATTGAGATAGGACATCTTCCGGAACTCAACAAGAATCTAACAATATCAGACATTGATCAAGAAATTACCATCTGTCACGATCACCTTACATTTCATTACCAACTTATCGGATTTTCTATCTTTTTCCAAAATCATTTGTATTCTAATGCTCTGGTACAATCAGTGGCGGCGCGAGGGGGGGCGGGAACTCGCTTGTCTGTTATATGAGTACTTAATGTTAATGCGGAAATGCTAAATGCCCTGGACAGGGAGTTCATAATTAGCTGTTTTGCTGAGATGCCCCACCGTATACTATTATAGGACAGATTATTTAACTAAGTTTGTCAATAAAATATCGATTATGGTTGGAATGTGAATTTTGGAATGTTTACAACTATTGGGTTTGCCCCTCCAGTGCATTGGTCCGCCCCCCAATGGGCCTGTGCTGGCGCCGCCCCTGGGTACAATGGTCAATTTCATAAATATGATGACCTAAGGACACCAGCAACAGAAATACTATGGGACTGCGACAGATTCTATGGTACCGTCATTAAGGTATTTTACCTCTTACACTCTTCTGACTAATTCTTCAATTCGAAAGCCCTCAAAGGCAAGGTACATAGAACCTTGTGGGAACTTATGCTCTAGGTTATTCAGGCAACGCAATCCCAATCACGGTGAGCCCAGATAATAGAAACGCGACCTGCAACGGTATGTGCCAAATGGCGTATGATGAGCCATGGCCTACTATAATACGGCTATACATGCTGCCGAATCATAGTAAAAATAAGAGTCCAGTTTTATAAATCTCATAAAAGAAAAACTAAGCCTCCAATGTTTGTGAATTGAACTTTTTTGGGGTAAAGAAATACGAGGAATCAATTAAGACTTCTCAAAAGGTTGAAAAGGCCATCCCTCATATTGTTTAGGCGCATTTTAATTATGAGTCAGCATTTTACATAATTGCTTTTTATCCTAAACATTTTTATACTGTAACACTCTTATGTATACTCCATGTATACCTTATGATAGAAGTGTATGAATTAATTCATAATCTTTCCTATGGCCTCGAAAATATAAGAAAATATGCTGCCAAAACATCTTCAAAAAATAAGAGTCCAATTAAATATACAACCACAATATAAAAATATACCAAAATCAATATGTGTTTAGACTGTTACAAAGCTTATTTAGTTGTTTATCTAGTTGTAATTCTTGTTAATTAGTAGTTTTTTCCCTCCTATTGTCCGCCATTGGTGTACTGTAGTAACTGTACACTGTACATCATCTATTCCAGTTGATAATTATTTTTAATTCAAACTTTTTTCGATATTTCTTGTATAATTTTCATATTAGTTTGACTTCTATTTGTTTTTCTATCTTAGCTGGCATGCCAAATAAGTATGCTGTATTTGGATGTACATCTGGGTATTCATCAAGCCAAACAAAACCTTTATTTCATATTCCTGGTGATGAATATAAATCTCTTAAAGAATTATGGGTCAAATTCCTCAACCGTGATAACTATACAATCACTACTCAATCGTGTATTTGTATTGACCACTTTGAAGAGAAGTATATTGTACATAACCCTAAACGACAAAGGCTTATTGCCTACAGTAATAATCCAATACCTACAATTAATCCTGATGCCATCCCTTTAAGCCTCTCAACTGTACCAACTTTGCCTAGGAAGGCTCCCAAAAAACGTATTTTTCAGCAGGACCAACTCAAAGATTTCAAGATTAAATACCAAGTAAATAACCTAGATGACATCAAAACATATCTAGAAACAGCTCCTGAATATGAAAATTTTCATCTGTTCCTGTCTGAGTCTGACTTGACAGTATATAATATACAGATCCTTTCTGGAATAGCGAAAGTGCAAGAATGTATCAACATCGATAGTGTTCTTCGTGTAAAGCTCAGTTTCGAAGGGTTACCAATCCCAATTCCTGAGTACATTCGGAATTCCGCCAACTGTAAATTGACCTCCCTTGATATGTTGACTAATTTACCCAATTATTGTAGAAACTATATTGGTTCGCACGATAGTTGTGATATCAAAGTCATACAAGAGTTACTGAATTCTACTTACTATCATTCTAAAGAAGACCAAAGTACTCACATAACACACTCAGATTCGCTCTATTAATGCGCTACACTTCAAATTCTGCCTACAAATTTCTGAAGCAATACCTACCACTACCATTTGAACTGTCCTTACACAGCTAAAATCTCCCTCAATTCAGAGTTGTTCAGCTCTTTGTGCACTTAGGGATAATAATTTAATTGGCAATGATGTAATGTTACTCCTTGATGAAATGCATCTACAACAACAGGTTAGTTGATCTTTCTTTTTTGAACAGTTAAATATTTTGTGTATAAGCGTAGACTACTTTATTCATGTTATGCTTTATTATATAGGTTCAGTATGATGGGTACACAATCGTTGGATGTGATGGAGATCTTGTAATGTACAAGAGTGTTCTTAGTTTTATGGTTGTTTCCATAACTAAAAGTAATCCCTATGTCCTGAAGGCGAAACCAATTGTGAAATTGTCGTATGAAATTATCTGTAATGGCATCTTAAACTGCTTATCTCTTCTATTTCAAGGAGGATTCTTCACTCGGGCAATTATATCAGATAATCACAAGACGAATATTAAAGCATTTAAAACTCTCTATAAAGCTCACCCCATTAACGAAAAATCATACTGTATCATCAATCCACACTGTGATTTGCAACATCTCTATCTGATATTCGACACTGTTCACCTGATTAAAAATGTTAGAAACAATTTGTTAGCAAACTCGTTCGAAATACCGCATTGCAGGCTGGCTCTACCAGAAAAAGTGCACGAGTTTCCTGCTGGAGGTGTGCACTGGGCATGTCTGCATAGAGTTCACGAACATGATTTAAGAGAATGTGGTAAACTTAGAAAAGCGCCTAAGATAAATTTTTCAGTATTGCACCCCGGGAATAATAAGCTATCAGTCCCTCTAGCCTTGGCTATTTTTCATCCAACAACAACAACTGCTATTAGCAGCTATCATCCAGAAGAAATAGTGACGCCTGCATTTTTAGATCTTTTTTATTCATGGTGGCTTATCGTTAACTCTAAACAACGATTTCATCCTAATTCTATTGGGAAAGCAATAGTTCCTGCGGATGGAAAGTTACTTTTTTTGCGAGCCCTGGCAGACTGGCTTGAACAGTGGAAATCTTCACAAACTCCTGGTTTTACTAATCAAACCTTCGATGCTCTAATACTAACCTGTCGATCCATAGCAGATTTATGTGATGACCTCTTCTCCGATGGTTATGAATATATCATGACAGGAAGGTTTCAAACGGATCCTTTAGAAAGGAGATTCTCGCAATACAGACAAATGAGTGGTGGTCGCTTTCTCATTAGTCTCAAGGAAGTATTAAAGTCAGAATCTATAATCCAAGTGAAAACCATTCTTAAAAACAGCCTAGAATCTGTGGATTATTTACCAAATATACATTTTGAGTCAAGTGAGCTAATCGAACAACTTGTCACAGAAATTGTACAAAATGAAGAATTTGAGAATTTGACCCTCTCTAATGACGGTAAAGAAGTAATCGTCTACATCTCAGGGTATATAACTCACATTAGTCCCCAATATTGCGTGTAAGGACTGTTTAGATTGTTTACAGAATAATACTGAAAGTAGTCCATATGTTGAGAGACTTAACAGGGGGGGACTTACCATACCGTCACAGTCCCTAAATAATTAGCTTCAGATGGCATTTGCTGTAATTGAATCAATTGAGTCGAAGGTTCTCCATTCTGGCCTACCAGCGAAGATTCTAACTGCTACCTTATTGAATCGTTTGTCAATTGATTGGGAATCCAGCTTCTCCTGCCAAAGTCATAAACAAGAAAATCGAAAACTCATCAATTGTAAAATCTGCAATATCTATTTTTCAAATCTTGCAAAGGCTGTAACTGAAACAAAGAGAAAGGATCAAGTAGAGAGCTTTAAGTTACGTAAACGTAATACATTATAGTTTTTCTAACAATTTCCAGCCATACTACTCCCTAAAATTGAGTTTATTCATTCCACATACTCTATCAGATAGATTAAACCTTTCATTTTCAGCATACATTTCAGCATTAACAATAATAATAATACTATTTTTGTTTATAAAATCTCTATTTGGTAATATTATTGTGTATCTTAAACAGATATGTTTTTGTGTAAAATTTCGTAAAATGCTGACTCATAATTAAAATGCGCCTAAACAATATGAGGGATGGCCGTTTCAACCTTTTGAGAAGTCTTAATTGATTCCTCGTATTTCTTTACCCAAAAAAAGTTCAATTCACAAACATTGGAGGCTTAGTTTTTCTTTTATGAGATTTATAAAACTGGACTCTTATTTTTACTATGATTCGGCAGCATGTATAGCCGCATTATAGTAGGCCATGGATGAGCTGTTATTCACGAGGTAAATTAATGATGCTACACATAGGTAAGTGATATACCTATGGAATCCAGCGAGTTATATACTTCTTTTTTATTTAAAGTTAAGATAGTTTACGTTTTTATCTTTGAAGTTTTAGGAACATTGGAAAGCGCATTCTTAGGGTGCATAAAATACATAGATCAACGGAAAATTCAAGAAGCCAATTCTTTCCTTTATCCATTTCAGAAAAATACAGAAAACTCTCGATTAAATTTGAATATGCAAAATGGAACAATTTACAAAAAAACTGGTTTTTAGTTACAAATAAATGTAATATATAATTTACTAAGACAACACTAGGTACAGCAGCTAGGAACAACATTAATTACTATTGTTATATAGCGCTGTCGTATGCCATAAGAGAGTATACTAATTTTAGCCGTATGCCTCGCTATAGTTTGCTAGTTGTTGGGGAGTAATGAGATAATAACTAGCCAAAATTTCAATTTCTTTGAATTAGCTAAGTTAAGACTCTCGTTGTGTCATCATAGTTTGTATTAAACCTTATGTTTAACTAATACAAACCCTCAGTCTCATGTAATGGCTAAATTGCCCTGAGCCTAAGTCCCGCTAATGGTGTCAAGAGACAAGTTAGTTGTTCTCAGGTAAGCTCTTGACATCCCTCAACCGTTGGTTTCGCGGTTGGGGAAAGTTATAGAGTGTGTTCCAACTCCAAGTGCACTCACAGCGAACTAGTAGTAACTAGCTGCAGCCCCTGAGGGACAAACCTACTATTTATTAATTAATCAATTAATTAATTAACACTACTTCACAGCATAATCAATTATCTTCCATATAGTAAACTAACAGGCAGTTATCAAGACATTTTATCTGTTTACTCTGCGAGAAGAATCGAGCATGAACATTGTATAAGCCAGAACAAGTAACTCCCGTCCTGAATTTGTGTATTTTGATGGATTAGTTTTTATATCCTTTACACGTTAGTTATGTGGTATATTTATTACATATTTCTGAAACTGTTACTCTGATATTTCCCATAAAATTTAGTAATAAAAGATATCAATGCATAATGTAGTGGCTAATCTTAAAAACAGGGTGATATAAATTGCTTTTATTAAGACATAATTTTCATAATCGAAAATATAATCAGGGAGTAACAAGGTATGTATTGTAGCAAAACAAAGTGGTGAGAGAAATAAGATAATAAACTAGTAGTTAGATAAATTAGATTTCGTGTTACTTAGGAAGCTTTTTAAGCTTCCAGTATGGTGTACTTCCCAGATTACACAAGTTTCATAAAGAAACGAGAGAAAGCATTTGGAAAAAAACAAGAAAAAACAATTCGAAGATATGGATTCAGATTAAGTGTAGAATTATTTAAATAAAAGAAGAGTATTAGAATTTAGTTTGTATGTGTTTTTTGTTAATTCATAAGATTTAAAAAATGTTGTGTTAGTAGTATCAATTAATTGTATTAATTAATTAATCAATAAGGGAAAATAAGTATAGCTAGACTAGATCCTGCCTTGAAGAAGGCAAGTGAATTAAAATTAAATCTTTCAATAATAATAATTTAAAATAAGGGGCAGTATAAGGTACTAGGGTAGGGTAACAATTTCAATTTACAATATGTCTTGTACATGAGTTATGGAAATTTCGCATATAAGCTTTAACACACAAAGCCAATTATCGTTCACTTAGACAGTTTGATGTAATTATGGAAGGATAGACGTGTGGTTAAAGCTACCTAAGTAAACAACACATGCGTTCTATTTTGACTTTGTATTATATTTATTCTATTAATATACTAGTTAATGATTATTCCAAAGAATCAATTCTATATTATTAATTAAAGTCGTGTAATACTAATTCTCTTTCACATAATTTTGTATGAATTTTTTATTAAATTTTATAACTGAACACTATAATCTGATCAAAGCGATGGGAATACGATCACTACCTTTCCAAGGGTATTCTGTATAAGAGATTCGTTGATATGAAATAGAAATATATCTCCAAACCATTAGTATACGTTGAAAAACGAATCTATAAATATACTAATAAGACATGTTAGATAGGTATAAAATAATTTTAAAGTATGATTTGTTAGCTATTCCAATTATTTAATTAATTAAATACAGTCGACTCCGCTTAATAGAGCCACCTCGGGACCAGGTTGTTTTGACCCGATTAAGCGGAGAAACCGATTAACCGAAAATATTGTAAGCCAAACTGTAATTCTGTCCCATAAATCCTGTGAAATTTTGACCCGATTAACCGGTGGCTCTATTAAGCGGAGTTGACTGTATAACAGAATATATAGAATTATTTGAAATAGAATATCAATGTAGAACAAAATCCTACGCTCTTAACTACCGTGGGATTTTGACACGAACCATGGATTCGCTATTAGAATTTTTACTATGGGTCAAAATTCGACGATCTTTTATACAGTGGGATTTTGACCCGAACCATGGATAGGCTATTATGATTTTACATTGCGGATCAAAATCCCACGCAACAAGCCCCTCTCTGAACATTTCATAAATTGAGATTAAAGTGTTTTTGAACAGTATACAATAATTAGTAGCTGCACTGAAAATTTGTACTCAATCCGGACTATTCTTTTAATGTAATAACCTTTTGAAGATTCTCACGTCATTTGTCACCATGGGAGGTCCATTCTTGAAAAGTTTTTTTAACGGATTTGAAGCATATCTTATCCTATATATGTCGCAGGCGAAATTGAGTATCAGGCGAGATTGAGTCATCCTTATAGAAAATGTTTAAATAAATATTATGGGTTGTTAAAAATTAATTATTCCCCAGGTTGAATCCAGTTATTTGTTCACTTCTAAATGCGTATACTAGGTAAAACGAGTATGCTGAATACGAATTTGACACTCACAAATTTTTATTATGTCTATTTGTTCTAGTTATTGACAATATAGGTAAACAAGTTTGTAAAATATTAGAAGATTAGACGGTTATTTTAAGTAATTGAATATGCTAAATACGAATTTAGAATTAATTACATATGTATTGCAAATAAGTGCTGTTTGTTGTTAAAGAGACACTTAGTGATACTTGTATTTGAGATACGTACTAATTTCTAAGCCACTTACTGTATAGCGTCAGGAGGGAGGAGTCGACCCCACCCTCAAGTCATGGGGAGGGGAGAGAGAGTATCTTCTTGTTCCCAATATTTTATTCAATGGTAAATTCTGGGGCTACGGTTACGATTCGATTTCTCGCCACGGTTAACCGGTTAACCGCCCATCTGATCAACACAGTAGAACATTATTTATACTACATAATTAGTAAGGTTCAGCTTTGCTTTTATTCCTACTACTGCTACATTTCGTCCTTCAGAAAATATTAAATCAAGGCTGGATTCTGTTAACCGCCGCTAATACCGGTTAACTGTACGGATTTTAGTGATCAGTTAACCGATATGTTAATATTACAATTTGAAGTACAAATTTTTGGATAAAAGTGTGAATTTGCACGCATTTTGTTCAGAATGTAATAATTGTTTATCTTATTACCCATAGTAACACGATATATTTTGGTAACAACAGTGTAGAAGTAACCTGAAGTGATAAACTTGTACCTATTAACCAATCTCACCTTTAACTATTGTTTATACAAGGCTGGATTTGTTAACCGGCTGGCTAACCGCTTAACTGTTGCTATTAAATATCGGTTAGCGGTTCCAGAATTCGTTAACCAGTTAGCCGGTCTGTTGATAATCAGCAGTATTATTTGGAAATTATCTTACAGTACATCATCGCTAGTTCGAACAGGAGATCCAACGTATATTACAATGAAATTATAAATTATTAAGTCTCAGACAATTATTTAGGTAGTATACTACATGTTTAGTTTGGATTAAAAAGGTTTGAACAAGTTTGATCCAAATTATCGGAATCTCATGTTATAGAGGCAGGGTAGCCGTGGGTATGGGAATCCTGTGGGAATTCCCACAGGATTCCCATATGGGATGGGAATGGTAATTTTTTTTAGCCTATGGGAATTCCCACATGTGGGAATCCTATAGGAATTCCCATAGGATTATCAATAGAATTTCCACACATTCATATAGATCATCATATTACAATAAAGCATAGTGTACATTATGGTTGTAGACAAACCATAATAATTCATGAACACTATATAGGCGAATTCCCATACGTAGGAATCCTGTGTAAAATTGTAAATGCTATGGGAATTCCCACATGTGGGAATCCTATGGGAATCCTGTGGGAATCTTATGGGAAATCCTGTGGGAATCCTATGGGAAATCCTGTGGGAATCCTATGGGAAATCCTGTGGGAATCCTATGGGAATTCCCACAGAAATCCTGTGGGAATGGGATGGGAATGGGAATGAAAATTCCCTTCCCACGGCAACCCTGTATAGAGGCCAATAGAAAATGTATTTACACTTCACTAATCCGAACGAATTCACTAATCGAAAAGGTTTTAAAAAAATCGGAATACCTCTGTTGGGATTAGCGAGGAAATACATTTAAATAATTAAAGATATCTGAATTTTGTTGGAAAAGATTATCATAAATCCATTTCTCATCACCACAATGACTACATTATATATTTTCTGTAACTACACTGTTTCTAACTTGCCCAAATTGCGAAATGTATTAGTTAATGTACTACTTATACTTATGAGGTAGTAATACTTTATAATACTGAGTCCTACACTGTAGTATAAACAAAACGAATCATAACTGTAGCCTCAGAACGGTTAACAACCCCACGCTTGGTTCTTAGGAATTTACTACGTATGGCAATGCATAGATTTAAGATTACCATATTCTAACAAAATTTATATAATTTAGTGTTTTATATACGCAATTACATTGATATTATTTAACTAGATAAACAGACCGGTTAACTACTTAATTAAATCTGTAACAGTTAACCAATATTAGCAGCGATTAAGCGGTCACCCGGCTAACCGAATTTAGTCTAGACCTGCGAATTGAGTCTAGTCTGTATGTTCAAATTAAAATAAGTATCATTTCGCCCCTCATAATATTATTTGGGGTGGCCATTAATAGACAGCCGGGACCCCGGATCAAAACCTCTTGAATAAGAAGGGTTACGCGATAGCAAAACAATTATTGAACTACCAGAATTACAACTGGTGGATAACCTTAATCCTTAAGATTGCACTATTGTTAGCCCGCCTATGGTCTCGCGGGCTACCAAATCCGGCAGTGCTTAAGCAGACCACAATAATCTATATAATAAAAGCACAATAGTTATTTGTGAGTGTGTGTGTGTTTGTCCGGATTACATTTAAGTAATTCGGAGATAAAAAACGCATCTCTGTTTGAGATAAAAACTAACTAGGGGCCTGCATTTGTCCGACTAAGTATGTCGGCATTTGTCCAAAATTCCAAATATCAAATGTTTAGAATTTTCCGACTTCTTTGTCTCTATGTTTTATGCTGGCATTTCTCCGACTGTTTAGTAATGATCGTAATATGAGTATTCAATAACAGTTGTAATTTATTTATGTTTTCACTCAACACAATATTTGTTGATAGTATATCTACTTTTCAGATATTGTGTTTAATTTAAACATGATATATTGGCTAATAATAGAATACGTATTAATAAATATATTAATGCTATTTAGTAATTGATATTTAAATTAACATGGATTTTACTTTGACTCAATATAAATATAATCGCTGTTCAAAATAAAGAACATCTGAAGGTCACAAGTTGTTTGTATCCAAAAGAAAGATAATCAATTTACTAAAGCTTGTGCTCTTTTTCGTAATGGATGCAATTACCTCCACAGCTAAGCTCAGTCAAGAATCTAATCATATTAGTTAGTTTTCACAGTCAATATGTGTTACTGTGCTATATTTTTTCAGTTGTTACATAGCACCTTTTTATAGAGAGTACTCCTGAATTAACATTTAACAAGTCCTCTTAGTGTGTAAGAGGTTTTCTGCTGAGCCCCCATTGGGGTCGCTGGCTACACTTACTCCTACGCACTTGACACCCACTATAGTTAGGGCTGACTTCGCACCTGTCTAAATATTATATGAATTTACTTATACAGCGATCATCGGCGTTTGTATTAAAAAACCTGGCTAGTTTCTACCGATTGTTTTTTTATGTTTATAAAAAAAAACACCATCGGTAGAAACTAGCCAGGTTATTTAAAACAAACGCCGATGATCGGTGCTACCGATGATCGCTGTATAAGTAAATTCATATAATATTACTTAGTGAAAGTATAATGAAGCATCTAAATAATTAATTAAAATAAATTAAATTAATATGATTACAAATTACAATACACATTTGTATGTATGTTTGAAGGTACGAGAAACGAAATTACTTTTCAGACCCAGTAGACATGCAAATTGGTGTAGATCGCCGCATTAGATTTGAAGAACTTGGATTAACATGTCCTATTTGTCATTCACCAATTCAGAGCAGTTTGGAAATAATATCATTTAAAAGTTCCTTAATTCACACACACTGACCTTGAGTTTGAGATTTTCTGATTAATTCCCAATCCCATTCTGAATGGACTGGGATTCATCTTAAGATCTTTAAAACTCTAATTCCATAGGGATTTGGCCCCATCTCTGGTTGCATATTATAACAATTGTTATTTTTAGACTACTTTTCCATTATTGAGAAAGTAGTCTGAAAAATGTCAACATCTTAGATTCGGAGAATTCCCACTTACGGAGTTTGACATAGTCTCAGAATGGGATTAGTAGGGCCCATAGGTTAGTCCATTACGGTGACATTGTGAGATCAATGCCCATTGGTGATTCAATTGGCAAATTTTTGTATGGCCATGACCTACCAACCATACCAGAGCCTACGCCTTTGTATTGTTAATTTATAGATGCACATTTAAACACATTTACTACATAAATAGAACGTAATTACTCATTTACTCGCTACACATTCTCAACTTAGTGCTATTTATAAGCTGATTTAACAGCAAAAACCAGTTATTAAACCAACTAACAACACAACCAGCTTATCAATAAACTCAACATTAATTTGAGAGTGTGTAGATTAATTATGTTATGTTTATAGTGAATGTATTGAAAATTATATGTATTGAAGATTAAACTGGTGGCTTGAGTAAATGGTTTGAATTCGCGAGTGGATTAGGATAAATATTTATTACGAGCCTATAATCTCGTTCGCATTTGCTAGGGAATACTAAACTATTCCCCTTAATTCATTATCATGCATAATTTACACTTTACCATGCAATATAATTAACTTACAAAGGACTCGTATTCATTTTGTCAAGTCTTCAATATTATTCTATATACGTAACTATATGATACTTGTTTGCTTACTTACTTATAATTTAAAATCTCAATCTTGTTCTTAGTCATTAATTCCCCAACTTTAACAACAAACAGCCCGTATTTGCAAGTAGTTAATTCTAAATTCGTGTTTAGCATATGCAATTACTTAAAATAGAGGAATTCCATGTCAAGTCGACCAGTCATTTCACCACTATCAATCGATTTGTCTGTAAATTGCTGTGTAACAAGCTACAAGCAAGTCTATACTTTCCTCAAAATTTTAGACTAATCAGTTGAGTGGTTTTTGATTTATGACGTCACAGACTTTCATTTTTTTGTTGATTATCCAAACATTTTTCTAAATGTTGAAGCACCATCTCACTTCAAACTCGTATAACTTTTGATATAATTATCCAATTCTTTTAAAAATTGCTATACTTATGTTTTTATATACGGAGAATTCAAATCAGATGGATATATTAAGTTATCAGTTGTTTTTATTAGTGAAAATTAGAACTGAAACCAATACCGGAAGTAGAACCGGAACCATGACGTAGCAAAAATTATATTTTCGGATGTCTTTTATTTTTTGTTAATTTATTCTATGTAGTCTTAAGTCATTGTGTAGAAAATTTCATTATGGTTTCCATATCTTCCCATTGAGTTATTCACATTTTTGTCCTCTAAACGCTATTTATGTGATACTACAACTTATTAATGTTCTTTATAAAAATAGAATACTGGCTAGAACCTTACTCTATTTCTATCATATTGATAAATATTTCATATTTAAATAATTATTATCACCAGTGTATTATACAGCCATTTGTAAATACGCTCCTAATCCTGGTCTGATGCAATTTCATACGCCTAAATCACAAATTATTGTTACCGTATAGGAGAGGATTCCAAATTTTCGCGCTCCTAAATTCCAATTTTCCTAAAATCATACTCCAAAAGGAGCTTCTCGCGCTCCTGGATAATTCCTTGATTATCACTCATTCCAACACCATTATACAATTGATATACGTATGTATCAGAAATTTGTGGTTTGTGGTATGTTTGACCTCCGATACACTACACATGTTAATTAAGTGCATTAGTATTGTTGCAATGTATAATTGGAATGCAATTGATTGAACAAATTAACTGTGAACTTACTTACGTTAACTAATGGTCGTTATCACACTGTTATTTGGCCCTACTTAATACCAATGTGTTTGTTATTTACATTATTATCCAAATAATTAAGATTGCTTATAATTCATGATTTGATAATTGTCTTTGATGTAATATTCATATATACAGTACCCCCTGCTAATCCTAACAAAGGTGTTCCGATTCAACTAAATCTCTTCCGATTAGTGAATTCGTTCTGGGTAGGGACTAGGGATGTAATACATTTTCTATAGGCATCTATAAAATGAGACCCCACTAATCCGACCCACTCTTTTTAATCCATACAAATCATATAGTACACTACCTGATACTTATTTTTGTATAATTTCAATGTATTATATATACAAATATTTATGATTTACCCTCTTTTATATGAAAAATATTTTGGTATCTCCTGTTCGGACTAGCGAGGGTTCGGATTAGCGAGGGTATACTGTATTTCCAAATGGATTCCGTACGTTTATATATTTACAATTTAATCTCGTGCTACATTTGAAAATCAGTTATTAGCTTCATGTCCATCGATGAGGTTTTGAACTTCCTTGCACGTTTTGAAGAAGTTTTTGGAGTGGATATATAGCCTATTACATCATTTTGAGGGACATAACAAACGTCTTCTGTTGAGTGCCAATAGAAACTATTTTCAGGACGCCCTGGTCCTTTTGGATGCATAAAGCTGACTTCTATATCACACAAATATACCAATCTTTGTCATACATACATTTGTCACACGATTTCATTTAAATTAATATGTTATTGTGTAATCTAATTGGTCACTAACTCGCTTTCCTCCTATAAATTTTGCACTTATTGGAGTGTATTTATGGTAAGTACCAGGGTTTCATCCAGGCGTATGCAACGCGCCTGTAGGCGCGTAAATTTGGATGAAAAAATTTCTAGGCGCGCGAAAATCGAGAGATGCTCCCATAGACTTAATACAAAATGATTAATTTAGGCGCGTGTGAGCGATCTCAAACTAAATCTAGGCGCGCGGGAAATTTAGTCTGGATGAAAGCCTGGTAAGTACGTGTCACTGGTATAGTTTTGATGTTATCATATCTAAAACATAATTAAGTGTACTACAAAATAATCTAAGAGCTCTACGTGTATTAAACATTTGAATAAGTGATATACCGTATTTATTCGAATAGTAGCCTCTATTCGAATAATCGCCTACCTCCAATAATCGCCCCCCTAAAGTAGCAAATAAAAATTTATTACTGCTACCCGGAGTAAACATTTACATCTAATATAACTCACAATACGATTATCAACCGATTATCATAATTAAATTGTAATAAAATGTGATATTCTAGAAAATTGCTCAAAATTATTGGTCGAAAAATGGTGTAAAAAACAATAATCGCCTAAGCTACTATTCGAGTAAATACGGTATATTATCTTCTTTTGGTCGCTGTAAACTTGCTCGGGCGGTAACTCTTTTTACTGTACTTCCAATGTCATCACAAGTTAATTTTCAGTGGGAGGTAACAAAAGAAATTGATTTCAAAATTCAGATTCGAAGTGATGCAAATAAATAGAATCAATAGATAATAATCAAGTTTCACAACTTTTATGCTGTAATATTAACTTCACAGCTCAATAGTTTAATAAATTGCATACTTATTAAACATAGCAACAATACTAATGCACTTAATTAACATGTGTAGTGTATCGGAGGTCAAACATACCACAAACCACAAATTTCTGATACATACGTATATCAATTGTATAATGGTGTTGGAATGAGTGATAATCAAGGAATTATCCAGGAGCGCGAGACGCTCCTTTTGGAGTATGATTTTAGGAAAATTGGAATTTAGGAGCGCGAAAATTTGGAATCCTCTCCTATACGGTAACAATAATTTGTGATTTAGGCGTATGAAATTGCATCAGACCAGGATTAGGAGCGTATTTACAAATGGCTGTATAATACACTGGTGATAATAATTATTTAAATATGAAATATTTATCAATATGATAGAAATAGAGTAAGGTTCTAGCCAGTATTCTATTTTTATAAAGAACATTAATAAGTTGTAGTATCACATAAATAGCGTTTAGAGGACAAAAATGTGAATAACTCAATGGGAAGATATGGAAACCATAATGAAATTTTCTACACAATGACTTAAGACTACATAGAATAAATTAACAAAAAATAAAAGACATCCGAAAATATAATTTTTGCTACGTCATGGTTCCGGTTCTACTTCCGGTATTGGTTTCAGTTCTAATTTTCACTAATAAAAACAACTGATAACTTAATATATCCATCTGATTTGAATTCTCCGTATATAAAAACATAAGTATAGCAATTTTTAAAAGAATTGGATAATTATATCAAAAGTTATACGAGTTTGAAGTGAGATGGTGCTTCAACATTTAGAAAAATGTTTGGATAATCAACAAAAAAATGAAAGTCTGTGACGTCATAAATCAAAAACCACTCAACTGATTAGTCTAAAATTTTGAGGAAAGTATAGACTTGCTTGTAGCTTGTTACACAGCAATTTACAGACAAATCGATTGATAGTGGTGAAATGACTGGTCGACTTGACATGGAATTCCCCAATAACCGTCTAATCTCTATGTAAATTCTAATATTTTACAAACTGTTTTCCTATATTGTCAATAACTACAACAAATAGACATAATAGAAATTTGTGAGTGTCAAATTCGTATTCAGCATACTTGTTTACCTAGTATTCACATTTAGAAGTGAACAAATAACTGGATTCATACCTGGGATATAATGAATTTTTAACAACCCATAATATTTATTTAAACATTTTCTATAAGTATGACTCAATTTCGCCTAGACGAAAATGAGACTC
Organism: Hexactinellida sp. DTS-2022; assembly: GCA_028753945.1. Classification (NCBI taxonomy): domain Eukaryota; kingdom Metazoa; phylum Porifera; class Hexactinellida; species Hexactinellida sp. DTS-2022. Next base: position 3,174,032 of record JAPNXP010000011.1, on the reverse strand, counting down.
AATTTGGACTATTCCAAAATGAGTCTCAATTTGGACTAGGCGAAATTGAGACTCAATTTGGACTGAAACTCAATTTCGCCTACAACCATAGACTACTTTAATAGAAGGACTAGTATCTGACAATCTGGGATTGCGGAACTTGGGTCCCAAGTTCAATTTTGGTCCCATCATATCTTGGGTTGTACACATGCTAGAACCTTCATCTTGGTGTCTAACATGGGATTTTGAGGGATGAGAAATTAATTAATTACACTTTTGACCTTTTACCACGTCACCTAAAGGTCATTTTAACACAAATAGTCTTTCTAAATATGTATATATTTCTATGATCAGAGTTGATTGAATAAACTACAAGACCCACGGGGCTGATTTTTAGCATGCAGGGGTATTTTGGGTCTGGCTCGGACAAGTTCGAGTCTTGAACCAAAATTCACACCTACCATGGAATTATGACGTCATTGTCACCTTTCCCAAAATTTGAAAATTCACCTATTAGCTTATAACTCACGATCCATGAGAGATAGAAACGTGAAAATTTAATACAATATGTATATTAATAGCACCTACATATCTCCCACCAAAATCACAAATATGCTTGCTCATTTTCCCATCACAAGTATTTTCTAATTATTACGTCATCATGATAATGGAAAAAATTGGAAAATGAGCAAGCATATTTGTGACTTTGGTGGGAGATATGTAGGTGCTATTAATATACATATTGTATTAAATTTTCACGTTTCTATCTCTCAAGGAGCGTGAGTTATAAGCTAATAGGTGGATTTTCACATTTTGGAAAAGGTGACACTGACGTCATAATTCCATGGTAGGTGTGAATTTTGGTTCAAGACTCGAACTTGTCCGAGCCAGACCCAAAATACCCCTGCATGCTAAAAATCAGCCCCGTGGGTCTTGTAGTTTATTCAATCAACTCTGATCATAGAAATATATACATATTTAGAAAGACTATTTGTGTTAAATGACCTTTAGGTGACGTGGTAAAAGGTCAAAAGTGTAATTAATTAATTTCTCATCCCTCAAAATCCCATGTTAGACACCAAGATGAAGGTTCTAGCATGTGTACAACCCAAGATATGATGGGACCAAAATTGAACTTGGGACCCAAGTTCCGCAATCCCAGATTGTCAGATACTAGTCCTTCTATTAAAGTAGTCTATGCCTACAACATATACATGCAATAACTTTTTAACTGGCTATGTAGTATGTCTCCAAGTAAACCTCGTAATGGAAGTAAATTTAGCATTTTGACTCTTCTGGGGATCTCACATGGGGGTGACGAAGCAAAGAAAAATGACCCATAATCGTTTTATTCGCCCACTTTATACATATAATTATCACAATTTTGACGTCAATTGACTGGATTTTTTAATTTTTGTATAGTAAAAGTGCTAAATTTAGGTCTATTACCGAGAATTACATGGAGAAATACTACATAGCCAGTTAAAAGGTTATTGCATGTATATAGGATAAGATATGCTTCAAATCCGTTAAAAAAACTTTTCAAGAATGGACCTCCCATGATGACAAATGACGTGAGAATCTCAAAAGGTTATTTCATTAAAGGTATAGTCCCGATTGAGTAGAAATTTTGAGTGCAGCTACAACTTATTGTATACTGTTCAAGAACACTGTAATCTCAATTTATGAACTGTTCAGAGAGGGGCCTAAATTTTTCAAAATGATTGCCGGAGGCCCTTTGAATTTGTCGCGATAAAAAAGTTTGCCCAAACTTTCCAGAGCGGCATGGGAGCTTAAATCGCGAGTTATATCCTAAAGTATCAGAATCAGGCATAAAACTTAACTAGCCAGAGGTTGGTCACAGAATCCTAATTTTTTACCCCACTAATATGATTATAATTAGCCAATCATTAAAAAATCAATTAGCTACCAAATTAACAATATATATCACTGAATAAATAACTTGTATCAATGACCCGTGAACAAAGGGTCCGAATGGATTCTTATCCATATCCAGTCCATATTCCATCTCATCAAGAATTCAAACTCCAAATCCGTTCCAAAATCCGAAAATTAAGGAAATGATGGATTTGGATCCGTAAATTCGTAATCCATCCGGAACCTCAATCCATAGCTGATTTTCAAATAAATATAAAATCCATACGGATTTCTGAAATCCATTCGAATTTTCAAAATCCATAATACTTCCAAATTCATTTGGATTTGCAGATACGCACAGATTTCTAGATCCAAATGTTTGGTTTAGAAGTCTTTCTAGTAAGTATTATATGTATATATATATATACATATCAGGGTTTTTTTAAGGCCGATCTTGGTGTAAATTTTGCACCAAGATCTTTTGGAGTTACACCACGATTTGGGTCGACCTGGGCCTGTGCAGTGTTGAGTTACACCACGACTATGGGGCGGCCGCGGCCGCTGCAGTGTTGAGTTACACCAAGGAGGCGCTGAGTTACATCAAAGTCTCAATCTTAAAAAAAACCCTGATATATCTATCTATATATCATTGACAGAACACGTCCCTATATCTCAGATATAGGGACATATTTATGAAAAATACTCCATAAAAACACACTTTTTATGGTGAATTTCCTTACAGGGAATCGAGCTTTTTTTTACCTAAATTGTGTTGAAAAAAAGCCAAACTTTTAAAATATGTCCCTATATCTCGAGATAAAGGGACATGCTTTGTCTATATACGTATATCTAAATTTAGAGTTACAAAGTACATTCTCAATCCAAAATCCATATTACCAAAGGATTTGGAATGATTTGAGAATTTTTCCAAATCCGTACAAAATCCGTGAATTACGGATTTGATGGATTTGTAATCCGTCAAATCCGTAAATCCGTAATCCATTCGGAAACTCTGCCCGTGAATGTTGTACAACTCAATTTTATAATGAGCACCTGATAGGAAATTCTAGCCATTATTTAACAAAAATAGAGGTCCCGAAGCTAAGATTCCAAAATATAAAATCGAAAACTACATGGAACATTAGGGCTGGACACTCCAATTTTAAATTAATGCTCCTCCAATCATCAAGAAAAATAGAAATATGGAAATAATTCGATATTGTAATTCCCCCATTTTTGGAACTTGCTAATCACCTACCAATTTTCTATGATACGCATCTGACCAATTTAGGCTGATTACTAAGCTTAGACAACCGCGAATACCTTCATGAGTGGGTGTGTTATGAGGAAGATTACTGTATAAAAAATATTGAATTGGTTATATATTATTTTTTAACATGCGAGTCACTAAGTAACTGATTCTAAAATATTTCCTCGAAGCCGTTAACATTTACCACCTCAAATATTTTAATTCGAAATCCATTTGGAATTCTATTTTGAGACACACAGACCGTGACCGACGAATTTACATTCAGATTTTCTTTTTTGTTGTTTATATAAACGAATCCACAGTTGCTTAGTAAATCTATTAGGTTATCACACAGTTAAGTCCAATACTATTAAATCAATTCAAAACTATTTAACTTATTATTCATAATTTGTCCTCCTCTTTCGTTGAAAAATAAAAATGGTACACAATCTAAATTCTACTCTATTATTATATACGATACAGTATAACAGGCGTTACAATAGATTGTTGAATTTGGGCTAGTGGTATAGAGGTCGACGAGACACACAAATTCGAATCAATTTGAATTATTAGGGTGTTTTGTTCCAGGGTAGTTTGATTCAATTAAGCGGAGAAATCCATTAACCGAAAATATTTTGAGTAAACTGTAATCACGTCCTATAAATCCTGTGAAACTTTGACCCACTTAGCGAAGCAAACGATTATCATCAGATGTCAAAGGTCTGATTATGAATCATTCAATCGACATGCTAATAAGTACGGTATATTCTATATACTTATCACATACTTTTTTGTTAGTTTGTTTGTTTGTTCAAAATTGATTGAGGAACTAGTAAGAACTACAGACTTTGTATTGTACCTAGAATCAAATTCAAATATCGTATAAAAATATTCGCATCTTCGATTCCAAAAAAAATCATTTAGCCAAATAATCGAGTGTTTTACTAGGAATGGATTTGCAGCTAGCATTCAATAAGTAAAATATTTTCGTGCTAGTGGAATGTTTAGCTGAGACTATAATTAAATTGATCGAGAGGAAATTCATATATCCAATTTTGGTTTTATTTGTGTCCATACATTAGTAACTGTCCATTGTGTCTATTGATGTCCAATAGTTTTTAGTGTCGTTCTAGTAAAATGTTACAATAGCGTCCTACCAGAGACGGATTAAGGGTATATTGGGCCCGGGTGGACCTCAACCACGGGCCTTTAGGAGTTTCTTTCAGGACACCCCTGAATATAATCCTACAGGGTTCTTACAAATGTTTCTACAATCTTCACTACCTTTTGCATTCCAACGATTTCGTAAGTCTTCTGATATATCGTCCCACAATCCAATGTTATTCACAAGTATGTTTTCTTTTTGAGTTAAAGCGTGTTGCTCTTCTACAACCTCTGGAACTTGATACTTTGACTCGATAAAACTAGAGTCCCATACTGCAAGTAATTCGTGTAAATTAGATAGAATTGAATCGCCAAGAGGTACAAAGGAAGATGTTAAAGTAGAAAGATCATAGTCTTCGGCTGTAAATTATTGGGATTGTGATTGTAAGTTAGAGAATGTGTCTAGTTTAGGAAGTTTAGACGTTTCTTGTTTAGTTGCTCTTCGCGAAGGTGACTTTCTCTTCTTTTAGTTGCCCCCGACTTGTGAATAGGATGCATTACTGTGAACAGAGGCGTAGCCAGGGTGCGGCACTTGGGGCACAGGCCGCACCCAAAAGATTTGTGCCACAAAAAAGTCACTAGTATAATACTATAGTGCGGAATGCCGCAACCATAATCTACCAGTGTCCCACCTTCATGCAGGTATAGCTACGTCTTTGACTGTGAAGTGGAGAATATATTTAGACTCGAAAAATTCAATGTAAAAGTAGATCAGGACTAGGCTTGTTACTTTAAGGTGTGCTGTCTATTAATTTTATCATGTTATTGCTTCACTACTCAAACATTATAATACAACACATTTCTCAATACAAATATTACAGCTTTGTATTGGGCCCCTTTAGGCTCGGGGTCCGGGCGACCGCCCCATCCCCCCCCTCTTAATCTACCACTGCGTCCTACTATAGTTTTATACTATGATATGCATTGTTTTAAAATCGTTATGATGAAGTTCCGGCCGTAAGCACTCGTCTGACTAGACCATTGGTGATATTGAAGCCCGATTTCTCAATTTCGTATTTTTCATCAGTTATATCGAAATTTTTGTTCTGTCCAGTGAGTCACTCTTATAATTATAATTACCAACTGAAAATATAGAGGTTGTATTCTCCTAAGCAGGGAAGGATTCCTAAATTTCTGGTGGGGGATCTAGAGCGAGCGTAGCGAACGATCACAAGGATGTCCAGGGCAGTATGCCCCGTGGAAACAGCCGTATTCTCCATAATGTAATTACAATATTACATAAGCATACTATACATAAAAATGACTGTTATAATTATTATTATTATTATGTGTTTTATACAAGTTCACTAAACACTTGAACATTGTACAGTTGATGATGATGTCTATTTTATTATTCAAATTAGTAATATAAATACTATACGTAGAAATGTTTGTAATAATTATACTTACTAGTTACTATAAGTATACTTAATTAATATGAAATGTAACTTGATATATAAAGTATATTTAAAGATGGTTCCTAAAACACAGTACTACAATGCTATTGAAATTTTAGGTTTGGCGCGGCCTGTGTCAACCAGAAGAAGCACACCCATTCCGTCTGTGAGGGTTTGCTTAAATAATTTGATTGAGTTAATCAATATAAAATGATTGATAGTTAGCAATTTGAAATAATCTGGGAAAGTTCATCCTTTTTATCACAAGATGGCAAAAGCGTGAGGTAGAGATGAGGTACTATATAGCATTCGTCAATTTTTCGTAACTTAACATTTGAACGCCCCCCTATTGCTGTCACATGTACAAAACTACAAATTGTCGGCGCGCCTACATTCATTTTCAGCTCAGTCATGCGTCTAAATTATTCAATTTGCATTTCGTATCTGGGGTTACTCACGAGTTTCGCATGTATTAACATTTTCGGAAAATTTACGCGTATGTGAAGTTGTGAACCTGGACGTTTACTATAAAGTTCCACAGTATATAAATACAACCGGTATATCAATTAAAAGTAGGGCTGTACCGGATATCCGGTTCTAATCCGGTATCCGGCTGTATCCGGCCAGTTACCAGATATCCGGCCGGAACCCGATATGAACAACTATCCGGCCGGATAACGGTCCCAATTGTATTTGTGTATGAATTAAAGAATAACTATCTCTCCGAATATCAAGTGAATTTCCATAGCTCTAGGGTCATTAACTGTCCATTTCTTCTGTCGTTCTAATGTCTGGTCTAGGTTTTCTTGTATAGATATTCTTGGAGTAGAATTTAGATAATGTGTAATAGCAGAACTAGTTGATTGAAAAAATACTATGATCACCTTGTTGTCTATTTCTACAAGAGGATTTTCATTTATTGTTTTTTTTGTAAATTTCTGGATGTGAATGTCCACAGTGGTGACGTGCTATACATTTTAGGATTTTTACCACGTGATATATGTATTGGCAACACATTCATTACAGAGTGCTCTGAAAGAATTGTTCTTAGATTTAGAAAAATGCCAAATTTCACTCATGCTGGGATTGATAAAAAATTCAACCTTTAAAGCTATAATATATATAGGAATCGAAAATAAATATGTTATTGAAAAGATCTTATTTACCAAAGGTGAATGCGATTGAAAGTATATTCATATACTGTATCAATTGTGGAATCACATAAATTATTTTAGAAGCATCCCTAAAAAACACAAGCATAGTATATGTACAAATTAATTATGAATAAACAGAACTTGTTCTTGATGTGATATTATGGTTTCATTTGTCAAATACATATTTAGCCGGATAACCGGATAATTGAGCACCGGATATCCGGATCCGGCCGGAGTAGAGAATCTCTAATCCGATACAGCTCTAATTAAAAGGCCATATCTGTTTGATATACAAGCAAGCGCCGCATGCCAGAATCCAAGTTATAAGAACGCAGATGCGCGAAGGAGCAACTTGTTCGCATTAAATATTTTCCATAGAGATTAGAGAATAATAACAAATTCAGTAGTATGTGATTTGAATGCTGTAGATCAGTGGTTCTCAAACTTTTCACAGCGCGTACCACTTCATCAAATATTAGGGTCTCCGCGTACCACCATAATAACCGATATTTAAATTTTAAATACACCCCTGAAAATGACGTACATCATCTCGTACTAAAGTAAATTTCTATTGTATTTAATAACTATTCAATTTTGATGTATTTTTAAAGTATAATGATCTACCCCCTCTCAAGGGCATAGCTAGGAGAAAGTCTCTCCGCGGTCAAATGTGCAAGCAGCGAGCGTAGCGAGCGACCTAAGGGGGTTTGGGGAGTATACCCCCAGGATTTCTTTGCAGAGTTAATGTAACTACTGATCTACCAGCAGGAAGCATAATTTGCTAACAAAAACAAAATACAATTGATTTAGAATGTGTAATCTAGCAACATTAGAGAATTGAAGGTATTGACGGTGTTGAATAATATCAACAATAAACTGCCAACAATTCAAAGGCTTAATTAGGGTAGGAGCAAGTGTCCCCCCCCCCTTCCCCTGACTCCTCTTCCCTCCGCCTATAGCTACGCGTACCACTAGAAGGAGCTCGCGTACCACCAGTGGTACGCGTACCACAGTTTGAGAACCACTGCTGTAGATCGTTGTTCATTCTGAAAAGCGAGGGCAGTTATAGTTGTTTTATGAACTACTTTTAACATAAACTTAAATTTTCACTTTAGAGAATTAATAGATATCAAGATTTTAATGCCAGTGATTACAGTCATTCCACTGCTTACCATTCTAGAACAGTGCAATCTACTTCATTTCAGTTAGATACTCAAATTAAAACCTCTAACCCAGGGTTCTTAAACTTGGGGGAGTAAAGCTAATATAAGTAGCTCGAGTCAAGCCATAACTGTTTGGGATTCTTTAACCCTCGAGATTATTACCGCTACGAAAAATGAATTAGACCTCCAAAAACAAACAATCCAATTATTTAGAGATTTCATCCCACAATTATTTTTCTGTACAACTTAATAAAGGAATTGCTCCAAATCGTGTTAATTTCCAAGAAGTTAAATTCCTTGAACGTTAATTCCATGAACGTTAATTTTCAGCTAAGTTAGATTTAGTACTGTTGAATTTCCAGCAAGGTATTAAATGGATATACAGGGGCAATGTCTATCAATTATATGAGAAACCTATTTTGGGAGAAGAAATAGTATTTAGTAGGAAAATCAGGGATGGATCTACCGGGAGGTTCAGGGGGGTTGCACCCCCAAAGAATTGCTCAGGGGGTGTGCGAACCCCCCCCCCCCCAAAGAATATGATATTACACGTGTAATCGAAAATTATATCTAGGGACTGGCACAATTCCCGACATTGGTTGAGAGAAATTTATCAGAATTTTTCCCTATCTCCCTATCATAAATGCTTAGTTTATTAATCGTTAACTGTTGATTCATTGTGATTGTTGGTAAATGGATAGTTTAATTAATTAATTATTAATTTATAGTTATGTATGAATTTAGAATAGATTTCTTTGACGTATAATAAATATATTTCAAATTTCTAAAAAGATGCTTTCTCAGATGCAGTTCCTAAAAAGGAACGTCCAAAAACTGGCACAGTTGACCCAAAGGCGCTTCCCACGGCGTCCACAATTAGAATTCCCAACCCTGGACATTACACTCCCAGATATTCTGTGCTGGATCCATCCCTGAGGAGAATTACATTCTTTAATAATTTTAAAAGTACTATTCGACTTTCTAGAATCAATCGCGTTAGCGTTCAAAAATATTTTTGCACAAAATCGCGTTAATTTCTTGCAGTGTTAGTTCCTTTAATAAGTTAGTAAATTAATTATAAGTAAGACAATAGGACATATAGTAAACTCCATGTATATAGAACTCGGTTATTTTGAAATATCTCATGATATCTTAGGTAATTTTTATCTCGCTGACAAATAAATAAATAAGAAATTTGATTTCCGTATATCAAGATTCCCTTGGACTTCATTATAACAGTAGTTGATCAGAAATATCTTAGTCTATAGTTCCAAAACAAAGAATGTACTTGAAACCAAAATTCTACGTTTTACAAGCATAATACTGTAGAACCACGTTAATTAATTAACACGAATAATGCTGAAACAGGGGCGTAGGAACCTATTACCGATTGGTCCGGCGGGTTTCTCCACTTCGTACTTGGAGAAACATGAAACATATAAAAATGAATTTCGGATGCATGATATGCACTCAGTATAAATATTTATGCGCCATTACTACTATTAGCCTGGTGAAATGAAGACAATTATTCCACTGTTAATTAATCAAATGCAAATCTTAGAAAATACGTAGTAATCAAAACTAATATAATATTACAAAAATATGGAGATTAACCATGATTATATTATCAAAATGAATTTAAATACTATCCGACTAAACATTATAGTTTTTGTAAAAATTCATCATGAAATTATTGGTCCGGCTTGCGCCGGGCCTGGCGGGCCTACTCCTACACCCCTGTGAAACGAATATACCTAATATTCGTTGGAATGATTGAACGAATATTAGATTGAAACGGATATTCGTTTACTACTTTTGGACAAGAAGATTATTTTGTGTAGTTAGTTTTTAGATACATTATTTCCCGGTTAAAATGGCATGGGATTCCAGCAATACAGTGTACATACTCATATTACTTCTAAGAGTGAACCGATCTCATATATCGGTATTTAGAAGAAGGCTACAGCAAAATGCTAACCACATTTTCAAATATTTAATAGAGACAGTGTGAATCCTTCCAGCATACGTGGCAAACATACTGAAATTACATGGGCAGTCGAGGAATTTAGTTCTTGGTCCAGTCATCAAGGAATTAAAATATACGAACAATTTTATATCAATGTATTAAAGCTAATTTTGTAGAAAATAAATTAAAGACGTATGTATCGAAATATATGTAAAACAAGCAAACTTTTTCGATTCTCTAGTGTGTAAAGCGAAATAAGAATTGCACCCAGAATCTTTGGCATGCATCTACTGATTGCCTGGAATCATAGGCGTCAAGTTTTGGAATATATAATCAAAGATGGGGGGCCCACTTGGGGGGTCTGGGGGGGCCACTGGGAGGTTTGCTAAATGTTTCCAGATTTGTTTCTTCAGAAACAAAATCTGGATATATTGAGTAAACAAACGTGATTCTCACCCTCTATCATGCCTTGGTCGATCAAAAGGACCGCTTTCGTACAAAAATTAAACCACCGAAAGGTCCGGGAGGTCGCTCCCAGTGACCACCCAGCCCCCCAATCAGCAATATGGGGGGGAGGGGGTAATCAACAAAATGGGGGGGCCGATCAACAATATGGGGGGGCCCCCAATAAAAATTATGGGGGGGCCGGCCCCCCCCAAAACCCCAAACTTGGCGCCTATGCCTGGAATAATTGGCAGATAAGCCCGATTACTGCAACTCTTAGATGTGGGGACCATTATATGTGGTGCGCCCAGGGCTTTAACTAAGAATTCCCCACCATAAATGTGGCCCTGACTAAAATTATGCAAGAACAGAGATTCATCAAACAAATTACATTTACCATCATTTTTCATGTGTCCAGTTTCAAAAAAACTATAGCAATAGTAAATTGTTTTTGTAAAGGATTGTTTATCTAGGTTTCCACCTGCTTCAGTGAGTCTTATTTAGCAGTGCAAATTTATCCGTAATAAAGTGTAGAAAGAATCATCGGCAACGATTAGATATATTAAATAAAACATATTTACCTAATAAAAATTCTTGTTCGTTAACAATGACTTTTTTAAATTTTCGTCTGAGCTTTCTTCTGTCTGTATTAGGAGATTCCATTAGAGTTAAAGACTCTAATTTGAAAATAGCGTCGGGATTAACAATGTTTTCCAAATTGTGTGACTAAGGAAAGAGGAATCATTAAATAACTTGAGAATAATACCATATAGTAGAAATATTTTGGTTCGGATTCAGGGACGTTGCCAGGAATTTTCACCTGGGGGGGAACAGAAATTGCCAGGGGGGGCAAACATTATATTGGTGTTAGATGTAGCAGTTGACGTTACCAAAAACTATGCGATAAAGATGAAGCTTTCTAGTTTAATGTCCTGCAAAGTATGAAAATGCTTTGGTTAGTGTAATTTGTTTCAATATAAGTGTAGATTTACATTTTAGACGAGCTCGCAAAGAGAGCGAGAAAATTCTTTGAGGTATCTAGGGATCTTGACCAATGTACAGGGGAAAATTGGAGCCTCGTACAGGGATATGACTCAAATGGATTGGAAAATGTGAACTCATTAAATTGGATTCAATAGCATCAATGAATCAGAGAAATAAAATAGTTCAATATATTTTACCAGGGGGGGCATTGCACCGGGGCGAGGATTTCTACCAGGGGGGGGGGGGGCAATGCCCCCCCCCCCCCCCCCCGTGGCGACGTCCCTTTTCGGATTGTATAATAATACTATGAACATCCATCGGGGCCCGGCCCCGGCTTAAGTATCTGAACTAGCCGGGGCTTATTTGGGTTCGAAAACATATATCAAACCGTTGAGTACTAAACAATTAAACCAGGATTACAAAGAAAACCGGTTCTGCCTTAAAGACAACTAAATATGTTTCGAAGTGAATAGCTAATACAGTAGATGTCGGATATAGCCACCAGTTTTAAGAACATATCGGATATAAGAAAGCTATGTTGGAAAACGGTTGCCATATACCCTATATAATCATGTAGGTTATAAGAACATGCCGGTTACAACCACATTAAGCGCAGTTCCCGACGATGTGCTAATAACCAGAATCCACCATACATGATCACTTATTAACTAACAATATGTTACTCTATTTGTTGAGAAACTTCATCGTCCCCATCAGTTTGTTTGACTTCTACGTTTTGGTCCGGAAGAACTACTTCATGAGGTGGTTGTGGAAATTTGAATGAGCCAAAACCAATAGCTCGGAGGTTATACTTGAGGACAAGAGCTTCTCTATATTAGGAGGGAGCAAACGAATTATATCCCCTTCCGAAATCTTACTCGCATTTTGAATGCTCGTTCACTTAGAAGTGAACCACAGGGTGGGCTCAAATATCTAATGGCAAGTATAGACAACATTGGGTACAAACTCAAGTTCAAAGTCTATCATTGATTGTACGCCACTTTGTTCAAAAATGGAATTCAATGCCACTTGTGTAAAAACAAACTGGATTAGAGAGGTTGTTGTCAGTCATACTTGGGGCATTATCTCGCATCAATAAGTGGAGTTTCCTACCAAAATCCAATCAGAAACGATCATGCGTAACATTTTGGCAATTTATTCAGAGGAATGTGGCACATCATATGGGAACAACGCAACATAGCTGCCTTTGGCTCTCCTCCTTTGATGAAATGCAGGGTTAAGTTAATAAAAGCGTGCTGACTCTTTGAACTCCAAATATCAGTGGTTGTACTGCAAGGATCGCATAGATTATTGTGAAGCAGGATTTGAAGCATATCTTATCCTATATACATGTAATAACCTTTTAACTCGCTATGTAGTGTCTCCCTGTAAATGTCGGTAATAGACCTAAATTTAGCTCTGAAGCTTTTTCCAAACGCGTCACAATCGTACCATTCTCAATTTAATTTTTTGTTTCTGATCCCTTCAAACCAATGATTTTGTAATCAATAGTTGGAGGAAGTAAATCATTTACTCGATTCATAATACATTATGAGAGGAGATTGAATAAGAATATAATAATTTGATAGTGAGGTCCATTTTACATAATAAATAATTTGATGTTTACTAGTCAATTGAAGTTGGTTAGCAATTTAGAAATCTATACTACTAAAACAAAACCTGTATGGATATGTGTATACAGTCAACACCGCTTAATAGAGCCACAGGATAATCGGTTTATCCGCTTATCGGGTCAAAATTTCACAGGATTTATAGGACAGAATTACAGTTTGGCCATAGCATTCTATACAATAAGGCAATGATACGCACTCAAATTTATGGACCAGGGATTAATTAGTATAGTCAACTAAATAGATGCAATTCAATTATTCTTCGAAATAAGTAATCCAAGGGTGCTTCTACTTATGTAATTGTTTTTTATAAAGGTAGTCATGTACAAGACGCATATTTTTGAGGTGCCACTTGGGCGAAATTAAGTCACTATATTGTCTAATAGTCCAAATATGCCGAAACTTTGAACGCATGTAAAATGTTCAATTTCGCTTTTTAAAACAAATCGCTGTGACTAACCCATCTAGGAGTCATTTACATAAAATATCTCAGAATCAATTATGGAATGTTGACACATTCCTCTGTTGCTATGGAAACGTGATTTCAATGCTTGAGGTCATATCTCTCAGTTTCCAGTTCAAAAAATCTCCAAAATAATTCCAGAATATTATGTTTGATGACAATTGTCTTGAAGTGATATATCAACAGAAAACGAGTGATTGATTCAATAAAATTAAATAGGTCGTAAGATTAAAATTCAATTATTCAGTTCTTAAAAGTCACGTTGCAGTATAAACGTGCATCCGGTGTAATCACGCTCCCATTAATTTGAACGGCTTGTGGTTCAGTTAAAATTTTATTCCTTCATCTTTAAACACACACTCCCTATATTTACAAATTAATTATTACATAAATATTAATATAGTACAGTAGAGTGTCTTGCTAGTACGAGCATGGTTAATACTTAACTGCAGTTAGTGAAGACAAATTTTACCGGGGTATATAGTTAGCTCATTTGCTTAAACATTAAAACCATTTGAAGCTAGTGTTAAAAATACATTCATAATTTCCCTATCATAATAAGATATTTGCCAAACAAACAAACTGACAAGCTACAGAGAAACAACAATTTAGTAATTTATTTAAGTGTGACTCAAAATAATCAAACACCAGCCGTTGAAATTATTGGGAGCGCGATTCACCGGTGTGAAAGCGTTCAAACCGGATGTCAATAAATAATATATATGAATACTGACAGGTAAAATTCCAACTTAACTAGTTTTCAGGATAAATGGAATTTGATTGAATTAAACGACAAAAGACAGAAATGCACAACATTTCATTATATTGGAAAAGTAAATAGTATCTATAAAGGAAAGCAAAATATCTCTTCAGATTTAGGGGAAAAAATGTCTAATCATTTGAAGAAGTATTTGATAGTTTGAATTTAAACTAAGATGATAAATTAAACGTATGCAGGATAAAAATAATTATGTAAGATAAATATAAACAATTGGGGTGACTAATCAGCAGTTGAAGAATGAAATTAAATTTTGGGACTTCGAACAATAGGAAGGAAAGACTAACAGAAAAAGGAATGTCTATTTAGTTTTGATGTATTTTAAATAAACATGGAGCCTTGAATCCAGAAAAAATAGAAAGTTACGCCAAGTAAGCAAATATTTATTAAATGTCCGTCTATCTCGAAAACTAGGAAAAATAAATCACGTATATTAGGCCACATAAAATAAATAACTTGTTTATCATCTCCGTCGGTCCCAATTTTGATCCCCCGTCGGGAAATATTTAATTGTTATGTTATTAACATAATCTTACAAAATATTAGCTATAAACTTGTGAAAGTACTCCTAATGTATCAATTTTTAATAAGCCTTGTATTTTAGAACATTATTTAATAATTAAACATTGTTATGTGATTTTCGAAAAAAATAAAATAATAATATTTATTGTTTGGCATAGGACAGACAATGTTATTTTCATATGAATGGAAATAAAAAATAAAAATAAAATTCCGTCCGCCGTCCGTAATTTTATGAAAAAATCCGGATAATCAATTAATTTATTTTAACTGGCCTTATTGGCAGGGTATTATACAGGACTCAAATTGTACGCTCCTAATTGCCCTAAGGTCACTAGAGTATGAATTTTGTACGCCTAAAAGGTTAGTTTTGTATTACTCTATGTGGAGTTTCAGCAGTTTTCGCGCTCCTAAACGCAAACATTGCCCAATTTAGACGCCTCTAGGCGTATGGCGCGCTCCTGGATAAACCCCTGCTTATTGGTTTCTTCCTAAGTCGAGACAAATATTCCCTGGTGAGAATATCTTCACTGAGACATAAATGCTTAAAAAATGGCCATTATAATTTAATGATAATTAATAATAATAATTATCATAATTATCATAATATTAATAAATAATAATAATAATTGAATATAAATTATAGTATTGGAAGCCACTCAATCTACTTGTATGGTAAATTTAAGAATCTATGGGAAGTAAAGTTGTGTTCAAATGATACGAGTTTTATATAATAGGTTCAAATTCTAGGTCCAAAAATATTTGAAGGCTGAAGGCTGAAGTCTAATACATACAGTCGTTATAAACATCTTATAACGAAAATTGTATATTTACAACTGTTTATATATTATTAGGCCACCATAATAATAGCATAAAATTAATATAATATAATTTACCTTAGCAACTGAGCGTGAATCGATTAGATTTGATACTGATGTATGATTGCATTTTTTATCGTCGTCAGAAACAATTTGTTTAGATATATGGGCGCTACGTACCCCAGAGATTTCTAGAGAAGATAATGTTGGGATTGTAAATTCAATTTTTAATGATTCTTTAAGAGGAAAAGAGTTAGTAGTAAAACGATATCCAAAAGGAATATGGGTTGATAGATGAGCAAGTTGTTCGCTACGTTGAAGCAAATGCACAGAATGAACAGATTGACTCACAATCGGAATCAAATAGCGAAGTTCTATTGAAAGCCTTGTAAGATTGAAAGCCTATGGATATAAAGAGTATTAAATATATATTTTATGTAAGGAATATCAAGCGGGATCTATAGGAGCGCGGAACATTTCATTAGGAGTATGGTTTCAAAGAATCTCTTTTTAAGGCTTGGAATTATATTAAATAAGGAATTGATCGCTTATTTTACGAGCATCAGGTACAACTTTACTGAAGAACTTTTATCAACTACAATAACCAGCCAAAAGTATTTGAACAATTTTTGTCAGCTAACAAGTTGATGACTGCTTAAACTACTCAGAATTGACTGTAAATATCTTACTAAAGTTATAAATTCGAAAATATTGTGAGTAATGGCATTTTAGTTTCTGCCAATTGTAGCACAATTGGTATAAATGGAAATGTGACGGTATATCTCAGTAGAAAATGATAGTAATAACTTGAAATTATGCGCATAGAGTGATACAACCATGGGGAATGCAAATCAGAATTTATATACAGTCAACTCCGCTTAATCGGGTCAAAATTTGACAGGATTATAGGACAGAATTACAGTTTGGCTTAAAATATATTCGGTTAATCGGGTCAAAACATCCTGGTCCCGAGGTGGCTCTATCAAGCGAAGTCGACTGTATTCTAATTGGCTCATAATTAACAGAAAATGTATATATAATTAGCTGAGTATATAGATAATGATTCCATAAAAATGAAAATTCAAACATTTTGCTATTTTATAATTTCATGCAAAACATCCATGTTGAAGCATCCATAAATGTTAATATGCTGCTAGAATATTGAATGTTTGAATACAAATGATTACATTCAAATATCTTTGGCCGGGTAGTGTATGTATCACTAAAGGCAATTCTTTTTCGTTAGTTTGTGAACTGTGTGTCCAGAATTAATCAGCTAAACGAAATTTACATATCTGAATTTTAGTAGCGATGAGTTTCTCTTAAAGACAGGTGCCTAGCGTATTATAAGCAATCAACAACTTATTCATATTAACACAGAGTAAACACAATTTAAAACTTGACAGGCACATAAATAAAATATGAAAGATAATCGATGGGAAATTATAAGCTATAAATACAATAAGAATTCACACTTCTCCTAATAGCAGTTCTCGAAATCCTATTTTCTCTCTGGTTGTGGCACAATGAATTAATTCATTGCCTATTTACAAACACAACTGTGAGAACTAAATCGAAACCCAATTTCATTGATTGAGCAAAGTGATATTAGGCTTAATTTCAACTACAATTAAACTCTAATTAGAACTAGAGTTAAACTGTTAAATTTATTGTATTAACATTAAATTATAACTACTGAAGAATATTAAATGAATAATGAAGACAAGAAATAAAGAAAAAACAATGTTATCAGTTCTTACACTTAGTACCCAAAGTATTCGTACCGATTCATAATTTCCACATTCATTTTGTACATTCACAAACATTTCAATATACACACTAAATTGGGTTTCGATATGATTAGATTCTTCAATTGGTATATCATGGATATGTCATTTTAAATATGATTACAACTTTAATTTAACCAAATTAACTAGATCAGGGGTTTTCAACCTTTGTACCATGCGACCCCTTTTACAGATGTTGAAATGCTCGCGACACCCACAATGTTTATGTGAAAGTTTTTATTAATGTGTAATAAGTATTCCTATTGTTTAATTAAATCGATGCACCTCATGTTTCAAGCAAATTATGACAATTATGAAATAACTACAAGGCCATATAATTAAACATCATCGCGAATGCCCTGAAAGCTCATTGCGTAAATATTGCATGTGTATTACACATGCAGCACTGCATTTTTAAGTGCATGCACAATGTCCACACATTAAACGCATTTCAATGTAGATAATTTAAATAAGTTTTGACATATGTCGGTAGATTTCAACGATTTTATATAAATTTTCCGGAACTTTACGCGACCCCCTTGGGGTCGCGCCCCCCAGGTGAAAACCCATGGACTAGATAATGAACTTAATAAATATTTGTTTCTAATACCAAAAAGTGGTTCGAAATAAGAAAGCCTGGATGCAGTTTTGAATTCTACAAATCAGAAGTACTCGTGCTGAAAATTGAATAAACATCATATAATTAGTTGTCAAATTACTGTCAATTTAATATTTGTGCCACCTGTGCTCCCAAGTGGCATATGGGAGGAATATGGATGCCACGTTGGAAATGTGGACTAAAGATGGCCCAAACATTCAGTACAACAAGCAATTAACCAACTTTAAATACGTACTATATTTCAGATTAGTTTGTTATGACACAAATTAAACATATTTCCGCCATGTGGCATCTGTGGCACAGATTATTGAATGATAGGAATACCTTTGTGAGGTAAGTGTATATTTAATGATATTCCAACTACGTAATGTAGTGGAACGGCATATAGCACATAAATATCCTCGATCGCTCACACTATTCATAGTGTCTAAATGCACTAATAGTATTGTCTTCTCTCGTCTTTAAACATACGCAACATACAGGCTGAGTATTATGTTGTTCACTTTCATCATCACTCTATGATAAAGGAATCGTCATATATGTATAGGAGAAAATACTAGATACAAAGTTATGTTACAACAATTTCTGAATTCACATTGGTATGGAAAATTCTGCGCCATCATTATTAGTTTGGCTTGTCTATATATCGATCCCGGTTAGTCCCGGTTAGTTCATAACCCCGAGTCCTAATAATCCACTGTTCTCTCGAATGAAATCTAGATTGTATATCAAGTTAATGCAATTACAGGCACATAAAGATTTTTGCTACTTTTTAATTTCGTAATTATTAAAATAATTACACATGACTTTGAGCAGGATGAAAGATCATCTATTAAGACTTATTCCCTCAAATACTCTTCCTTTTCCCTACTAGACCATCCTCAAATGAGCCAAGTGCTCGTTAATCGTCTAGGTAGTGCTGCACCGCTAATATGTATCTAACAGCCGGTTAACCCGTTAGTAAATATATGTAACTGTTAATCTATTAAATCAGCCGTAAACGGTTAGCAGGTAAACAGAATCCAGCCATTTCTGTAAGAATACATACTATTTCGAAGTTAGATGCATCAGTCAATGTTCTCTATATACTACCAAATGTTTCGTAAGATATGCATATTGAGTAGGATTGCCGGTTAAATAAGTCGTAAACGTAGCCAATCCCAACCCTGGTTCAAATGTGAAAAAACTGGCTGGTACGGCATAAAATCTTTTAGAAGAAGACTACCTCATTTTGAAATTAATTATTGTATATAATAGGCTGCGTTTTGAGTCGGCAGTATTTGTAGATAAAACTCAGGAGTAGAGCGTGGAATGGTGAGTTCCTGTTAATTTCATGCACTATACGTATATGGCAGATTCCATATTTGAAAGACTAAACTGTCAGATGCCTCGCTCAGAATAATATTATATAATCCCTAATCCTTCAATTAAACATACGCATGAAGTTCATGTAGAAGATTTGCATTTGGCTATTAATCTATAGTAATGCAAGATATTTTGATGTTTGGTGATTAAGAGGGTGGATAGGTCCTATTAAGACGGAATTGAGTAGCTGATGAGATAATTTACATCGACACAAGTCACATAAAACACATCATAAGAGTACACAACGTTACAAGTTTTAATCTTTAGAAATAAATATCCATTTAAGTTGAATAAAATCATGCTGTTGGAGAATGTAGCTACTACACTAATATTGAATGGAGAAAGCAATATACAAACGTTGTCCCAAAATTCCATACAGAATTGTCAAAAACAAATATATTTACATTTATGAAATAAATTGACAATCAAAACGTTCAAAATATTGACCTTGAACTTTTGAGAGCTTTCTCATCTTCTTGGGAACTAATATATGGCCATAGCAAATAATTCCGGAACGGTCCCTATAACCCAGTGATTATTCCCGATCGAGCTCATTGAAGTGGCTAAATAAATCTCTTACCTCGTAGGGATTTTCACTTCTCCAAACAACCAGTAATCACTGTCAGCTAGGTCTGGACTGAAGGGTGGGTAGGTAAGACATTCAAATCCCAAGCGACGAATAGCTAAAATTGTTGACAGCTGACATGGGCCCGCATTTTAATGCTTGATTAAAATTCCATTGCTTTCCACGCCTCTCCCGCTTAATTACTTCTGTACTTCTTCGAGTTCTCTATGTAATAATCGCTGTTGATGGTAGTTTTCTCAGGGAGCCATTCAATTGGGATAATTCCTTTCTTTTTCCGGAATAGGGTGGCCATCCGTTTTTACCTGCTGAGCCAGTTCATCTTGATGAATGCGATGAATGCTTGACTTTGAAATCCCACTTCTCTCCTCTAACTCAAGCACAGTAGCACGTTGGTCTTCCTCCAGTTTTCCCTCAATCATCTCGAAATCATTGCGGACAAATGACGATTTTGGGTAACCTGCACGGACAGAGTCCACATACGTATGTATCCCAGCACAGAAGACAAAAACAGGTACATCAGCCGTAATAGGAATTTAGGTACAAGTTAGGGATAACTTATTAAATGTATTAGTTGTCTATGGGTTAGCACAAATTAACAAGTTGATTGACAACAAAAAATCATTGATAAGATTTTTATTATTCAAGTTGTGATGACATAGCAAAGATTAATAAATTTTGAAAACGAAATAGTTGAACTAGTCATACTAGTTCATGGGTCAGCTACCCCCGGCCCGCCCGCGGGACTCAATAAACATGCTTATCGTGACATTCGATTGAAATCCAAAATATCTAAAAGATATTAATGTGTGCTAACATTATTAAAGATAAGTTAATACATATTACGTAGCCATAATTAACAAATCTACAGGGATAAATTACGAGTAAGAACAAAGGAGGATAGATCGCGAGGCCCGTGCAATGCGGTAAATGACTCAATCTCGCCGCACACTCATAAGGTTGCCAAACAATGTACTAGTTGCATATCGATAAATAGAATATATAACGCAGGAATATTGTTCATATTTTCGTATAGCTAATATATTTAGATAAAGAGAATCCTTATATAGAGCTGAGCTTTGTAGAGTTCAGATTTTTTCCCATACTAAAAGCCCAGGCTTACTTTCTAAAGGTCAATTTAAAAGTTTGGAAAAAAAACTGACCTTTCTCAGTGCCTGAATACACATACTGAAAACTGAACTCTACTAGAGCTGAGCTCTATATAAGTAATTTCTTAGATAAATTACTAAAAATAAACATAAATAACCACCAGCAGAATTGATGTAATTTTAACTTAGAATAAATTGTAAAAAATATATACACATTTGTCAATAAGAAATATGATATACCCAGGATTTCATACAAGATTTGCATACAAGGGGGGCAATCTGGGTTATGTAAATTCTCAAGGGAGATAATTACTATTACAGTGGAACTCGTTTAGTACGTACTCGGCTTAAGACGTACTCTCGGATATTACGTACTGTTCGCTAATAACCGATTTTTTCTCCTATCAGATCCATTATAAATGATTCGGTTAATACGTACTCGGCAGGCACGTAGCTAGAGTATGTAATTCAGGGGGGCAAGTTTTATGTTGGGGGGGCAAGTGCAGGGAGTCGGGGGGGCAAGTGGGGGACGAATCACTCTATTTACTATAACGAACACTTCCTAATTCTCTTGGGAGGGGGGGCGAGAAGTACTTTTGGGGGGGCGGTCGCCCCCCCTCGCCCCCCCCGTAGCTACGTGCCTGGTACTCGGATAAGACGTACCAATTTATATTCCCAAGTAAACAAAATGTATGTATTTTAATTCGGTTAGTACGTACTCTAGAAAAGTATCAGCAGAACTCAGTTATTATTTGGTTTAAGTGAGCATGTGACAACTGAAATACTTAAATCGTATCGTTAAGTAGGTTATGTACTTGTATACCATACATCGTATTCATAACATTGAACAAGTCAGTATTTAGACTTGTGGATTATGCATACGGATAAGACGTACCTCGGTTAGTGCGTACTTTTTCTTGTCTCCCAAGGTGGTACGTATTAACCGAGTTCTACTGTAATATAAAACAGTTCTTCGGTCTAGGTCGCATCGTGTCCTTTTTCGTTCGTGTTAAGACTACAAAACACAATTAACGGAGGCTTCCCGACCTTACCAACCTCAAAAAATCATTCATAATAAATAGGTCAAGCCTGTTAATGGTAAATTACACGTAATTATTTTAATTCAAATTAGTTTTGTCGCAATTTAGGAGTCAATGTAATTCAACTTACTAATAAAAAAGCTATTTAATACTAAGATTTTCCTCCTGACAATAAATTGTTGGATCAATATGTCTTTACCATGCAGAAGATATAGGCGGGTAAATCGTTGAATATCTTTGATAGTAATATCATGCATAATTATGTGATTGACCATGGCCTACTTAATATACGGTCATATATGTCGACGAGAAGGCCATAAAACAAAGAGGCCAGTTTCTAATTTTAATTCTAGGATAAACTATGCCTCCTATTGTTGTTATTTGGATTGTATATGGGGTAATCAACCATTGCGAGTCCATTAGAACCGCTTTTGAGAATCTCAGAATTGTGGTTAAGCTATTTAGGCGCCATTTAAAGATGACACCACAAATATACAAAATTATACAATTCGAGTCGAAAGAACTACAAGAAAATGAAAATAATTTCATAATATACTTAGAATACATTTTCCGAATACTATATAATGAGAATGAATATATATAAACCAGCAATTATATATGTTTTATGGACGAAAATAGTAAGTTGTAATTCGGATAATACTTGTATTTTAGCATGTGGTTGCTTTATAATTCAAAATTTTAGAATGTCGCCATTTTGTGATTTAGTAGCCTTTGGGGTATGAAATATATCCCTATTTTAGTATTTCTATTATAAAATTATTAGAAAGTAGGAAGTAACTGAAATTTATGATATTTAAATTATTTTGATTTTACCAAAAAATTGTTACCGTCATCATTAAATGGCGCCTACATAGCTTTTTTTATAAAGCACAACTCTGAGATTCTTAAAAGGACTCGGAATGGTTGATTACCCCTTTTACAACCCAAATAATAACAATAGGAGGCATAGTTTATCTGAGAATGAAAATTAGAAACTGGCCTCTTATTTTATAGCCTTCTCTGCGACATATATAGCGTATATTAAGTAGGCCATGGATTGAAGCAAGCATAAATAAATCACTAATAGAAGTAAACTTACGGAAGCCAAACTTGATTAATCAAAATATGCAATCTCGGAAAAATGTAGGTGAAGATTAAATCTCCGAAACACAATTTGAGCAATGAGGAAGCTGTTGGAGGTACGTATTTGATAATACCTGGCGCAGATTAAAAGTGAAAATTGTTAAATTTGAAGAGAAATACAATACAAAATATAGAATAATGTGACAAATTTGTGTGGACTGAATCAAAATAGTAGGAGTAAAATCCAAATTAGTTAATACGTGAGGATATAATCCAATAAATCGCAACGTGTGCTTCATTTTATGCTGCCTTGTCATCTAAAATTGTGGGCGATTCGGACAAAAACTAATGAGTTATTCCCAAATACACTCAAACCTCCCATATCCGGGAACTTTTAACGAAGGGTGCCCGTAACTGGGAATTTCCCCGCATCTCAGAAAGTGTCTTGTCCATATTTTATCATTAAACGTGATTATTAGTGAAATGAGTACATATTTAGTTTGACTATACATCAATAAGGGTGCCCGTTTGGAAGGTTGAGGTTATGCGCTTTTATAACTTCAGAATGCCGATAATTCGTTTAGAAGACGTTAAGACCAATTCATCCTTGTGAACGTCTAAAATTACCCTTGCATGTCAATTTGTATTTTTCTAGAGGATATTGTCTTCCATAATAATACTAGACTAACACACACAAAAGCAGACAACAATTGTGCTTTTAATATATTGATAGCTAATTTTTATTGAGTAAATGCAGAGTTGCACGCGGGGCGGGCTGGCCCGCAAGCCCGCGGGCTAGCCCACGGGCTGCCCGCGAATGCGGGCCAAGTTTAATTATCAGCCCGCGGGCCTTGCGGGCCGATAATCTTTGTTGTGGGCCGTTGGTCCGCAACACCCCGCAATAGGCCCGCACAATACGTTATACTGAACAATAGTTAGGACAGTCAAGTAGTTCAATGACCAATTAACTCAACATCTTGTTAAACTTTAGCAATTTACCCCAATTTACTGTAATTACTATTTTCAGCTCATAATCCTTGTTATGTGTTTGTTGTTTGTTCGTCTAAACTTTAGAATGAAATCATTATTATATTAAACCAGGATCATGCCTTTGATTGAATGCATTGGAGTATATTGCGCTTTCCGAGCATTTATGTACAATGTACTTCGTTATGTAAATTTAAGGGAATACACAAGGTACTTGATTATTTTCGGGCCGGTTGCTGCGGGTCAGTTTAACCTAAATGGCGGTCCGCGGGGCGGGCTGCGGTTACAAAAATTCGGCCCGCGTGCAACTCTGGTAAAATGTCACGAAGTACTAATGTATCCGGTGTTGTTAAAAATCTTTTGAAACTTCGGGTTTAGCTGAAGCAAACTATTCATTATATTCTGAATTTTTTCGGAGGAAACTAGTTTCTACTCCCAAATCAATCCCATTTCCAGGCCTAAGAATGAAGTGGGCCAAGGGCTTTAGCCCGAGCAGCCCTATGGTAAATCCGTCACTGACCTTAGCGGATCATTATTCTCTGTTATATTAATACGGACTTCACCATCAACCATAAAGGCAATGTGTTCGCTATAACATGGCCGGATTATCAATTTAGATGGGCAATCACTTCTATTTACTTATCATTCATAGTGCTAACTTCTACAAATTTGAAGGTATGAGAGAGCCATAAATTGAACTGTATTCCAACATATAATTCATCGGAAAACTAATATACTATATTCTACACATTGCATTCTACTTAATATTCAAATTGAAACGTGACATGCAACGGTACATTCCCAGTAGAGAATGACGACTTGACACTTCACTAATATTACTTAGTGATAAGGGAATCACAACTTCTACCAAAGACAGGTGATTGTCAAAATTGACAGGGAAGTTAACCATAATTAATTAATTAAGTGCCACAACTTTTAATAAAATGTATTCTGTATTTTAAAGGAAATTTAAAATTACTCCGCAAATATAGCTAGCAAAGTAATTAGTATTCTATCTCATACTCAGATATAAAAAACTTAGACGTGGTGATGGGCGTACGGCGTGGCTGTAGAGGTGGACGAGGCCATCAATCGCATCCAACTTGATTTTACATTTTGGCAAGAGTTCAATATTCTATGAGAAGCAAGTTGACTATTTCTTTGATACAGTCACCTCCGCTTAATAGAGCCACCGGTCAATCGGTTTCTCCACTTAATTGAGTCAAAACAACGTGGTCCTGAGGTGGCTCTATTAAGCGGAGTTGACTGTATATGAAAATAAGCAGTTTCAAAAACTCATCAATGATACTTTGACGCGAATAATAATTTCTTAGTAGTTCAAAACAACTTGGAAAAAGTAATATATAATCATTTTTCTAGGACATGCACAGTCTGGCATTCACTAGCCCTAAGAGATCCCCGCACCCAGGTGATGTTGATTTTACAATCGACGCCCAAATTTTAACAAAAAATAGTACATTAAGAAAGAACGACCAACATTAGATCAAAAATACTCTGGGAGCGCACTACGCACCCAAATTAATTGCAATTTTACGCACCCTTCCAGCATTTTCCTTAAAGACACGCATCCCTGGGTGCACGCCGCACACCCAGATGAAGACCAGTACAGAGTGGGTTACTACCTTCCTGCAGACCAATTTTGACATTCGAATATTCCAATTTCGTTTATATAGAATGTTGTAATATGAGTGGATGAACCTAAACACAATGACTTTTTGAAGCAACGTTGATGAAATAATGGAGCCTTGAAGTCGAGGACTATGTCACTAATTTATCGGGAATTAAGTAATTATCATTTTTACTTCACTTCAAATTAGTATTTATACCAGTGGCGTACCCAGCATTATATAATGGGAGTGGGGGCGAAAAGTTATTTCATGATAACGATAATGATAACTTGTCATTCAATAATTTAAACCATTGAAACAACAGTTAACATGTATTACAATATTAACAATTAATTTCATATTAACCATCCATACTACATCTAGTGATTTGATTTCGCACTAAGGTTCATAATTCATAATTTCAAGCATTCCATAGTTTGGTATAATCTATGCATTAAGAAATAAATAAACAAGTAATAATCATTGGAAAGTGTCGGATCATGGCCTACTTAATATACGGCCGTGTATGTCACCGAGAAGGCCAAAAAATAGACTGCCAGTTTATAAATTTCATTCTAGGCTAAACTATGCATCATATTGTTATTATTTGCATTGTATATGGGGTAATCAACCATTGCGAGTCCAATGGAACCACTTTTGAGAATCTCAGATTTGTGGTTAAGCTGTTTAGGCGCCATTTAATGATGACGTCAGCATATACTATATATATTGTATTAATATTACTATTGTAAGTATTTTGACGAAAATTATAGAATGATTGATTTAACATAGTTTGAATGCTACTTATTTCATGATCATTTATTCAATAGCTAATTTCTAAAGAATGAACAATACATAACCAATTCCATGTGGTTTAATGATGAAACAAATGATAGCGACCCATAAATATTAAATTATTTAATAATTTATTAATTAATACATGATTTTCTTATATTACTGTGCCAGATAAATATTTACTTGTCATCACGACTTATTTGTCTTCTTTTAAATTCTCTTACTTGATCCAATCTTCTCTTTTCACTGACATCCCTTGCTATGTTCTTCAAGAAGCAATTTGCAACGATGGAGTTTACCTTTTGACAACCAATGTCAGAGTGATATTCACAGACAAAAGAATGTTCCCAATCAGATGAGTAGCGATTCAGGACACACTGTGCTACAACTTTGGAGGGAACGTCTAATTTTAAAATTCTTTTCTCTAAAAAGTTAAGAACTGAAAAAGCTGATTGTACATAGTTGCTCAATGATGAAGTTGGATACTTGAGGCCTCCTTTATTACTTTCATCTAGGTAGGCACTAGAAACAGGATCATTGTTGAGGGAAATTGTACACAATTCACATTCAATGTGTCTGACTAGAGACAGAGATATATATCCTGCTACATAGATGATGACATCAATTGTATCTTGGGAAATAGTTAAATAATCGAAGTTTTCATTGCCAATTTCTGTTAGAAAATGTTCTATGATGGCTGTTTGTTCATCCGATGAAGAAACTGAAATTGAGGTGAGTTCAATGTTATTTCTAAGGATAGTTTTCAATTTGATGATTGACTCCGACCGATATACATCCTTAAGACTCATTAAAAACCTACCTCCTGACATTTGCCTATACTGTGAAAATCTTCTTTCAAGAGGATCCGTTTGTAACCTTCCTGTAAGAACATATAGATAGCCTTCATTTAGTAAATCTGTGCTAAGGTCTGCAATTGCTTGGTTAGTACAGATTAGAGCATCAAATGTTTGCTTAGACAGGCCATACTTTTTTGAGTCTCTCCATTGACTTAGCCAGTTATTCATTTTCTGCAGAAAATTAATTTTTCCATCATTTGACACTAGAGCATTGCCAACTATAATAGGATGAAATCTTTCTTTGGCGTTTACAACTAACCACCAATTGTAGATCAAATTTAGAAACGAAGAGGAAGTTATTTCTTCGGGAAAGTATTGGCGAATGGCTGCAATAGTTGTTAAGTCGAATATTGCTAGTGCATGTGGCACAGGTTGTTTGTTATTTCCAGGATGCAGCACCTGTTCTGAAATTTTGGGTGCTTTCCTCAAAAGGCATTGCATTTCTAAATCTCTTTCATGGATATGATGAAAAACTGACCATTTGATAAACCCAGGTACAACATCAAAAATGCTATCCATTAAACTTGTTGATAGTTCCGGAATTTGGAAAAATCTTTTCGAAATCAAGTTGTTCCTGATGTTTTTCATTAAATGAACGCTGTCGAATAATAAATATAAATGTCTCTCTGGATTGGATGGGTTAATCATAGAGTTTTCGCGTAGTGAACAGGGATATCTTTCTTTTAAGTGTTTAAAGGCGCTAACGTTAGTTGGATGGTTGTCGCTGATCACGGCTCTCGTATTGAAGAGTGCTTCGTTCAGGATTTTCAAGCAATCCAATATACCATCTTGTACGATATGGTTATCAATTTTTGTGAGTGGAATAGCTTTTAGTATAAAAGGTGTTGATTGCTTCAAAGAAACCACCATAAAGCAAAGTATGCTTTTGTACAATTGTAATAGATTAGTGCATCCAGTTAATTCTCGCCCGTCGTACTGAACTTCTTGCTGTAAATACATTTCGTCGAGCAATATGATCACGTCGTTACCAAATATAGAATTCTCCCTTAAAGAGATCAAACTTTTACTGGTGTCTACTCCTCTGGCACTTAATTTGTATAATAAAGATAAGCTAGGCAGAGGGAGAAATTCTTGCAGGTATCGATATGCAGAAAGGGAAGTATAGCGAAAGATTAAAGCAAATCTTAATGCTTTAGAGGAATAAGGTGGTCTCCCTTTTTGACTATAGTATTTGGCGTATGTTAACTCATCAATTATGCTTGTATCACAGGTTGCTGCAGCATTTCTACAGTATGTTGGAAGATTTGTAAGCATATCTAGAGAAGTAATTTTGCATCTTTCACCTTTTTGTATGTAACTAGGAAGTGGGATGGGACAACTGTCATAGCTTAGCTTGACATGAAAGCTATTGTCAACGTGTATGCATTCTTTGACCCTCGCAATTCCTGAACAAATCTGGACTCGGAATGCTGTAATACTGCTATCAGATATTTCTAACTGAAAATGTTGATATTCTTTTGCTTGTCCGATGAACCCAACTAGATTATCGAAGGATTTGACATCATATATTGACATGAAACTTCCTAATTCATCAGGGGCATATACTCGAACTTTTGGGAGTTTCCGTGGTTCACATGGCACTGAAGCTTGGGATAGTGGAATGAATTTCGGGTGAATAGTAGGGATTGGACTCATAGAATAATCAAGCCTGATTCTTTCTTTATTTTTGATAAGATATTTATCTTCAAAATGATCAATACACATTACAGAAGATTTGCTGGACTCGTAATCTTTCCTATTCAAAGATTCTAGCCACTTTTTTGAGAGTACTTGATCCTGTGGAAATCTGAAAACTGGTTTAGTCTGACATAACTCGTAATTTGTGTTACATCCAGGAACTGAACATTTATTGGGCATATTTGGAGGAAAATTATGTTGAAGAATACTAGTGGAATAACAGATAATTTCTTTTATGGCTACAGAGGTGGTTTCAAAGTTTTGTCAAGTGTTTTATGGAATGTCAAAGTGATTAGTTATTTATATTCCACAGAAGCTCGAATGTTATTTTGATCTGCCACATTCTAACCACATTATGCATACTTCAATTGATCTGGATTGATTTATTGCTTCACATTCCTATTGTCTATTGTCTAATTCTCTGATTTTGAATTTATTACTATGATTTCACTTCTACTAATTTCATGCGTGTAATAATAATAATATTAATTAATACAATATATATAGTATATGCTGGCGTCATCTTAAATGGCGCCTAAACAGCTTAACCACAAATCTGAGATTCTCAAAAGTGGTTCCATTGGACTCGCAATGGTTGATTACCCCATATACAATGCAAATAATAACAATAGGAGGCATAGTTTAGCCTAGAATGAAATTTATAAACTGGCCTTCTATTTTTTTGGCTTTCTCGGTGACATACACGGCCGTATATTAAGTAGGCCATGGTCGGATGCTGCAATATTTGTTCAATACAACGAAATAGCAATGGTAATTAGAAGAATTCCAAATGAATTGCACAAGAACAGCTGATAACATGAAAACAAAGTTGAGGAATTCACCAAAATTTAATTAGAAAATTCGTAAAAGCTATCAGGCAAGAAATTTAAAGGCAAATCAATTTATATATACAAATGGGGCTACATATTTAATTTATTGAGTCATATATGGAATAGGCAAATTTTTAAGTGTCAATAAAGTGTGCCATGTGTGCGATTAACAAAAATAACTGGAATTCCGACAATTCGTACCACAACAATTGGAACCATGACAATTCGTATCCAATTTGATTGGTCTAATTATTTATAAGAGTTGTTTTGTTATTCTAATTAAAATATGATTGAATTGGTGAATTTGAATGCTTATTTTATTCTTTTTCGATGAAATTTAATAATTGACGAAATAACGTTACAAGATCAAGAATTCCTTTTACTTGGTAACTAATCAATTGTGTGAATATATATTGAAACTAGATTAAATAACTTTATTGTGCGAGTGTTGAGTAATTACATACTCTTACTTGATTTGATCCATTCTAAATTTAACATCAATTATGAGATGTTTAAAAATATCATTAATATATGCTTTATTCTATTGAATGATTTTAGTTATGAGAAACGTTTATGGAACCAGTACCGAATGCCTTCGAAGTTGTAGCGAAAAGTCTCACTTTCTATACTCTATCAATTTGGTAAGGATTCAATCTTTTAAAACACTCAACTTTCTAAGCGTCTAGTTGTATATGCCCTAACTTATAATTTCAAGTTTCAACATACAATGTAATGAGTCATTGCTAGATATTATCAGTGTAGATTCTACTCCTGGTAACAAGATTAAGAGTGGTCATGGCCTACTATAACACGGCTATACATGCTGCCGAATCATAGTAGGAAATAAGAGTCCATTGATAAATAGGTTATTTATATTTATCTCCATAACTAGTAATGATAGACGTCATAAATGTATTATAACTATATAGGAACTTGGTATCAAGGTATACATAGCATCCTTCAGAATTATGCTATGTCATCATATGATGACGTAATCGATATTTTGGGTGCGAAATATCGTGTTTTACAACCTGCTTTTACCATAGTTAAACTCTTCATTAACTTTTGAGATAATGAGATAATTAGCTTGGAAAAAGCAGATAATCTTTCTAAGCTAATTATCTCATTATCTCAAAAGTTAATGAAGTTAAGCTTAATTTATGTATTATCAATGAATAGGAAGTTACATATTTCGGATAGATCAGAACTAGCCCAGTTTACATTAAATCGATAGTTTTTGAGTTATGACTCATTTTAGGAAATATACATTTCCCTGGCAACCGAGGAATGTGTCAACATTCCATTTATAATTTCGATATATTTTATTCAACTAGTTATGGGCATCATCATGTTCCAATTTTGAACATTTATAACGAGTTTAACTATGGTAAAAGCAGGTTGTAAAACACGATATTTCGCACCCAAAATATCGATTACGTCATCATATGATAACATAGCATAATTCTGAAGGATGCTATGTATACCTTGATACCAAGTTCCTATATAGTTATAATACATTTATGACGTCTATCATTACTAGTTATGGAGATAAATATAAATAACCTATTTAACAATGGACTCTTATTTCCTACTATGATTCGGCAGCATGTATAGCCGTGCTATAGTAGGCCATGGAGTGGTTTATCCGAAATTAATTAATAAACTTCAAATTGACACGGAAGATCTCACTTTAAATTAGCCTAATATTAAATAAAGTTAGAGTGTAGTGTTATTGTCTAGAATGGGGTGAGAGCTGTTGTCTATTCTATGAATTTAATGAATTGACTTTTAAAATAATATTGATTATTTGTCGATTCCTTGGGAAAACAGAAGGATGTGTAATAGTATCAAACGCTTGTGTCCAGACTCCAACCCAAATTACCTTTTGATTGATTTTGAGCAGGGTTCGATTAACCTTTCAGAGAAGTGTTGGCAAATGACATACAGTGGAATTGCTTTATTAGCAACTCCCCTATTAGCAACATTGCTCGATTTGCAACATATTTTAAGTTCCCAAGCGAGATTTTAATTTTATTTCTGTTCCCCAATTAGAAGCCAAATTTCATTGCAAAATGCGAGTTGCTAATAAAGCAATTCCACTGTATTTCAAGGGCTGTTTTCCACTCATCGCAATCAGTGTATAGGAAAGTACAAGAATTATGTCTACAAATTCGGTATTTGAACGATCCAGATTTCGCACTAATTTGTAGAATGTTTCCTACTTTGGCATATTTACCCCCGTAGTATATATTAACAGCATTTGAACAGCTTAAATCCCAATTCCCAACTGAAGCCATTACAATATTATACTGGAAAGCCACATAGTAAATCGAAAAGATCACTTGAAACGAATCTATACTTGTACAACTAGTAATGAGTTACTTTACGAAACTAATATTATTGCATGGAATTGAACATGTTCAATTTTCTTGCAACATTGTTGCGCGAAAATATGGAAATCAGTTACTATTTTCAGATTATTTTCGTTTGCATCTTTCACCTTCTCAAAAGATTTGAAGAATTCGCATATTCATGATTTTCTAGAGTATCTATTTAATTTACTACATACTTACTTTCTCAGCCTCTGGCATCGGGAGCAGCGCCGCTTACAGCTGCAAACAAGTCGGGCACATCCGTGAGCGGGCCGAACGCGAGAGCTGGGAGGTGTCGGATTCGCATAGCCAGCTCCTCGTCCTGGCTGTAGGCAGCCTGCAAGCCAGCAGCCTGCACCTTGCGCCATACGTTCTGCGTGAGGTGGAAGAAGCAGCACTTGACCAGTGTGTCCGGCCACACCGCCTCAAAGCTGTTAATCGAAGCCTTCTCGAAGTCCAAGAGTATCTCCCTCGGCTGGGCAAGGGGACAGAGTAGGCGAATCTGCTCCCACATCCTCCTGTAGGTAGCCTCCGTCTTGTTGGGCAGCAGCACGAACAGACTCGGCAGCAGGTGACCATCCCGCATGACATGAGGCCCTCCACGGAGTGCATGCACCACATAAACCTGGGCAAAGAGGGAGGGAGCCGTCTTGAAGGTGTCGTCAGCCATCCAGTAGCCCGATAGTCGCAGCATCTCCAGGTTGCGCTGTGTCCCGAAGATGAGGATCCTCTGCATATCCGGTCCCGAGTCGTAGAGGAGAACTGCTCCCCCTTGGCTGTCTATTGGTACTCTGCTGGTAGCACCAGCTCCTACAGACCGGCAGGCTGCACCGGGGCTGCCAGATGCTGCACGCGCTGGAGCTGTATTGTCCGCTTCAGGCTGTCCAGCTTGGGTAGCTTAACAGCCGTGCCCTCAGATAACGTCACCATACTCTCCCACACTATGTGGTGTGAGCTGTCCTGCGACTCCCGTGCCCGCCTCTTGATGCCTATATTGGTCTCACAGCAGCTCACTTCCTGCTCATCAGGGGTGTGGAGGTGCTCATTCGTGCGTTTCACTATCTCCGTGCCTTGGGTGTGTTTCTAGCATTACATATCGCTCTCTTCTCGCACGGCCAATGCCATCCTCTCCTACTCTCCTGTGTTGTCCGTATATGTATACTCTCTCCACCAGCTTGTTTCCTCCACTTTGAGTCTTTATTAGCCTGGAAGGCGGAGCCAGAGGGGGCTCCATATGTTAAATTTCTTTGCTCGAACAATGTTATAAATTTTATGCTTATATTTTTATTTATAGCGGTAAATTTTACATGTGATTTCCACCCAGTTAATGACGAAGTTACTGAGAACAATCAAAGTTACTCAGATGAATAGAAGCTACATCTATTGTTTAGTTTAGTTTATCATCAGAAACGATTTAGTTGATCACAAGATATTATAATTATAATCTTACTGTAGATACAGCAATTTAATCCTTAATTTAATACTCAAATAAAAATACAATAATTTATACCTAACTTTTATAAATAATTAGACCAATTAAATTAGATACTAATTGTCGTGGTACGAATTGTCGCTGGTACGAATTGTCGTGGTACGAATTGTCGGTATCCGAAAATAACCAAACTCACTTGCAGAAAAGATCGTCAACCTGTAACTTCATAACCAATTTCAAACTTTCATCAGTTCATCTAAAAAGCTGTGCCAATTCTATCTCAATGCGGTCTCGCTATTTCAATGGTAAATAAGAAGAAAAATATTAACATAAGAAATTTATATTTGAATTTTGTGTTCATCATACTTCTTTACCTAAATCTAAGTCGACTTCGAATGTAATGTATTTATTAACTTATCTTTGTAAACAATGACAATAAATATTCATTAAAAAATTATATGTGAAATTTATGTTCAGCATCTTCTTTACCTAAATACCCGTTGACAGGCCGACGCCAGAGGGGGGGCAGGGGGGCAACCGCCTCCGGTAGATTAAACTCTGCCCCCCCCGTAGGAGGGGAGGTAGGATTTTAGGATATTCTCAAGTTAAAATAATATGCTATAACTTCGCCCAAGGTGAACCCTGGATTAATGACTAGAATCTAGAGCCTCGATGTCTAAAAACTTTAGCTCGCTCGCAAAGCATACATATTGTTACCGTATATCTCGAATAATAGCATCGCCGCACCGCCAAAGTAGCAAATAAAAATTTATTAACACTATTTGTGATAATTATTTTCTTCAAGAATGAGATTATTTGAATACAAAGCTTATTTAGTAACGGGTATATAAGCAAATATAATTTCAGAAAAATCTCTGGATTTCGATGAAGTCCCTATATACCTGGATAGTTTGTAGTATGATAAGTTCATCGTAGTTCCATTGATTTCAGATAAATTCTGACAGATGGATAAGCTGCCCCCCCCCCCCCCCCCACGACAGTTCGAAATTACCTGGCGCCGCGCATGCCCATTGATAGCTAGAGTCTAAGTCTATTTTGAATTTGATTTATATATTTACATATATTTGTAAACAATGACAATACATATCAATAAATAAATTTGCAAATGCGAAATTCGTGTTCAGCATGCTCTTTTACCAATAAAACAATTGTAAACATTTGAGTCCATTTTTGTTATGTCAATAATCGTTTCAATTTAATGGTAAACTGAAAGCGCAATATCCTATTACTTCAAAAATATAAAAATAGTTTTAATACATCGCTTTATTTAGCCACAATTAAAATCGTCTAGTATGATAAACTCATAGACTCCTTTAAATAAGGACTGTAGGCGCTCATTCTCGGGTCCTGGAACTTGGTTCCATTAGGTATTTCGTAATCGGTTAAAGTTAGACACATAAAATGTATTATTGTCGTATAGGAAGTCATAGTTAAGGAGTACAACGGTTATATTGGATTATCGAAAATATTTGTGGAATGTGAGTTATGCGGTTTTCACACCTTTCCATAAATGGTAATATTGTTAAAATATCGAGATCAGTTAGCTTTAGACATATGAAATGTATTATTGTCGTATAGGAAGTCATATTTTGGGAGTCTAACGGACATATTGGATTATCGAAAATATTTGTGGAATGTGAGTTAGGCCGTTTTCACACCTTTCCATATATGGTAATATTAATAAAACCACGACAAGAGTTAAAGTTAGGCATATTTAAATATATTATTTGCGGATAGGTAGTATAATATGGTGAGCTATTTGTCGTGATAATTATTTGCTATACCTCTAATGTTTAAGTTAAGTTACAAGTATGGATTTGATTAGTATGATTGTTAGCATGGAGAAAGTATTATCGAACTAAATGTTGATCGTAAAGAATAATATTGCTTAGTTTTTTCATTTTATTTCGTATTACAAAATTTAGCATATAATCTCACAAGCAACACAATAATCATGCCAAAACGTTGTGCAGCATTCAACTGTCGTGGTAACTATGATGGGGAACCATATAGTCAAGTTGTCAGTTTTCCCACAGATAGGGTTGAAAGGACAAGATGGATTGAGGCCATGCCTAATGAACCTGGGAGTCTAAACGATCGAAAAGAGATATTTGTCTGTTCATCACACTTTGAATGCAAATGGGTAACTGTACGGGGAGGAAAGCGACCAATTGGACCTCCTACATATTTTAAAGGTGTGCCCAGTGGCGGCGCCAGGGGGGGGCCAGGGGGGGCACGTGCCCCCCCATGGGAAAATGGTGCCCCCCCGCCAGGGGGGGGGCACACTTTTCAAAGATTCTTTGGAAAACAAATATTCTCAGATATTTTTAGCGAAATATGAACAATATTGAACATGAACAACAAGATCCACCAATTTGAAATGCGGACGGCTTGCGATTCTTGGAGTTTTGGGCAAATTGGGATTAGTTTTTTCTACTTAACTGGGAAAATTTGTGGATTCTCGAGTCTCGACGGCAACTATGAATTCCTGCGTTTTTTTCTAAAAAGGTGTGCCCCCCCTGGGTTCAGGTTTGCCCACCTGGTGCCCCCCCAGCGGCGGCGCCCTGGCGCCGCCACTGGGTGTGCCCCTTGGAAAAATCTTTGGACAAGCCAGACAGCGCAATGGAGGAAACTTTTACATTGATATTGTTGATGTACTCTCAGCAGCCAAAGCACAGCGATTACATCAGTTGCTGAAATACAATATAATTCCTCAAAGAATTCCAGAGTTTACCTTCCCAGAATGTACAACGCCAGTCAGTTTGGGAGATATAGAGCTAATGCAAGAGATCAGTATTGAGGACACTCAACTCCTCCTTGATTCAAAGGAATACTTTAAAGCACAAAGTAGTGTTCATTGCTGGATATATAACATTTAAGCTTGGTGAATTGGAAGGGAACCTAGTATCTACTGAATTTCTACAAGAACTCGACAGGGGAGGGCTGAGAGTGCCAACATTGTCCACGACTTGTTTTGTTCAAACTGCTGTTAATCTTCTTGAGTTACTTCCGGGGCCAAAAATAGTTGTCGAACATATGTAATTAAAGTCCTTTCATTTTTTGACCATCCTCTTGCTGAAGACAATGTAGCTCTAACTCATTACTGAGTCATTAGTTAATACTCTCTTAAAAGCTCAAGTTAACCACTTCAGTGATCGTGAGCAACAGCTTGGATGTCTTCGACGGAGGGAAAAGTTACAAGAAAAAAATGATTAATTGTGAACACTTTTTAGATACAGTCAATGTACTGATAATACTTTCTCCATGTTATATTGCTAACAATCATACTAATCAAATCCATACTTGTAACTTAACTTAAACATTAGAGGTATAGCAAATAATTATCACGACAAATAGCTCACCATATTATACTACCTATCCGCAAATAATATATTTAAATATGCCTAACTTTAACTCTTGTCGTGGTTTTATTAATATTACCATATATGGAAAGGTGTGAAAACGGCCTAACTCACATTCCACAAATATTTTCGATAATCCAATATGTCCGTTAGACTCCCAAATATGACTTCCTATACGACAATAATACATTTCATATGTCTAAAGCTAACTGATCTCGATATTTTAACAATATTACCATTTATGGAAAGGTGTGAAAACCGCATAACTCACATTCCACAAATATTTTCGATAATCCAATATAACCGTTGTACTCCTTAACTATGACTTCCTATACGACAATAATACATTTTATGTGTCTAACTTTAACCGATTACGAAATACCTAATGGACCCAAGTTCCAGGACCCGAGAATGAGCGCCTACAGTCCTTATTTAAAGGAGTCTATGGATAAACTAATTGTTCAGAAAGAAATATTCAAAACCATAAATGAACAATATCATCACGGTTTATTCTTAAACGAGCCCTTCGGTCTCGGTTGCTTTGCGACAGATTGGTGCTACGCACCTTAAGTTAACGGCCGCTATGCGGCCTTACCCTCACACTTGCTACCATGAAAATGGTAGAAAGGGACGTTATGATTTTGAATTTTCATTAATTTGTTTACCTATTTGTGTAAACAACAACAACAACAACAAATACTCATATTATAATTTTATAAATGTGAAATTCGTGTTCAGCTCTCTTGTTTACTTATAATACCCGTTGAAAGCTAACTTCTAGGTTGATTTTGAATTTTCATTAATTTGTTTACCTATTTTGTGTAAACAACAATAAATATTCATATTAGAAATTTTTTAACTGCGAAAATCGTGTTCAGCATACTTGTATACCTATAATACCCGTTGAAAGCTAACTTCTAGGTTGATTTTGAATTTTCATTAATTTGTTTACCTATTTTGTGTTAACAACAACAACAAATATTCATATTAGAAAATTTTAAACGCGAAAATCGTGTTCAGCATACTTGTTTACCTATAATACCCGTTGAAAGTTAACTTCTAGTTTGATTTTGAATTTTCATTAATTATGTTTACCTATTTTGTGTAAACAACAACAAATATTCATATTATAAATTTTTAACGCGAAAATCGTGTTCAGCATACTTGTTTACCTATAATACTCGTTGAAAGCTAACTTCTAGGTTGATTTTGAATTTTCATTAATTTGTTTAACTATTTTGTGTAAACAACAACAACAACAAATATTCATATTAGAAATTTTTAAACGCGAAAATCGTGTTCAGCATACTTGTTTACCTTTAATACCCGTTGAAAGTTAACTTCTAGGTTGATTTTGAATTTTCATTAATTGTTTACCTATTTTGTGTAAACAACAACAACAAATATTCATATTATAAATATGTAAATGCGAAACTCGTGTTCAGCATACTTGTTTACCTATTATAACATTTGTTTACCAATTATAACATTTGACAGTTAGTTTATATCTCATATATTAATGCGGTTTCTATTCCCCCATCACTTTAATACAATCCGGACAAACACACAAACAAACAACAATCGAGATTTAATAATATAGATTATTCACAAAATGGGCATTTTAACGACTTTTCTTTGTTGCTGTAATAGATGAGTTTCATAATACAGTGGTCATTTAATCCTAGTTATAATAATACATAAAATAATCACTTTCAATAATTTGCTAAATTATATGTCGGAAATTTCGTCCGTCAGTTGCATACCAAGCCTCAAATCTGTATCTGTCTCGCTTCGTCAAGTTTTCTCACAATGATAATATAATGGCACATATAATTCAAAAACGTTAATTATAAATTCACGAAATTTCCCGATAAGTTCGTTTAGTTGCCACGAACTTACTGGCTTACTTCTAATATTCGATAAATTCGAAATTTTAAGAAAACATTGTGGTTGTTCAGCTAAATTATTAAAAGTTGGCTGTCGAGTTTTAACTTTTAATTATTAGTTTTTCAATCATATCTTTTGGAAGAATCTTGAGTAAATGATTTTAAATATATCTAACAAACCATAAGTGTATAGACCAACTTATGTTCTAAATATGGACAAAATAATTGCGGGTAAAATTAAAAATTAAACTAATATAATCAAAATATAGTAGATTAGTGTATTTTAATCAAAGTTGAAACCGAAACTGATATATTTTCTTGAACCTGATATTATTTCCGAATATGATATTAGGTTGCCAACCTGATATACAGTGGAACTCGCTTAGTACGTACTCGGCTTAAGACGTAATCTAGGATATTACGTACTGTTCTCTAATAACCGATTTTTCCTCTTATCTGATCCATTATAAATGATTCGGTTAATACGTACTCGGATAAGACGCACCAATTTCTATTCCCAATTAAATAAAATGTATGAATTTTAATTCGGTTAGTACGTACTTTAGAAAACTATCAGCAGAACTCAGGTATTATTTGGTTTAAGTGAGTAGGTGACAACTAAAATACTTTAATCATATCGTTAAGTATGTTATACGTTTACTTGTATACCATACATCAATTCACATCATTGAACAAGTCATTATTTCAACTTGTGGATTATGCATACGGATAAGACGTACCTCGGTTAGTACGTACTTTTTCTTGTCTCCCAAGGTGGTACGTCTTAACCGAGTTCTACTATATATATACTGTATCACTATTCGGTATTCGGCTGCCAACCTGATAATTATCACTATTCGGTATCCGGGTGCCAACATGATATGATATCACTATTCGGTATTCGGTCTCCCAACCGAATATTATCAGTAATCGTATTCGGTTGAAGTATCCGAATATTATAAGTATTCGTATTCGGAAGTGTACTATACAGCCGTTTGCAAATACGCTCCTAATCCTGGTCTGATCCAATTTTAAAACGCATAAATCACAAATTAAGGTTACGGTATAGGAGAAGATTCCAATTTTTCGGCGCTCCTAATTAGTTTTTTAAATAAAATAATACACGTACTCCAAAGGAGCGTTTCGCGCTCATGGATAAATCCCTGGCTATTCGGTTGACTTACTAAACATTATCAGTATTCGAATTCGGTCGACGTAACCGAAAATTATCAGTATTCGTATTGGGTTTAAAGAACCGAAATAATATTAGTTTCATATTCGGTTAAAGCAACTGAATATTATGAGTGTTCGTATTCAGGTACTCAACCGAATATCAGTATTCGTATTCGGTAGGGAAACTATTCATGAATACTGATATTCGGTTTGAACGGTTACAAACTTGATTTTAATGTTGAATAGCGCGCGTAGCCAAATAAGTCGCTTCGAGACAGAACACATACACACACTAACCGCTTTGTGGTTCGTGTGTGGTCTGTACTTCCAACATTAATTATAGGTTAAAAGGCCTCTAATAGTAAAATATAACAATGTGAAGTTTTAATGATTGCGTCGTCATCCGGTAATGAGGAATAATATTGATAACATGGTGTATGTCCATGTCCACATTATTAATGTATATGTTCTATTAACTTTCCAGATTGTTATCTCGTTTGAGGGTGCGAATTACATGCGTTTAAGTGAATTTTCACAATTTTTGTATCGTCATAATGACTTAATAATTTGATAATTAATAAGCATATTCGTGATTTTTGGTGAGAGATATGTAGACAATATTAATATACATAATGTATTATTTTTCACGTCTCTATCTCATTAAATGTGAGTTATGAGTATTAGGTGAATTATAACACTTTCAAGAAAGTAACAATTAGGTCATAACTTTCACGTCC
This sequence comes from Hexactinellida sp. DTS-2022, assembly GCA_028753945.1. Lineage (NCBI taxonomy): Eukaryota > Metazoa > Porifera > Hexactinellida > Hexactinellida sp. DTS-2022. Next base: position 3,133,081 of record JAPNXP010000011.1, on the reverse strand, counting down.
GAAGTCAAAGAAAAAATCTAATTATATCAATGGATTCTATGAATGCGATTTTCCATAGGTAAATAATATAGTTTAATGCGCTATCCTATACTTAATAGCTACTTCCAGGATTTGACCATTTCGTACCACTGTGCTATCTCTATAATTCAAGTTGGACAAAACGCAAACACACAAATAAACAATAGAGTTTTAATAGTATAGATTTATAAATATAAATTATAATTTACTCAATTAATTATGTAATTCAACAGGAATAATTACACATGTGTGTGTATTCAAACAAATTATCTATATTCAGTGTCGCTTCAGCATAATAATAAGTCTGTATAAATAGTGAGTCAGTACATGTTGACAAGTACTTAATACATATAAAAATGGAATACACTTTGGATGTAGACAATCAATTTATGTGAAAATGCGTTTCTACTCTAGAAAGACATAAATATGTGAGGTCAAAAATTAGATGAAAGTACAGCAACTTAAGTAGGAAATATTTAAGGATGGTTGCAAAGGAAAGAGAAAGCTCAATAACGAGACAAACTTAATCACCCCTACCTACAATAATAATCATTGATTAGCAGTCTATAAAGTTATGTTTACAAACTGATAAAAAATGCAAGACAAGTCTCAACCTAATTTATGGAAGGTTATCGATAATGTAACGAGTACTGACCCATGTGCGCGGAAAATTTCGTTCACAGAATGCAAATGAGAATTTATAGCATCAAAATTCGCATACGCTTTTGTGGAATGTTGTCTCCAACCGCTTTTTGAATTCCATAGATGTTCAGTAACATCAAGGACAGGTGTAGTTTTATTATATAATGTGATGAGCACCCTGTTATCTGAAATCTGAATTGAAGAATAGATAATTCACCTTTTCAGAGTTCCTCCTAATTCACTAATTTATGGACCATATTTGTATCAGTCGAAAGATACACGTTACCTGCAACCAGTGTTTTTAATTTTTTTTGCTCCCAGTGGCAGCAACCTACGCCGGAGTGGCAGTGTTAAGTTTAACCTAGCATACTTACATTAATAAAAACACTGTAAGTACCCATCGAGGAAAATAGATATCATTATCGGAGCACCTATGTATTTTCTACAGAAACTATAATACTTATGTAACAGGAAATTATAACCAAAACGGTCCATTTCTAATTTTTCAATATTGATCTCATCAATAGCTCCGTATTTATCTTCTTCGTCGCTATAATCCGCGGGTTTCTCTACTGCTAACTCCGTTAAGTGTCGACTGGTCACATCACGTCGTATCTTTACTCCTAACCATTTGTCTGCGATTGCCATGGCCTGCTCGTAAGACAGCATGCTTAGGGTCAAATACATTCAAATGTATTTAAATACATTACAAATACTTTTCAAAATGTATTTAAATACAATACAATTACGTTGGAAATAATTACAAAAGTATTAAATACTTACAAATACTTTTCGAAAGTATTTAAATACTTTACAAATACTACAAACAATCAAGTTCTAAATGTAGGAAAACAATTAAATAAGGCTAGCTATATGTAGTTGACCTACACCAGGCGTGCCCAAATCGATTTTAATTTCGTGCCACATTGTATTCCTCAATTATTTAGGTGGTCCAAAAAGGCCAATTGATAAATTTCAGATATATTTAGGGAGAGATCGGTTGGGGTATCCAAACGAAAATGGAACAGAAATGGTTAAGAAACACATCTAAAATCATGACAGCCTACATAAAATGATCAAAATATTAACCGAAATAAATTTTACGCGGGCGGTATGTTGGGCACCCCTGACCTACACAGTAGAATAGACCACTACTAGTAACTAATACAAGTTCAATATTATTCCCTAATACTATGCCGACTGCCTAGTGTTGTTGAATATAAAGTATTTGAATGTATTTGAACAAAATACAAATACATTTCAAAAGTATTTAACTACAATACAAATACTTTCACAAAAATATAAAAAGTTTTTAAATACATCTCAAATACATGGGAAATGTATTTAAAATACATCAAATACAAAATACATTTGTATTTGACCCCAACCCTGTAAGACAGTATCGAAAAACCATTCAGCGAAACAGTTAGAAGAGGGTTGAGTGTTGTGTTCAGCATCTTGTTACGCGTCTTCGTCTTTATTCTCTGTAACATTGAGAAGCCCCTTTGCCGGCCAGGCAGTCGACATTGGGATAGCGAGTGCGATGGTTGCCAGCTGAACTAAATCTGGCCATTTAAGTGTGTAGATTGGATCACGACACAGCAGACAAAATGCATGACTAGTTGTTTCGCAGCTGTCGAATTCATCTCGTATAAGTCGCTCCTTAAAGGAATGATAGTCAGTGACTACAACATCTTCATCGTTAGGAAGTAAATGGCCAAAAAATGTGTATAGTTTTCTTATATATTCTTCACCGTACTTTTTGCGAATAATTGAATTGGATGGCACTTGATTAGGATCAAATATTTTGAAAGCAGTTATCAGTTCAGGTTGAGGGAAGCGGTCGTGTAAATTGTCAATCAGTTTCAAGCAGTATTCGAAGGCAATTGTTTTGCCATTTGTGCATCAGAATCAGTAAATTCTCCAAGATCACTTTGATATTTATACCATGAGGAGCGCAGTGACTTGCAAACTTCGGCTCCATATTGTAATTCTTTTATTCCTTCAACGCACTCATACAATTCAAAGGTAATCTGTGAACAATTCAAGTCGCCACTTTGAAATATTAAGCAAAGCTTTTTTAGCTTCTTCACAGCCGGTTCCAACAAATGCAAACATATTATAAATCTCTTATCGCGTGTAATACGCAAGATGCCGTAAGCGGTGGCATCATTCTTTTCTAATGCGAAATAGTCGAAAACAATCCAACAAGCTGATATCTCAGACATCGCAGCTGTAATGGCAGCATCATGAGACCACCAACGTGTTTTGCATGCTTTAGCAATTTCAGTCCTTGAGTTCCGACAATCTTCTGTACTTCAGCCAGCTTTGCAGTTTTCAGTGGGGAAACAGCGAAAAATTTCCACAGCTGGAGAAGAGCAACTTCAAAATTACTGATCATTTTAAGAGAGCTGATCGTATCAGTACAGGGAAGAGCAAGTCGGTGAGCATGGCAGTGGATAGGTATAGTAGCCATCGCAACTTCTTTTATTTTCTGTACTAGTGAATTTTTGCAACAAATCATTGCAGCTGCTCCATCGCAGCCAATACCTGTGTGTTTTGAGATATCCAGACCAGGGTTCTAAAATATGAGTGTAAAAATTAAGGCGCCTTAATTTTGGTCATCCATATCTACTCGCCTTAGTTTTTTTTGGTCCTACCCCCAATTGGTTTACTCGCCTTAGTTTTTTTCTGGTTCTTCCCCCAATTGGTTTACTCGCCTTAGTTTTTTTCTGGTTCTACCCCCAATCGGTTTACTCGCCTTAGTTTTTTTCTGGTCCTACCCCAATTGGTTTACTCGCCTTATTTATTTTTCCGATCCTACCCTAATTGGTTTACTCGCCTTAGTTTTTTTCTGGTTCTACCCCCAATTGGTTTACTCGCCTTATTTATTTTTCCGATCCTACCCCCAATTGGTTTACTCGCCTTATTTATTTTTCCGATCCTACCCATAATTGGTTTACTCGCCTTAGTTTTTTTTTTGGTCCTACCCCCAATTGGTTTACTCGCCTTATAATAACCTTTAATTCAGTTATATATGTTGATTAACCACAATTTGTTTTATGATACTTTGCACAATTACTGTTTACTATACGTGTATATAATTACTCCATTGTTATCTTTTTCGTTATATACTATAGTAGAACCAAATATTTACTCGCCTTAATTTTTTACTCGCCTTAATTTTACTCGCCTTAATTTTTTACACGCCTTAATTTTACTCGCCTTAATTTTTACTCGCCTCAATTTTTACACGCCTTAATTTTTTTCCATCTAATAAAATTATTTACTCGCCTTAATTTTTTACACGTCTTAATTTTACTCGCCTTAATTTTTACTCGCCTTAATTTACTCGCCTTAATTTTTACACGCCTTAATTTTACTCGCCTTAATTTTTTACTCGCCTTAATTTTACTCGCCTTAATTTTTACTCGCCTTAATTTTACTCGCCTCAATTTTTACACGCCTTAATTTTTTTCCATCTAATAAAATTATTTACTAGCCTTAATTTTTTGTTGCACTCCTGAATAATTTACTCGCCTTAATTTTTTTTGTTGCACTCCTGAATAATTTTACTCGCCTTAATTTTTAAATTTCGCATTTTTAATTTATCTTACTTGCCATACTATTTTTTCATAAAAATAATAAAAAAACAAGGCTTATGGCGAGTAAAAAAATTAAGCCGTGTAAAACCCTGATCCAGACCATAATCGTTTATCACCGTTTTCCAATATTTGAAGAGGTTTGCAGCTGTTGCTCCAGACATGTCGATAGGACGGATGTCCAGGAATTTGATGATTACTTTTCCCTGTTTTATATACCGAACGAATGTAATATACTGTTGTAGTGTGGTGAATCTGGTGATGTCAGTCGTTTCGTCTACCTTCGTTGCCCAAGCTAGGCTTTGTTTAAGTTCTGACGTCACTCCTTCGCATATGTAGTCCGCAATACCTCTCGTGTCATGATCGCGACACAACAAACAATATACGCCGCCGTCTGAGCTGAAGGTGAAGATGTTCATTTGAAATTCTGCGTTGTGGCCAAAATATGAAATCCAAACATCAAGACTTTTGGAAAATTGCCGGGGAATACACTCATAGGGTCGCCCTGTTCAGAAGTATTAAGTGCCGCCACTTCATTGATAACATCTATTGGCAAATCATTTTCAACTGTAAGTATTGAATTTTGACCTAGGGCGGATGTTGGAGCATATGAAGTGTCTGCAATAAAGTCATAAATCCTTAATTGTTTGCTATGACTAGAGACGGACGCGGGTGGTGAAACAGTACGTATAAGATTACAAGCCATAGTAAAATATAGTCCTAATTAATCTTATCAGTCAAATGAACAGTTAAATTTTCATTTATAATAATATATAATATTCGAGTATAATACTTGTCAAAGCAAATAAACTAAATAAAATAATTTCCTACAGTATAAAACAATATTTCATCCAAATATCCGCACCTGCAGAGCAGAAATCGGCACCGGCAAATTGCCTGTGCCAAAGGCCTTAAAAAAACCCTGCCTGCAATACATAGTCGAAGAGGAATCAAGTGCTATACATAATTCAAAATAGAGGTAAATTTGTACAGGAAATTCAATGATGCAGAATATTTAAAAGGATCTAAAGCAGGGGTGTTCAACCTGCGGCACGCGGGCCATATGCGGCCCGTAACGCTGTGTTGCGACCCGCGAAGCAATCCTGAACAATCACAGATCTCACACTAAGGAACACATATGTGACCTTGTGACAATTATTAGAATTTTGTGACATTATTTCTCTTAGTCAAAACACTTAATCATTAAAATTATTCAAAACTTAAACAAAGTTTTCTTATAATCTAAATCTGAAGATTCGAAAACTATTAGAATCGCGGCCCGTGAACAGATCTGAGAAGCACAATGCGGCCCAGGGTTAAAATAGGTTGCACACACCTGATCTAAAGGCATCAGCCATAAAATTTCATCGGTATAATTAAATGATGCGGCACTCATTTAATTAATTTATAAGTCGACATCTTACTGGAATCATACTGCAAGCACAATGGCTGCTCAACCGATACAGGCCTGGTACTAAAAGTGCCGACCAGACACTTAGATAAAGATAACCTGTATTCAGAAAGTAGTGAATTGATTTATGAGTTAATTCAGCAGTTCACTGTGCCTTACGGAAATAGAAATAGGTTGAAGCGTGAACTACGTGATATAAGGACTGGAATCAACAATTAAAAAATGGACCATGGATGAAACAGAAGTGCATTGGATATTTTTGTATAATACATTCAGTTAGGAACTTTACAGGTGAAATATACTATATTTAGCTGAATTTAACTTTTAAAATTGGTTAGGAATGCATTTTAAATGTAATAATGTAAGATATTATTAATGACCCATAAACTTTAAAATTATATTTTACTATATATTTTATTAATTTTCAAATTATCGATACAGTATGAATTTGAGATTTCTCGGGAGATTTTCTTAGCAATTATCATTTAATAGCCATTACCGATTAATATGTTGTTCAAGCTTACTCGAATCTTCGTCCTTATTTAATTTGTTTAGACTTTTTTAATACTTTTTATATCTTTCACTGATATTTGTTAGTCTAAACCTTATACGTAATGCCTAACATGTGTTCTGTATTTGGCTGCAAGACGAATTACAGAGGTCACCCCAGTGCTACTGTTTTCAGATTGCCGAAAGGCCCACCTGAATTGAAGAATCAATGGATTCGAGCTCTCCATAGAGATATAGCTGGTGACCTATCAGAGAACAACACATTTATTTGTATAAACCACTTTAGAGAGGAAGACATTATAAGAGTTGACAGGGTTCTCCAAGCTGATGGTACCTACACTGAAACACCACGCATTAGACCAACGTACAGTCCTAATGCTGTACCAGTTATTTTCCATATGGTTTTTCATCTCATTTTACTTCAACTGCTCAGACATCAAAGCGTTTTAGTCGAGAATCTAAGGAAGAAGAATATTTTGCTCAAGGTCTTCATGATAGCATTGTTCAAGACCAACAAGATAAATTACGATTCGCTCTGGATTCTTTTGAGGAACTTCAAACTAAGTTGCCTGATTTAAGTCTAAGCCCAGATTGGATAGTGTGGTACTCATCTAGTAACACCTTGCAAATCTTACAGCTGAAACTCCTTGACCAATCCGTTAACATCGAATCTACGTTAACAATCAATTCAGATTTAATGGTTTCAGCCGTTAGTTGCCAACACCAAGTGCCCTTGCATCTTAAGCGAATATCAGACCTACGACAGATCGAATCCCTAATTGATGATATTTCAAATTTCGAGCCAAACCCTGAGATATTTGATTCAAGCCTTGTTCTGGTTAATATCAAAGAAGCAGCCATTAAATTACAGTCCTCTATATCAATTTTAGAAGATACAGAACTAACTGAGCACTGTGAGCTGCAATTGCAACACAGGACACCTTTATTACCCTTCCTCCAGTTCGTTATATGCCAACTTGAAAACTCGCTAGTTTCAGAAAAAAGACGGAGATATAACGTAGTTACCCAGGTGAGATTATAATTTTCTAACCTCATGTAGTGCTTTATTGTTTACCTCTTATTTCCTTCTAGGCCATTGCCTTAAAAGCACATTTGATATCACCCGCTTGCTATCGTTTTTTTCAATCGTTGGATTGTCTTATTCTTCCAACAACAAAGTCAATTCGAGTTCTATCCTCCTGTATAGGATTGGATACCGAATATTTACATCTGCTTAAAAAGTTAACTGCTGATTTTTGTGAGAGGGACCGACATGTTATTCTCAATATGGACGAAATCCACGTTTCACCAGCAATTTCTTATCAAGGTAAATACTGTTGTTTCACTTGCAGTACATACTTATGCACTTTTAAGCAAATTTAATTTTTTAGGTGGAAAGGTTATTGGTGATACTGATCCAACTTCTCCAACTAAAAAAGTTTTTGCCATAATGATTTCTAGTCTATCCAAAAAATGGTCACAAGTTGTACGGTTGCTCCCATCAAACTTTTCTACTGCTGAGGAATTATACCCAATGGTCAGTTCTGTAATCAACGATATAGAAAAGTGTGATTTATTTGTTGAAGTTCTCGTTACAGATAATTATCCCCTGAATGTACGTTTATTTAAATTGTTTTCTTCTGATCAAAAGACATTACTTCCTGCTGTTCAACATCCAACTTGTCCAGAGAGAAAGCTTTATATCTTGTTTGATTTTGTTCACATTATCAAATCGATAAGAAACAATTGGTTAAACTTGAAGGATTATGATCTTACGTTTTCATATCCAGATATGCAACTCTTTCCTTCAATCACTAATTCTACTACTAAACTGAATGAGGCAAAGTTTAATGATATACGAAAATTGTACAAGAGTGAACAACATTCTACTATGAAGCAAGCTCACCGGCTAAGTTCTAAGGTATGTTGGCCCACTAGTTTAGAACGTCAGAACGTTAATTTAGCACTTCGTGTATTCAACGAGTCAACTTGTGCAGCTCTTAAAATTCAAAATGATTTACATCCGGATTCTATAAATGACACTTCAAACTTTGTTGATGTATTAAGTAAAATTTGGAAGATCTTCAACATAAATACACCTTTTAAGCATGTGCGCTTGAATGACGAGTATTCTAGACCTCTTACTGACAAAGATTGGCGTTTTGTTTTTCTTGATTTAGTTTCGAATTGGCTTAAGCGGTGGAGTTCTACTATTGGGAAGGGTGGGAAACTTAGTGCACAAACTTTCATTAGTTTTCGCCATTCTTGTATTACTTTCCCATCAATCATTGCTCATCTCATTCAGAATTGTGGATTTGAGTATGTTCTTAGCTCTAGACTCCAGAATGATCCTATTGAGCATCAATTTGGACTATATCGGATGATGAGTGGTGCTCAATATCACATCACATATTCTCAAATTTTAGAGAGTCAACGGCGCTTAAACCTGTCGAATATTCTTAAGTTATTTTCATTACAACAATGCAAAAGTGAACTTACCCTTAAGCAATTTATCAACACATTTTCCCCAACAGCAGATGAACCCATTCACATATCCTATGATCAATATATTGATGTTATTCATGATCTAGACTCTATTAACCTCGACATTCAAATTCTTCAATCTATTGTGTTTATTGGTGGTTACGCTGTATATTCCTACCTTAAAACCACAAACTGCCATCATTGTGTTCAAAAACTAACTGAGAACAAAGATATTGAAATTTCAGAAACTACAAAATATGACCTTGTAAGATATATCGATCGTGGTTCTCTGAAATGGCCTTCAGATATTGTAATTGAGTCAATTATTGTATTGTGGAAATATTTACCAAACTTGATGAAAACGAATCTTTGAAGAAACAATTCTACTCCTCACCTTCAAGAAAAGTGTTAATTCATTTAGCTGAATACGTATTGGTTGATGGGTATAGCGAGCATTGGAGGAATAACTGTGATGGTTGTAGTAATTCTGGATGGAATATCATAAGGAAGATACTAACTACATGCACTAATTGTATATTAGCCAATAAGGTTCGCAATATAAACTCTGAAATAACATCTGCAAAGAAAGATATCCGGAAAATAAAGAAATTTAAACCTTAATGTTTCTGTAGTGTTTCACATAGTATTCTGTATTGTGCAATTGTGTTTTCACATAATCTGTATTGTGTTTTTCACATATTCTGCATTCTGTACGGTTTCTCACATACGTATTAATACGTTATATTTACAATGAATGGACCTCAATGATATGATCATGATGCATATTTCTAGTTTAGTTAAATTCAGCTAAATATAGTATATTTCACCTGTAAAGTTCCTAACTGAATGTATTATACAAAAATATCCAATGCACTTCTGTTTCATCCATGGTCCATTTTTTAATTGTTGATTCCAGTCCTTATATTACGTAGTTCACGGTTGAAGGTATTGCTAAATTATATACTATGATACTACTACAATATATTTGACGTATTAGAATCACTACTAAATCAACATTATCATGAAACTTTTCGAAGCAAAAAGATATTTAGTCTTCTGAATGTTAATAAATTAATGAAAAATATCATTTTGGAACTATTATGACAAAATTATTAACTACAAATTATAACAAGGGCAGGTACCCCGGCAATAATATCAACAGTGAATTTAATTAGGTCAACAAATTCCTCTATACTTACTTGTTGAAACAATAGAATTAGATTTACCATTTAAAGAAATTTGTAGTGTGAGGAAAAATTCGTAGGGAAATACAAGATTTACAACAGTTACAAGGAGTTTAACGACCAATTTATTGACTTTAAAGTTATATACAAAATGATTATAACAGTGCGATCTGTAAATATATCAGTACGGTCGTTAATAAAGCAGTTTGGTGTGTTTTACACTAACCGACCAATAGTATTCGAACAACAGGAATTTAATTCCTGGGCCTTACTCACTAAATTCTTATAATTTTGATCAAATTAATTTTAAGTGTTACCCTTGGAATTTTCTAAGGACTGGGAAATTTTTTAGAATACGTGTATTTATAGAATTATATAACTTTAAAGTATCCTAGGATTTAGATCAATTAAAGAAAGGTTCTTAGAATCATTAATTAGCCATAAATCTTACATATAATTCAAATATAATTCGTAAACTTGAAACTCTTTACGGTTTCTAAACACATTGAGAATTTAATTTTAAGAAGAATCTTGCGAATACTTTCTTAGAAATTTTATTATAATATTTATCACTTTGATATTAATTTCCAAGTCTTCGTTATTCAAATTGTTGGAAGCAGGGAGTTTGATGTTAGTACTTCTCGTAAACTATGCAATTAGTACTTGCAACATTCCTCTATTTAGCAAAATTATAATGATAAGTTAATTAACTGGACTATTATAAGTTGACTAATTCATTGATTAATAGCCAAGAAAAAATAATTCGGGACCTATTCCTAATTATTTAATTAGTAATCTTGAAGTAAAGTTACTCGTTACGTACGTTACGTATATTCAAATTATGTTACAGAAATATCTGCCATTATCTATCAAGAGTTACGGCTGGAAAAATATATCTATAGAGATACAAGTTTAATAATCATTTAGATAATACAATGAATTAGTCAACTGAGGTACTATTAGCAAAGTAATATCCCTTCTCTGCAGGATTCACTAATGGAAAGTAGCATTTGTAAACTACACTATTATTAGTAATATCCATTTTATTTATCATTAACTTATGACTTTACAATACAAGAAGTTTGATGAGGACTATACTACATAGTAGGGTCAAAATCTAAGATTCCGTGACAAACATCTGCAGGCTTGGGGTCAAATACATTCAAATGTATTTAAATACAATACAAATACTTTATCAAAATGTATTTAAATACAATACAATTACTTTGGAAATAATTACAAAAGTATTTAAATACTTACAAATACTTTCCGAAAGTATTTAAATACTTTACAAATACTACAAACAATCAAGTTCTAAATGTAGGAAAACAATTAAATAAGGATAGCTATATGCATAGCCTACTTTACATAAGGCCTAACAGTAAACTACGAATTTGGTACCATGGATGCGGTCGAAGATGGGGAATTTTAAGTAACCACAATATTCTGCTATGATTTAATTATTTACAATAAACCATAATATTTGAATATGAGTTGCATTATATGATATAGAACATGAAATTTTCTTTGTTTTTCTTGTACTAATTTTTCTAATCACTATTCAACATTCCCACTCCCATACTTAAACTAGAATCAATATTAGTATTCAAACCGTAATCTTTTAATTGTATATTTTCCTATTCTTCCCATACATACAAACTAGACTTATCTCAGCTCAACTCGCACCAACTTTAACAAGTATTTTTCAGATGCCGAATACATGCTCCGCACCTGGTTGCAAGAGTAACTATAATGTCGAAGATCGCATTCCGGTATTCAAGATGCCTCAGAAACCAGATGAGCTAAGGAATGCTTGGGTTCGCGCTCTTCACAGGGAAGGTGTTGAAGATCTAAAGACGATTTTTGTTTGCGTAAAGCATTTTAGAGTAGAAGATATTGAATACACACATAAGGTACCAAATGGAGATGGTACTTACCACGAAATCCAACGAAAAAATCCAAAGTTGAAAGAAGGTACAGTGCCAGCCTATTTACCAGGGTGTCCAACCTATTACTCTTCTCACGCTACTTCAAAACGTAGACGGCTGTCCTAACAACTCAAAAGATGACGAACTACTCCAGCAAGCTGTTGCACTAAGTTTGAACTAACAGACTGAAGAGGAGGAAAGTACTTGATCGACAATTTTCAGGACTTGAAAGATAAGTTGCCTTTTATTTCTCTACTTTCTACCTGGTCATTATGGTATCCAAATGAACATAGTTTCATCTTGATGCGTCCTCATTTGTTTGATAATGCCATTCTGGTCGACATTCACGTGGTAGTAGAATCCGATTTATCTATAAAAGCATTTCGTAATGGGGAGATTATTCCTCTTTCAATATGCTATATTAGTGATGCTCGACACCTTGAGTTGATTTTAAGTGAAATTTCTGAAAAACCTCGTCAATATACATCTTCTAACAATTCTGAATGTACGAATGCATCCCATATCTCCACTGCAAAAAAACATATTCAACAGGCCATTGAAAATTCGCATACCTCTAATTCTACATTAGAATCACTATTTGAATGTTCAGAGCTCTCTAGACTTCAATAAATTCTTTGTCAATTAGAAAATAGTCTCGTTCCTAAAAATAGGCGGAGATATAATATACTCACGCAAATTTTGGCACTTAAAACCCATCTTATTTCGCCAGCATGCTATAAGTATTTTCAGGGTTTACCTTGCTTATCTCTTCCACATTTCAATACATTGGAAAAGCTATACTCTAAATTTGGGGTTGAAAATGAATTTTTCTCCTTCCTTAAGCAAGCCACCCAATCTTTTTCTGATGAGCAAAAACATGTAATCGTTCAAATGGATTAAATACATATAAAACCGGATGTAGCTTACAAAGGTGGCAAATTATTGGGATCTAATTTAAATCCAGATGATCCTACTAAAACAGTATTTGCCATTATGGTCTCCAGTCTACATAAAAAATGGTCTTGTATTGTACGTTAATTGCCATGTGCATCTCTTTCCGCTGAAAATATATATTATGTTGTAAAATCTTGCATTCAAGATATTGAGCTCTGTGGATTGTTCGTTCTCGTAATCTCGACAGATAACTATCCCCTTAATGTAAAACTTTTCAAACTATTTTCTCCTTCTGGTAAACTAGAGACTCGTGTATCTCATCCTTGTGATATTAATAGGCCTCTTTTCTTACATTTGACTTTGTACATATTCTAAAAACCATTAGAAATAATTGGTTGAATCCGGACTAAGAAAATTTTGATACCGATTCTTGTTCTTATCCCTTAAAATTATGTTCTGCTTCTTTTCGCGAAATCCGGCTTCTTTATAATTCTGAAAAACAAAGTTTGGCAAAACTTGCACCGCGTTTGACTTTTAAATCTTGTTACCCTTCGATTCTTGAGCGTAAAAATGTTAAACTTGTGTTAAAAGTAATTCACGAATCAACGATAGCTGGATTAACTATTCAGAATGATCAACGTTGTAATGTATTTAAAACTGATACATCTAATTTTATCCGAATTCTTCTCTCTTTATGGAAAATGTTTAATGTAATTATGCCATATAAACATATCCGTTTAAATGATTCACTTTCTAGTCCTTTTACATTCAACGATGAACGTTTTTCTTATTTGAAACGAATTGTCTTTTGGTTAGACGCATGGCAATCACTCCCTGGAAAGGAAGGAAAATTAAGTAGTCAGACCTTCACGAGCTTTAGACATGCTTGCGTTGCCTTGCCTCAGATAACTAATCATCTTACACAAAATTGTGGGTTTTCCTACCTCCTAACTTCTTTCCTACAGACAGACCCATTGGAACACCACTTTGGTCTATATCGTATGATGTCAGGTGCTAATTATCATGTTTCCTATCTCCAAATCTTAGAAACTGAACGTCGTCTAAAGGTTTCCAACATCTTAAAAATTTTCTCCACTCACCCAGAGTCTAGTATTAGCTTGCAAGATTTCATTATGTCTTTTTCATCTTCACATCTCTTAGACTTAGAGTCTCAGACTGAGGTAGATCTTGATCCTTTCTTAAATGAAATATCTGATCTATCCATTATTGAGTGTGACACCCAACTCCTTCAGTCATTAACCTTTATCGCCGGTTACGCCACACACCAATACCTGAAACACAGCAGTCAATTATGTCACATATGCCAGGATATGCTAACTATTGAGAAAGATTTGCTCATTGATGATACCACATCGAAGTCTTAGTTAAGCTGATAGAACTTTCTGATCGTGGAGGTTTAAAGTATCCTTCTGAAATAGTATTGGACGCAATCATTGTTGTTTGGAAACTTTTTATACTTATCGAAAATAATAGTAAACTGATGAGCCTATTTTTAGGTGGACCTTCTAGGAAGATTCTTGTAGACCTTACTCTTAACTACTTGGAAGATAGTAATGATTGTGACAGTTGGAAATACACTTGTCCGTCTTGTGATGTATGTGGGTTGTCAATCGTGCGTAGGCTGATTTTTGTTGCATCGAATTGCTTAATTGCAAATAAAGTAAAAAATTACAACTCCATAGTAGTTTCAAAAGGTATTGAGAAGCGAAAGTTGAAAAAATTTAGTTGATATTGATTTAGATTTATTCTCATAAGTACATATTTTATTTGTAGTTTGTAGAATGAAAGAACACCTGTATCGCCTGGTATCACATACACATATGACTCACAGCATCAAGCAACACCAGTGCACACTAATAGCTGTTACTAGTAGTATAATGTGTATTATTTTATATTGTTTAATAAAATGTATAATACATTAATGTATGTTTATGTTATAAACTATTATATAGATGGTAGTTTTGTATTATTGTCCAGTCCAATCATTAATGATATTAGCTAATTAATACAAGGAAGGGGTATACGACAGTATTTTTATTTACAATTGACACAAAATACTATATTAGCCACTTAGTTTATCTATAATTCAGCTCGCAATCGACTTAATTTAGAATTTACGAATCCATCTTCGACCGCATCCATGGTCCAAAATTATCAAGTTACTGTGGCGCATTATGTATAGTAGGCTATGCTATATGTAATTGACCTACACCAGGCGTGCCCAAATCGATTTAAATTTCGGGCCACATTGTATTCCTCAATTATTTAGGTGGTCCAAAAAGGCCAATTGCTAAATTTCAGATATATGTAGGGAGAGATCGGTTGGGGTATCCAAACGAAAATGGAACAGAAATGGTTAAGAAACACATCTAAAATCATGACAGACTACATAAAATGATCAAAATATTAACGGGAATAAATTTTACGCGGGCCGTATGTTGGAAACCCGTGACCTCACGGTAGAATAGATGGAAGTTAATATACTATGACAATAATTCGACACTAATAGTAACTAATACAAGTTCAATATTATTCTCTAATACTATGCCAACTGCCAATATAAAGTATTTGAATGTATTTGAACAAAATACAAATACATTTCAAAAGTATTTAATTACAATACAAATACTTTCACAAAAATATAAAAAGTTTTTAAATACATCTCAAATACATGGGAAATGTAATTAAAATACATCAAATACAAAATAAATTTGTATTTGACCCCAAACCTGATTAATCTGGCAAGTTAAGTTTATGCCTGATTCTGATACTTAAGGTATATCTCGCGATTTAAGCTCCCTTGCCGGTCTCGAAAATTCAGGCAAACTTTTTTATAGCGACAAATTCTAAAGGTCATCCGGCAATCATTTGAAAAATTAAGGCCCTCTCAGAACATTTCCTAAATTGAGATTCGAGTGTTTTTAACAGTATACAAAAAGTACTAGCTGCACTGAAATTTCAACTCAATCAGGACAATACTTTTAATGCAAAAAACTTTTGAAGATACCTACGTCATATGTTACCATGGGTGGTCCATTCTTAAAAAGTGTTTTCTAAGGGATTTGAAGTATAGTATCATATCCCAGGGATGGATCCAGCACAAAATATCTGGGGGGGTGCAATGCCCAGGGTTGGGCCTTTGAATTGTAGACGCCGTAGGAAGCGCCCGCGGGTCAAATGAGCCAGTATTTGGAGGTTCTTTTTTTAAGAACTGCAATGAGAAAGCAGCTTTCAAGAAAGTTGAAATATATTTAATATACGTCAAAGAAATCTATTCTAAATTCATACATAACTATAAATTAATAATTAATTAATTAAACTATCAATTAACCAACAATCACAATGAATCAATAGTTAACGATTTTTCCTGATATTTGATATACAACGTTCCCAACAGTACTCACAGAAAAGATAGGGAAGAGAAATCTCATATATTTCTCTTAACCAATCTCGGAAATTGTGCCAGTCCCTAGATATAATTTTCGATTATATTATCATATTCTTGGGCGGGGTGGGCAGTGGCGTATCCAGGATTATCGTGGAGCGGGCGAAGCGAGCAACGGTAAGGGGGGGGGGGGATCTTGGGGACACCCCCCCAGAATTTTTTTGAATCTTAGACGCTCAAACATCGATGTACAGCTATTCATGTCACATAGTAGGAGGAGTGTAATATTGTGCAGTTGTACCAAAGGTGTTTAGATGTTTAGGCATTATAAATAACAACATATCCCTTTTGGAAACTAGTTATGAGGGGGGTGTTTGAACACCCAAATCCCCCCTAGATACGCCACTGGGGGGGGGGGGTTCGCACTCCCCCTGAGCCATTTTGGGGGGGGTGCAACCCCCCTGAACCCCCCCGGTGGATCCATCCCTGTCATATCCTATGTACATGTAATAACCTTTTAACTCGCTATGTAGTATGTCTCCATGTAAATCTAGGTATAGAACTAAATTTAGTACTTTGACTATACAAAAATTCAAAAATCGAGTCAATGACGTAAACTTGTGTTATCATAATTATAGACAAAAAGTGGGAGTATACGTAAACGATTATGGGTCAATTATTTTGCTTCGTCACCCCATGTGAGATCTTCAGAAAAGTCAAAGTGCTAAATTTAGGTCTATTACCGAGATTTACATGGAGACATACCAAAGGCGGCGCCAGGATTTTCAGGTAGGAGGCTCTGGGAGGGCTAGGGGATTTTAGGGGGGGGCCACACTGTACAACATTGTTATTCTAGGGGGGCCATGCTCAAAAGAGGGGGGGGGGGCATGGCCCCCCTGGCGCCGCCACTGAGACATACCAATAGCGATTTAAAAGGTAATTGCATGTATAAAGGATAAGATATGCTTCAAATCCCTTAAAAATTTAAGAATGGACCTCGCATGGTGACAAATTACGTACGAATCTTCAAAAGGCTATTACATTAAAAGTATGGTCCCGATTGAGTTGAAATTTAAATGCAGCTACTACATATTGTATACTGTTCAAAACACTATAATCTCAATTTATTAAAAGTTCAGAAAGGGGCCTTAATTTTTCAAAATGATGGCCGGAGGCCTTTTTGAATTTGTCGCTATAAAAAAGTTTGCCCAAATTTTCGATACCGGCATGGGAGCTTAAATCGCGAGATATACCCTAAGTATCAGAATCAGGAATAAAACTTAACTTGCCCGAGGTTGGTCACGGAATCTTAAATTTTGACCCTACTAATATATAAATGATAATTTCCATTTCAAATATTAAGAAAAGAATTTTTCCACATAGGCCTAGATATTTTTCAAATTCGAGATAGATTAAATCCTCTTGACGCATAATTCAATCCCGAGTTTATTTCTCGTCAACGTGTGTGGATAGAATGATGTTCTCGCACTTAATCGATAAGTTGGAGAATTGTATGTCCCGAACCACTGGTCGTTCCCACTCTATCCCTGCAACAAGTCAGTTAGCAGCAACCCTACAATTTCTAGCCACTGGCACTTTTCAAATGGTAGTTGCTTCATGTCATGGAATTCACAGCCATCACTCTCAAGATGCATAGGTAATGTATTTAATGCACTCTGCTCATGTGCAAGTAATTTCATTCGATTAAAAAATCCTGCTTGTCAAAAAAATACAAGAAGAGTTACAAAAGAAGTTTTGATTTCCAAAAGTATTGGGCTGCATAGATGGGTCTCACAAGGGTCTCACTATACTGGGGCAACACGGGTCTCACTCTACTGACGAACTCCCACACGTCAACAGAAAGGGCTATAATTCGATAAATGTTCAAGCCATATGTGATGATGAACACCGCTTCATAGATGCTGTGGTGAATTGGCCTGGGAATACTTATTATGCATTCATGTGGATACAATATGCAATCCATCAGAAAGTTTTCTCCCAGCTTTCGTTCTTATCATCAGTACAGAGTGTTGAGATTAAATCCCCAAAGATCTTGTAAAGTATATTTCTCCACTATTGACTAAAGACATGATTTCATCGTCTGAAAACTTTTAGTACATATGTTTTAATACATATAAAGAAATAAAAACTTTATTCTACATTTAGAATGGGTATTTATATGTAGCAAGAGAAACAACAAGATAGGTTTTATCATAATAAAGTAAATTTCTTTTTATGATAGGTATCCTTTAAAGAATCACTCTTAATCCAATAGAATTATATCTATATTGTTATTAATAACTAATCAACAGATATTGTGAGCTATGATGCAGTACAAAATCAAGTGACATTTTAAAAGAAATACATTAGGATTTTATTTCGAATGATACGCCATCCAAATTTCAGCAAGTTTATCAATAAAAAATATATAAAATTCAACTATCGTATTTGGCCGAATAAGCGCCGGAGACTTGAATAAGCGCCAGGTCAATAAAAATGACATTGGTATGATAAAATTTATATACATTTGTTGATCACTGTAATGTAATTCCATGAATTTTGGAAACTTCGGTAGGTATACAAAAATTTCAGGATAATCTTATCCCATACCTGCCAACTCATTTTAGTCATATCTCTGTACAGGGCTCCAATTTCCCCCTGTACATTGGCCAAAATCCCTGTACACCTCCCAAAAGATTTTTCTCGCTCACTGCGATCGCTCGTCCAGGTAGCTACTATACATTTACATATAAAAATTATTACTTTGGAAAAGGAATAAAACATCTAAATATATACTGTACAGGGAATCCCTGTACGCTTGAATGAATATATAAACCAGTTGTGCTTCTATGTGGTCAATGAATGCATGGCAGAATATACTATCATCACTGTAGACACTTTTAGGCAATATTTGACTCATAATTGGTAAATTATAAATCCCTGTACGCCTGTACAGAACAGTTAAAATCCCTGTACTGTACAGGGAATCCGGGTACGGTTGGCAGGTATGTGATCCTAGAATTGGGGAAATAATTATAAAAATTCTTAGAATTACAGCATTTACAGAATTTCTTTAAAACAAAGAAAATTCTCTGAGTTTAGTAAATTCTAACTGATTGCTAAAACTAAGGAAATATCCATAGAATTTGTGTTTAGAAGTTTCGTAAATACTACTTTAAATGATTCTAAGAATCGTTATTCAATGTGGAAAAATTGTTATAATATTTTGAGATTTCAGTCAAATTCTAAGAAAATAGTCAAAACCAAGGAAAATTCTCAGAGATCTACATCAAAAAATAATCCCCTTGGGTTCCTATTTACTAAATTTAATAACGAAATTCTAGAATTTTCCTAGAATTGCCTAAAATTCTCAGAAATATTTCAATTCTTAGTTAAAAGAATATTTGTAGAATTGGCTCTAATTCTAAAAAAATCTAGAATATGTCATACTTGCCAAATTATTCGCATTTACACAAATTCTCAGATAATTTCTAGTGTTTTCTTAGAATTCGCTGAAATTATAAGAAATATTCCAATTCAAATTTTTTTTCCAAATTTATGCCAATTCTTAGATAAAAATTATGTGAGCTCGAGAGTTTAATTAATAATTAGTCTATTTTAGGATCTTCACACAGTGGGTTATTTTGGAAGTTCACGGGAAGTAGGCATTTCCTTGCTATATAGAGCAATGAAATGTATTATAAGTGTATAGGTTATCATACTCAAAAAATCGAATTACACCCTCAGATTTTTTATATGGCTTCAATTTTTTGGGTTATGACGTCATCATGACATATCATTTTCAAATAATTTTATTTTCTGATTTTAAGTTATGCAGTATCATGCACAGTACACAGTATAAACAATTACAGTTTGAGCTATGTAGAAATAGACAACTATATCACAAGTTTATTGAACAGTAAAGAATCGACCAGTTTGTCTTGATTCAAAAGCGGTACTTTGCTAACTTTACATTTTTCACTCCTAATATGGCCTATTTCACCACAATGCTTGCAAATTAATGTTCTACGATAGCTAGAGAGGAGAGGATCACTCTGACTGAGAAGACGAGTGAACACATCTTTTAAGTTGAGGGTAAAAGAATTTTTTCTGGATAGATGTTCTCGATAGCGCCGGATTAACTTATTGCATGATTCTATTGCTTCCTCTGAATATTCTTTAAGTCCATATCCATCGTTGCAATCTCGAATTAGTTCGGTACAATGAGCTAGGAGTTTAAGTAAAGATGGTGTTATATTGGCCCATGGAAAGGTAGTTAGTATTAGTTCGTATGTATTTTTACTTAATTCCTCCAAATTTTCTGAATTTACCTCCTGGCTACTATTGAATATTCGTAAAATTGCTGAGAGATTAGTCTGGAGTATGGAGATATCATCCCTAAATTTTGAGGGTATTAGCGACGAAACGTAGTAAATAAACTCATTCTTATTGCCAAAGCATTGTCGAGCAATATTTCCTGTTGAAGTAGTACCACCATCACTTGTAGGTTGGTCAATTCGAAGTCCAGTTTTCTCAAATAAGAAATCACTGCAAAATTTCTTTGAAGCTTCGACCGCTTTCGAAGTCGGTGACCAGACAAATTTTCCAGAATGTAAATGGTACACCAAGAGCATGAACCATCTGAATCAGGCTTTCATTCAGACATAATTTCCCGCGCGCCTAGATTTAGTTTGAGCTCGCTCACACGCGCCTAAATTACACATTTTGTATTACGTCTATGGAAGCATCTATCGATTTTCGCGCGCCTAGAAATTTTTCCTTCCAAATTCACGCGCCTCCAGGCGCGCTGCATACGCCTGGATGAAACCTTGATCTGAATACACATGTATAACTGTGTAGAGGTGAAGCCGATAAAATATTTCTGTCAGAAACTGGTTCATGAGTAATGCCTAACCTTTGACTGGAGGGGAGGGATAGATATTCGTCTTTAACTACGAAAGTAAACAAATCTATTGCGTCCAAAATATGTCGATTAATGGGGAAACCAGCCCTAACCATTTCCAGGTCTTTAAGTTCTTTAAGATTTGCAGTACACAATTGACAGTGTGCGCCTCCAGCTCCGCTAAGAATCCCAGACATTTTGCCATCAAGCATACTACGAATGATCTTGGCTTGCACCATTCCTTGAGGTAACTGTAAGCCATCTTGTTCAATAGAGTTCACTTCAGGA
Source organism: Hexactinellida sp. DTS-2022 (assembly GCA_028753945.1). Lineage (NCBI taxonomy): Eukaryota > Metazoa > Porifera > Hexactinellida > Hexactinellida sp. DTS-2022. The sequence goes on along the minus strand of JAPNXP010000011.1, from coordinate 3,111,811 downwards.
TTAATGATATTTTCCATTATAAACTTAACTTTATCAAGACATTCCTTTTGAGCAAGTAGTACAACAGGCCTTACTCCAAACGAAGAATTAGGCGAGTTATTTTTCCAAACTTGGATATTATCAGAGTCATGAATTGACAGTAGTTTGAAGGCGAATAAAATGAAGTTTTTTGTGCTTGGAGTTGGATGTAGCTCATACTGATTATAAATTTGGTGACAACCAGACCCATCAAGACCATCTGATAGCTTTACTGTCAAAGGAAAATGAGATTCAAAGAGTGGAGGATTAGTTTCGAATACCCTTAGCAGGGTCTGTCGTAAAATACTTCTGTAAGAAATCGCGATTCCGATGGTCACATTCATTGGATTTGTGACAAATGTTAACTCGTTAACTAAATTGACATCATTACGATATTGAGCTAGTCTAGAATAAGAGGGGAAGGTGATGTTCTCAGATTTGCAAAGACGTCGAAAGTTCGTATATTTTAGCTTTCCTATTTCAAGGATGTCAAGCAAGAAAGTGGACTTGTCAATAGGTAGGGTTTTGGACAGATTAGCATATGTTCCGGTCGCTATTATTTCCTTGCAAACATTAGCGGTGTTAACATCTCGGGATCCATTAGATAATAACATTAGTGCATAGGCAGCTATTATGTTTGAGTTAACTTCCTCCTTAAGCGAAAATGCGTGCATTATTTTCAAAACCGGATCAAGTCTTGTCCTCAAGGCTTTCAGGGTAAGTAGAGATAGGGGCTTTCTTATTTCCATTGATAGATCAGATTCGATGATAAGCTTTTCCTCGAGAAGCTGTTGCTTCGGGGAATGTGTTGATGGAAACGTGTAAAATATTTCAGCCTCCCATTCCTCCATCTTCTTGGCCTTTCGCAGAATCCCTCGTAGGTTTAAGATTTCTGAATTTGTACCGTAAACCATCGAATTCGCTATCATCTAATTCAAATTCTTCAACATATTTCAAAGCAGCAGCACGTATTGATTCCTGAGTTGAAAGGTACTTCCAAGCTTCAAAATTATTCATTTAAGAAGAATAAATGCTACAATGTTATTCAACAAGTAAATTACACAAATTTGTATAAATAATGAAAGTTATCATCCAAATTATATAAATATTTTCACTTGCGCGGTGTTGTGCGGGGCTGGATAGTGGTTAAATCACAAGATAATTATGTAAGGTATAAATAAAAATCGGTCTGGATAGACACCACCTCGCACCACCATAAGTTTATTCACCATCAACTGTCCGAACATATGCATCCGGACAATTACAGCGAAAACTATTTTTATGGCAGATTAGACCAATAATTATTCCAATCTATATTTAGTATACAACTGTTTTAGGATGATCCAAGGTATAATTACATGTACTAAAAGTCTTAACTCATTCTGATAGAAGCCTACTGAGAACAAGAGCATGATGTGAAGCGATATTATGAAACTGCAAAATTTCAATAATACAATACTTAAAAATCCATGATTTGATGCTCTCTATTTCTCATTATATTTGGAATTATTACCTGAAATTAAAGCTACCTAGGTTTTAGACTATGCTGAATACAATAGCAAGTTTTAGGGGTATTTGAGAACATGAAAATTTGACCATACTTCCTGTCAATAACCCACTGTGCTTCAGCCCTACTGAACCAAAAAACCCCCAAATATTTCGAAAAATCGAGGTCTTTCCTGAATGTTGCATATAATATATGGCTAAATGCTCTGCAAAGTTTGAGCAAATTCTATTAGATAAAAAACAAATTATGCGCAGCCAAAGTTTACATAATGAAGAAATCTCATTAGAAAAATCCCGGGGATCAGCAAAACCTGACCCCAATTCATAAAAGTTGCTAAGAACAGTGTCTATAGTAAAGCTATGAATTGTAGTGAAATCAATAGGTAAATGTATCAGGTAGGGAGCAATGGAGAGTTTTTAGCAATAATAAAACATAAACTTATGTAACACAAATAAAATAGGCATATGATATATATTTAATAGCCATACACCAACCGCAAAGCGGTTGGTGTGTGGTTGGGTTCTTCCGCGAAGCACGCTAGTATCTATATAGATTGATGCTACAGTATATCTATATATACTAATGCGCTTCGCTTGCTAGGTCGCTTTGCAGCAGAACCCAACCAACCGCTTCGCGGTTGGTGCATGGTTTATACACTTCTAACATTGATTATAAAGCGTAAATAGGCCTAAATAGTCAAATTTAAAAATGTGAAATTTTAGTGATTACGTCATCATGTGATAATGAGTAAGCATATTGGCAATCTGGTGTGACCAAAGTGTCCGCATCATTAATGTGCATGTTCTATTAAATTTTCAGATTTTTATCTCTTAGAGTGCGGGAATTATGTGCGATTAAGTGACTTTTCAGGGTTCTCGAAATGTGACAATGACGTCATAACTTGTCGAGGTGTGAGAAATTTTGAGTGAAAACCTCAAATTGTTGACGGGTGCCAAAAGTTACCCCTATATGCCAAAAATCACAGTTGGAGACCGGAAACTTAATGCTTTATCAATTTTTATAATTGGAGCCTCTCAGACTCAAGTTAAAACCCCCGAGATCGCGACGTTCCAGTCCTTTACTTAAGGAGTCTATGATATGAACCCATATAGTGCTATTTTTGTAATTGATGCTATGGGAAAGGTATGCAATCGCAAGTTGAGTTTAGAATATTTATAGAATCATTATATGATGTAGTCATAAAATAACAGTTAAAAACGAGTTTGCTCAGTAGGGCTGAAGAGCCTTATTTTAAGTATTTTACATCATTCTTTCAATATGTACCATTAAATCCCCCAATATTTCAATCCTAACAAGTGTATAAATTGAAAAGTTTATTGAAAAGAGAGTGCTATGTTAATGAAAACCCCAATCTGTCTTACGAGTCATTTTGAGTTACTCCCTTAATGCGAACGGGGTTTTATAAAAGCGGTAAAGGGATTTGAACCATTCTGGAAGTTATGTACAGCCGTACAAGGATTTATTTCATCGTCAGGGATTTATAATTGGGAAAAACTATTGATTGTGAGTCTAATAATATCTAAATAATGTAGCTTTTTGTATTGTGAAAATAAACAGTTTATAATCAAAAGTACAGTTTCCCTGTACAGTTCAATGTTTTTCCAATTTCCAAAGTGATTAATTTGATGTTTATGTCAACCGGAATACAAAAAATATCACCAAAGTATATCTTGCTATGCATTCTGCATTAACCACAAGCAATGCTTTGTTATTGTAATTCCTTTTAGTTTAAGTGTACAAGCATTCACCAGTAGTGCGAGCGCAACGAGCTTGAAAAATTTGGGGGGTCCAGGAATATTGACCAATGTACAGGGGGAAATTGGAGCATGTGACTTAAGTATGTTGAAAGGTAGGTTGGAGACATGAAATAAATACAACTGACTGTAGATACAATCTAATGAAAAAAAATCGGAATAGCAATATACAAATAGACAAAAAATAATCTAAATGGAATATAAACTACGTATTATACATAAATTGATGGATAGATAACAGTACTGAGCACTCGTGAAGTTTAAATCGTGAGCAAGAATTCATGAAAGGCATGAGCTAGTGCTAAGCAAGTGGAGAGATATCGCTCTTTGTACAGCACTGCTGCGCGCAAGGTAGTTGGGTATCATTGTACTTATTCGTATTCGTTAGTTATCAGAGATCATATAAGAGTAATATATTAATCCTAAATTATGATCTAACAATAAGTACAATGATTTATAAGTTCCAAATGGCTTGTGTAGAGTAAAGCCTCTACCAAAAAATTATTTGGTATAAATGAAGAAACCGAAAGCTAAACAAACTTGTACATTGCTCCAAGGATTTGTGGTTTCACAGCACCTTGATTAAAATTCGGAAAGAAGAAGGCCATTAGCATGATGATTTCTAAAATATTTACTCACATCAATCACTGGATTAATAAATTGTCGAGGAGTGATATCTTGGCCCAAAAATTTAGCAGGTGGAAGGAACATCCATAAGTAATAAGATTACTTGTTAAATCATAGATTTAAATTCTTTATGTTCGGCTACATTGACCGGGATGTTGCAAGAATAAAAAAACCTGGCTATTTGAAGATGCAACTAAATAGCAGCAGCAGAATCAGTCTTTACCGTATAAGATGACATCTGTTGTTGACTTGTCTTAGGAAGCTTGATAGTAGTCAGGTCGCTTAACATCGATTTCGCGAAACGCTGGACAAAAGCACCAAATTATTAAAACGTAATATATATGACCCTGGCATCAAATTTTTCCGCGGCCCCACGACGAACGGATACATTTTCGATGTTATCTTGGACTTGTAAAATTGCGGCTCTCTGCTAAATCATCGGTATTACCCCGAACGGCAACTTTCCTAAATCAACTCTGGTCTACTTTTAAAGACCAGATTCGTTGTAACATGAAATTCCACCGTCGTTTAAGGGGTCACTTGCCCATAGATTATCCCATGCAACGCAATAATATCTCAGGAATGTGACAACATTCCTTTCTCAAAAAGTGTCCTAAACCTATCGAGTGACCCCTTGTTCGACTCCCAACAGCTATCTGAGTCTAGTTATAAATATAGTGACACTCTAAATCGTTATTTGATGCTGTTTACGACAATTTCCTTAGTTATCATTACTCTAATTAGTCCACCAGTGGGTAAAGGACCCAGGTGGACTATTAGAGAACATGGACCATTAAAGAATTTAGCCTTAAGTAACATCAAATATACATAATATACTGATATACGTTATAGTTAAAGTATATTAGTACTAGCAAATATAATCGAGAATATATAGAGTCAATATAAACTATTAGGGAATATGAACTGTACGTGAGTAATACGTAATAAAATCTCCTCTTTAATAGTCCATCTGTAGTTAGGGAGCCCATGTGGACGTTAGCTTAAATAACATCGAAACTAATTAAGGTGGGCAAATAGAGAAGTGGACGTTTAGAGAGAACTGAGTGTACTAGAAACAGTCAGGGCACTTAACACATAATGGTGACGAGCCCTTCGGTCTCGGTAGCTTTCCGACGGATCGGTGCTACACACCTCAAGTTAACGGCCGCTATGCGGCCTTACTCATCATCCTTGCTACCATGCAAAATGGTAGTGGATGTTATAACAAGCCTTTCTACCATTTCCCATAGTTTTAACTTGTTTACCAATAATACCCGTTGGAAGATAACTTGTAGGTTGATTTTGAATTTTAATTAATTTGTTTACCTATTATAACATCTGGAAGTTAGTTTATATCTTAAATAGAAATACGGTTTCGATTCCCTAAATACAATCCTGACAAACACACAAACAAACAAATAACAATCGAGTTTAAAATAGATATACTGGACTTAAGCTCTAAAATCTTTTTTTAGAAATATTGCTGCTAGGTCCCGACAAATTACACACTCACGAAATCATCAATAGCAAATTGACTGTTCCTGCAGCTGCATGAAGTAGGGTTAAGAGTCTTAAGGTATTCCTGTATTGCTATTTGGGCAAATATGGTGAATCTCAGAATTGCATAATTTACTACTAGGAATACTCTAGATGATGTAGAGATTGACTTCTATGATTTTTTTTTTCTTAATTTTCAGTAAATGATGGTGTTTTTTAATAAAATATGACGTAATCTCCCAAATATGAAAAATTTTCAAAATTGTTGAATCTTTTTGAAATTTTCAACATATTATTAGAAGACTATTTCTTCACAGTAATAGTCTTTATTTTAATTATTTTGCAGAAGAAACGATCCTATTACGTCATTTCTAAATTCGAAAATTTTTCCAAAAAGACACTTTGGGCAGAAAAATCTAAAAAATTCAATTTTTATCCTAGAAAGTCAAACCTTTTTTTAAAATGCTCAGTATATGTAGGCGCATGTTTTCAATCGCGGTTGTAAGGGCATTATAATACAAAAAAATTGAATTAGTAAACTTTTAATGCAAAAATGTGGGGTTTTTTTGACCAATTTCACAAAAATGACAATAACATAGAGTAGATGAAAGAAAAAGCACATTTAGGTCTGATTGAAAACATTGAGTATTGACTCAGGTATAATTTATAATTGACATGTTTCGGGCTAAAAACTAAAATAAAAATTTTATGTAATTCCTTGGCTAGTATGGATTAGGCCTATATTGACATTGTCTAGTTCATAACTAAGGATATATACATAGTAGAACTCTAATATTTTCAGGGATATCTTAGATATATTAGTACTATCCAAAAACGCAATAAAAACATTAGGTCGTCGGGTGTCAAAATATCAGTACAGAGTACCCTTAAGACGTACATTCGGATACTACATACTCTATTAGCCGATTTTTCCTCCTATCTGATCCACTATAAATGATTCGGTTAATACGTACTCAGATATGACGTACCTCTGATAAGACGTACCAATTTCTATTCCCAAGTAAATAAATATACTTGTATTTTAAATCGGTTAGTACGTACTCTAGAAAACTATTAGCAAAACTCAGTTAGTAATTGGTTTAAGTGAGTAGGTTAAAACTAAATAGTTTAATCTCATCGTTAAGTATTAAGTATGTTAATTAAGACTTGAATACCCTACATCCAGGGGCTTATCTAGGATTTTCGTCGTTGGCACTTTATTATGGATACATAAATTTCCGGCACCCAAAAGGTATTAGCCATGATACATAATTAGTAAAATTCAATGATGCGGCACCATTTTAATTAGGTAAATTGCAACGGTGCACAAACAGTTGTTTATCCAAAAAGCATTTCTGGACCAGAAAATCTAGCAATACGCCCAGCACCTAATTAAGTGCCAACCCGGCACCTAAATTGAATCGCAATTCAAGCACTTTTTCACTACATCTGATGCCTGGCCGGCACCTAAAAGTGCCGGCCAGGCATCTAGATAAACCCCTGCCTACATCGTATTTATACCATCAAACAAGTCAGTATTTCGACCTCAGTTAGTACGTACCTTTCTTGTTTCCCAGGGTGGTACCTCTTAACCGAGTTCTACTAAACTTTAACTATAACGTTGTTAGTATATTATGTATATTTGATGTTACTTAAGGCTAAATTCTTGAATGGTCCATGTTCTCTAATAGTCCACCTGGGTCATTTTACCCACTGGTGGACTATTAGAGTAATAATAACTAAGGAAATTGTCGTAAACAGCATCAAATAACGATTTAGAGTGTCACTATGTTTATAACTAGACTCAGATAGCTGTTGGGAGACGAACAAGGGGTCACTCGATAGGTTTAGGACAAATTTTGAGAAAGGAATGTTGTCACATTCCTGAGATATTATTGCGTTGCTAGGGATAAACTATGGGCAAGTAACCCCTTAATCGACGGGGAATTTCATGTGTACAACGAATCTGGTCTTTAAAAGTAGACCAGAGTTGATTTTGGAAAGTTGCCGTTCGGGGTTATACCGGCGATTTAGTAGAGAGCCGCAATTTTAAAAGTCCAAGATAACATCGAAAATGTATCCGTTCGTCGTGGGGCCGCGGAAAAGTTTGATGCCAGGGTCATAAAGATTACGTATGAAAATTTGGTGCATTTGTCCAGCGTTTCCCGAAATCGATGTTAAGCGACCTGACTAGAGAGCGACGGTTCAAATAACAAATCAGATCCTCGTTGGGTAGTACTGCTTACAGAAATACAACGTTTCCTGTGATTTTGTAGTCGTTTTAAATTATCACTAATCACTTTACATTTGTACCATCTACCTTGAGAGAAAAAAATCAAAAATTGCAGCCTGTGCCGACGCATATTCCTTTGGTGGCACTATATCTTGATGGTGGTTTATTGATAGTGCCTCCAAAGGAACATGCTGTCGGCGCAGGCTGCAATTTTGGATTTTTTTTCGACAAGTCATCAACGCCCAAGGTGTGAAGAAGCATTTGTTATTTAGTCCGAGTCCAAGGAACGGTAGATAAATTTGAAAGTTTGTTTCTATCATAAACCATCTTGAGTTTAATGCCATTCATTCATTATGATTGATAATGAATTATATTATTAGTTATTTATTTTAGCAATGTTATCCACGGTGATTTGAGTTTTGTCAACAAATTCCTTATATTATTATATTTTATTTAATCCATTGTATAGTAATACTACAATTAAATGGAAGCCAGCTGGAATTTATGAGATGAATCAATTTAATTATCGCAAGTTGAAACAATAGTGAAAGATTAAACAAGTTAAATCAATATAATTATTACAAGTTGAAACAATGAAATTAGATTTCACAGTTTTATTGAAATTGAAATGTTGAGTAAACAAAGGAATTTCAACTCCCAATTATGGCAGAAATTAAACCAATTTTAACAAATTTTCTTCTCCCATCAGACGCAGAATTTTAAGATGAATCTAAATATGAAATAAAATTTTGGGGTTTATTAAAACATATTTTGAGTTATGGACCAGACAAATTTTGAAAGGTGTTAAAGATGTGTCAAAAATTTCTTAATAAAAATTCGTAACCCCAGGTGCAAATTAGACAGTCCCTCCGCAACTACATGCCAAGTTTCAGCCCTCAATGTATCGAGGTGTGGCCAGGGCACCGTCTACGGAGAAAATAATAATAAAATTCCAAAATTGCAGCTGTGCCGACGCATGTTCCTTTGGTGGCACTATATTTTGGTGGTGGTTTATTGATAGTGCCTCCAATGGGACATGCTGTCAGCACAGCTGCAATTTTGGATTTTTTTTCGCCATGTCATCATCACTATGAAGGTGTTAAAATATATCAAAAGGTGTTACAGAAGGCATCGACCCTTAGAGTGGCGGAAGTTTCCATTTAGTTCACTTCATTTTAGAGATATTCAAGTTTTAGTAGAATATAATAGCTGATGACTCAGCATTTTTTATGTGAGTGTTGGGTCTTCACCCAACTTCAAATAACCCATTTTAAATATCGAATTCACAAAATTGTAAAAACACATTTTTTTGACGATGTCATCATCACCTCAAGGTGTCAAGACTCACTTGTATAGGTGGTACGTGGCATAAGGACCAATTGATAAATTGAAAGTTTGTTTCTATCTTGTATCATCTCTGAGATTAATGAAATTTAGCTAATTAGTATAAATATTTAATTAATAAATTAATAATTTAACATCATTATTATGTACAGCAAAATAAATAAAGTTCAATTATTTGCACTTATTATTAATTTAAATCGAATTTCACTATCATATTTGAATTCAGCGCACTCGATAACCCCAATAATCCAATTGGAACCGTCTATAAGTTAAATACAAAAGGAATTAATTATAATTAATTGAGTCAGTACATTAATTGTGCAAGAATATTCTCGCCGAAATAAATATAATCACTTAATCTGTCGTAGTTGTGGAATGTAAAATCTTAACAGTTCTATCATAAACCATCTTGAGTTTAATGCCATTCATTCATTATGTATTGATAATAAGTTATATTATTTGTTATTTATTTTAGCAATGTTATCCACGGTGATTTGAGTTTAGTCAACAAATTCCTTATATCATTATATTTTATTTAATCCATTGTATAGTAATACTACAATTAAATAGAAGCCAGCTGGAATTTATAAGTTGAATCAATTTAATTATCGCAAGTTGAATCACTAGAGTAGGATTTAACAAGTTAAATCAATATAATTATTACAAGTTGAAACAATGGAATTAGATTTAACACTTTTACTGAAATTGAAGTGTGAGTAAACAAAGAAATTTCAACCCCCATTTATGGCAGAAATTAAACCATTTATTGAAAATCTTCTATACCCATCAGACGCAGAACTTTATGGTGAATCCAAATATGAAATAAAATTTGGGGGTTTAGTAAAACAATTTTTGAGTTATGGACCAGACAATATTTGAAAGGTGTTAAAGATGTGTCAAAAATTTCTTAATCAAAAATCGTAACCCCAGGTGCAAATTAGACGGTACCATCGCACCTACATGCCAAGTTTAAGCCCATCAACTATAAAGCTCTGGCCAGGGCACCGTCTACGGAGAAAAAATAATAAAAATAATAAAGGCAGTGATTCTAATACTGGGCCACTATACTATAGTATAGTCGGCACAGTAATAATAAAAAAATCCAAAATTGCAGCCTGTGCCGACGCATGTTCCTTTGGTGGCACTATATTTTGTTGGTTGTTTATTGATAGTGCCTCCAAAAGAACATGCTGTCGGCGCAGGCTGCAATTTTGGATTTTTTTTCCGCCATGTCATCATCACTATGAAGGTGTTAAATTATTTCAAAAAGGTGTCACAGAAGGCATCGACCCTTAGAGTGGTGGAAGTTTCCATTTAGTTCATATAATTTTAGAGATATTCAAGTTTGAGTAGAATATAATAGCTGATGACTCAGCATTTTTTATGTGAGTGTTGGGTCATCACCCAACATCAACTAATCCATTTTAAATATCGAATTAACAAAATTGTAAAATACATTTTTTTGACGATGTCATCATCACCTCAAGGTGTCAAGATCCACTTGTATAGGTGGTACCTGGCATAAGGACCAATTGATAAATTGAAAGTTTGTCTCTATCTTGTATCATCTCTGAGATTAATGAAATTTACCTAATTAGTATAAATATTTAATTAATAAATTAATAATTTAACACCATTATTATGTACAGCAAAATAAATAAAGTTCAATTATTTGCACTTATTATTAATTTAAATCGAATTTCACTATCATATTTGAATTCAGCGCACTCGCTAACCCCAATAATCCAATTGGAAAATTTTATAAGTTAAATACAAAAGGAATTAATTATAATAAATTACGTCAGTACATTAATTGTGCAAAAAGAATATTCTCGCCGAAATAAATATAATCACTTAATCTGTCGTTGTTGTGGAATGTAAAATCTTAACGGTTCTATCATAAACCATCTTTAGTTAAATGCCATTCATTCATTACTTATTGATAATAAATAAAATTATTAGTTATTTATTTTAGCAATGTTATCCACGGTGAGTTGAGTAAAGTCAACAAATTCCTTATATAAATTAATTTAATTTAATCCATTGTATAGTAATGCTACAATTAAATAGAAGCCAGCTGGAATTTATAAGTTGAATCAATTTAATTATCTCAAGTTGAATCAATAGAGTAAGATTTAACAAGTTAAATCAATATAATTATTACAAGTTGAAACAATGGAATTAGATTTCACAGTTTTACTGAAATTGAAGTGTGAGTAAACAAAGAAGTTTAAAGCCCCATTTATGGCAGAAATTAAACCCTTTATGCGAAACTTTCTTGTCCCATCAGACGCAGAATTTTATGGCGAGTCCAAATGTGAAATAAAATTTGGGGGTTTAGTAAAACAACTTTTGAGTTATGGACCAGACAAAATTTGAAAGGTGTTAAAGATGTGTCAAAAATTTGTTAATAAAAAATCGTAACCCCAGGTGCAAATTAGACGTCGACTCCGAACCTACATGCCAAGTTTCAGCCCATCAACCATAAAGCTCTGGCCAGGGCACCGTCTACGGAGAAAAAATAATAATATAAATAATAATAAAGGCAGTGATTCCAATACTGGGCCACTATACTATAGTATAGTCGGCACAGTAATAATATTAAAGGCAGTAAGATTAGAACTGGGCCACTATACTATAGTATAGTCGGCACAGTAAAAAACTCCGAATAGGGTAGGTCACTGGGTCTATCGACTAAACTATAAATTATTTAACTTATCGATATGCAGTCAGTTCACGGATAATTAGTAAATATATATAAATGAGTGGGTTGACATGACTATTAAATAGTAATGCATAACATATTTTGCTTTCGTTAGCACTATAAATAATTCTAACTTCTATGAATTCCATTTATTCTTAGGTCAGTCTATTGGTAGAGATTATAATGTTAATTAGATATAGACTATCTAGGTATATTATGCCCAAATGAATATGGGCTATAAAGTGTATTCACTTATAATAATGAGATTTAACACACAAAAATGGGTTTTGCCAAGCCCGATTTAAACCTAGATCATACCTGGGTAGAACCCAGGGGGTGAGTTAAACCGGCCAATCCTGAACTTAATAAATAAAAACAGAGGATTGAGTAGCAGGGATGCCAAAGGGTGGATCTAACACACACTGTTTTTGGACAATATTTCAATTGTGGCATTCTATAATTAGAAAGTGACAAAAGGGATTTGGGTGAGAAAGAAAATTGTACATAAATGTATTTTAGTTAAAATTGTCCATGTTCCTTGAAATGGATTTCTGATAGAGTCAGGAAGCTGAATCAGCTGATTGTCCAAAGGAGACACTAACGCGACTGAGTTGGGACGGAATATTATTCTACCCTCGAGCTATAGCAACTCTCCGAGGCAATTGTTCCAACTTTATCAGGGCGCAATGACAATAGTACGGGTATTTGGTAAGTCAAATTTATTCATTACATTTACATGTAATCCGCTTTGGGACGAAATGATGTGTAGTCTTTTTTGCCTAACCAGAAAGCTAATGATCGTCCCGATTTAATTGTTCGTGTTTTAAACTTAATTACTAAATGACATTCTTAAGAAACATGTTCTTAGTAAACCCGTTGCACACGTCTACGCAATTGAATTTCAGAAGCGTGGATTCCGCATGCTCATATATAGGTGATCTTAGCTGATGATTGCAAACCACGTGACCCTTCTGATTACGATCAGATTGTGTGTGCTGAACTTCCTGATCCTGATCTCAATCCTTGATTGCATAAGATTGTGAAGCGCTGTTTGTTACATGGTCCATGTGGTACTGCAAAGAAGGCTGCACTTTCAATGCGCAATGGTTCATGTTCGAAACAATATCCAAAGAAATTCTCTGACGTTACTATAACACTAAGGATGGTTACCCATTGTATCGGCGCAGAGATAACTCCCATACTGGAGAGGTAGCAGGCATGAAGCTTGACAATCGTTGGGTTATACCATATAACCCATACCTTTTGTTAAAGTATAATGCTCACATTAACGTTGAAATTGCAGCACAGATAGAGCAGTTAAGTACCTCTATAAGGATGTCTATAAAGGCCATGATCGAGCATTTATCGAGTTTCAATCGGGTTATCACACTGATAAACCCCGGCAGGTAGACGAAGTATCTAATTATGTGGAAGCTCGGTAAATATCTGCATGTGAGGCTTGGTATACAATATTTGCCTACGATCTCCATGCTAATTTGCCACATGTGATGAGGTTAGCTCTTCATCTTGAAAATCAACAATCTGTCGTTTTTCGAGATGACGCTGATATTGAGGGTGTGTTAAGTGTAGAAAAATATTCCATTTTAACAGGATAGTATCTAGCTAACCAAAAATTTCCATCTGCTCGGGCAATCACTTACTTAGATTTTCCTGAATATTTTGTATGGGATAAAACTAAGCGAGAATGGAAGCCGCGAGTTAAGGGGCACGGTACCATGGTTGGTCGAGTGTTTTCTGATCATCCAACTGAGGGAGAGCGGTTCTACTTGAGAATTATTGTCACAAGATGCCCTCGAGGTAAGTACATTTTCAACTTTTTATTAAGAGTGGGAGAAGGCACTGAACCTGAGGATGACAATCAAATGATTCACATAGATAACAAATTTGTAGTACCAGGTGATTCCATTACAGACTTGGTTACTTCAGTCTATGGTGATATAATTGTAAATTATGCTGATCGTTAATATGTAAGACAAAAAATTATTCCGTGTCCTAAATGATATAGTAGCCGATTTAATAAACGATTACGTCTTTCATCAGCTTCATGGTGACGGTATAACTCTGTTGAGCGCAGATTCTGTAGAAGGTTCTGTTGCAAAAAAAATTCCAAATTAGTTTTTAAATGCCATCACTCCTAATGGTATGCCTCCTCACCGGCAATTCTTGAAATTGCGACTGTAATTCTATTGCGTAACCTTGATCCCGATGAGGGTATTTGTAATGGTAATCGGTTGATTAACAGAGCATTCTCAAACCGAGCAATTGACGCGAGATCGCAACTGGTACAAACAAGCATAAGCGAGTGTTTATACCATGAATTATCTTTACTTCTTCTGAGTCTGAACTTCATTTATCCTCAGGAGGCAATTTTAATCCTCTTCTCATATTGAACCCATAGAAGACATAGATGAAATATGTTTTCTATTGATTGAAACATTTCCAAGTTCCCCAATTGACAATGACTCCTTGCCTGAGGCTATGCTCCCCCTACAAAGAGGGAGTCTGTCCAAAATATATCTGATGACAAAGGGAAAATCATTAAACTTCATGAGTTTAATGACAATAATATTATCCCATTGGAAGTGATAGACAAAAATGGATATAGCTGAATTATTTGTAATTGTATTATCACTATCAGATCCTGAATGTATATTTGATGCAATAATTAGAGATCCATACGATTTGTCAGAGTATTTTCTCAATGGTACGGTCAATAATCTCATTATCCCTGGGGCAGAAGATTGCGGATAGTATTGTATTATATGAGATACCCATTTTACCTATTCGTGATACTCGAGGTGCAGCAAGCAATTATTACACCTCACTTAAAGCACAACTGACAACTTATTTTGGTCAGAATGTTTCAGTATATGATGTTCTACCAGATGGTAACTGTTTGTAGTACCGTACCCTATCTCATATAATATTTGGCACCGAAAATTCTTCCGAGATACTAAAGTACAATCTGATTAATAAATTCATTACCAGTACCCAGCATCACTACAATGTTATGCGCAAATCTGGCAAACTTAGTGAGCAGGTATTGCATGAACACAATAACGCTATTTCTGCACCCAATGTATGGGGTACAAATGTTGAACTCAATATGTTAGCCGCCTTGGATGGAATTGACATATTATTAGTCGACCGTACTGATGTCAACTAAAAGAATTGGAACATTCTCCCTAACTATCTACACAATCAGTTAGACACTCCTATTGAATGTGATCCAAATTTAATGCACAGAAAATATGTATTATACACAATAGACTTAGCCGTCTTGAAGGAAATTAACATTTTGATTCCTTCTTAATTTGCTTAGTAATGTTTCATCGCAATGATGAATATTACGTCGGCTGCTTACAGTTCAGGCTCTAAGTCAGAACTAGCGCCCTTCTTGACGAGTTCATATGTTCATAACTAATAAATTTCACTCAATCTAAGTTTTTGATACTCATCATTTTTACTGTGCCGACAATACTCTAGTATAGTGGCCCAGTATTGAAATCACTGCCTTTATTTATATTATTTTTATTATTTTTTCTCCGTAGACGGTGCGCTGGGCAGAGCTTTATAGTTGATGGGCTGAAACGTGGCATGTAGGTACTAGATGCGGAGGGACCGTCTAATTTGCACCTGGGGTTACGATTTTTAATTCACAAATTTTGGACACATCTTTAACACCTTTCAAAATTTGTCTGTTCCAAAACTAAAAAAATCTTTTACTAAAGCCACAATTTCTTCATAAAAAATGGTCCTGTATTGTCCGTTTATTGCCATGCGCATCTATTTCTGCTGAAAAGATATTTTCTGTTATATAATCTTGTATTGAAGATATTGAACTTTGTGGACTACTGGTTCAGGTAATTTCAACTGATAACTATCCTCAAAATGTGAACTCTTCAAATTGTTTTCCCTGTTGGTAAGTTAGAGACTCGAGACCCAGGGCCGCATTAAGAGTCGTCTGGGCCCTGGTGCTGTCCCCCCTTAATGAGGCCTTGCGAGTGCCTCATCCTTATGATATCAACAGGCCACTTTTCCTTACGTTTTATTTTGTCCACATTCTAAAAACGATTCGAAATAATTGGCTCAATCAAATATCAGACAGCAAAACTTTCGCTCATCCTGATTTAGACAATTTTCACACAGATTACTGTTCCTTTCCTTTGAGATTATGTTCAGCTTCTTTTCGGGATGTCAGAGTCCTTTACCATTCAGGGAACCAAACTTTCCCACCGCCTAACTTTGAATTCTTGTTACCCTTCTATTCTGGAGCGCCAAAATGTCAAACTTGTCTTAAAAGTTATTCATGAATCAACAGTAGCTGCTTAAGCTGTTCAAAATGACCTACGTTGTCTAGAATTACAAACTGATCGTCGGATTTTATCCAAAAAATTTCTCTCGCTCTGGAAAATGTTTAATGTAAACATTCCATATAACCATGTCCGTTTAAACGATGCATTCTCTAGCCCATTCGTGGTAATGACGAGCGCTTTTGTTTTTGAGGCGAGTTGTCTATTGGTTAGAAGCCTGGAGATCACTACCTGGAAAGGAAGGAAAATTAAGTCTCCAAACTTTTACAAGCTTTAGACATGCTTGTGTTGCGTTACCCCAAATAACTAGCCATCTGTTAGAAAATTGTGGATTTTCTTATCTATTAACATCTTTCTTACAGACAGACCCACTAGAGCACCATTTCGGTCTGTATCGTTTATTCTAATGTTACTTGTTAATGTGTATTATTGTATCTTGTTTAAGAAAATGTATATTTATTATTGTATTTGTTTAAGAAAATGTATAATACATTAATGTATGTTTTCTACTTAACTATTATATAGATGTGTACTTTTGTACTATATTACATAGATGTATACTAAATTTATTATTATTGTCAGTCCAATCATTAGTGATATTAGCTAATTCATACAAGGAAGGGGTATACGACAGTATTTTTATTTACAATGGACACAAAATACTCAAATTAATAATTAGCCACTTAGTTTATCAATAATTCAGCTTGCAATCGACTTAATTTAGAATTTACAAATCCATCTTCGACAGCATCCATGAACAGTGTTTTTTTTAAGGCAAATTAGAGGCCCAAAATGGTCTTCTAATTTTTATCAATGGGCCTCTAATTTTTAACGTGCTAAGTACTCAATATCATGAAATGTAGAGTGAGGGCCTCTAATTGTTGGGGTGAGGGCCTCTAATTGTTGGTAAGGCCCTCTAAGCAAATCCTTAAAAAAAACACTGTCCATGAACCAAAATTATCAAGTTACTGTGGGGTATTATCTATAGTAGGCTATGATTTCACATATAATTACACAACATCAATTGCTAGATACCTTCCAGCCACCAAATTCATGGTACAAAAAAGATAAATCCTAATAGTGTAACCCAGTAGAAATATAAGCATGTCTATCAACATCAGGATTATTTCACAATAAGGTTAGTAATTATTGTTTATTAATTGAATATTTGTTACCCAGTTTTATTTAATAGAAAAAGCTGGAAAAAGGTAAATACAAAGCATTAATCACTCTGTCCCAATAAATACTATATACTGGGCAGGGCCGGCGGAAGAGGGGCGGTTGGGGCGGCCTGGGCCGCCCCACTTTTTCTGTGATTTGTATGGTACTTTGAAATTTCGCGGGCGTGGTTCGTAATACTATTATACAAGGCTGCCCCACATCTCACAAGGCCGCCCCACCTCTCACGAGCTTCCGCCGGGCCTGATACTGGGTATCGAGTCAAAAAAGGACAAGCAGCAACATTCTCAAGCTATTAACCAGCAGAAGACATTTAGGATGATGGATATCTTGGACAAGGTGCTCAAGGTAATTTACAAAACGTCATTGTAAATATTTCTTAAAATGAGCCATAACTCAAAAACTATCTATTATATGTAAACTATGCTAGCCGCAATTGGTAACTTCCTATTCATTAATAAGTTATGGCTCATTTTAAGAAATATGCATTTCCCTGGAAACCGAGGAATGTGTCAACATTCCATTTATAATTTCGATATATTTCATTCAACTAGTCATGGACATCCTCATGTTCCAATTTTGAACATTTATAACCATAGGCGTCGACCATGCCGGGGCGTGCCCCTTCATGATAAAATCATGCCGGGGCGGCCACTGTTCCGCCCCGGCATGAATCTGCCGAAATCCGGTGATTTTTGGTGTGTTTCGTGATAATTTGGATGTATCCATAATGGATTACTATTTTCTATTAATTCTGAACTCTTTTGAGCAAATTTCCTGAATGTTTGGACCCACTGAGAACATCGCTGGAAAAGTATTCATACGATTAGTTCGAAACGAACCTATTTCGTAAACAACTTTTCTGAAAAACACGTTTTCTACTAGGTGAAATTTTTAAAAATGCCTAACTCGCCCCCGGCATGATTTTTCGAAAAATGTAATAGTTCGACGCCACTGTTTATAACGCGTTTAACTATGTTAAAGCAGGCTATAAAACACGATAATTCCCACGAAAATAGCGATTACGCAATCAAATGGAGATATATCACAATTCTAAAGGGTGTTATGTATGCCTTGATATCATGTTCCTAACTTCCTATACCATTATAATGCATTTCTCAGGTTTGTCATTTCTAGCTATTGAGATAAAGATATGTCAGCTAATAATCAATGGCCTTTAAGTAATCCATGGTCAAGCAAAACCTACTCAGTAGTAAGGCCTTATATAACGAAGGTCACGCTTTTAGATAATTATAACATTAATATATAAAAATTAAATCAGTAGTGTAATTTGCATAATTATAAGTTATAAGCATATAAGGTTTCAACAGGTACATAATTTGTTTACATATAGTATTACTAACCAACTTTCCATCTTTATTCAAGTCAAAATCTCATAAAGAACTAACCTACTACGTATCATATCAGCAAATACACAATCAATCGCACTTTCTAATAGGTTCCTATCTACGGGGTATCGAGTCAACAAATATACAATCAACAGCACTCTCTACTAAGTTCCTATCTACGGGGTATCGAATCAACGAATACACAATCAACAGCACTCTCTGAGGAGTTCCTATCTACGGGGTATCGAATCAACTAATACACAATCAACAGCACTCTCTACTAAGTTCCTATCTACGGGATATCGAATCAACGAATACACAATCAACAGCACTCTCTAATGAGTTCTATCTACGGGGTATCGAGTCAACGAATACACAATCAACAGAACTCTCTAAGGAGTTGCTATCTACTAACAGAAGCACAATAAGCAACAAATTCCATATCCATAGGTGTCACTCGAAAGGGGAAAGGGCCTGGTAACACGAGTGGCTCGCAGTAGACTCTTAGTAGTTTTGCTGTGTAAATCCTCCAGGGAATTGGAAGTACAATTGTGTAAACAATTATAGTTTTGATTCAAGTGGTATCCATGTTCTATTATTTAATGATTCAAATTATATCATATACCACTAATAGCAATTGAATCTCAGGGTCAATATCGTCGTAAGCTAAGCACAATTTTGGCTGAGCATACTCAACATTTCCGAAGGTCATACTGGTGGAATTCAACCCATATATTTATTAACTGTATTATAAGGTATCAATAGATCCTTGAGTCAATGTATATTATAGAGTTGCTATTCGAGAATAGGAGCTACGATGACAGTCTCGATTCTAAATTCCAAAGCTTAATTCCATAAATTATCATCCTAAAATCGTAACATACCAAAGTTACCCGCTAATTAATCTTAAGAAATATTGTCAAATTTATAAAAATTAACTCATTATTAATCATTAAGCCACAGTTATCAGTAATTTTGTTTCAGCTGCCGAGCGGGTATTTTATATCAATACTTCATTCACATATTGTCAGCATTGTGGTAAGTTGACTACAGACAGCCTTGCTAATCCGAATCTAGTAAATTTGTAATCCTAAATAACCCAAACTAAGGGTTGACGATTTATCACAATTTAGTAGTTAAATTTATGATGTCCATTATTAACCCAGTTCTACTTAGCTAGGGTTGGATTAGCGAGTATTTCTCACATTCATAGGTAGGTAGGTAGGTAGGTAGGTAGCATTAATGATACTTATTGCAATCAAAATACAGTCGACTCTGCTTAATGGGGTTAACCGATTAAATGAGTATTTTTCATGGACAGATTCATTCCAATAGAAACTAAAAAGTAGAAATTATCTAAATTAACTTAAATTTTAGTTCATTTGTTCAAAATAATTTTTTGAAGTCCAAATTTGGATATTCTGAACAAATTTTGGGTTAATTAACTCAATATTAGCTTTATAAACATCCTAATTTTCATAATCGGTTTAATTTCGGTTACAGTGGTAATAACAATTGCTCACGCATCAATATTGCTCTAATATAAAGTAATTTTCACTCACCAAACGAGTAATTAATGTTAATTCTGTTCCACTAATACTAGCAAGTTCACCTATTATCAAAATGATAGTGATATCAGCTTTGTATCGTTGAAAAGATTATGTATTAAGGTTAATTATTCATACTTTTTCTTTACTTAATACCTCTCTAGTAGTCCACCAGTTGACAAAAGGCACAATGTGGACTAGTCGAGAACATGGACTTAAATTTAAACAAATCCGATGCTATATATACATATTTTATATACCTGACTTTGTGCATATAATGGGCGGTGTAGTTACCAAATTATAGTTTTTATACAGTGGACTTTAGTAAGTACGAAACTCCAGATATGACGAACAAATTTTGAGTTCTTTTCAGTACCATTCGTTGCCTTTAAAATGAAAATAATTTTGGTTAACACGAATATACTACACATATAATGCAATAGTATCATAACAAAAACAGCATTGATAATAAACGGGGCGCCTACATTAGTTCGAATTTTATGTTGGCTTTACTTCGAATTTCCGATCTTGGCATTAGTTCGAAAGCTAGATAAGCAATAGTTCGAATAAATTCCGATGTTGGCATTAGTTCGAAAGTTAGATATGCAATAGTTCGAATAAATTCCGATGTTGGCATTAGTTCGAAAGTTAGATATGCAATAGTTCGAATTAATTCCGATGTTGGCATTAGTTCGAAAGTTAGATATGCAATAGTTCGAATTAATTCTGATGTTGGCGTTAGTTCGAAAGTTAGACTGATATTACTCCGAATTATATCTTAACGTATATTAATAAAATGAATAAAATAACATGTTTATATTTGTTTAGAATTTTAATAGAGAAAATGAAATGGAAAAATGAAGAGTAGTAGTATATAATATATTGCTTAGTGTGCTAAATAAAACAAACAAGAAATAGACCAATAAAAATAAATTAATAAATATATGAAACTTCTCTTCAATGGGGCTTCTGCAAGTAGGACAATTCTGACCCAACTGGTCAATAGTTGCACTACATTGTGCACAGCAATTCGCATGCCTACATGGCATGAATATCCATGTATCCAACCGTTCTTGAAGGCAAACAACACATAAATTTTTACTAGATGTATCTGGCTCATCATTTACATCTGAATCTGACAAGAAATCAGTAGACTTATTTAAAGAAATACAATTCGCTGATGATTGACTCAAACATTCTAGGTATTTCAAGGGAGTGTAAATACCACTAATAAGCCTCTCCTTGCATACTGTTCGTAATTCATCATTTATTCTGTTTTTCTTCTTTCTACATCTGGTTATTTCCTTCCCTGTTCCAAACGAGATAATTCATTATCATAATCAGCAATCAGCTCATGCAGAATTTATTAGTAAGTAGGCAATGGATCAAAGGAATATATGTCTTCCAATCGTAATAAAAAGCGTCCATAATTGATAAAATTGTTTAGGGACGGCGTAAAATGTACCATCGAAATCTATTTTGTTACCATCTGCAAGTATTTCGTATATCCTATCAGAGAAAAAGATAACAGCAATTCGATCTTCGAGTACAACGGTAGCCTTTAGGTGTAATGCAAAATTTGTCGATGGGAGCTGCTTACAGAATTCAATGGCAGATTGAGGGATTTTAGGCTGCAATGATTTCCTTGCCCGAAACATAGAAGATTCGCATTCTCTGAATGTGACCAATGAACCTGCAGGATTTGACCTTGTAATTTCATTGAAAATTTCTCTGAGATTGTCTCTAGAAGTCATAGCTTTTCTCTTTATTTTTGTCTTAATTTCATGAATTTCAGCATTATATTCTTCAACATTGTGGTTATGCAGTGATTTGGGGTAAACTAGATTAACTTCTATATTTAATTTTGCACTCCCTCTACATCCATTCTTGAAAAAAGTACATTTTAGGTAATGTATATCATTTTTTGATTTATGACAAAAGTATTTATATCCATCCGAGCTAGTAAACTTTTCCACCTTTGCGCCGATATTGATCCAGGGTATACTCCATACGATTAAATTAATTAAATAGATTAATATATATAAGTAACTGAAATGAAAACAGATTTTATAGAGGAAGGAATATCATTATTCATTAACACATTGCGAAATTGTATATAATACTATATTAATGCAAGTGACAATTTGTAAACGTAAAACCACATTTAATTGATTAATTATATGGAATACTTTCAAATATACTATGTATTCGAATCAATGTCCCTTTGAGGGATTCCATGTAACATCAAATTAATTCGAACTAATGCCAACATCAAAATTCATTAGAACTAATGCGTATCTAACTTTCGAACTAATGCGTATATCTAACATTCGAACTAATGCCGAGATAAGAATTAATTCGAACTAATGCCAACATCAGAAATTCGAACTAATTCCAACATATAAATTCGAACTAATGCAGCGTGCCCATAATAAACGTATTGTGATTAACACTGGCATAAATTTAGATTGAGAATATATACAGTTGCTGCACTTATCGATTGTACCTGGATGGTCACTTTATCAAAATTAACAATTTCACTGTGGTTAATAGCAAAAGTTTCCAATCCTAATTCAGAAAATTTTAGGATGTTTTCAATAAGACCATGCCATATTAAAAAATCTTTTAAATCAAGAAAAACTTTTGAAACCAAAAATATTTGACGGATTACTTTACTATTCTGCACGATCGAGGTAAATCCCAAATAGATTTCTGCAAATTCGAGTGTCAATAATTCTAAGATTGAACTAATAGCATCTGGTCTAGATAAAAAAGTATTCACAGTTTGCGAGCTGATGTAGGAAATACACAATTTAATAGTTTCACAGACAATCTTTATCATTTTGTATGAAATGATCGTTTCGGTAGCAACATCATTAACTTGGAATAAAAAATGATCAAGATTGAAATCTGGCAAAAGTGATAGAAATTCTGTCAATGTATTTTTATAAAGAGTTTCTTCATTTGCTGGAATAAGTTGAGAAAGTGTAGCAATAATTAATTTACACACAATTTTGTCTTGAAATGAAGGTTTTTCATATATCACTTTACAAAGGTACATGAAATAGGTAGAATATTCATTAGATTTGAGTGTTAAATTTAAATCAGCTTGTAGGTGTACTAATCTCAACGAATTTTCGATAAATATCAATTTATAAATTTTGATTTCCCGAGGATCAGTGTGTATGTCTTCATTAAACTCAAAAGGAAGCGATTCTATAAATATAAAATTCCTTGGATCAATCAAAATCAGTTGTAAAATATTCGCGGTTATATAATTACTGAAAAGTGCAGCAGGAGGAAAACTAAAAATTGGGATAAAATTAGGACGATTTATACCACCTGAATCAGTGTCAACTACCTGCAAATATGCAAAACATAATGTAGAAACTATAAGTTCAAGTTCTGCAGTATGAGGTGAGATGACAAAATAACAATTTCCAATTTCTGAAAGAGAATCAATTTGATCAAAATTGAATTTCTTTTTCCATTGGTACCAATAAGTTAAACATTCATCCATGAATTAGATAAAATGTGCAAGTGAATAGCTGAAAAAATAGGTATTCAATTGAAGATCGCCATATACTGGTGAAATCTAAATTTAAGAAATGGAAAATAAGAATAGTGAATATCGAGGCAAAAAAGTATTAAGAAAGTACACTAGATATTAAGTTAGGCCACATAAAATAAATTACTTGTGTATCATCCCCGCCTTTCTTAACTTATATCGACCGTCCGGGCAATTTTATTATTGCATGTACAAGAATTCTTAAAAGTTCTTAGGTTGAAGATCGCTTCACTTTCGATATGAATTCCCTCGGGCCTAAGTGGAGAAAATCTGTGGCGTACAGACCGGAGGCGGAACCAGGGGGGGGGGGCTTCAGCCTCCCATAATTTGAGGCTGCCCCCTGTGAGCATAAAATCCTCAGAGGTTCCCCCTTGAAACCCTTCTGCCCCCCCTGCCGAAAAATCCTGGCTCCACCTCTGCTAGACGAAGCAACTGGTAGATTGTAATAAATTCTTCAAGTTCTGATTGAAAATTTGAGTTTAGGAACTAGTATACTTCGCGATAGTTTATTTAATAACAAAAATATATCATAAAAACATTTGAGAATATTTTAGAATAAATATACTCTAAAACTTTTTGGATAAACAAACAATAAGTGACTTTGGCGGTTTTGGGCGGGGAGATATGAATGTTTTATATTTTGTAAAATATAGGCTTTAATAAAAATCCATTAAAAAACACGTCACGACGCGACATTATTATTCTTTGCAGTCTGCAGTGGCGTGGACTCGTTTTGGAGATTGGTAGGGCCCTTAAAGGCTGGATGTTAGGATTAGTAGGGCTATCTTGGCATAATTGTGTTAGCTTCTATGGAGAAAAGAATATTATTGGTAGGGACATAGCCCTACCGGAGCCTACGCCTATGGTCTGAATACTGTGATAAACCAAATTATAAATATTGTAAAGTGAGAGTTTATGATCTAAATATTAGCTAGATGTTCCAAACATAATATCATTTTTGTGTAGGTATATTAATATATGAGGTTTGGATGATACAAAAATAGCTGTAACTTATTGTATAATTAAAAATAGAAAGGGGTGTAGAACTTTAAATATGGACTAAATCAGTAGCCTGTTTAAGAATAAGAAATGCCCATTATATCAATCAATTGGTAATTGCCAAGCATCTACATCAAAGCCAATGAAGCCAAAGGCATTTGATTATAGTTTTATAGATTTCAATATCACTCTTCAGATTGGTTGCACTATTAAAGTAATAGGGTGTAGATTAAATCAGCTTATTCCTCGTGATGAAGCCACTGTGAAGGCCTGACCAATCATAGGCGTAGCACGCGGTCCGGCAGGTCCGGACCACTTTTCATTTATTCTACTATATTATATAGGAGGGTCCGGTTTTGGCCGGACCACTTTAACTGTTTGACCGGAGAGTTTTTAGAGCCGTGCGACGCCCGTGCCAATTTAGAATTGCTTCCGCCGGCCCTGATGCGATGTTATTCGAAATGGCACATGTTCCTAAAATGAACTCGTTTGCGAACTCGGGTAAATCCCAATCAGGGAATGAAAGGTTCACGAACGGACAGAATTGACGTAATTCAGTTCATCTCAAATTGACGCACGTTCAGTTCGTTCAAGTTCACCTCCTAACTTCAGCTCCTCTAGCGTTCGTTCAATCCGTTCAATTATGTTCATTCAGTTCGCTCAGTTCGTTCAATCCGTTCAATTCGTTTAGTTCAGTTCGTTCAGTGTACAGTGAGTGGGTCGAACTATTCCGTTTATGATAGACAGTTCTATCCTCCATACTGTTATTGAAATTCAGGTTAAGAAGCTAGAATTAAAGCTAAGAGACATGAGTCCACTAGGGATGTCCGGAATTACCACTTTTTTTGCAGTCACCTATTATATATAATAAATCAATATTTATAATTTATCTTTATTCAGTTTAATACGTTCAGTTCAGTTCGTTCAATCCGTTCAATCCAGTTCGTTCAGTTCGTTCAATTGCCGTCCGGAAACCGTTGGCGTTCGTTCACCGTGAATTCCTTAAAAGCCCTGCGTTCAGTTCGTTCAGTTCAAGTTCAATAAGTTCGTTCGTGAACCTTTCATTCCCTGATCCAAATATATCGATCAGTTCTCCGAAAGCTTCTAGCTTTAGCCTGCCAATATAAACTAAATGAACAACATATAAGGCAGGGCCGGCGGAAGTGTTCAGGCCATCGTTTGACCGACCTAACTAGTGACTTAGGAGTGGTCCTGACGGCCTTATAACAGGTTGCATTTGCCGGTGGAAGGAAACTTTTGAATAATTATGTTACTATAATATCAAATTAATACTATGTATATTATTTTAGCATAACCAGTTACCAGAGTAATTATAGAATAATGGATAATTTGCGTGCATAGAATTCTGAGTCTAACAAAAATTACCAAGTAGTTTTGAGCAGGGTTGGCAGGTTTCGTCCGGGTGGTTAAAACCTAGTGGTTAAAACCTGGTTTAAACCGTCCTGGACAAAACCTCATGAGTGGACGAAACTGGACGAAACTGGACAAAACCTAATTAGTGAACGAAAAATATGTTATTTAATCAAAAATCTCTAAATTACTAATGAAATATTAAGTATATATCTGTAACTACCACTCTAGTTCTTGGCATCCCCTCAGTGCTCTATAACAAGCTACAAGCTTTGCTGTTTTCTCCAGTCCGAGTCTATTTCTTATTTTAGTTTGGATGATTCCAAAATTTGAAAATATTCTTTCAATTGATGCCGAACTTGATGGTAAGCTAAGTAATTTAATGGCCAAGTTACAGAGATCATCCGAGACAAAATTTTTAGATGCCTGGACTGTTCTCCACCACGTTGTGGGCTTTAAACTATGAGTGCATGTAAATAATGATGCCGGAAATGGTGCAGTCTTTGCTTGAAATGGTAGAGTTGTGGTAATAGAGACGCATTTTGTTCAACAAGTATGCTCCTAGCTTCTTGTTGTTGCTCACATGTCAATCTCTGTCCCATGTATTTTGGATGTAGAATATTAGCTAGATAGTGAATTGGTGTGATAGCTTGATGAAAACGTTGTTGAATCTTGGTGTGATGATTGGTAAGTTGCACTAACTCTAGTAAATTTAACCACTCTTCACATGAATCTGCAATATTGGATTCGTCACCCTGCAATTTATCCAGAGATAGTGCAATTGGTTGAAGCTGATCATGAAGATATTTCGCTTCACGATAGAGACCTATATTGTTAATGAGGTTAGCAATAGGAGTTTCGATTACATCTTCATTCTGTGCCAAAATAATTAGTAGGAAAGGTCTATTTGTTAAATACGTTTGGATACACTCTAGCTGACTGTTCCAGCGTGTAACAACAGGTAATTGTGGTTTAATTGATCCTTTCTGATTAGCCAGAAGGGCTCCTGGTCCATGATGATTGCGAAAATATTTGTTTATTTCTGTCACACGGACTAATACTTGTGAAGGCGTTACGTCCTTACCAAGCAAGTTTAAGAAATGAGAAGCACAACCATAAACAGTAAGGGAATTATCACTTGATTTCAACTTAGACCGCATGGACTGCATTTTATTCTCATTATCAGTTACAACTGCGACAACCTTGCAGCCAAACTTTTGAGTTGCTTCTAACGATGCTTCAATTGCCAATGAGGCACAATATGTAGCTGTTTATTTATTTGAACCAGTGTCTATAGATTTAACAAAGTAAGATTTTTCACCTGTGTGCACACTGTGTGCAATAACAGGAGTATGATGTATATCGCTCCATCCATCTTGGACTAAAGTAACATTTTTCCCCTCTAATTGTGAGGCTGCAGTTTTCGTTACCTCTTCGTAAATCTTTTCAAGAAGTGGACCGGCTAAATCTTTTCTAGAAGGAGGAACATAACCTGGTCGAAGCATTGAGATAGTCTGCTTGAATATTACATGTTCAGCAAGGTTAAAAGGTAAATTACAAGCATAAAACAAACGACCAATTTGATCATCAAGTGCAACTTTTTCTTGAGAACTTGTTTTAATAGTGAAGCTATTCATTTTGGGTTGAATATTCGTATTGCATGGACGTTTTGCTGGTGGAATAAAATAATCTTTACTTGTAATTACTGCATCTGTAATTTGTGATACAGAAAGAATTTCATCAGAATTCTTTGAACTACATTTCGCAAGGTGAGCTCTAAGCCTACAAGGTTTTGCACTAACAAAACTATCGCATTTAATACATTTGGCTTTTGTTAGTTTCCCTCCTTCTTCGATCGTTATGAAAAATTTCCACACTGAGTCATTGGGTCTTCCTCCTTGACTCATTGAAACAAATTCTGTGAAATTTAAATACGTAATAGTAAATATAGAATTTAGAGAATTTTTGAGCTTATTTTCCGAAATATTGTTAGTTAAATATACTAATGAGTATACGTATAATCGTATATAGTAAATTAAGATGAATAACACAAGGACGAATAACAAAGACGAATACCTATAATACATGTGTGTGTGTGTGTGAACCCGTGTGGTGATTATTAATTAATCAAAAAGAAACAGCAGATCAAGTGTAGAAGTTAAACTGATATACTATATCAAAATCACTTCACTGTTATTAGTGTGAAGAATATATACTTGCTTTGTATCCTATAAGTGATACATTTTCATTGAGAGATCAGACGAAAACGTTGTACTCTACCATAATAGCATAAGTAGATATTATGGTGCGGTTCGAGCCTTAACACTAACAATGAAAATAGTTTTGTCCAGTTTTGTCCGGTTTAAACCGGTTTTGTCCAGTTTAAACCGGGTTTTGTCCACTGTCCGTCCAAAACCAGTTTTGGACTGGACAAAACCCAACCCTGGTTTTGAGTGCCTGAAACAGAGCTGCGATGGGACCACTAGGGCTCCCTGTCTATATCGTCCCGGATCAGTGATGTGCTCCGACGGAGTAACGGTAACGGTAACGGAAAAAGTAACGGTAACGGGTGTCGACAAGTAACGGTAACGGAAAAAAGTAACGGAAACGGGCATCGCCGAGGAACGGTAACGATAGAACGGGCATCCGTTACTTTTGACCAGTTAGCGTTATCTTTAATCAGTTATAACTCTTACCATTACTTTACCGTAACACAGTATCCGATACTATATTAAAAACTTATTCCATTGCCATTACAGTCGAAATCGGATTATTTTGTCATCGGATTATTTTGTTTATCGGACTATTTTGTCCTAATTTTCGAGGAAAATTATGATATATATACCATTTTGCATGGATATCACACCGGGTTTATTTGTCTTATCGGATTATTTGTCGAATTATCCATGAAAAGAATTGGACAAAATAATCCGATTTCGACTGTACGACTTTATTTCAAATCAGTTACCGTTACATTAAGGTGAACTGTACTGAATAAAGGTAAACGGACAAACTAAACAAAAGTAACGGTAACGGAACAAATAAAGTAACGGTAACGGAGTAAAAGTAACGGGTGAAAAAAAAGTAACAGTAACGGAGTAACGGTAACGGAACAAATAAAGTAACGATAACGGAGTAACGGTAACGGGAGATATAAAGTAACGGAAACGGAGTAACGGAAGATTTAGTAACGGAGCACATCACTGTCCCGGATATTGCGTAATACTGAATTCCTTTAGCTGACTCATAGAAAACTTAAATATAGGACTACTGAATCTTAAATTTGGGCATTGTTATAGTGCTAAATTTAGGTCTAACACCGATATTAATAATGACATGATACTACATAGGATAGCCAGTTAAAAGGTTATTGCATTTAAATAGTCCAAGATATTTTCAAATCCATTCAAATATAGTATATAAAAATAGACCTCTATGAGGACAATTTAGGTAGGAATTTTCAAAATGCTACAACATTGAAACTATTGATTCGATTTAATTGAAATTATCAGTGCATCTAGGACTCCTAGAGAAATGTCAAAAACATTCCAATCTCGATTTCTCAAATGACCAGAGAGGGGCTTTCAGTAAAGTTTAAATAGTCATTAAAAAATACAAGGCTGATATTGTCTACATTAGAATTCCTACGGTTCCTATTTCAAAGTTTCCAAATATAAATTACACGAAAGTACAACTTTGCAATGCAAGCTGAGTTAATAGCGCTATGCTTGAATAGTGTTCCTTTCTGTTTTAGTGTATTTTGAATACCTAAACGAGCAAGCGTTGAGAGCGAGAAAATCTTTGGGGTTACAAAGATTTTGGTCAATATACAGGCAGGGCTTTGAATTTATCATATCAGATATATATCTGATATGTATCAATGATATATATATCATATCCACAAATGATATATGAGCAGGGGTGGTGAATCTGCTGTTAACAGCTAACTATTTGCTGTTAACAGCTAGGTATTCGTCCCCAATTGGCATTAAACCTTAACTGCGTTTAAGTCGCTTTAAGTTGTTAATTAAGGCCAATTTAAGCTGTCAACAGCCAATGTGAGCAGTTAACAGCCAATGTGAGCTGTTAACAGCCAATAAGAGAGCTGTTAAAAACAAGAAAACCATTTTTGGTTCAATAACAGACAAAAAACTCCCAAATTGTTAAAATTGTAAATTTAAGGACGTTTCCGGCTATTTCCTTAGATGCCAATAATTCTTTAGCGTCAAAAGTGTCCAGACAGAGCCCCAGAAAATTAAATTCGTTCATTTACAACAATTTAAGAGCTTAAAAACATCTAAAACTTTATTGGTTGCAATGACTGTCAAAAACTCTGAAATTCGATAATTCGTGAATTTAAGGACGTTTCCAGCTTTTTCTTTTTATGCAAATAATTCTTTACTGTCAAAAGTGTCCAGATAGTGATCCAGAAATTGCATTTCGATAATTTACATTCATTTAAGAGATAAAAACAAGAAAAACCATTTTTTTGTGCAATGAATGTCAAAAAACTAACAAATTGATAAATCTCTGAATTAAAGGACTTTTCGGCTATTTCATATAATTAAAAAATTCACTATCGTCAAAAGTGTCCAGACAGTGCCCCAGAAATTCAACTTCGAACATTTACATTCATTTGAGAGCTTAAAAACGATAAAAACCATATTTTGTTGCAATGACTGTCAAAAAATTATCAAATCGATAAATTCGTAAATTTAAATGAATGTAAATGAAGAATTTCAATTTCTGGGGCACTGTCTGGACAACTTTGACGATAAAGAATTATTTGCATAAAAAGAAAATCCGGAGACGTCAAAAAACGTGACAAATTATACAAATTGATAGTTTTTTGACAGTCATTGCTACTTAAATGGTTTTGATTGTTTTTAAGCTCTAAAATTATTATAAATGAACGAATTTTAATTCCTGGGTTCTATCTGGAGACTTTTGACTATAAAGAATTTTTGCATCAGAAGAAATAGGTGGAAACGTGCTTAAATTCACAAATTTAACAATTTTGGTCTTTTCTCCCAGTAATTGCTCCAAAAATGGTTTTAATTGTTTTGAAGCTCTAAAATGATTATAAATGAACGAATTTCAATTCCTTGGGCACTATCTGGACACCTTTGACGATAAAGAATAATTTGTATCAAAAGAAATAGCTGGAAACATCCTCAAATTCACAATTATCGTTTCGAGAATATTTTGATAGTCATTGCAGCAAAAAAAGGTTTTAGATGTTATTAATCTCTTAAATGATTGTAAATGAAAGAAGTTCAATTCCTGGTGCATTATCTAGACACCTTTGACTTTAAAGAATTTTTACCATTAAAATTTATTAGCCGTAAACGTGCTTATATTCACAATTTAACAATTTGGGTTTTTTCTCCCAGTATTGCTCCAAAAATGGTTTTGATTGTTTTTAAGCTCTAAAATGAATATAAATGAACGAAGTTCAATTTCTGGGGCACGTTTGGTACACTTTCGTATATAATGAATTTTTTGCATCATAAGTAATTGCTGTAAACGTCCTTAAATTCACGAATTATCGAATTTGAGAGTTTTTTTACTTTCAATGAAACAACAAAAAGGTTTTAGAAGTCCTTAAGCTCTTAAATGATTGTAAATGAACGAAGTTCAATTCATGGGGCACTATCTGGACCCCTTTTATTATACAGAAATTTTGCATCAAAAGAAATAGTAGTAAACGTGCTTAAATTCACAAATTGACAATTTGAGTGTTTTCTGAGTCATTGAAGCAAAAAAGGATTTAGATGCTTTTAAGCTCTTAAATCATAGTAATGAACAAAGTTTCAAATGTAGCGCCTTCATTTATTCGAATTAGCATGTTGTCATTTGTTCGACAATATTTTCCTATGTTGTCATTTGTTCTAAATTATGAGGTTGTTATTTTCGTAGTTAAAGTACTATCTGGCTACTTACGGAAATATTTAATTAATTAAAATAGGTTATTAAGGCAATGATTATGTAACAAAGATTATGATAAATTAATACTATATCATATTGTTAATTAGTAAATATCTGAAAAAGTATATTCTATTGGGGATTGACAAATGGGACATGTTTGCTCTAATTCTTCAACAGTTTCCGTGCATCTTACACAGCAATTTGCGTGCTTGCATGGCATAAATACACACGTTGTCTCTCTCAATCTTAGACAAACAGCACATAGATTTCTATTTTCCGAAGATGAACTTTGTGTACATTCAATTAAATTATCATCAGCCTCATCATCAGAACTATAAGGATCTGTGTTTATGTTATTTAGAGAACCCACTGTGTGACTAATAGCTCGGATATATTCCATTGGTGTGTACGAACCCCCAATAAGTTTTTCTTTACATTTACTACGTCGATCTTCATTATCAATATTTTTCTTTTTTCTTTTCCTTGTGATTTGCAATCCTTCTTTGATTCATGCCAAATCATTATCGGTATCAATTATGATTTCATTAAGTGTATCCAAAAAGTTCCATATCCTAGGCTTGCAACATTTTATTAATGATTTTAATCTGCCATGGTAGCTCTCAGATCCGTTGTTAGTAGCCATTTTCTGGTGAAAGATGGATAACTCGTTAGCGGGTATTTGATTAATCCACCTTCTTTGAATATATGTTTTAAATTTGATGACATTGACCATTGTAGCCTCATCCAGATTGAGAGACTGATGGTCGATTTCATTGTATGTTGATTGTATTACATCTGGTGGTAAGAAAGGTAGAGCCATTATACGCACATAATTGTGAAATTCGCTGTGTATAATGGAACCAGCAACCTTGGAGTTTTATGCCATTGAAGTTTTGTTTCACTGCATTTCGTGCTGCTTGTTCCCAATCCGACATTGAGTTTTGTGGTTGAAATTGAGGAACAATTTCCCGAATTTTTAATAATAGATTATCATACAACAGCTCAGATTTTCCTTTTCAAGAGGCAATGTATTGCTGGGATGATGTGCTGATTTACGACAATAAATATTGTCCATAGTTGGTAAACTGGATTAGCACTGTAAAAAAGGTCCCATCAAAACATATTTCTGAGACATCAACCAAAAGGGGGATTAATTCATTTGAGAAAAATATAAACGCTCGATCATTGCCAATAACAACTGACCCTTTAAAATGAATTCCATATTGAGTTCCTGGAAGAGTGAACTCAAGTTCGAATGCGTTTTGGGGTATCTTTGGTTGAAGGTTCCTTCTTGCACGATACATAGTCGATTCGAAATTCACAAAAGAAATTTTTCTGCCTGCCGGAACTATTCTTGTCTGGTCATTGAAAATATTTCGAGATTCTCTCCTGAAGATTTTGCTGCTTCATTACATTTATTCTTTATTGAGTAGATATCATATTATACATATCAAGCCCATGGTTATGTTGGATAGATAAACTTATTTTGTTTATGTCCTGATTGAGATTTGCTTTTGATTTGCGGCCTTTGCGGAATAGAACACATTTCAAATAGATATCAATATCCTTTCTTTTCGTGACTAGGTATTTGTGAACGTCAGAAGTTGTGTAAATTGATCCACGATTCTGTTTGTAAGTATTTAATGTGTACTCCATACTTATTAATTCAGTGTGGTATTGTGTTGTATATATATATCCCGTGATCAAAAGGGGTATAAAGTGTGATAGCAAATCATTAATTAAGTAGGAAGCCTTTCATTGTATATCAATGAGGTGTCTAGAATTAAGAGTGACAAAGGGGAAGACCAGTCGAACAAATGACAACATAGGAAAATATTGTCGAACAAATGATAACATAAGAAAATACTAGTCGAACAATTGACAACCTCAAAATTTCGAACAAATGACAACATGCTAATTCGAACAAATGCAGCGCTCCCATTTGTATTTGTATTTAATAATTTCACATGTATTTGTATTTGTCATTAAATACTTTTCAAAGTATTTGACCCCATGTCTGGGCTATTATTAGAGTATATACGATAGGTATTGTTAATATTTACAATGAATCATTGATTATATCTTCCTTAATTACACATTAGAAGGGTTTAAGTCTTAACTATATAATGCATAATGGGAATATTTCGAGTTTACATTGTACATTGATACTTCTAAGTGGCTGAAGTTGGGCCGGCGAACATTCTGATATCCACCCATTTCCCAGTTAGTGGTAATTCCCCACTTATAGAGGTGTATTCCAATGATAATTGAAAAATATTGACATCCCTACTTATAGAGGTCCACTGTAATACCCAATTTCATAGTATGTAACATACAAATATTATCCAACCACAACTGAATCTCGAGATTTTACTCTAAATCTCACGATTCTATGGTGAATCTCAGAATTATATACTACTATTGCGTCCATGGTTTTTTAGTACTGGAATCTCAGGATTCTACGATCTCAGAATTCTACGCAACAGGCCTTATTTAATGTAGGTCACGCCACAGGATATAATTGTAAATATTTCATTCAATACTAGTCATTGAAAATTAAACTCAGTTTTCAATTACGTATAGGCTTATATATAATCTATTTCAATTCTAGAAGCCTTGATAATAGGTCGATATTTATAGAAATAACAAAATTTATATCACTGGAATTAACTGCGTTCGGACAAATCTTATTTTGTAGATATATTGCTGAAATATATCCTTGCAAATGTTATTAAGTTTTTAAATTGAAGCTAATCACAATAGCTTGAATTTAAGAGATTTTTCAAGTGCGCGAGAAAACGCGACGTGGGTCACCTAACCAGGACCGCATTAACGGTCATCTGGGCCCTGGTGCTGTACAAAATTTCAGGACCTCTATATATCTTACATTCCACCAATGCCACAGCATTCAGTATCAAATTAGCACACAATACTTATCCCACAAATCTCACACTACAGAAACAAAACAACTTCACTTAGATAGCCTTCTTGCGAGACTTTTTCTTTTGCGAATTCATCAATCACTTCGCTGAAATCAAGCTTGCGCAACATCTCGTGGTCTATGCTCATAAGGGTGAGCATGACCAGCCGTTCCTGGCCCATGCTCGATCGCAATTGGTTTTTGATTCGAGACAGCTTTGAAAATGAGCGCTCACCTTCACAGTTAGGAATCATCATGCAGAGGTTTATGTCGACGTTCGGAAAAGTCTGATCCAGGCTGAGTTCTGTGAGCAAGAGGAACAAACGTAACTCGTTGCCAATTTTAACATCTGGTTCCTTAGAAGCTAAGGTCTGCTGAACCAGCGTTGATTTCACAAAACTAGCGAACTGAATAAGGTCAACAGAGAGATCTTCCTCTAAATCTTCTGGATATGCGCGAACCAGCCTCTCAGCTACAATTGTTATATCGTTACTTGAAGGTGTGTTGAGGTTGCTGAGGAAGCTGAATTTGGCGGATATAGCTTCGTAGGCATTCGGCCGATGCTGCAGCGCGTCCAGCATGCTGTCCATGATCGTAATAATTTCTATTCGAAAGCGTTCTCGAGGCTGCACTACTGCTTCCTCACCAGTTCCAAGGTCCCATCGAACATTCCGCTTGCGCACACGCTTCTTCTCTGCCTTATATTCTTCATGTCCAACTCGCTCCACGCCACAACTCTCAAAATAGTCGAACTTGTCAAGCTTCTCCTGTACGAAGCGATCAAACTCTTCAACAAACCAATATCTGTGTTCAAACTATGCCAACCGTCTGCAGGGTGATGCTGATCTTGTTGAACTGCGACAGAATTTCAAACCATACATAGGTTAAAATCGCCATTTCAAGCTGATCCATACGATCCCGTAAAGCTCGCGTCTCTACCCGGGAAATAGCGGTGTGATTGATATCGTTAGTAATTTCGCAGAACGCTGCCAAAATAGCCTCGTAGCCCTTGGATAAATCTACTGCAGCGTTGACTCGTGCTGACGATCGATTAAATGCGGATTGCGGGTCCCGCAACCCTCATTTAATAACCCGTCCCGCGAAGTGCTCCATACAGCGTTTTAGCCTATTTCTACTAAAACTGGGAGGGATTTATCAGGCGCGGCACATCCTTTTCAAAATTGGTGCGGCGGAAAATTTATTTATTCTAAGTAGTACGGCGACGACGGACTACCAACATACAAAATCGTCATCAAATATTTAATCGTCATTGTTCCAGTGTTTGTATCACCGTTAACCTATCAATTGAGGATAGTAGCATCCGTATCCTTTGTATCACACATGAATTTATACTTGTTTTTAGCGGTTCAGTCCATTTAATTTTAACATTGTGTGATAAAGCCCCCGATATTTGGAAATCTTTTGAAAATTAAGTGCGGCGACGCCGGACCACTCTGAAAAGTGGTACGGCGCTCGCCGTACCTGCCGCCCCAGGTATGCCTCCCCTGGTTTATTATTGAAATTGCACCAAAGAATAGATAGATATGCTCTAGCGTAAAGCAGACGAAAAATTAATTTTAACAATTTTCTTTTAAGTATTTAGTGTTTTCAATCTCTGGTATATTGCATACCTGCCAAGTTCCAACCTACTAAAGTCAAAACCCTGTACGGCCCCCCAATTTTCCCCTGTACACAGGGCTTTGAATATATCATTATATATGATATACTGTATATATAATGCCATAGCCTACTCTATTTAAGGCCTACCATCAAAGCTGATATTTTGCACCAAGGATGAAGTAGTGTACGATATTATTATTGACCCATAGTTATTTACATTTATCTCTACAGTTAGAAATATTTTAAAAATAGTTGGATCAACTTGTTAGTGATTTTTGTTAATTTTTAGTAATTAATTAATACAATTCTCCTTCCACCGATATTTTAAGCACTTCCTAGTACTATATTTGACTTTGTTTCTTTTTAATAAATAGTTAGATATTTAATTATTCTCAATGCCGAACTGTTTTTCCCCTGGTTGTAGTGGTAATTATACCCCAGAAGAGCGCGTCCCAGTTTTTAAACTTCCAGATGGTCCACCTGAGTTACGACATGCCTGGATACCTGCTCTCCATCGTGAGGATATTTCTGACCTCAAAATGGTGTATGTGTGTGCTAAGCATTTTCAGAAGGAAGATATTCAATATTTTCACACGGTACCCAGAGGAGATGGCACATCCTATGAGGTCCCGCGTGGAAGACCCAAATTAAATCCTTTCGCTGTCCCCTCTCTCCTTCCTGGTTGTCCGTCTTATTATTCCTCTACCCCTTCAATTAGAATCAAACGAACTCGGTTCTCTTACTACTCCAAAGAGGAAGATTTATTGAACCAAGCAACTAATCTCAGCTTGAGATCAGAGAATACAGAAATGGAGAAGTTTCGTGTTGGTTGTATACAAGAAATACGAGATAAGTTAGCTTTGATAACAATCCCAACTGACTGGTTAGTTTGGATTCAAACAGATAATTGTGTGAGATTTTTGCCTATGATGGAAAATCATAATATTTGTGCAGATGTTTCTCTTGAAATAAATTCTTTTTTATCTGTGAACGGATATATATATGGGGAGTCCATTTCTCTCTCACTTATCTCTATCACTGATATCTGACAAATTGAAACGATGTTTACAGAGATTACTCTGAAACTTAGCTCTTCCCCTCAGAAGAAACATCCTCACCATATCTCTAAGCAAAAGAACATATTGAGGAGGCCATATGTAATCTATTAGATAGTGATGAAACAGAATCAAACTGTTCCGATTTGCCAAGATTACAATTTATTCTTGGCCAACTAGAGAATGTGGGTATTTACAAGAAGAGAAGGAAATATAATGTTATTACACAAATTCTGGCCATAAAAACGTATCTGGTTTCTCCTGCTAGCTACAAATTTCTCCAAAGTTCAGAATGCATTTCTTTTCCACATGTTCACACACTAGAAAAGTTGTACCCTTCTTTTGGGTTGGAAAACGACTCTTGTACTTACCTTAGCCAGGTAACTTCTTATTTTAGTTCTCAAGAGAAGAATGTAATTATTCAGATGGATGAGATCCACGTTAAGTCTGATATCTCATATAAGGGTGGGAAAATATTTGGTCCTAACTTATCCCCTGAAAACCCCACAAGAACTGTATTTGCTATCATGGTTTCTATTTGACACAAAAAATGGTCCTCTATTTCTCGTTTGATACCTTGCACATCTATATCTGCTGAATACCTTTTTCCTATAATTAAGTGTTGTATTTTGGATATCGAATCTTGCGGTTTGAAAGTACTGATTATTTCTACCGACAATTACCCTTTAAACGTGAACTTATTCAGGTTATATTCTCCAACTAAACAGTTAGAGACTAGTGTACCACACCCTTCTGATAATAAAAGAAAACTCCATGTTACTTTTGACTTTGTGCACATTTTGAAAAGTATTCGAAACAACTGGTTGAATCAGAAAGATATTAGGAAAACTTTTCACTTTACCAACTTTCAGAACATTAAGCTGGATTACTGTGTGTTTCCTGTTCAAGTTTACTCTGCATCTTTTAGTGATGTGCCTCTCCTCTATAATTTAGAGAAAGAATCATTAGCTAAGTTAGCTCCTAGCTTGACTATCAAAGCTTGTTATCCTTCTGCTATTGAGCGCCAAAATGTGAAACTTGTTTTGAAAGTATTCAACGAATTAACTGTTCCAGCTCTGAAGTTACAGAATGAACTCCGTAACCAAGAAGACCGAAACAATACACACGACTTTGTTGAAAGTTTCTTCAAATTTTGAAACTGTTCAACATAAATTCCCCACTTAAAGGTAAAGGTTTAAATGATGATATCTCAAGACCTCTAACATACCAAGACGAACGATTTTCATTCTTAGCTTGTGTTGTTATTTGGTTAGAGACTTGGCTGTCCTTGCCAGGAAATGTAGGAAAGTTAAGTAAACAAACGTTTACCAGTTTTAAGCATGCTTGAACTGTATTGCCTCAGATAACTAACCATTTAACTGGATTTTGTGGATTTAACAATCTTTTGACATCCTTTTTACAGACAGATCCATTGGAACATCACTTTGGCCTATATCGTATGATGTCAGGTGCAAACTATCATATCTCGTATCTTGAAATCCTTGAAACTGAACGCCGCCTCAAGTTATCCAACATATTAAAGATTTTTGCTTCACAACAAGATTGTGGCTTATATTCAATTCAGACATTTATTGATTCATACTCATCCCTTGATACGAATAATGGCGATGAAATCGATGTCCAACTAGTCTGGGATGAAATTGATGATCTAACTTCCATTGAATGTTGTTTACAGACTCTTAAGTCATTAGCTTTTATTGCTGGATATGCAGTACATAAATATATTTAAAAAACTCAGCCCTGTCATGTTTGCATTGATCTTTTGACCATTGACAAATACTTTATCTTTGATGAAGATTCACAACCCGAGTTCAGGCTTTTGCAATTAACTGACCGTGGTGGCCTAAAGTATCCATCTGAGTTTATCCTCGAATCTAAAGTAACTTTATGGAAGACGTTAATTGCAATTGAAAGCAAAGACAACTTGTTGGCGATATTGATGCAAGGATCATCCAGAAAAATTATTGTGGAAGTAATGTTGATATTCTTAGAAGAGACTGATGCGATTGCTAAATCGAGTTGCATTTCTTGTGGTGTCTCTATTTTGACTATCCTAAAAAATCTTATTTTCACTTGCGCCAACTGTTTACTAGCTACAAGGTTAAAAATTATAACTCCGCTGTTGCATCTAAAGGAATAGAAAAGCGAAATTGAAGAAGTTCTCACATTAATGAAATACTCCAGAAGGCTACTCTTCTATTATTATTATTGTTATTATTATTGTTATTTGAACCCACATTATTCTTTATGTATTCTTATCATTGTTATTAAGTGACCAATAAAGACTCAATAGAGAAAATCTATTAATTTACTAGATTAATTTATTATAACAGATTAATTTCTAAATGAAGTTGAAAACATTGAACTGTGTTTATCACTTTCTCATCGTGCACTACTTCATCCATGGTACATTTGATGGTAGGCCTTATATAGAGTAGGCTATGATAATGCCTATTTTTTTTCAAATCGAGATATATCAATCAGTATCATATCACTTGGATTTAGGTGATATTTTTATCATATATCTTGTAGTGATAGATAGATATATCACACTTGAATGTTCATTCAAGAGGAGCTGTCAAGTGAAGAAGTGAAGTCTGAACATATAATCGGTAAATTGAAATTTTGAGTGAAAATTATATCTGACATATATATCATTGTTGGGTTTACTAAACGTGTATATCAGGGTATTATACAGGACTCAAATTGAACGCTCCTAATTGCCCTAAGGTCACTAGAGTATGAATTTTGTACGCCTAAAAGGTTAGTTTTGTATTACTCTATGTGGAGTTTCAGCAGTTTTCGCGCTCCTAAACGCAAACATTGCCCAATTTAGACGCCTCTAGGCGTATGGCGCGCTCCTGGATAAACCCCTGGTGTATATCACTCATATACAGGGATGGAAACAGCCAAGCTGTTAACAGCCACTGGCTGTTGACAGCAAATCAAAATCCAAGCTATTAACAGCTAGATGCTGACCAATGCAATAATTGAAATATTATTATAGAATTATTTAGTTTCAAATTTCACTGTTATGTAAATACGATATACAATTTGAATTTAAACATTTTTTAGTATATCTTTCTTTGCTTGTCCCTTTTCCTTAATTTTACTGATACAATTATTGAATTTGAATAGCTAGTATTGGCTGTTAAGCTCTCAAATGAATGTAATGATCGAAGTTCAATTTCTGGTCACCGGCTGTACACTTTTGAAGCTAAAGAATTATTTGCATCAAAAGAAAATGCTGGAAACGTCCCAAAATTCACGATTTATCGAATTTCAGAGTTTTTTGACAGTAATTGCTCCAAAAATGGTTTTTCCTCTTTTCAAGCTCTAA
The DNA here is from genome assembly GCA_028753945.1 of Hexactinellida sp. DTS-2022. NCBI lineage: Eukaryota > Metazoa > Porifera > Hexactinellida > Hexactinellida sp. DTS-2022. The sequence continues at coordinate 3,070,875 of JAPNXP010000011.1, read as the reverse complement.
AATGATTATAAATGAACGAGGGTCAATTTCTGAGGCACTGTCAGGACACTTATGACGATACTGAATTTTTGCGTCAAGAGTATTAGCCCTAACGTCCTTAATTTCACGAAAAAATCGATTTGAGAGTTTTTTGACAGACAATGCACCAAAAATGGTTTATATTTTTTTTAAGCTCTCAAATGAATGAAATGCCCGAAGTTCAATTTCTGGGGCACTGTCTGGACAATTTTGACGCTAAAGAATTATTTGCATCAAGAGCATTAGCCCTAACGACCTTATATTCACGAATTATCAATTTGGGAGTTTTTTGACAGTCATTGTACCAAAAAATGGTTTTTATTTTACGCTCATAATTGAATGTAAATTGTTGAAGTGCAATTTCTGGTGCTCTGTGTGAAAACCTTTGACGATATAAAATTTTTAGCATTAAAAGTAACAGCCTGCAACGTCCTTAAACCACGAATTTATCAATTCGGGAGTTTTTTGACAGTCATTGCACCAGAAAATGGTTTTTATTGTTTTTAAGCTCTCAAATGAATGTAAATGATCGAAGTTCAATTTCTGATCACCGGCTGGACACTTTTGAGGCTAAAGAATTATTTGCATCGAAAGAAAATGCTGGAAACGTCCCTAAATAAACGATTTAGCGAATATCAGAGTTTTTTGATAGTGATTGCTCCAAAAATGTTTTTTCCTCTTTTCAAGCTCTAATATGAATATAAATGAACGAGGTTCAATTTCTGAGGCACTGTCAGGACACTTTTGACGATACTGAATTTTTGCATCAAGAGTATTAGCGCTAACGTCCTAAATTTCACGAATTTATCGATTTGAGAGTTTTTTGACAGACATTGCAACAAAAAATGGTTTTATTGTTTTTAAGCTCTTAAATGAATGTAAATTATCGAAATGCAATTACTGGAGCACTGTCTGGACACTTTTGACAGTAAAGAATTATTTGCATCAAAGGAAAAAGCTGGAAACGTCATTAAAATCACGAATTATCGAATTTCAGAGTTTTTTTACAGTAATTGCAACGAAAAATGTTTTTAGATGTTTTTAAGCTCTTAAATGATTGTAAATGAACGAATTTCAATTTCTGGGGCACTGTCTGGACACTTTTGACGTTTTTTTTAAAAAAATTCTCAAAAGAAATAGCCGGAAACGTCCTTAAATTCACAGATTTATCAAATTGGGAGTTTTTTGACAATCATTGCACCAAAAAATGGTTTTTATTGTTTACGCTCATAATTGAATGTAAATTATTGAAGTTCAATTTCTGAAGCACTGTGTGGAAACCTTCGACGATATAAAAATTTTAGTAACAAAAGTAACAGCCGCAACGTCCTTAAACCAAAAATATAGCAATTTGTGAGTTTTACTGTCTTTGCACAAAAGATGGTTTTATTGTTTTAAGCTCTCAAATGAATGTAAATGAACGAAGTTCAATTTCTGCGGCACTGTCTGGACACTTTAGACGATAAAGAACTTTTTTTATCCAAAGAAATAGCCGAAGTCCTTAAGCACGTTTCCGTGTATTACATTTGATGCAAAGATTCTTTATAGTGAAAAGTGTCCAGATAGTGCACCAGGAATTGAACTTCGTTCATTTATAACCATTTTAGAGCTCAAAAACAATCAAAAACATTTTTGGAGCAATGAATGGGAGAAAACTCCTAAATTGTTAAATTTGTGAATTTAAACACGTTTCTGGCTATTTCTTTTGATGCAAAAATTTCTTATAGTCAAAAGTGTCCAGATAGTGCCCCAGGAATTGAAACTTCGTTCATTTACAATCATTTAGAGCTTAAAAACATCTGAACCTATATTTGCTGATATGACTCAAAAAACTCTCAAATCGATTATTTGTGAGTGTTGCAAGCCTAGGATATGGAACTTTTTGGATACACTTAATGAAATCATAATTGATACCGATAATGTATTGGCACGAATGAAAGAAGGATTGCAAATCACAAGGAAAAGAAAAAAGAAAAATATTGATAATGAAGATCGACGTAGTAAATGTAAAGAAAAACTTATTGGGGGTTCGTACACACCAATGGAATATATCCGAGCTATTAGTCACACAGTGGGTTCTCTAAATAACATAAACACATATCCTTATAGTTCTGATGATGAGGCTGATGATAATTTAATTGAATGTACACAAAGTTCATCTTCGGAAAATAGAAATCTATGTGCTGTTTGTCTAAGATTGAGAGAGACAACGTGTGTATTTATGCCATGCAAGCACGCAAATTGCTGTGTAAGATGCACGGAAACTATTGAAGAATTAGAGCAAACATGTCCCATTTGTCAATCCCCAATAGAATATACTTTTTCAGATATTTACTAATTAACAATATGATATAGTATTAATTTATCATAATCTTTGTTACATAATCATTGCCTTAATAACCTATTTTAATTAATTAAACATTTCCGTAAGTAGCCAGATAGTACTTTAACTACGAAAATAACAACCTCATAATTTAGAACAAATGACAACATTGGAAAATATTGTCGAACGAATGACAACATGCTAATTCGAACAAATGAATCGCTACATACAAATACAAATACTTTGGAATGTATTTAATTACAAATACAAATACAATTCGCAAAAACCGATGCTAATTCAACATTTTCTATTACGATTCGCCTGGATCAGGCCATGGTTATTATATTAAAAAAATTCTCTATCCCCCCGTCTCCGTCTCTAAATATTAGAACAATAATGGATATGAATATCAATGAGTGGGACTTTGCCATTGTTGTTGGGCAGTGGCGGCGCCAGCACAGCCTACTTCGGGGGGAGGGGGGGGGTGCGAAAGAGGGGCAGACCAATGCATTGGAGGGGCAAACCCAATAGTTGTAAACATTCCAAAAATTCACATTCAAACCAAAATCGACATTTTTAATGACAAACTTAGTTAAATAATCTGTCCTATAATAATAACGGTGGGGCATCTCAGCAAACAGCTAGCTATGGACTCCCTGTCCAGGGCGTATAGCATTTCCGTATTATCATTAAGTACTCCTATATCAGATAAGCGAGTTGGCTGCGCCCCCTCGCGCCGCCACTGTAATGTTGGGTAAAATTGTATTCATCTACCTCAATATGATAACATGAACTTATCATGGGTGTATCATTAATATTTGATTGTTTTTATATAGTATTTGAATATTTTAAATACTTTTTGAAAGTGTTTAAATATAAATACAAACTCTCATTTAGATAAAGTTAAAATACAAATACAGTACACATACTTGAAAAAAAGTATTTAAATACTCTCAAATACAAATACATATGTATTTGACCGCATGTAGTAGCCCCTATTCGAATAATCGCCTACCTCCAATAATAGCCCCCCAATATTAGCAAATACAAATTTACTTCCGGTACCCTGAGTAAATTTCTTTATCTAATATTAGTCACAATACGATTATAATTATCAACCGATTCTATTAAATAAATTGTATCACCATGTGATATTCTCGAAAAGTAACAAAATTATTGGTAAAAAAATGGCCTAAAAAACAATAATCGCCTTGGCTACTATTCGAATAAATACGGTATTCCAAGTAATAAATAAAACAATACAATATATACATATACATGTTGCAGCCCAAATGCGAATTTGGCCCGTTCGCGAATGGGCTGGGCCATTTACAATTTGACCAACAAATTGGTCTATGGTCCCATTTAACAACTTACATAGGGTTTGTATTAAGTTGAGTTCGCATATTATGAAGTCTCTCTATTATGAACACAATATTAGGTCCCTTGAATGTTCATAATAAAAGAACCTGACTGTATTACTAATAGCCGAAGCGCCGCCGTCGGCCACAAAAAGCTTTCTTGAGTGGCATTTTTTATGATTTGAAATATGACGGATGTGTGTAATGTGTGATATGACGGATGTGAAATGTAAAATATGTGAAATGTGAAATATGTTAAAAATATTGTGAACAGTTGTATTAATATTACGGGGACCCTAGGAATGAGACTATTGACAACTCAATGCAAGCTGAAATTTTATTGGTTAAATCATGTCAGCTATAGCAAGGGACATCCAATTGTTGTTTTCTTTCATACACAATTGACCCATTGAATTATAGACCAATAAAACTCGAGTCAGAATAATGTGAAAATCTGATAGGTCAAGGTCGGTACCCTCGCAAAGTGTTGAAAAATAAGATGTGGTAAATTGCAAATTATGCATTATATTGACTTTAAAATTTCATATTTGGATTCCTCATACACTAAAACCTAGATTGAACGTTTGAAATGTTTTTCTAGCAGCACTGTGAACTTTTGATAATTCCCATAGAAATGTATGAGAAGGTGCCAAAAATATCATATATTTCGAGTTAACATCGCGAGGAATGTAAATATCTCCTAAAAATTCCTTATTCAGGGTGGTGGGGTAACGCTTTTAACTTTACGTATTATGCTGGTAATTTGGTGCTTGTTTGAGTATATATTCCCACATTGCGAACAGTCATTTCGTTTCGAAATTCAATTCTTCCTATAATTGATTAATTCTTTAATGAAATACAAGAAGCTTTTTATACAAAAATCTCTCAAATCCCGAGAGATAGCAAATCAGAACTCCAAACAACCAGTGATATCAATGAAAAAATACGAATCTTGATTGCAGGAGAGCCAACACAAGGTGTACCTTATTCTAGATGGTACAGGTTGAACAAAAGGTACACCTTAGTGAAATGTCCTACGTCAAACATTCTATATCCTAAAGGGAATGGCGAAGTACCAAATAAGAGAGTGATACCATTGGAGGATATATACGACACGCTAAAAAGAGTTCATGATGATCAAAATCACTGTGGCCGAACAGGATTATATAAACGTATCACAATGGAATATTATGGAATTACTTTAGTCAGGTCGCTTAACATCGATTTCGGGAAACGCTGGACAAAAGCACCAAATTTTCATACGTAATCTTTATGACCCTGGCATCAAACTTTTCCGCGGCCCCACGACGAACGGATACATTTTCGATGTTATCTTGGACTTTTAAAATTGCGGCTCTCTACTAATAGTTAGGGAATTTTAGCCCAAATTATAGGTCAACCTCGAAAAAAATTGTTACCAAACAATTTCTACACTAGCGTCTTCTTCTGTGTCCGAATAAACATAGAAAAAAAGTTGCAAGCCCAAAGCTGTGAGGAAAATTTTTTACACCCCTTCAACCTGGGGACCAGGGGCCAAAAATCGCCGATATTTTTACCTTTTTTTTTTTCATTAAAATCAATTTATATGGTGTATTTTGGAATAAGGAATTGTTTAGAACCACCCATTTTATGCTAGCATTAATAGAACCTCTCGAACTTTGAGCATTTACTCGAAAAATTCGAATATCTGAAACCTAATACTACAAAAGTTAGGCCCTATCAAATAAATTACTTGTTTAATATTCCCGCCCGTCCCAATTTTTACACCTCGTCCGGATTCATTTACTATTAACTTATGAACTTAATAGTGCAAAATATTAGCTATTGACTGATGTTAAATATTTCTAATGTATCAATTTTAATAAGTCAAGAATTTTAGAGCATTACTTTTATATTTTGGGCATTGCCTTGTGTTTTTCTAATTAAATTAAATCAGAATATGTATTTTATTTGATATTGGATATGTTGTTTCATATTAATGGAATTAAAAAGAAAAAGAAAATCCCGTCCGCCGTCCTTATTTTCTAAAAAATCTGGATGATAAACAAGTAAATTTTTACATGTATTTATGTTGCGGTGTGTACCACACACACACACTGTCATGTTAGTGTGTGCAGGTACACACTGCTGTATGACCGCACACAATCAGTGTATTAGTGTGTGCGGGCACACACTGGTACCTGCACACAATTAATGACTAGACTACATTGTCTCAATAAACACTAAGGAGTTTGTGTAATTGCGAAAGAGATCGAATGCCGGCTGCTATCCTCGTGTATTCGGTACATACAAACCAGGGAATGAAAGGTTCACGGACGAACTTATTGAACTTGAACTGAACGAACTGAACGCAAGACTTCGATGGCATTTACGCTGGACGAACTGAACGAACGTCAACGGTTGCCTGAACGGCAGTTGAACGAACTGAACGAACGCTGGTGGTGTTGAAGTTAGGAGGTGAACGTGAACGAACTGAACGTGCGTTAATTTGAAATGAACTGAATTTGGTTTATTCAGTCCGTTCGTGAACCTTTCATTCCCTGATACAAACTATAATTTTTTATTCCGTAATAATGATTATTTAATCATAGACTATAGTAGGATACTGCAACTATTTAATACTACTCTAAGCAGCAAAGTTTCAAAATTGTTCGCTTATTTTCTGGGTGGCCTTTCTGCCTTACAGATAAGCCTAAATAGACCATTTATGATAGGGGTATAAAATTTAGGCAGGAGAAAGAGAATCGAACTTCGAATTCTCAATTTTTCATTCAATTCCAGTATTACATCGAACTTAGTGTATTTGTTATTTTTCCATTTAAACTTTACTACATTGAATTAAAATCAAAGTATGTTTAAAGAGTTGCTTAGGGTTTTCATGTAGGTACTAGGTAGACTCCATGGGTCTCCATGGATAGCGAACCGACACGAATATTGCTTACTGCATTATGTATTTCAAAGTGTTTACTACTGGGTGGCAGTGTTGCCGTCGATATGGGAATACCCACAGCATTTCCATATGATGGGAATGGGGAAAATTTTCATGCTATGTTAATTCCCGCGAGTTGAAATCCTATGGGAATGCTCTTTGCTGCGGGGTCATGTAAAGAATAAGAAATTCTATTTAATAAAACGAAAACATGTTCCAAAGTATTCATAAATTTGGAAGCATACGAAAGAATGTGTCATCCATCCTGTCTGTGAGCTGTTTTGTATTATATATTATGTATTATTGACTTGTAGTATGATCTAACTAACATCAACTGTGTAGTTAGGCTGGTCACGGGCTGATCTATAAAGCTGAATTGCCAGCCTGAAAAATGATGTAATTTATAATCAGGGCGGGAAGGAGCTGATACAGTTAACAGCAAATATAACAGCCAACTGTAGTTTAACTAGTAACATTAAATGCGTCATTAACAGCATATTAATGGTCTGATATTTACATTAATCTCCTTTTGTATCTCATAGGAGACATTCTATAATAATTGGGATCGAAATTCAACTGTGAAAGAACGATTTGCAATTACTGGGCCCTCTTAATTAAAAGCGAATAGTTTCTTATTTCTAGAAACTAAAAAAAAGCTGCTAAATACAATTTTAGCTTATGTGGCTTAAATATACTGACAATTGTCAAGTGTACTTTTGTGTAAGCAGGTGAATAGATAAATTTTAAGTAGTGTGGCGCTTACACCGCAAGCAGAGTAATATACTATATGTATAGTATGGGCATATAGTTCACAGTTTGTATAATATCTGGAGTGATTAAAACTCCTCTACCCCCCTTATCTACACCCATCGTAAGTGTTTCCAGATACTCTATACTTGAAAAATTTACTGAAAATTGGCTTGATAAAAAAGGAGTGTAAAAAATAAGCTGTAAACAGCAAGAGTAATGCTGTTAACAGTTAACAGAAAAATAGGCTATTACAACATTTCTAACATTCCTGTTTATAATTAAATAATTATTATTACGGAATAAAAAATTATAGTTTGTATGTACCGAATACATGAGGATAGCAGCCGGCATTCGATCTCTTTCGCAATTACACAAACTCCTTAGTGTTTATTGAGACAATGTAGTCTAGTCATTAATTGTGTGCAGGTACCAGTGTGTGCCCGCACACACTAATACACTGATTGTGTGCGGTCATACAGCAGTGTGTACCTGCACACACTAACATGACAGTGTGTGTGTGTGGTACACACCGCAACATAAATACATGTAAAAATTTACTTGTTTATCATCCAGATTTTTTAGAAAATAAGGACGGCGGACGGGATTTTCTTTTTCTTTTTAATTCCATTAATATGAAACAACATATCCAATATCAAATAAAATACATATTCTGATTTAATTTAATTAGAAAAACACAAGGCAATGCCCAAAATATAAAAGTAATGCTCTAAAATTCTTGACTTATTAAGATTGATACATTAGGAATATTTAACATCAGTCAATAGCTAATATTTTGCACCATTAAGTTCATAAGTTAATAGTAAATGAATCCGGACGAGGTGTAAAATTTGGGACGGGCGGGAATATTAAACAAGTAATTTATTTGATAGGGCCTAACTTTTGTAGTATTAGGTTTCAGATATTCGAATTTTTCGAGTAAATGCTCAAAGTTCGAGAGGTTCTATTAATGCTAGCATAAAATGGGTGGTTCTAAACAATTCCTTATTCCAAAATACACCATATAAATTGATTTTAATGAAAAAAAAAAGATAAAAAGATCGGCGATTTTTGGCCCCTGGTCCCCAGGTTTGAAGGGGTGTAAAAAATTTTCCTCACAGCTTTGGGCTTGCAACTTTTTTTCTATGTTTATTCGGACACAGAAGAAGACGCTAGTGTAGAAATTGTTTGGTAACAATTTTTTTCGAGGTTTTGAGTTATAATTCCCTAACTATAAATCGCCGGTATAACCCCGAACGGCAACTTTCCAAAATCAACTCTGGTCTACTTTTAAAGACCAGATTCGTTGTACACATGAAATTCCCCGTCGATTAAGGGGTTACTTGCCCATAGTTTATCCCTAGCAACGCAATAATATCTCAGGAATGTGACAACATTCCTTTCTCAAAATTTGTCCTAAACCTATCGAGTGACCCCTTGTTCGTCTCCCAACAGCTATCTGAGTCTAGTTATAAACATAGTGACACTCTAAATCGTTATTTGATGCTGTTTACGACAATTTCCTTAGTTATTATTACTCTAATAGTCCACCAGTGGGTAAAATGACCCAGGTGGACTATTAGAGAACATGGACCATTCAAGAATTTAGCCTTAAGTAACATCAAATATACATAATATACTAACAACGTTATAGTTAAAGTTTAGTAGAACTCGGTTAAGAGGTACCACCCTGGGAAACAAGAAAGGTACGTACTAACTGAGGTCGAAATACTGACTTGTTTGATGGTATAAATACGATGTAGGCAGGGGTTTATCTAGATGCCTGGCCGGCACTTTTAGGTGCCGGCCAGGCATCAGATGTAGTGAAAAAGTGCTTGAATTGCGATTCAATTTAGGTGCCGGGTTGGCACTTAATTAGGTGCTGGGCGTATTGCTAGATTTTCTGGTCCAGAAATGCTTTTTGGATAAACAACTGTTTGTGCACCGTTGCAATTTACCTAATTAAAATGGTGCCGCATCATTGAATTTTACTAATTATGTATCATGGCTAATACCTTTTGGGTGCCGGAAATTTATGTATCCATAATAAAGTGCCAACGACGAAAATCCTAGATAAGCCCCTGGATGTAGGGTATTCAAGTCTTAATTAACATACTTAATACTTAACGATGAGATTAAACTATTTAGTTTTAACCTACTCACTTAAACCAATTACTAACTGAGTTTTGCTAATAGTTTTCTAGAGTACGTACTAACCGATTTAAAATACAAGTATATTTATTTACTTGGGAATAGAAATTGGTACGTCTTATCAGAGGTACGTCATATCTGAGTACGTATTAACCGAATCATTTATAGTGGATCAGATAGGAGGAAAAATCGGCTAATAGAGTATGTAGTATCCGAATGTACGTCTTAAGACTCTTAACCCTACTTCATGCAGCTGCAGGAACAGTCAATTTGCTATTGATGATTTCGTGAGTGTGTAATTTGTCGGGACCTAGCAGCAATATTTCTAAAAAAAGATTTTAGAGCTTAAGTCCAGTATATCTATTTTAAACTCGATTGTTATTTGTTTGTTTGTGTGTTTGTCAGGATTGTATTTAGGGAATCGAAACCGTATTTCTATTTAAGATATAAACTAACTTCCAGATGTTATAATAGGTAAACAAATTAATTAAAATTCAAAATCAACCTACAAGTTATCTTCCAACGGGTATTATTGGTAAACAAGTTAAAACTATGGGAAATGGTAGAAAGGCTTGTTATAACATCCACTACCATTTTGCATGGTAGCAAGGATGATGAGTAAGGCCGCATAGCGGCCGTTAACTTGAGGTGTGTAGCACCGATCCGTCGGAAAGCTACCGAGACCGAAGGGCTCGTCACCATTATGTGTTAAGTGCCCTGACTGTTTCTAGTACACTCAGTTCTCTCTAAACGTCCACTTCTCTATTTGCCCACCTTAATTAGTTTCGATGTTATTTAAGCTAACGTCCACATGGGCTCCCTAACTACAGATGGACTATTAAAGAGGAGATTTTATTACGTATTACTCACGTACAGTTCATATTCCCTAATAGTTTATATTGACTCTATATATTCTCGATTATATTTGCTAGTACTAATATACTTTAACTATAACGTATATCAGTATATTATGTATATTTGATGTTACTTAAGGCTAAATTCTTTAATGGTCCATGTTCTCTAATAGTCCACCTGGGTCCTTTACCCACTGGTGGACTAATTAGAGTAATGATAACTAAGGAAATTGTCGTAAACAGCATCAAATAACGATTTAGAGCAGGGGTCGGCAACCCTAGGCACGCGTGCCACTTATGGCACGCGAAGTGTTTTCCATGGCTCGCCAAGTGATTCACCAAACATTTTCCTTGGTGACCATATTATGTTTTCTCTAAAAATAAATTATGTTTGGCACGCAAGGTCATAAATATGTTAACATTATATGTAAACTGGCACACATCATTCAAAAGGTTGCCGGTCCCTGATTTAGAGTGTCACTATATTTATAACTAGTCTCAGATAGCTGTTGGGAGTCGAACAAGGGGTCACTCGATAGGTTTAGGACAAATTTTGAGAAAGGAATGTTGTCACATTCCTGAGACATTATTGCGTTGCTAGGGATAAACTATGTTCAAGTGAGCCCTTAAACGACGGGGAATTTCATGTGGACAACGAATCTGGGGGGTTATTCACTAAACTTCTTAAACTTAAACTTAAACTTAAACTAAGAAAAAACTTAGTTTTTGCTACAAAACTAAGTTTAAACTAAGTTTAAGTTTAAGTTTAAGTTTTCGTCTTAAACTTAGCTTTTGCTTAAACTTAAACTTAAACTTAAACTAAGTTTTTGCTTAGTTTTACTGTAAAAACTTAGCAAAAGTTAAGTCTAGTCCGAAGCAGACTTAACTTGATTATTTGCTCCTTTTTGGAATGATGGCATCAATAAATATAATTTTAGAGCTTTGTAACAATTCGTACTATCTCCCAACATATTATACACTTAAAATAAGAATATGATGAAGTGACTTTCACATAATTATTTTTAAATCATGGTTGGACTAGGATTATTAATAATATACGTATAATTGCGTGGATATTGCGATAGTATTGTTTTGCAATCAATTGCATAACAAACTTTGTGAAAGATCGAGATCAAGTAGAAAAGCGAGTGCCATAAAAGAAAGAATTGATAGTTGTTTATTGTATGTTGATATTGTTTATCTATATATATCCAAGTTTAAGTTAAGTTTAAGTTTAAGTTTAAGTTTAAGTTTAAGTTTAAGTTTAAGTTAAGTTTGAGTTTGAGTTTAAGTTTAAGTTTGAGTTTAAGTTTAGGTTTAAGTTTAAGTTTAAATCTAAGTTTAAGTTAAAGTTTAAGTTTAAGTTTAAGATGTTTAGTGAATAAGGCCCCTGGTCTTTAAAAGTAGACCAGAGTTGATTTTAGAAAGTTGCCGTTCGGGGTAATACCGGCGATTTAGTAGAGAGCCGGAATTTTAAAAGTCCAAGATAACATCGAAAATGTATCCGTTCGTTGTGGGGCCGCGGAAAAATTTGATGCCAGGGTCATAAATATTACGTATAAAAAAATTGGTGCTTTTGTCCAGTGTTTCCCGTAATCGATGTTAAGCGACCTGACTACTTGGTCAATTTGCCAAATATTCATAAACCACTGGGAGGTTTGTCAATTGAAGAAATCCCGTAAGTCAATTAAATCCGTTGTTATAAAACCTATTTCTTCATCGAATTATCTCTCTCGAAGCCAGATGGATCTAATTGATTTACTAGTGTTTATCCTGAAGCAAACCAACCATTAAACTGGCTGCTAGAATATTAGGACCATTTCACAAAATTTGTGCGTCTTAGAGCCCTGAGGAGAAAGTGTGCAAAAGAAGTGACCGAGGCACTCATGGACATATTTTGTGAACTTGGCCCCCCTCTTATCTTGCACTCAGATAATGGAAGAGAGTTCAATAATTCTCTATTATTCCAGCTTATCAATGAAAAATGGCCTTCAACTAAAATTATACGCGGCAAGCCTCGTCATCCAGAATCGCAAGGATCTGTCGAAAGAGCCAACCAGGATATCAAAAAGCACTTTACTACAATGATGATGGATAATAATGATACCAAATACGTTAGGTTAGTGCAGTCCAAATACGTTAGGTTAGTGCAATACAAGAAGAATGCAAATTTCCATTCTACCATCGGAATGACGCCCTTTCAAGCGCTCTTTAATAGGAAGCCTCCGATCGGCTTAAGTGAACTTGGACTTCCAATCGAACTAACAAATAACCAGATACATATAGCTCACCTCATCATTTCCACCAGACTACTGATCCTTATCTGGACGAACTTTCTCAGCCCTTCCCGGATAACCTATGTGTTTTCGACAAATTTCGTGATCTTTCTTCGTTGCATCAATTACCATCTTCTCCGTTCAATTCAAAGTTCCCACCGGCAGAACAGGAAAATAATAACTCTAGTATTACTGATAAACAGGGTACTATAGTTAGCACGAATTGTGATGTTTGTGAACAAGAAACAACAAAAGTACACACATGTCCAGGATGTTCCAGGTATATTCACACTATTTGCGGCAGAAGTGAAGGCGAAGAGGGATTTGGAACTTCGGTATGGTGTCATCGTTGTGACCATTTGAGGAGACAAAGGGATTCTGAATTTCAGCTTAGAGGAATTAAGCGAAAACAAACAGAGCTTCATAAGCGAATGCTCAAATCAAGCTGCAATCGTATGCCTGAGGCAGACATTGGTGACAACATTTACTGCCAATAGCCAAACCAGACTCAATAGCATTCGGTAACAAAAACATGATTGGTATTCTATTGGGAAAACAAGATAACATAGACTCTGTTGGCACGAAGTATGGAATACTAGATAACAAATATACAGCAAATCAATTCGATATATGTAAATCTAAATTTTTAATCAAGACAGTGTCCCGGCTAACCAGATATCTCAAAGAACGGCAATGCTTAACGCTTCTCAAGGTGTCACTTACTCTTGCAAATGTAAGAACTGTTCAACCTCTCGGTGTCCTTGTCGTAGGGCTTTAGTAAATTGCCACTCAAGATGCCATAAGGGCAAAACTTGCTTCAAAAAACTTAATAATTAATATCTCATTAATTAGACTACATCGATATCTAGTTAAATGCAGTAGATACTATCTAGTATAAGTTGACGTGTATTAATCTTATTATTGACGTATTACTAATTTAGTTTTGTGTACCTTAGTAAGTCATCGAAATACAAGCATAATATACTTTCTCGATATACACTACCAGTAACAATATAATTATTAAATGGGACAAATAATGAATACCGGTACCATCGTATGTAAATTGACTAACTTCATGATTACTCCGCGATCCAAAGTGTATCGGTAATAATATTATCAGTATAATACGTAATAGTTAAGTGTTGCTATTTGGATCAGAGTTAGGATATTATTAATAAACCAAATGAAAATATTTTAGAATATTTCGCAGATGGGCCAAGCTAGCTTGGCCCATTCGCGAATAGACCAATTTGTTGGTCTATTTGCAAATGGGCCAGCCCATTCGCAAAAAGACCAAATTCGCAATTAGACTGCAACATACATAAATAACAGGATTTGCAATGCAAAATCAGTGGAAATGTACTACAAAATACGCTATATCTTTGATACAATTTAAAAAAGTATATACAAATTAATGGCTAGAAGGAAGAATTATTAGTTAGCATGTAAATACACAGACACAGTTTAGACAGGACACATACAAAACAAGTTACACTATACCAGTATCGCTACAACCTAGCTGATAATACACTCCTATTCCTAAGCTGGTGGTGAATCCCAGATAGCAAGTATAGCGTAACTATTGTAATTATAATAACTAAACTATATAAACCAGACACAGCTCAGACAAAACACATACATCAGTCGATTCTGCTGAATTGGTTCAAACTATCCTCGGATCAAAGTTACCCAATTAAGCAGAGTCGACTGTATTTAAACTAGAGCTGGAACGAATCTACCGAATATTCGAATATTCGTTCATTTCCAAACGAATATTCATTCGAAAGAATATTTAGCCCACAATATACGATGCAACAAAGTTGCGTCGTGTATGGTGGGCTTTAGATTGAACCAAATATTCGTTAACTACTTTTCGATAACAACATGTCTTGTGTTTAGATTGGAGAGATCGTCAATATACATTCCTAACTAAACTAACCTTTGTAATAACAAACTTGTGTCTAATACTTTATCGCTAAGATTAAACTATTGTAACATAAACAAATAACTATTTTCCACTTTATTAAAGTCTTGAATTGATATAATGCTTAGCCATCAAAACGAACGAATATTTGGGTATTCGTTTGTTTAGAAAAAGGTTCGTTCGTTACATTTCGAATATTAGTTTCAGCCCCAATTTAAACAGACACTCACAACTAAAATAATTAATTAATTACAACTCACCTGATATTCTTTATGTTTCGTCCCGGCTTGGACTCGTCAGTTGCGTTGCCTTTCCCCAATACACTTTAGATTGTTGAGTGTTGGTGTAGTGTTCTGTCGCGTTTTCGCCACTGGGGATATGCCGTTGCAGGTCGCGTTTCCATTATCTGGGCTCACCATGAAAGGGATTACGTTGCCTGAATTACCTCGGGCAGAGGTCCACAAGGTTCGATATACCTTGCTTTTGAGCGGTTCGAAAATCAATGATGTTGAAACGATATTATTCTGAGGATTGAGATATTGTGGATAGTCGTCATTCGATCTTAATGAAGTTGGTAGATGTCGTTCCATAGGTAAGAGTTGAGGAATTAAGCATTGAAATTACAGGTTCGTAATGGTCCAAATAGTTGGTAATGTAGATGGATGTGTTAGATTCATCATTAGCTCTGAGCATGCTCCACCGTACCTCACGAATTAATGAGCCTTCAGGTATGCAATCGTTGTTCGCACAAATATATCTGCCTGGAGGATATAAGCAGCAGCCATGATTTCTACATCTCCTGCCCACGTGCCTTCTATACTAACCAGGTTTTCATCTAGTAAGTAGTTGGATGGATACATATTTTTATGGCGAAAATACCACTGGAGCTGAGTTGCTTGACTTCCAGTGATTATCTTCGATAAGCACCGAAAGAGACAGTTTCCATCTCCAACAATACTCTCTGTCTCCGATGGCTCGTTTAGACTCAGGGCTTTCCTTTCAGGCTTACCGGCTGCTTGATGACTGAGTGAAAAGTCAGCCCCAAAAGAGTACATTTCTCTCTCTGCCACTTTTCATCAATAACAGCGATACTAGGGCTTTCTGAGACTTACTCCGGACCACTATTAGCCAGCCTTCTGGAAAGATGCCCCAAAAGTATCTTGTTGAGATATTGGATTGCCTAAAGTATCGTGCTTGTATGTAACCTCATGCTGCTTAGAATTTTAGAAGTAGTTGAGGCATGATCTAGTAGTAACTAGGGCATTAGGATCGAACGATCAAAGATCGCGCGATCACGATCGCGATCCTTTTTTGAATAAATTTTCGATCCTACATTCCGATCTTTTAGAAAAGGTTGCCCAATTAAATTCATTAATAATATTGCACTATTATTATTAATTCGATTATTAATTCAATTTATCCATAAAACAGGCCCGTAACAAAAAAATATTTTTCAGTTTGTTGAAAATCTAACTTCACTGTTTCCAAAAGTTGGTCAAGTTGAAACCTGAGCATCCTGAATAGTTACTACGGCAAATAAAAACGATCACAAAAATGATCGGGATCGGATCGGCGATCATTTATAAAAATGCGATCGGGATCAAGATCGCGATACTATTTTAAGTGAAGATCGGGATCGAGATCGCGATCAATTTTTTGGCGATCGACTAATGCCCTAGTAGTAACTACCTGTGAAATTGACTGAAATTTAGGTTGAAATTGACAAAATATTTAAGAAACTGCAGCTTCAAGTTTGAACTATGGCTCCTTATAAAGAAATTTGCGTTTAAAATGACTTCTCAGTGTATATAACGGAAAGAAAAATCTAGGAGTTACCCCCCAGAGCCCCTTATAAGTTGCTCGCTACGCTCGCATTTTTCTTGGGCCCCCCCTTTTCAACTTGTCTGGATCCGCCACTGATGTACTACTATGTTACAAATCTAAGTGACTAGTTTCTAATCATTATGAATTTTCGATTATTTTCCACTGAGATACAGCCACATTTCCTTATGTGCCACTTGTCCCACAAGTAGCAAGTGACATAGACACAGATGCCACTTCATGGTTAATTATTGGATAAACATGACTTAAAATCATAATGTTATGATATTTATAATTATATTACAAGATAAAGTCATTTGAGAGTAGCAAACGAGAAGTATATTGTATCAAGAATAAAAATTCAGTTGTTCAAATAGTTTTGGTGGATTAGTATACATTTAGTTAGAATGCATTATAACATTTAAAATGATTCAAAATTAAAATATCGCAATTGAATAATAAAAATAATAATGTTCAAATGAAACGAGATAGGTGGGAAATTTTTATAAAGTATGAACAAAATACAGAAGTGGGGCCAAAGATGGACTATCCTTTATAATAATGTCACTGTGAATGGCAAGTGGTCCGGCTATGACCGAACCACGTGCTACCTAGGAAAGTATACCTGATAATTAAACTCACATATTTTCTAACTTCTTGGGAAACGCCTGTCCATGTGTATCTTTGCTGAACTGAATGTAGGGTCGTATTTATTCCGGGATGACCGACTTCGTCATGGAACTTCTCATGGATGCTGTCCAACGGAACTGCCAAATCTGTCTCTGTGCCTTCCACTTTTGCTCTCTAAAGCAGGGAAGGATTTACCCTTGAGTGGCCTGCATGCTGAACCACAGAAGTGGCCCGAACATGATCGACATTGGTCGGTAGTGGTCCTATAGTGGCCCATTGGTCCTGTAGTGTCCTGTACATTGGTCCTGTAGTGGCCCGAAGGCTATAGCCTACTTAGCCTAATAGTAAATCCGGCCCTGCTCTAAAGGAGATTGACCTCAATGGGACGAATGGACCTAAACTGGAGAATGAAACTGAATAGGTCGAATGGACCTGAAACTGACGAATGGACCTGAACGGACGATTGGAATTGAACAAGGTGAAAGATCATGAACAAGACAAATGGACATAAACGTGACGAATGGACCTGAACGGGCGACTGGTTCTGAACAGAACGAATGTCGCTGAATGGGACGTTAGGACCTGAACGGGACGAATGGACCTGAATGGGACGAATGGACCTGAAAGGTACGAATGGATCTACGGGATGAATGGACATGAACGGGACGAATGGACTTAAACGGGACGAATGGACTTGACAGGACGAATGGACTTCAATGGGACGGTAGGATCTAAACGGGAAGAATGGACCTGAAAGTGACGAATTGACTTCAATGGGGCGGGTGGTTCTGAATGCGACGAATGAACCTAGATGGGACGTTAGGACCTGAACGGGACGAATGAACCTGAATGGGACGAATGGACCTGAATGGGACGAATGTACCTGAACGGGACGAATTGACCTCAATGGGAGGGGTGGACCTGAACGGGACGAATGGACCTAACGGGACGAATGGACTTGGAACAGGTCGAATGAACCTGAACGGAACGAAAGGACCTGTCGGGAGTAATGGACCTGAACGGGACGAATGTCCTTAACGGGACGAATTGACATAAACGGGACGAATGGACTTGAACGGATCGAATGGAACCGTCAGGATTAATGAACCTGAACGGGACGAATTGAGCACAATGGGAAGGGTGTACCTGAAACTGACGAATGGACCTGAACGGAATGATTGGACCTTAACAGGACAAATGAACCTGAACGGGTCAATCAACAGAACGTCGAATGGACCTGTCGGGACGAATGGACGTCAACGGTTGGTTGGAATTGAACAGGACGAATGGACTTGAAAGGGACGAAGAGACTTGACAGGTCGAATGGACTTCAATGAGCCGGATGGACCTAAACGGGAAGAATGGACCTGAAAGTGACGAATTGATCTCAATGGCATAGGCGCCGATCTTTGTAGGAGTGAGGTATTTCCTGGGGGGGGGGGACACAACTTTTGGGAGCAATATTTTCGACCTTGGCCGCCCAAGGTCGAAGGTTGATTAAAAAGGTCAATTCGTTGCAAGATCGAGCGACTTGAGTATTCGGAGGCCAATGATGATGCTACTAATGGTTTAAACAAATATAGCACATTAAATTTACAACCTTATGGCATGGGTAATCCTTCACTCAACAGGATGCTAGCACATTAACAACCTGAGGGATCCTAACTCCCCAGAGCCCACCATGATAGGTACATTTACGCGTATGGTAGTACAGTGTACTCCGCTTAATTGGGACACCGGTTAATCGGGACAGCCGCTTAATTGGGACAACTCCCCAAGAACAGAATCCTTTCCATAGAAGCTAATACTAAAATATTCGGTTAATCGGGACAAACTTCGCTTAATTGGGACAAAATCAACAAATTGGGTACAAAATTGTGCTCGAAAAATATAAAGTTAATATTGATCAAAACAAATTTAAATAATCTTGGTCAATTCTCATTAAGGCATGACAAAATATATAAATAGGGCCAATTATATTATTAAATTGTGTAAATAGAAATTCACATGGGATTATGAACTTTGGTTCAGGCATAATTTAAAACGGTCCACAGAATATTAAGGGTCATACTATTCGTTTGAGTAGAATCAAGTTTCCGCAGGCATTGGTGGAATAGTTATAACATGTTTAAAACCAAAATTGTTGTAAATCGTAGGTAGATCACTACTTTACAGAATATTTTCGGTTAATTGGGATCTCCGCTTAATTGGGACAAGAGGCCTGGAACAAACGTGTCCCAATTAAGCGGAGTAGACTGTATATATAATCTTACATACAATCTTAGTTTTCAAATTGTAAATAGAAGCTTTTCGATGTCACTTTGTGAGATCGAGTAGCTTCTATTATAAATTCCATAACAATTACAGATGATGTTAATATATTTTCTTTAGCACTAATAGCATAAATATAATTGCACAACAATATATATATACTGTGCGTGTCCAATTTAAATAAATTAAGGTTTATATTCCCCCAGTAGCCCCCAGTGGAATCCCCAGCCTTCCGACCTGGGGGGGTCTGGACCCCCAGAATCTCAACATCGGCGCCTATGCTCAATGGGACGATTGGAATTGAACGGGACGATTGGACCTGTAAGGGATGAATGGACTTGAACGGGACAAATGGACCTGAACGGGACGAATGAACCTGAAAGGGACGAATGGACCTGAAAGGGACGAATGACCTGACGGGTAGCAAAGACCTTGAACGGGACGATTGGAATTGAACGGGACAAATGGAAGTTTTCGGGACGAATGAACGTATACGGGACGAATGGATTTGAATGGGGCGAATGGAACTGTACAGGACTAATAAACCTGAACGGGACGAATGGAACTGTCAGGACTAATAAACCTGAACGGGACGAATTTACTTGACAGGCCGTATGGACTTCAATGGGACTACTGGACCTGAACGAGTCAAAGGACCTGAATGGGACGAATTGACCTCAATGGGAAGGGTGGACCTGAACGGAACGAATCGACCTAAACGAGATGAATGGACCTGAATAGGTGGAATGGACCTGAACGGATCGAGTGGACCTGAAACTGTCAAATCGAAATGCACGGAACCAAATGACTTGATCAAGACAAATGGACATGAACGTTACAAATTACTTCAAAAAAAAGACCAATCTATCTATACTATTAAAACACAAGGGTGGGTGTGTGTATATATTTGTTTGTATGTTCCGAGTTGATTGAAGAAATTGGACGGTTTCCAAGTGTGATTTTTGGTATATAGGGGTAACTTTTGGCACCCGCCAACAAGTTGAGGTTTCTACTCAAAATTTCTCTCACCTCGACAAGTTATGACGTCATTGTCACAATTCGAGAACCCTGAAAATTCACTTAATCTAACATAATTCGCGCCCACGAAGAGATAAAATCTGAAAATTTAATAGAATATGCACATTAATGATGCGGACACGTTGGTCAGACCAGATTGCCACTATGCTTACTCATTATCGCATGATGACGTATTTACTAAATTTTACATTGTTAAATTCTACTATTTTAGGCCTATTTACGCTTTATAATCAATATTAGGATTAAATAAACCACACGTGTATTGGTGTTCTTTCCGCGAAGCGACCTAGCATGCGAAGCGCGCTAGTACAACTAAAACGCTAGGGTGGGTGTGTGGTATGTGGATATATATATTTGTTTGTATGTTCCGAGTTGATTGAAGAAAGTGGACGGTTTCCAAATGTATTTTTGGTATATAGGGGTAACTTTTGGCACCCGACAACAAGTTGAGGTTTCCACTCAAAATTTCACACACCTCGAAAAGTTATGACGTCATTGTCACATTTCGAGAACCCTGAAAATTCACTTAATCGCACTCAATTCGCGCCCTTTAAGAGATAAAAATCTGAAAATTTAATAGAACATGAATATTAATGATGCGGACACGTTGGTCACACCAGATCACCAATATGCTTACTCATTATCGCACGATGACGTAATCACTAAATTCCACATTGTTAAATTCTACTTTTTTAGGCCTATTTACGCTTTATAATCAATATTAGGAGTATATAAACCACACACCAACCGCAAAGCGGTTGGTGTGTGGTTGTGTTCTGCCGCGAAGCGACCTAGCAAG
This sequence comes from Hexactinellida sp. DTS-2022, assembly GCA_028753945.1. Lineage (NCBI taxonomy): Eukaryota > Metazoa > Porifera > Hexactinellida > Hexactinellida sp. DTS-2022. Next base: position 3,049,733 of record JAPNXP010000011.1, on the reverse strand, counting down.
CGAAGCGCGCTAGTTATCCATTAAAAAGAAAATGGACAATAAAGGGACGAATGGACCTACCGAAGGACCGGACCTGATCGGAATCGAAAGGATCTGATGGGACGAATGGACCTGAACGGAACGATTGAACTAGAACAAGACAAAAGATCATGAATAAGTCAAATAGACATAAACTTGACGAATGGACTTGAAAGTTACAAATGTGTTCAAAAACACAAATTATCCATAAAAAACAATGGACAAGAAAGGGACGAATGGACCTTTCGGGAGCAATGGACCTGAACGGGACGAATGTCATTAACTGGACGAATTGACATAAACTGGACGAATGAACTTGAACGGGACGAAGGGATTTATGGGACGAATGGACCTGACGGGATAAGAGGACTTGAACAAGACAAATTGACATAAACGTGACGATTGGACCGGAACGGGAAGATTTGTTATGAACGAGACGAATGCACCTAAATGGGACGAATGGACATGAACGGGACGATTGGAATTGAACGGGACGATTGGACCTGTACGGAATGAATTGACTTGAACGGGACGAATTGACCCTAACAGGAAGAATTGATTTGAACGGGTTGAATGCACTTGAAATAGAAGAATGGACCAGAACTGGACGAATGGACCTGAACGATTCGAATTTCCTCAACGGGACGAATTGACCTCAATGGGACTAATGGGCCTGTCGGGACGAATTGACTTGAAAGGGACCAATGGATCTTACGGGACGAATGCACTTGAACGGGAAGATTGACCTGAACGGGACGAATGTACCTGAACGTTACAAATAACTTGAATAAGTTTGACAAATGATCATGAACAAGAGGAATAGACATGAACGAACGAATGGACCTTAATGGGTCGAATGTACCTGTCGATACGAATTGACTTGAACGGAACGAATGGACCTGATCGGGACAAATCGACCTGAATTGTACGAATGAACGAGAAAGAGACGAATGGATCTAAATGGGATGATTGGAACTGAATGGGACGAATGGACCTGAACGGGATGAATGGCATTGAACGTTACAAAAGACTTGAAGAAGACAAATGAACATGAATAAGACAAAAGGACATGAACGGGATGAACGGACCTGAACGGGAAGAATGGACCCGTCGGAACGAAAGGACAAATGACTTGAAGAAGACAAATGATTATAAATAGAGAAATGGACATGAACGGGACGAATCGACCTGAAAGGGATGAATGGAACTGAATGGGACGAATGGATCTGAACTGTACAAATTGACATAAACGGGACGAATGGAGCTGAACGGGACCAATGGACCTGAACTTGACGAATGGACTTGAAATTGATGAATGGAATTGAACGTCACAAAAGACTTGAAAGAGACAAATGATAGTAATTAGGAGAAATAGACATGAACGGGACGAATCGACCTGAAAGGGATGAATGGACATAAACGTTACAAATGACTTGAGCGAGACAATTGAAAATGAATAAGACAAATTGATCTAACGGGACGAATGGACTTCAACGTTACAAATGACTTAAACAAAATAATTGATCATAAATGGGAGAAATACATTATTTAGGATCATTTGGCAATTTCAAGTAATTTGAAACCTTCAAATCCATTTGTCTTTTCTATGATTATTTGTCATCTTACTTTCTAATGTAACGTTCAAGCCTAATAACAGAAGCAAGCGATAGCCAAGAGTGGAAAACAATTATCTGAAGGTGAATTTGTAAAAGACAGCTTAGACATATTAGCATCTGTGGCATGCCCAGATAAGAAGTCAATAGTAGAGAGCACCAGTCTTTCACACCAAACTGTTGCTAGAAGAATAGATGATCTATCATCCAACATCGAATTTTCACTAATTAAACGGCTCAATGCATGCAAATTTTACAGCTTAGCCATTGATGAAAGTACCGATGTAAGCGATACAGCTCAATTGGCAATTTTTGTACGAGGTGTCACAGAAAACTTTGAAGTAATCGAGGAACTGCTCGACTTATGTCCAATGAAAGACACAACCACCGGACAAGATATTTTCAATTAAGTAAAATGTGTCTTCACGAAATTCAACCTTGCAGATGATAAATTAACTGGTCTAACAACTGATGGAGCCCCTGCTATGACTTGAAAGCATAAAGGCTTTGTTAGCCTAATGCTCAAATCAATGCCCTTTCCTGTCATGGCATACCATTGCATTATTCATCAAGAACAACTTTGTGCCAAGACCTTAGAAATGAAACATGTGATGGAAAATGTTGTCAATACAGTCAATTTCATAAGGTCGAAGGGACTCAATTACATACAATTCCAAGCGTTTCTTGCAGAGGTAGGATCAGACTGTAACGATGTTATTTACTTTAGCCAAGTTCGCTTGCTCAGTAGAGCGTCTACTCTAGCCAGATACTGGTCACTACTTGAAGAAATAAAAACATTCATGAGTATCAAAGGAAGGGATGTAAGCTTTCTGGATGATGATCAGTGGTTGAATGATCTCGCATTCCTAGTTGATATAACTAAGTATATCATGGAATTAAATCTAAAACTGCAAGGAAAAAAGCAATTCGTTAACAACCTGTATGAGCATGTCAAAGCATTCATTAACAAGTTACAATTATTTCATCAACAATTTATCTTGAAAAAGGTTGTACATTTCTCAACCTTATCTACAAGAAAAAGTGAAACAGTGAACCATGTTAAGTATTCAGCACTGATCAACAACTTAATGAATGAATTTGAACGAAGATTTTCGGACTTTAGTGACAGATATAATGAAATGAAGTTGTTTGCAGTTCCGTTTGGAACTGATGCCACTAATGCTCCTAATATGTTCCAACTAGAACTAATTGAAATCGAAAATAGTTCTGAGAAAAAGAGAGCTTTTGCAGAGACTGATCTTGTGACATTATATGGTAAATATGTTCAATCAGATCTATTTCCTAATATATCGCAACACGCCCTTAAATTTATTTCCTTATTTGGCAGCACATATTCCTGTGAACAGCTTTTCTCAAAGAAGAAAAATGTCAAAAGCAAATCTAGATCACTCCTAACAGACAATCATCTATCAGGAATCTTACGGATTGCGACATCAAGTATACGAGCAGAAATTGACTATTTGTGCAAACAAATATCGCATTACAATAGTTTTTTAATAATAAAATATAATATGTAGTGATCTTCCTAAGTGTCTCATATATGATCTTCCGGACCGCGTTAAACGCCATCCCCAAATAAATGTCAGTCATCATGCTACCTTGGCATGTCCAAGGTCGTGCGGACCTCAGGTAGCTCAAGGATCCCTTAATGGGGCCGCGAAACCAAAAAGGTTGGACAAGCCTGGCCTAAATAGTCAAATTTAACAATGTGAAATTTATGATTACGTAATCATGTGATAATGAGGATGCATATTGTTAATCTGATGTGACCAACGTGTCCGCACCATTAATGTACATGTTCTATTAAATTTTCAGATATTAATATCTTAGAGGGCTGGAATTATGTGCGATTAAGAAATTTTCAGGGTTTCGAAATGTGTCAATGACGTCATAACTTCTCGAAGTGCGAGAAATTTGAGTGGAAACCTCAAATTGTTGGCTGGTGCCAAAGTTACCCCTATATGCAAAAAATCTCATTTGGAAATGTCCAGTTTCTTCAATCAACTCGGAACATACAAACAAATATATACACACACCCAACCAGGCTTGTGTTTAAATAGCATAGATGTGCTTATTATGCTCCCCGACTAACAAATATACACTATTCATAAACCGTGATCAAAAGCATCTCTCTATATTAACAATTGTGCTTATTATGCTCCCCGACTAAGAAATATACATTATTCATAAACAGTGGCGGCGCGAGACCAAAATGAGCGATGGGGCTGGCCGGGGCAAAGGACATTTGAGATGGGGCATAATTTTTAACTATAAAACCACTATGAAAAAATATCGGTAGACACACAATAGTGCTAGTACTATTACTACAATATGAGCCCCATTCGTCTGTCCGATAGGCTTGCAAACATGAAAACTATTCAAACGTAATCCATGCTACAAAATTGGGTTAAAAAAGCGTCGTATTAAGAAGACGAGCGAAAAAAACTTCAAAAGCGCCCAAATATATTCTAAGCTATTGATAAGGCTTGCCCCACCAGTGGTGGGGCAAGCCGAAGGCCAGGTGGGGCATTTGCCCCACCTTGCCCCAGCGTGGCGCCGCCTCTGTTCATAAACAGTGATCAAAAGCATCTCTCTATATTAACAACTGTGCTTATTATGCTCCCCGACTAAGAAAATACATTAGTCATTAGACGGTGCCCAAAGTACCTCAGTATAGTAACAACTGTGCTTATTATGCTCCTCGAACTAAGAAATATACACTAGTCATAAACGGTGAGCAAAAGCACCTCTCTATAATAACAACTGTGCTTATTATGCTCCCCAACTAAAAATATACATTAGTCAAAAGCGTTGCGCAAACGGACCTCTGTACAGTCCATATTATGTTCCCAAACTAGTAATATATTTAGTCATAAACGGTGTGCAAAAAGCACCCCTCTATGATCACATCAGTCCTTATTATGTTCCCATCTAAGTAATATATTTACTCATAAACGGTGCACAAAAGAACCTCTCTATAATAACAACTGTGCTTATAATGCTCCCGGACAAAGAAATATAGATTAGTCATAAGCGGTGTGCAAAAGAACCTCAATATACCCATATTATGTTCCCAACTAAGTACAGTACACCCTTGCTATCCGAACAGAGGTGTTCCGATTCAAAAATCTTCTGCTCCGATTATTAAATTCGTTCGGATTAGTGAAGTAATGCATTTTCTATGGGCATCATCTATAATGAGAATCTCTGTAATCCGAACAAAACTTGTACAAACCTTGTTAATCCGCACTAAACATCTAGTGTACTCCTTAAAATTCCCTCCTGAGACCATAGATGACTAAAGATAAGGATTGACCATTAAAGTACCATGGTTGAGTTCGAAGGCCATTCACTATATTGAAAATAACACCATTTCACTACAATATTAACATTGTTTCGAATCTTATTTGTATCTCCGACTAAAACCAATATGAATCACATTACTAAACATTATACTACTTAAATTTCTCCATCTTTCGAGAATCTTTTCCTCGATTAGCAAGATGAGAATTATAATTATTGACTTTGTTGGAAATGAGACAATTGGCTATCACGCCAAATACATGCTTCAAAATATCCCAATGAGATGTGTTGCAACAATGGCATACATCTCTCCAAGTTTCACTAGCTGTGTTCTCGATGTATTTAATACCCAATGCGACTAAAGTCTGCTTCGAAGGTCCTTTTACCAGCTCCGTCATAAGTGACTTGTCGTTGTCAATTGCAACAAAGATCTTATAAATTATGACAACTGCTGATAAGATAACATCTGACGGCCACTTAGTGACCCTCTGTCAACTAACTCTTAAGTATTGATATTTTGAGTCTGGTGAATGTTCGATAATAATTTCCTTATCGATAGTGAGGTAATTCAAACAGGTGGAGCATTTCTCAGACCGCTTATAGAATTGATGTACTGCATATCCTGACATAAATGTTTGAGAATCATACTCGATTTATTCTATTTCCGAGAGTTTGTCTATAAATTTTTCGATGGGTAGAGATGTTACAGTCGAACATCCTGGATCTTGGCAATTAGAAAATTGCTTGATGAAATCTCTGACTGAAATTTGCTTTTTAGAAGACTGATACAGATTTAAAATGCTGGATACCTTCAGTCTACGCTCAGACTCAAGAATTTGATAGTAGGAAATATGATAATTTGCTCCAGATATTTGTCTTTATAATTATCCCGAATGGTTTGCTCTAATGCATCATTATGGAGGAATGTAGTCAGAACGTATGAGAATCCACAAGTATTGGTTAGGTGGCGAACTAAGTGAGGTAGAGCTAAACATGTATGACGGAAACTAGTGAAGGTCTGACGGGTTAGTGATGCCTTACTAGTTCTTGGGATTGCTTCCCATGCATCAATCCAGGAGACTAAGCGTTCTAAAAAGAGGAGGCGAGGATCATCCTTGACAAGAGGCTTTGATAAGGCGTCATTCAATCGGGTTCCCTTCTGGGGTGTACTTAGATTGAATATTTTCCATATGTCTAAAATAATAGATACAAATTCTGCCGTCTGCGTTTGGAAGTTAGGGTTTCGTGCGTCATTTTGAATTTTCAAGCCAGCGATAGTAGATTCGTTAAATACCTTGAGAGCTAATTTCACGCTCTGAAGTTCAAAACTGGTGGGCCAACATGATTTTGCTGTCAGGTGGTGAGCAATTTTTGCGAAAGAATGTTGTTCTTGTTTATAAAGCAATCGGACATCTTCAAAGCATGCTTTGTACTGAGTAAGAGGATGTTATATATGTTCAATTGAAATATCATCAATAGAGGGAAATATAAAGGTGTGGTTAAAATCTTTGGTGTTAAGCCAATTGTTCCGAATAGATTTTATTATATGAACGGCATCAAATAAAAGGACAAGCTTTCGATTAATACATATGGATGAGGAACTAGAGGACTGAGTGTTCTTTGATCAATGGAAAACATCTTGAAGATATTTACATTTGAGGGTAGTTATCTGAACATAGTACCTGAACTAATAAACCACATTTTTCGATGTCACCAATTACAGATTTGATAGTGAGAAACAGTTCTGAAGCGTTGGTAGATGAAAGCGGGAATAATCGAACGATTGTTGACCACTTTTTGTGGAGACTTGAAACCATTATTGCTAAAACTCTCTTTACAGGATCTCCTGTGTCCATTGTAGGTGCGATGATTCTGCCACCTTTGTATGTGATATCGGATTTCACATGAACTTCGTCAATTTGGACAATAACGTTCTTTTGCTGAGCTGAGAAGTCACGTGTAGAGTTTTTTAGGAAGATAAAATATTCGCTTTCCAATCCAATAGGTCGATAAAGTCTCTGTAATGTGTGGAAATGTGGTAGGGATAAACAATCGAGTGATTGTAAGTATGTATAACATACGTGGGAATAAATATGGGCTTGAAGTGACAATACCTAAAGACAAATATTAAAATTTATGGAGAACATTTGCATTTTAGGTGGCATCACTTAATTAATTAACATACCTGGGTAATAACGATGTATCTGCGCCTATTTTTCGGTACCATGATATTTTCAAGCTGGCATAAAATAAAGTTAAGTCGTGGGAGGTAAGCGGAGATGCTAACATTTTCTTCATTTAACAACCCTGAGTCACTCGAGTTATCAATAGTGTCGATAACCTTGATTATATGCGTTGAGCTGATTGAATGTGGTATTGTGTTTGATCAGTCGGAGTATTAGTATTTAGGTGCGAATTGTTTAGAATTTCATCCAGGAGTGTTTCAATTTGACGAATATCTCTAACAAATTCGAGTGATAAATAAGTTCGTTCGTTGTGGAGAGAAGCTTCTGTACTTAAATAAGAATTAATTGTTAGTGTTGCTATGATTGTAATGGTAGAATTTTCCAATTCTAGAAATATAAAATGGACTGAATCATCATCACTAGACCAGAATAACCAGTTGTTAAGAGTAATGAGACTCAGCTTTTGTTTCAATTCATCTAGATTAACTACACCAAATTTCTCTTCATCAAGTATATATGTTTCCCTACTTTCTCGTATCATACGACTGAAAAATTGGTCTTCTTTTGATTCGAACTTCAACCTTTTACTAGGATGAGATGATTCGGGTGCTGAAAGATATTTGGGACACCCTGGTTAGAAGGATGGAACAGCTCCCTTGCGAAGTAATGGAAACTTCCGAGGAACTTCTTGAAGTTTTCCATTGGGTCCTGAAGGTACAAAATGGGTGCGAGAAATATCTTCGATAAGAAAAAGATTTTCACATACAAAGGTGTTTACAGGAATATCGACTAAATGGAGTGCTTGGATCCACTGACGTCTGAGCTCAGGTGGTTTGGGTAAATTGAACACAGTTGCATAGTCGGTAGAACTGTAATTCTGTTTACATCCGGGAGCTGAACATTTATTAGGCATTAAGTCGAACTAACACGTGACTAAACAGATATTCGTAAAATCATCATAAAATTAAAACATCGGAAATTCAAATGAATACAAATAAGTTATCACTCATAACCAATATAAGTACATACAACAGAACAAAGCTAAATGTTTATCTAAACCAGTGGTTCTCAACCGGGGGTCCAGGCACCCCCTGGAGGTGCGAGATACGATTCTGGGAATGCGGGAAAAGAGTACAAGTATTGTTTATAGTTAAAATTAACGATATTTCATTTACCAAGGGTACGAGAGTTGATTTTGAAAGCTGAAGGGGTGCGGAAGTTTAAAAAGGTTAAGAAACACTAATTTAAACAGAAAGATACAAGCAATTCTTTACAAAAGGATTATTAATCAGAGTATTTAAATCAAAATATTGAAATTAAATATTGTGGTTTCATAAAAAAATGGCCTTCCTCCTCATCCTTGGTCAAATTTCATGATTTAATGGTTAATCCTTAACTTAAGTCATCTATGCTGAGACATATTTTTTATACTTCCATTGCAATTTACGATTTTTCCACTTTAATTATAAGAATATTTCGGTTTCTCATGTTCGTATTAGCGAGGGTTCGGATTAGGGGCGACGGATTAGCGAGGGTGTACTGTAATATGTTAACTAAATAACGGTGAGCAAAAGAACTTGTTTATAATAATAACTGTGCTTATTATGCTCCCAGACCAAGAAATATACATTAGTCATAAACGGTGAACAAAGGAAGCTCTCTATAATAACAACTGTGAACATTATGCTCCCCGACTAAGAAATATACATTAGTAATAAACGATGAGTAAAAAACCTCTCTATAATCACAAATGTGCATATTATGCTCAAGAGACTAAGAAATATACAGTAGTCATAAAGGTGAGCAAAAGATAACAACAACTGTGCTATTATCATCCCCGAAAAAGAAATATACATTTATCTTAAACGGTGAGCAAAAGAACCTCTCTATAATAACAACAGTGCTTATTATGCTCCGCGATTAATAAATATACATTGGTCATAATCGGTGCGCAAAGGAAACTTCAATAATTACAACAGTCGATATTATGCTCCCCAAATAATAATATAAATAGTCATAAGCGGTACGCAAAGGTTTCTCTCTATAATATCAACATCCATATTATGCTCTCCAACTAAGAATATACATTAGTCATAAGCGGTGCGCAAAGCTTTCTCTCTATAATATCAACAGTCCAAATTATGTTCCGAACTAAGTAATATATTTACTCATAAACGGTGCGCAAAAGAACCTCTCTATAATCAAACTGTGATTATTATGCTCCCCGTCTAAGAAATACAAACTAGTCATAAACTGACGCAAAAGTACCTCTCTATAATAACAACAGTCCAGAATATGTTCCAAACAAAGTAATATATTTACTCATAAACGGTGCACAGAAGAACTTTGTCTATAATAACAACTGTGCTCATTATGCTCCCATACTAAGAAATATACATTAGACATAGACGGTGCCCAAAGTACCTCTGTATAATAACAACTGTGCTTATTATGTTTCCGAATGAGAAATATACATTAGTCACAAACAGTGAGCAAAAGAACCTCTCTATAATCACAAATGAGCTTATTATGCTCCCCGACTAAGAAATATACATTATTCATATACGGTGTGCACATTATGCTCCCCGACTAAGAAATATACATTAGTCATAAACGGTACGCAAAAGTAACCTCTATAATAACAACAGTCCAAATTATGTTCCCTAATAAGTAATATATTTACTCATAAACGGGACGCAGAAGAACCTCTCTATAATCAAAACTGTGCTCATTATGCTCCCCAACAAAGAAATATACATTAGTCATAAACGGGGGGCAAAGGAATCTCTCTATAATAACAAATGTGCATATTAGCCTCCCCAACAAAGAAATATACATTATTCATAAACGGTGATCAAAAGCATCTCTCTACAATAACTCCTTGCTTATTATGCTCACCGACTAAGAAATATTCATTAATAATAAACGGTGAGCAAAAGAACCTCTCTATAATCACAACTGTGCATATTATGTCCCCCGACTAAGAAGTATACATTTGTCATAAACGGTGAGCAAAAGAAACTATCTATAATAAAAATGTGCATATTATCCTCCCCTAAAAAGAAATATACAATAATCATAAACGGTGAGCAAAAGAACCTCTCTATAATAGCAACAGTGCTTATTAAGCTTTCCGACTAAGAAATATACATTGGTCATAATCGGTGCGCAGAAGAACCGCTCTATAATTACAACAGTCCATATTATGCTCCCAAACTAAGAATATACAATAGTCATAAGCGGGAGCAAAGGTTTCTCTCATTAAAATCAACAGTCCATATTATGTTCCCATTAAGTAATATATTTACTCATAAAATGTGCGCAAAGGAACCTCTCTATAATCACAACTGTGCTTATTATGCTCCCCGACTAAGAAATATCCATTAGTCATAAAAGTTACACAAAGGTACCTCTCTATAATATCAACAGTCCAAATTATGTTCCGAACTAAGTAATATAATTACTCATGAACGGTGCGCAAAAGAACCTCTCTATAATCAACCTGTGCTTAATATGCTCCCCATCTAAGAAATCTAAACTAGTCATAAACGGTATTCAAAAGTACGTCTCTATAATGACAACAGTCAAGAATATGTTCCTAACAAAGTAATATAATTACTCATGAACGGTGCGCAAAAGAACCACTCTATAATCACAAATGTGCCTATTGAGCTCCCCGGATAGGAAATATAGATTAGACATAAATTTGTGAGCAAATATACCTCTCTATAATTACAAAAGTGCTTATTATGCTCCTCGACTAAGAAATATAAATAATTCATAAACGGTGATCAAAAGCATCTCTCTATAATAAGAAATGTGCTTATTATGCTCACCGACTAAGAAAAATACATTAGTTAATAGACAGTACCCAAAGCACCTCTCTATACTAACAACTGTGCATATTATGCTCCCAACTAAGAATATACAATAGACATAAGCGGTGCGCAAAAGGTTTCTCCCAGTAATATCAACAGTCCATATTATGTTCCCAACAAAGTATTATATTTACTCATAAAATGTTTCTAAAGTACCTCTAAAATAACAACTGTGCTTATAATGCTCCCCGACTAAGAATATACATTAGTCATAACCCGAGCGCAAAAATACCTCTCTATAAAAACAACACTCCATATTATGCTCCCCGAATAAGTAATAAACATTTGTCATATTTTTGTGAGCAAAAGAACCTCTCTATAATCACAAATGTGCTTATTATGCTCCCCGAATAAGAAATATACATTATTTATAAACTGTGATCAAAGGTACCTCTCTATAATATTAACAGTCCATATTTTGTTCAAAACTAAGTAACACATTAACTCATAAACGGAGAGCAAAAGAACATATCTATAATAACAACTGTGCTTTTTAAGCTCCCCGAATAAGAATATACATTAGTCAGAACCGGTGCGCAAGGTACCCCTCTATAATATCAACAGTCCATATTATGTCCCCAACTAAGTAATATATTTACTTCTAAACGGTGCCAAAAGAACCTCTCTATAATAACAACTGTGCCTATTATGTTCCCGACTAAGAAATAAACATTAGTCATATACTGTTCCCAAAAGGATATCTCTATAATAACAACTGTGTTTATTATGCTCCCCGACTAAGAAATATACATTTGTCATAAACGGAGAAGCAAAAGAAACTCTATAATCATAAATGTGCTTATTAAGCTCCCCGACTAAGATATATACATTTGTCATAAACGGAGTGCAAAAAAATCTCTATAATCATAAATGTGCATAATATGCTCCCCGAATGAGAAAAACACATTATTTATAAACAGTGATCAAAATCATCTCTCTATAATAACAACTGATCTTATTATGCTCCCCGACTAAGAAATATACATTAATCCTAAACTGTGGGCTAAAGAACGTCTCAATAATAACAACTGTGCTTATTATGCACCGCGACTAAGAAATATACATTTGTCATAAACGTTGAACATAGGAACCTCTCTATAATAACAACTGTCCAGATTATGCTACAAATGAAGTAATATATTACTCATAAACGTGCGCAAAAGAACCTCTCTATAATCACAACTGTGCATATTATGCTTCCCGGGAAAGAAATATACATTAGTCATAATTTTGTGTGCAAAAGAACCTCTCTATAATTCAAATGTGCATATTATGCTCCCCGACTGAGAAATTTACATTATTCGTGAAACCGTGATCAAAAGCATCTCTCTATAATAAGAAATGTGCGTATTATGCTCACACACTAAGAAAAATACATTAGTCAATAGACAGTGCCCAAAGCACCTCTGTACAAGAACAACTGTGCTTATGTAGCCACCGACTAAGAATATACATTAGTCATAACCGGTGCGCAAAAGTACCTCTCTATAATATCAACAGTCCATACAATGTTCCTTTCTATGTAAAATATTTACTCATAAACGGTGCGCAAAAGAACCTCTCTATAATCACAACTGTGCTTATTATGCTCCCCGGGAAAGAAATATACATTATTCGTTAACGGTAATCAAAAGCATCTCTCTATAATAAGAAATCTGCTTATTATGCTCACCGACTAGGAAAAATACATTAGTTAATAGACAGTGCCCTTACACCTCTCTATAATCACAACTGTGCATATTATGCTCCCCGACTAAGAATTCCTTTGGTGGCACTATATTTTGTTGGTGGTTTATTGATAGTGCCTCCAAAGGAACATGCTGTCGGCGCAGGCTGCAATTTCGGATTTTTTTTCGCCAAGTCATCACCGCCCAAGGTGTGAAGAACCATTTATTTACTGGTGTTTGTCACAAGGAACCGTAGATAAATTTGAAGTTTGTTTCAATCATAAACCATCTTGAGGTACATGCCATTCATTCATTATGTATTGATAATAAATTTTATTATTAGGTATTTATTTTTCCAATTTTATCCACGGTGAGTTGAGTAGAGTCAACAAATTCCTTATATTATTTTATTTTATTATATCCATTGAGTAGTAATACACAAATAAATAGAAGCCAGCTGTAATTTATAAGTTAAATCATAGCCTACTCTATATATGGCCTTACAGTAACCTAGAAAATGTGGACCAAGGATGAAGGAGAAGATGGTAATATTTATCCAACCACAATATTTAATTTCAAAAATAATAATCATAATCAACCACATTAATTAGAAATATTCTTGAAATATATACAATTATTGATCAGATTTTATTCCAAACTCTTCTATTGATGTAAAATCTCATCCTTTTAATTTCGCTTTAGTATTTTATTCATATTAGCTTCTATTCATGCCTAACTCATGTTCTGTCCCCGGATGCAAGAGCAACTACAACCCAGATGACCATGTTCCTGTGTTCAAAATCCACAAACCCTGAATCATGCCTGGGCATGCGCTCTTCATCGCGAGGATATCGGTGACCTGAAGGTGGTCTTTGTATGTATCAACCATTTTCAGAAAGAAGACATAGACTACACTTTCCAAGTCCCAAGAGGAGATAGTACTTTTACTGAAGTACCGCGGGCAAAACCAAAGCTGAAGTGAAGGCGCTGTACCAAGTTTACTAACTCGCTGCCCAGCGAGTTAGTAAACTTGGTACAGCGCTCATCCAAACGTTACAAACGGAATCGCTTCTCATACGATGCAAAACAGGAAGAATTGATGAACCAAACACTACAACTCAGCTTGAGATCCGAGAGTCAAGAGAAAGAGAAGTTTGTGGTAACTCTCCACAGGACTTGAAAGATAAGTTAACCTTGATTTCTTTACCTAATAGTTGGTTGGTGTGGTTCCGTAATGAAAGCAACATAACGTTTGTTCTCGCTAAAATGGCTGTAAAAAATATCTCAGTAGATTTGTACCTTGAAATCAATGCTTATTCATCCAACTCAGCCTATTTTAATAGACAGAGTATATCCGTTCCATTGCTGCAATTAGTGTCATCCGAGAAAGTGAATCTGTTTTGCAGGAACTTGCTTTAAAATACAACTCTAGTTCAAATTGTGATTATCCCTTTAAGTTCGGTTGTGCATCCTTTGAAGATGTATGTCAATTAGATAATTCAGAAAGAACAAGTTTATCCAAGTTAGCTCCTCATTTGACTATGGAGTCATGTTTTTCGTATAGCAATGAGCGTTCAAAATGAAAAACTGGTTTTGAAAGTCGTTAACGAATTAACAATTTCTGCGCTAACTATCCAGAATATAGAAATAATACTCCGGAGTTTGTTGATACCGTTCTTACTGTTTGGAAATTATTCAAAGTTAACACACCATTTAAAGGAATACGTTTGAACGATAATTTCTCTAGACCTTTGACTTTTAATGACGATCGATTTCTATTTTTGACTCGTGTAGTTTTGGTTAGATGCTTAGCAAACTTTACCAGAAAAAATTGGCAAACTGAGTAAACAAACATACACCAGTTTTAGACATGCTTGTAAAGTCTTACCACAAATTACCAATCATTTGACTCAATCTTGTGGCTTTACATAGTATGTGTTGTCCTCCTTTCTACAGACGGAACCCTTCGAACACCATTTCGGGCTATACCGTATGATGTCGGGTTCTAATTATCACATCTATCTTCAAATCCTTGAACCGAGCGTCGACTTAAACTTTATAGCATAATCAAACATATTTACTGACCAACAAGACACTTCCTTTCAATCTATTCAGTCATTTGTCAAGTCATTTTCTTCTCCGTATAGCGTATTCGATCTATTCCACTACTGAGGATGAGTTCAATTTGGAGCCATTTCTTGATACGATTAATGATTTATCAACAATTGATTGTGGCTCACATTTGCTTCAATCATTAGCCTTTATTGCAGGCTATACTGTCCATCAGTACCTGAATCAAACAAAACCGTGTCATGCCTGTCTACTTTACTGCAGCGAATTGCTTTCTTGCAAACAAAGTTAAGAATTATAACTCACTGGTTCTTTCAAAAAGTATAGAAAGCGTAAATTTAAGAAATTCTCTTAATTATGTGTCTACTTATTTGTATTTACCATGATTTGTATTACTCTGATATTCTTATTTCTATTATGTAGTTAAGTGTGTCGTGTGTCACTGCTAGAGCCAGAGAGAGAAAGAGGAGAGAGAGGAATGAAAGAAAATAGTTGTGTATTATTTACTGTATATTAATATTAGAAATTGTACTGTTTGTGTTTATTATTACTATTAAATTATGAAAATCCAATCACCGTTCTCATTACAGCTAATACTAATCACGGGCTAGCAGGGCTGAGTTAGGTTTACGACCTAGAGACGTATAAATAACTTAGTAGTTCAATATAGAAAACATTATAAAATTAAAATTTCCCATCTTCTTGTGCATACCTGGTACATCTACTGTCAGGCCATATATAGAGTAGGCTATGGTTAAATCAATATATTTATCGCAAGTTGAAACAATAGAATAAGATTTTTCAAATCAAATCAATATAATTATTACTGTTTGAAACAATAGAATTAGATTTAACAGTTTTACTGAAATTGAAGTGTGTGTAAACAAAGGAAATTTGCAACTCAATTGTGGCACAATGTAAGCCAAATTTCAAAATTCGTGCACTGTGAAAAGGTGTAGAATTTAATTCTCTATCCTAATATGTAAATATTATCATGGTCACTATTAATTAGTTCAAGTTAAGAGCCACAAATAGCTTAAATAGGTGTTGAAATATTTGATCAAAAATCGAAACCCCAAGTGCAGATTAGAAGGTTACTCCGGTGCCACATGCAAAGTTTCAGCCGGCTATGCATAAAGATGTGCCCAGGACACCGACTACGGTGAAAGAATAATAATAATAATTAAATTAAATATAATCGATAATAAAGGCAGTGATTTCAATACTGGGCAACTATACTATAGTATAGTCGGCACAGTAAAATGAATTTGT
The DNA here is from genome assembly GCA_028753945.1 of Hexactinellida sp. DTS-2022. Taxonomy (NCBI): domain Eukaryota; kingdom Metazoa; phylum Porifera; class Hexactinellida; species Hexactinellida sp. DTS-2022. The sequence goes on along the minus strand of JAPNXP010000011.1, from coordinate 3,033,705 downwards.
CATAAACGGAAGGAAAGAAACTCTCTAAAATCACAAATGTGCTTATAATGCTCCCCGATTAAGAAATAAACATTATTCATAATTGGTGAGCAAAAGAACGTCTCTATAATAACAACTGTGCCTATTATGCACCGCGACTAAGAAATATACATTTGTAATAAACGGTGCGAAAAAGTAGCTTTCTATTTAAAAAACTGTTCTTATTATGCTCCTCTAATAGGAAATATACATTTGTCATAAAAGTTGAGCAAAAGAAACTCTCTGTAATAAAGACTGTGCTTATTATGCTACCCGACTAAGAAATATATATTAATCATAAAATGTGAGCAAAGTAACGTCTCTATAATAACAACTGTGTTTATTATGCTACCCGACAATGAAATATACATTAATTAGATACTTGAGGAAAAGAACCTCTCTATAATAAGAATTGTGTATATTATGCCATGCGAATAAGAAATATACATTGGTGATAAGCGATGCGCAGAAGAACCTCTCTAAAATTACTACTGTGCATATTATGTTCCAAACTAAGTAACATATTTACTATTAAACGGTGCGCAAAAGAATCCTCTCTATAATCAAAAATGTTCTTTTTATACTCCAAGACTAAGAAATATACACTATTAATAAACGGTGATCAAAAGAATCTCTCTACAATAACAACTATGCTTATTATGCTACCGAATAAAAATATACATTAGTCATAAACACAACGCAAAAGTGGCTGTCTATAATATCAACCTTGTTTGTTACGCTCCCCGACTAAGAAATATAAATTTGTCAGAAAGGGTGAGCAAAAGAAACACTCTATAATAACAACTGTGCTTATTATGCTACCCCACTAAGACACATACATTAATCAGAAACTGTGAGCAAAACGACCTCGCTATATTAACAACTGTGTTTATTATGCTCCGGGAATAAGAAATATACATTGGTCATAATCAGAACGCAGAAGTGGCTGATTATAATATCACTGTGCTTTTTATGCTCCCCAACTAAGAAATATAAATTTGCCATAAACAGTGAGCAAAAGAAACTCTCTTTGATAACAACCGTGATTATTATGCTACCCGAGCTAAAAATATACATTAATCAAAGACTGTGTGGAAAAGAACCGCTCTTTAATTAGAATTGTGTATATAATGAACCGCGAATAAGAAATATACATTGGTCATAAGCGGTGCGCATTAGAATCACTCTAAAATAACCACTGTCCAGATTATCTTCCAAACTAAGTAATATATTATCTCATAAACTGTGCGCAAAAGAACCTCAATATATTCACAAATGTGCATATTATGGTCCCCGACTAAAAAATATACATTAATCAGAAAATGTGAGCAAAAGAACCTCTGTATAATAACAACTGTGCTTATTATGCTCCGCGACCTAGAAATATACAATATTCATAAACGGTGATCAAAAGCATCTCTCTATTATAACAAATATGCTTATTATGCTACCGACTATGAAATATACATTAGTCATAAACAGTACGCAAAATTGGCTGTCTATTATTCAGGGGCGTATACTCAGGATGGGGATTGCCCGGATTGGTAGGGCCATTTATGCTAACTTGCATCATAGTTAATAGAAGATGATGGCTCTTGACAAATTATTGGTAGGGACATGGCCTCACCAACCCTGCCGGAGCCTACGCCTATGTTATTACAACTGTGCTACTATGCTCCCCGACTAAGAAATATATATTTGTCAGAAACAGTAAGCAAAATTAACCCACTATAATAACAACTGTGCTTATTATGCAACCCGACTAAGAAATATACCTTAATCGGAAACTGTGAGCAAAACGACCTCTCTATAATAACAACTGAGTTTTTAATGCGCCGCAACTAAGAAATATACATTGGTCATAAACAGTGCGCAAAAGTGGCTGTCAGTAATGTCAACTGTGTTTATTATGCTAGCCGCGTAAGAAATATTTTATTTGCAAAAAATTGTGAGCAAAAGAAACACTCTATAATAACAACTGTGTTTATGATACCCGCCTAAGAATTAGACATGAATCATAAACTGTGAGCAAAAGAACCCCTGTATAATTTCAACTGAGCCTATTATCCTCCGGGACTAAGAAATATACATTGGTCATGTACAGAACGCAAAAGTGGCTGTCAGTAACATCAACTGTGTTTGTCTTGCTACCCAAATAAGAAATATAAATTTGCCAAAAAACGTGAGCAAAACAAACACTCTATAATAACAACTGTGCATAATATGCTAACCGACTAAGAAATATACCTTAATCAGAAACTGTGAGCAAAACTACATCTCCATAATTTCACCTGAGCCTATTATCCTCCGGGACTAAGAAATATACATTGGTCATATACAGAACGCAAAAGTGGCTGTCAGTAATATCAACTGTGTTTGTTATGCTACCCTACTAAGAAATATTTGATTTGCAAAAAACCGTGAGCAAAAGAAACACACCATAATAACAACTGTGCTTAGTATGCCACCCGACTAAGAATTAGACATAAATCATAAACTGTGAGCAAAAGAACCTCTGTATAATAACAACTGGGCCCGTATTCACTAAGAAGTTAAGTACGTACTTAAGTACGTACTTAGTACTTAAGTACTAAGTACGTACTTAAGTCGTATTCACTAAGATTGGTATTCACTAAGATTTAAGTGCGTACTTAAGTACATACTTAAGTACAAAACTTAAGTAACCTACTAAGTTAACTTAACTTATAAGAATTTTCTTTTATTGACCCTGAGACGTTGGTGTTTAATTAGAACATTGTATTATATATCTTGTAGTACTTGCTTTACTTTAGGGGAAGTTTATTATTCTATTTTCAACAATTATTACTTTAATTCTTTTTTTCTAAAAGTTTCTGTTTTTTCAGTCGATAGTATTCCCTCTGCTCCTCTATTAAGGCTAATTGTGCTGAAAAAACCTCCATTTGTTTGCAGAGAACTTCTTGCTGTAGAGGAAGTAGATCAGAGGCTGATAATGACCTCGCTGAAGATTTTTCGGCGCTCCTCTTACGTTTTCGGGTACGTATTCCAACAGCAGAACTATTGTTTACAAGAACTTCTGGTGCGTCGAGGATCATGGAACTTGATTCAATGACAAGTTCTTCAGGTAGGGAATTTGATGGTCCTTCGAACAAATCTGTACTTCCCATAATTCCACTAAATGCTGGTGTACCCTCTAGCATATCTGTTACCCTCTCCGTTGCAGTGGTTGACAAGTCTTTGTCAGCAGAAAGGATAAGTATAGCCTCATCACTTATCTCTCCAACTGCATTTGGTCCTCCTCCTGTCTGTCTTGATTCTCGACGACTACTATCGACATGAGACTTTGCAGCTCCCTTGAGATTATTCCATTTTTTCTTAAGGTCTTTAACATCTCTATTGTTTCCATGGATCGAGTTAACCTTTCCTACCATATCGGTCCACAGTGATTTCTTCTTCCTATTGAGGTCAGCACAGTGCCCAGTACCTCTGAGTAAATCACCAGCGGATTGAATCGCGTCGATGAGTGTATACTCTTCCTCTTTGGACCAGTTACTTTTTCGAGGTTTTTCCATTTTCTTTAGCTGAAATTCAAATAATCACTTTAATTTATACTTTTGCAATAACAACAGCCGATGCAATTGTACTCGACGATATTTCTCAAGCACGAAAATCGCAGGAACTTCAAAGAGAATATTCTTTTTACAGTTAAAAGAATAAAGCAAGCTAATTCAATAGCATTCCATACACTAATATGCTATGCTATTACATCCCATGTTGCATTACATCCCTAACTTAATTTAAATGCGTTTAGACTCTAGAGTCACCTCGGGACAGGGTTAATTTGACTCAATTAAACGGTGAAATCTATTAACAGTGGCTCTATTAAGCGGATAATACTGTATTAACAATATACAATACTGCTATTGAAATATTAGCTGAAATTATGAATGGAGAATTGATCTCGATAATGTTTGGCAGCCATATGGCCAGTATTGGAATGTTAATTTAACGTTAAAATGCAAGATACAAAATTCAAAATAATAATTAAGTTCTCTATTTGAATAAAGAAAATACCATGCATTCCTTTGCAACTAGCATTTGTGTAATTAAGTTCTCTATTTGAATAAATAATAATGCATGCATTCGTTTGCAACTAGCAATTGTGTAGTGAAAAATATTCACCAACATGCTGAAACCTATTTTAGTGTGCTTCTTCTAGTAAAACCGTTATAGTAGGGTCCTACTATAGTTTTATACTATAAGTGAATTGAATTCGTTCTGATAGAGTTCCGTCCGGCCGGAAAAAAATATAGAAAATAAAAAAATATAGTGGTTGTATTCTCCTAAGGATGTTCTTTCTATATATCAATTAAAATGAATAGGTCGCTAATCAATTCTCCGTTTTATTAACGGTTTTCTTTTACGGAAATCAGCCATCTTCTCCATATTGTATTGTACTCTTATGGTAGACTGAATACTATAGAATATACAGTATTACATAACTATACTCTATAATGACTGTTATTGATTGGTTATAGCTTCAAAGTGAATTTTTGTTTCATACAATTGAAATATAAACACTTGGACAGTTGATTGATGATGTCAATTCTACTATTCAAAATAATAAAGTAAATACTTCACTAAGATAAAATGTAATTTAAATATTGAATTATCAATACTACGTTGAATATTACGTAAAGTCAATTCCAAAAGAATGAACAGTGTACTATAAATATAATTGAATAAATATAAAATACACGTATAAATATAATTTCGTACTTAAGTACGTACTTAGTTTAGTATGTACTTAAGTACAACAATATTTCTTAGTGAATACGACTTAAGTATGTACTTAACTAAGTACTTACTTAGTACTTAAGTATATACTTAGTACTTAAGTACTAAGTAATCTTAGTGAATACGGGCCCGGTAGTTATTAAGCTCCGCAGCTAATAAATATACATTGGTCATAATCAGAACGCAAAAGTGGCTGTCAGTAATATTAACTGTGTTTGTTATGCAACGCGACTAAGAAATATTTTATTTGCAAAAAAACGTGAGCAAAAGAACGTCTGTATAATAACAAATGTGCTTAATATGCTCCGCGACTAAGAAATATAAAATATTCATAAACTGTGATCAAAAGCATCTCTCTATAATAACAACTCTGTTTATTATGCTACCCGACGAAGAATTAGCCAAAAATCACAAACTGTGAGCAAAGGAAATTCTGTATAATATCAACTGCGAATATTATGCCACCTACAGAAGAAATAGACACTAATCATAAAATGTGAGCAAACGAAGTTCAGTATAATTTCAACTGAGCTTATTATCCTCCGCGACAAAGAAATATACATTGGTCCTAAACAGAACTCAGAAGTGGCTGTCAGTAAAATCAACTGTGTTTGTTATGCTACCCGAACTAAGAAATATTTTATTTGCAAAAAACTTGAGCAAAAGAAACACTATGATAACAAATGTGCTTATTATGCTACCCGACTAAGACATATACATTAATCAGAATCTGTGAACAAAACGACCTCTCTATAATAACAACTGTGCATAAAATGATCCGCGAATAAGAAATATAAATTAGTCAGAAACGGTGAACAAAAGTACAGACTATAATAACAACTGTGCTAATTATGCTACCCGACGAAGAATTAGCCATAAATCACAAACTGTGAGCAAAAGAACCTATGTATAATATCAACTGTGCTTATTATGCCATCGGACTAAGAATTAGAAATTAATCATAAACTGTGAGCAAAAGAACCTCTGCCTAAAAACAACTGTGCATACAATGATCCGAGACTTAAAAAATAGAATATTCACAAACGGTGATCAAAAGTATCTCTGTAAATAAACAACTGTGCTTAATATGTATGCTCCGCGACTAAGAAATATACAATATTCATATACAGTGATCAAAAGCATCTCTCTATAATAACAACTGTGTTTAAGATGCTCCACGACTAAGAAATATACAATACACATGCAGTGATCAAAAGCATCTCTCTATTATAACAACTATGCTTATTATGCTACCGACTATGAAATATACATTAGTCATAAACAGTACGCAAAGGTGGCAGTCAGTAATGTCAACTGTGTTTATTATGCTACCCGACTAAGAAATATTTTATTTGCAAAAAACCTTGAGCAAAAGAAACACTCTATAATAACAACTGTGCTTATGCTACCCGTCTAAGAATTAGACATGAATCTTAAACTGTGAACAAAAGAAACTCTGTATAATACCAACTGTGTTTAATATGCTCCACGACCAAGAAATATACAATACACATATGCAGTGATCAAAATCATCTCTCTATTATAACAACTATGCTTATTATGCTACTGACTATGAAATATACATTAGTCATAAACAGTACGCCAAATTGGTGTTCTATAATTACCACTGTGTTTATTATGCTCCCCAACTAAGAATTTAAATGTGACAGAAACGGTGGGCAAAAGTAACACTCTATAATAACAACTGTGCATATTATGGTACCCAAATACGAAAAGACAATAATCATAAACTGTGTGCAAAAGAACCTCTGTATAATAACAACTGTGCTTAATATGCTCCGCGACTAAGAAATACACAATATACAAAAACTGTGATCAAAAGCATCTCTCTATAATAACAACTGCTCATATCATCCTACCCGACTAAGAAATATACATTAATCACATACTGGGGGCAAATGATCCTCTCTATGATAACAACTGTGGTTAATATGCTCCGCGACTAAGAAATATACATTAGTGATAAACAGCACGAAAAATTGGCTATGCAGAATTAAAACTGTGTTTATTATGCTCCCCGACTAAGAATATAAATTTGATAGAAACGGTGAGCAAAAGTAACACACTATAATTACAACTGTGCTTATTATGCTACCCGACTAAGACATATAGCTAATCAGAAACTGTGAGCAAAACGACCTCTGGATAATAACAACTGTGTTTATTGTGCTCCGCGACTAAGAAATATACATTTGTCTTAAACAGTACGAAAAATTGGCTATCTAGAATTTTAAACTGTGTTTATTAAGTTCCCCGACTAAGAAAATAAATTTGTCAGAAACGGTGAGCAAAAGTAACACACTAAAATAACAACTGTGCTTATTATACTACCCGACTAAGACATATAGCTAATCAGAAACTGTGAGCAAAACGACCTCTCTATAATAACAACTGTGTATATTATGCAACGCGACTAAGAAATTTCTGTGAGCAGAAGAACCTCTGTAAATAAACAACTGTGCTTAATATGTATGCTCCGCGACTAAGAAATATACAATATTCATATACAGTGATCAAAAGCATCTCTCTATAATAACAACTGTGTTTAATATGCTCCACGACTAAGAAATATACAATACACATGGAGTGATCAAAAGCATCTCTCTATTATAACAACTATGCTTATTATGCTACCGACTATGAAATATATATTAGTCATAAACAGTACGCAAAAGTGGCTGTCAGTAATATCAACTGTGTTTATTATACTAGCCGCGTAAGAAATATTTTATTTGCAAAAAACCGTGAGCAAAAGAAACACTCTATAATAACAACTGTGCTTATGCTAACCGCCTAAGAATTAGACAAGAATAATAAACTGTGAGCAAAAGAACCCCTGTATAATAAGAACTTAGCTTAATATGCTCCGCGACTAAGAAATATACAATATTCATGTACAGTAATCAAAAGGATCTCTCTATAATAACAACTGTGTATATTATGCTCCGCGACTAAGAAATATACATTGATCATAATCAGAACGCAAAAGTGTCAGTCAGTAATATCAACTGCCTTTATTATGCTCCCCGAATAAGAAATATCAATTTGCCAAAAAATCTGATCAAAACAAACAAACTATAAAAAAAACTGTGCTCATTATGCAACCCGACTAAGAAATAGACATGAATCATAAACTGTGAACAAAAGAACCTCTGTATAATACCAACTGTGTTTAACATGCTCCACGACTAAGAAATATACAATACACATAATCACTGATCAAAAGCATCTCTCTATTATAACAACTATGCTTATTATGCTACTGACTATGAAATATACATTAGTCATAAAGAGTACGCAAAATTGGCTATCTATAATTACAACTGTCTTCATTATGCTCCCCGACTAAGAATATAAATTTGACAGAAACGGTGAGCAAAAGTAACACACTATAATAACAAATGTGCTTATTATGCTACCCGACTAAGACATATAGCCAATCAGAAACTGTGAGCAAAATGACCTCTCTATAATAACAACTGTGTATATTATGCACCGCGACTAAGAAATTTACATTCGATATAATAGAACGTAAAAGTGGCTGTCAGTAATATCAACTGTGTTTGTTATGCCACGCGACTAAGAAATATTTTATTTGCAAAAAACCGTGTGCAAAAGAACCTCTGTATAATAACAACTGTGCATAATATGCTCCGCGACTACGAAATATACAATATCCATATACAGTGATCAAAAACTTCTCTCTATTATAACAACTATGCTTATAATGATACCGACCATGAAATATACATTAGTAATAAACACTACGCAAAATAGGTTTTATATAATTACAACTGTGTTTATTATGCTCCCCGAACTAAGAAATATAAATTTGTCAGAAACGATGAGCAAAAGTAACACACTAAAATAACAACAGTACATATAATACTACCCGACTAAGAATTAGACATAAATCATACACTGTGGGCAAACGAACCTCTCTATAATAACAACTGTGCTTAATATGCTCCGCGACTAAGAAATATACATTAGTCATAATCAAAAAGGAAAGTGGCTGTCAGTAATATCAATTGTGTGTGTTAATCAACCCAACAAATAATTAATTTATTTGCAAAAAACAGTGACGAAAAGAAGCACTCAATAATAACAACTGTGTTTATTATGCTCCGCGACTAAGGAATATACATTATTCATAATAAGAACGCAAAAGTGACTGTCAGAAATATCAACTGTGTTTCTTATGCTACCCTATTAAGAAATATTTTATTTGCAAAAAATCGTGAGCAAAAGAAACACTCTATAATAACAACTGTGCTTATTATGCTACCCTAAAAAGAATTAGACATTAATCATAAACTGTGAGAAAAAGAACCTCTTAGTATAATAACAACTGTGCTGAATATGCTCTGCGACTAAGAATAGACATTAATCATATCCAGTGAGCAAAAGTTCCTCTTTATATTAACAACTGTGCATAATATGTACCGCGACTACGAAATATACAATATCCATATACAGTGATCAAAAACTTCTCTCTATTATAACAACTATGCTTATTATGATACCGACCATGAAATATACATTAGTAATAAACAGTCGCAAAATAGGTTAGTCATAATTACAACTGTGTTTATTATGCTCCCGGACAAAGAAATATAAATTTGTCTGAAACGATGAGCAAAAGTAACACACTATAATAACAACAGTACTTATTATTCTACCCGACTAAGATTTAGACATAAATCATAAACTGTGAGCAAACGAACCTCTCTATAATTTCAATTGTGCTTATAATCCTCCGCGACTAAGAAGTATCCATTGGTCATAAACAGAACGCCAAAGTGGCTGTCAGTAATATCAACTTTGTTTGTTATGCTACCCTACTAAAAAATATTTTATTTGCAAAAAACCTTGAGCAAAAGTAACACACTATAATAACAACTGTGCTTAGTATGCCACCCGACTAAGAATTTGACATAAATCATAAACTGTGAGCAAAGAACCTCTGGAAGACAATAACTGTGCTTAATATGCTCCGCGACTAAGAAATATACAATATTCATATACAGTGATCAAAAGAATCGCTCTAAAATAACGACTGTGTATATTATGCTCGCGACTAAGAAACATACTTTAGTCAAAATCAGAAAGGAAATCGGCTGTCAGTAATATCAATTGTGTTTGTTATGCTACACAACTAAGAAATATTTTATTTACAAAAAATAGTGAGCAAAAGAAACAATCTATAATAAATGCTGTGCTTATTATTCTACCAGACTAAGAATTAGACATAAATCATAAACTGTGAGCCAAAGAACCTCTGTTTAATAACAACTGTGCTTAAAATGCTCCGCGACTAAAAATATACAATAATCAAAAACTGTGATCAAAAGAATCTCTCTATAATATCAAATGTGTTTATTATGCTAACCAAATAAGAAATATACATTTGTCAATATCGATGAGCAAAACAAACACTCTATAATAGCATTTGTGCTTATTATGCTACCCGACTAAGAATTAGACACTAATCACAAACTGTGAGCAAAACGACCTCTCGATAATAACAACTGTGTTTATTGTGCTCCGAGACTAAGAAATAAACATTAGTCATAAACTGTACGAAAAATTGGCTATCTAGTATTAAAACTGTGTTTATTATGCTCCCCGACTAAGAAAAATTATATTTGCAAAAAACCGTGAGCAAAAGAAACACTCTATAATAACAACTATTCAAATACTACCCGCCTAAATATTAGACATGAATCACTTACTGTGAGCAAAAGAACCCCTGTATAAAAACAACTTTACTTAATATGCTCCGCGACTAAGAAATATACAATATTCATATAGTAATCAAAAGCATCTCTCTATAATAACAACTGTGTATATTATGCTCCGCGACTAAGAAATATACATTAGTCATAAACAGTACGAAAAATTGGCTGTCTAGAATTAAAACTGTGGATATTATACTCCCCGACTAAGAATAAAATTTGTCAGAAACAGTGAGCAAAAGTAACACACTATAATAACAACTGTGCTTATTATGAAACCGGACTAAGATATATTGCTAATCAGAAACTGTGAGCAAAACGACCTCCCTATAATAACAACAGTGTATATTATGCTCCGCGACTAAGAAATATACAATTATCAAAAAAGTTGATCAAAAGCATTAATCTAAATTAACAACTGTGTATATTATGCTACCCGACTAAGAATTAGCCACTAATCATAAACTGTGAGCAAAAGGACCTCTCGAAAATAACAACTGTGTTTATTATGCTCCCCGACTAGGAAATATACATTAGTCATAAACAGTACGAAAAATTGGCTATCTAGAATTAAAACTGTGTTTATTATGCTCCCCGACTAAGAATTTAAATTTGTCAGAAACGGTGAACAAAAGTAACACACTATAATATCAACTGTGCTTATTATGCTACCCGACTAAGACATATAGCTAATCAGAAACTGTGAGCAAAACGACCTCTGGATAATAACAACTGTGTTTATTGTGCTCCGAGACTAAGAAATTTACATTGGTTATAATAGAACGCAAAAGTAGCTGTCAGTAATATCAACTGTGTTGTTATGCTACGCGACTTTGAAATATTGTATTTGCAAAAGACCGTGTGCAAAAGAACCTCTGTATAGTAACAACTGTTCTAACTATGCTACCCGACTAAGAATTAGACATAAATCATAAACAGTGAGCAAAAGAACCTCTGTATAATAACAACTGTGCTGAATATGCTCTGCGACTAAGAAATATACAATATTCACATACAGTAATCAAAAGAATCTCTCTAAATTAACAACTGTGTTTATTATGCTACCGGACAAAGAAATATATATTTGGCAAAAAACGTGAGCAAAACTAACACTCTATAATAACAACTGCGCATATTATCCTACCCGACTAAGAAATGTACATTTATCACATACTGTGAGCAAATGGACCTCTCTATAATAACAACTGTGCTTTTTATGCTCCGCGACTAAGAAATATACAATAATCAAAACTGTGATCAAAAGCATCTCTCTATAATAACAACTGTGTTTATTATTCTCCGCGACTAAGAAATATAAATTGTTCATAATCAGAACGCAAAAGTTCGTGTCAGTAATATCTGCTGTGTTTGTTATGCTACCCTACTAAGAAATATTTTATTTGCAAAATACCGTGAGCAAAAGAAACTCTCTATAATAACAACTGTGCTTATTGTGGTACCCGAACAAGAATTAGACGTTAATCATAACCAGTGAGCAAAAGCACCTCGGTAGAATAACAACTGTGAATATTATGCTCCGCGACAAAGCAATATACAATATCCATATACAGTGATCAAAAGTATCTCTCTGATAATAACAACTGTGTTTATTATGCTCCGCGACTAAGGAATATACATTATTCATAATAAGAACGCAAAAGTGACTGTCAGAAATATCAACTGTGTTTCTTATGCTACCCTATTAAGAAATATTTTATTTGCAAAAAATCGTGAGCAAAAGAAACACTCTATAATAACAACTGTGCTTATTATGCTACCCTAAAAAGAATTAGACATTAATCATAAACTGTGAGAAAAAGAACCTCTTAGTATAATAACAACTGTGCTGAATATGCTCTGCGACTAAGAATAGACATTAATCATATCCAGTGAGCAAAAGTTCCTCTTTATATTAACAACTGTGCATAATATGTACCGCGACTACGAAATATACAATATCCATATACAGTGATCAAAAACTTCTCTCTATTATAACAACTATGCTTATTATGATACCGACCATGAAATATACATTAGTAATAAACAGTCGCAAAATAGGTTAGTCATAATTACAACTGTGTTTATTATGCTCCCGGACTAAGAAATATAAATTTGTCTGAAACGATGAGCAAAAGTAACACACTATAATAACAACAGTACTTATTATTCTACCCGACTAAGATTTAGACATAAATCATAAACTGTGAGCAAACGAACCTCTCTATAATTTCAATTGTGCTTATAATCCTCCGCGACTAAGAAGTATCCATTGGTCATAAACAGAACGCCAAAGTGGCTGTCAGTAATATCAACTTTGTTTGTTATGCTACCCTACTAAAAAATATTTTATTTGCAAAAAACCTTGAGCAAAAGTAACACACTATAATAACAACTGTGCTTAGTATGCCACCCGACTAAGAATTTGACATAAATCATAAACTGTGAGCAAAGAACCTCTGGAAGACAATAACTGTGCTTAATATGCTCCGCGACTAAGAAATATACAATATTCATATACAGTGATCAAAAGAATCGCTCTAAAATAACGACTGTGTATATTATGCTCGCGACTAAGAAACATACTTTAGTCAAAATCAGAAAGGAAATCGGCTGTCAGTAATATCAATTGTGTTTGTTATGCTACACAACTAAGAAATATTTTATTTACAAAAAATAGTGAGCAAAAGAAACAATCTATAATAAATGCTGTGCTTATTATTCTACCAGACTAAGAATTAGACATAAATCATAAACTGTGAGCCAAAGAACCTCTGTTTAATAACAACTGTGCTTAAAATGCTCCGCGACTAAAAATATACAATAATCAAAAACTGTGATCAAAAGAATCTCTCTATAATATCAAATGTGTTTATTATGCTAACCAAATAAGAAATATACATTTGTCAATATCGATGAGCAAAACAAACACTCTATAATAGCATTTGTGCTTATTATGCTACCCGACTAAGAATTAGACACTAATCACAAACTGTGAGCAAAACGACCTCTCGATAATAACAACTGTGTTTATTGTGCTCCGAGACTAAGAAATAAACATTAGTCATAAACTGTACGAAAAATTGGCTATCTAGAATTAAAACTGTGTTTATTATGCTCCCCGACTAAGAAAAATTATATTTGCAAAAAACCGTGAGCAAAAGAAACACTCTATAATAACAACTATTCAAATACTACCCGCCTAAATATTAGACATGAATCACTTACTGTGAGCAAAAGAACCCCTGTATAAAAACAACTTTACTTAATTTGCTCCGCGACTAAGAAATATACAATATTCATATAGTAATCAAAAGCATCTCTCTATAATAACAACTGTGTATATTATGCTCCGCGACTAAGAAATATACATTAGTCATAAACAGTACGAAAAATTGGCTATCTAGAATTAAAACTGTGTTTATTATGCTCCCCGACTAAGAAAAATTATATTTGCAAAAAACCGTGAGCAATAGAAACACTCTATAATAACAACTATTCAAATACTACCCGCCTAAATATTAGACATGAATCACAAACTGTGAGCAAAAGAACCCCTGTATAAAAACAACTTTACTTAATATGCTCCGCGACTAAGAAATATACAATATTCATATAGTAATCAAAAGCATCTCTCTATAATAACAACTGTGTATATTATGCTCCGCGACTAAGAAATATACATTAGTCATAAACAGTACGAAAAATTGGCTGTCTAGAATTAAAACTGTGGATATTATACTCCCCGACTAAGAATAAAATTTGTCAGAAACGGTGAGCAAAAGTAACACACTATAATAACAACTGTGCTTATTATGAAACCGGACTAAGATATATTGCTAATCAGAAACTGTGAGCAAAACGACCTCCCTATAATAACAACAGTGTATATTATGCTCCGCGACTAAGAAATATACAATTATCAAAAAAGTTGATCAAAAGCATTAATCTAAATTAACAACTGTGTATATTATGCTACCCGACTAAGAATTAGCCACTAATCATAAACTGTGAGCAAAAGGACCTCTCGAAAATAACAACTGTGTTTATTATGCTCCCCGACTAGGAAATATACATTAGTCATAAACAGTACGAAAAATTGGCTATCTAGAATTAAAACTGTGTTTATTATGCTCCCCGACTAAGAATTTAAATTTGTCAGAAACGGTGAACAAAAGTAACACACTATAATATCAACTGTGCTTATTATGCTACCCGACTAAGACATATAGCTAATCAGAAACTGTGAGCAAAACGACCTCTGGATAATAACAACTGTGTTTATTGTGCTCCGAGACTAAGAAATTTACATTGGTTATAATAGAACGCAAAAGTAGCTGTCAGTAATATCAACTGTGTTGTTATGCAACGCGACTTTGAAATATTGCATTTGCAAAAGACCGTGTGCAAAAGAACCTCTGTATAGTAACAACTGTTCTAACTATGCTACCCGACTAAGAATTAGACATAAATCATAAACAGTGAGCAAAAGAACCTCTGTATAATATCAACTGGGCTTAATATACTCCGCGACTAAGAAATATACAATATTCACATACAGTAATCAAAAGAATCTCTCTATAATAACAACTGTGCATATTATGCTACCCAAATAACAATTAGACATTAATCATAAACTGTGCGCAAAAGAACCTGAGTATCATAACAACAGTGCTTAATATGCTCCGCGACTAAGAAATACACAATATACAAAAACTGTGATCCAAAGCATCAATCTATAATATAAAATGTGTTAATTATGCTCCCTAAATAAGAAATATACATTTGTCAATATCGATGAGCAAAGAAAACACTCTATAATAACAACTGTGCTTATTATGCTATCCAAAATGAATTAGACATTAATCATAAACTGTGAGCAAAAGAACCTCTGTATAATGACAACTGTGATTAATATGCTCTGCGACTAAGAAATAAACAATATTCAAATACTGTGATCAAAAGCATCTCTATAAATTAACAACTGTGTTTATTATGCTACCGGACAAAGAAATATATATTTGGCAAAAAACGTGAGCAAAATTAACACTCTATAATAACAACTGCGCATATTATCCTACCCGACTAAGAAATATACATTAATCACATACTGTGAGCAAATGGACCTCTCTATAATAACAACTGTGCTTTTTATGCTCCGCGACTAAGAAATATACATTAATCACATACTTTGAGCAAATGAACCTCTCTATAATAACAACTGTGGTTAATATGCTCCGCAACTAAGAAATATACAATTATCAAAAAAGGTGATCAAAAGCATTAATCTATAATAACAACTGTGTTCATTTTGCTACCCGACTAAGAATTAGACACGAATCATAAACTGTGAGCAAATCGACCTCTGGATAATAACAACTGTGTTTATTGTGCTCCGAGACTAAGAAATATACATTAGTCATAAACAGTCGAAAAATTGGCTATCTAGAATTAAAACTGTGTTTATTATGCTCCCCGACTAAGAAATATTTTATTTGCAAAAAACCGTGAGCAAAAGAAACACTCTATAATAACAACTATTCTTATCCTACCCGCCTAAATATTAGAGATGAATCATAAACTGTGAGCAAAAGAACCCCTGTATAATAACAACCTTGCTGAATATGCTCCGCGACTAAGAAATATATAATATTCATATACAGTAATCAAAAGCATCTCTCTATAATAACAACTGTGTATATTATGCTCCGCGACTAAGAAATATACATTGGTCATAATCAGAACGCAAAAGTGGCTGTCAGAAATATCAACTGTGTTTCTTATGCTACCCTATTAAGAAATATTTTATTTGCAAAAAATCGTGAGCAAAAGAAACACTCAATAATAACAACTGTGCTTATTATGCTACCCTACTAAGACATATAAATTAATCAGAAACTGTGAGCAAAACGACCTCTCGATAATAACAACTGTGTTTATTATGTTCTGCGACTAAGACATATACAATAATCAGAAACTGTGAGCAAAACGACCTCTCTATAATAATAATTGTGCTTACAATGATCCGAGACCAAAAAATATACAATATTCACAAACGGTGATCAAATGCATCTCTGTAAATAAACCACTGTTCTTAATATGCTCCGCGACTAAGAAATATACAATATTCATATACAGTGATCAAAAGGATCTCTCAATAATAACAACTATGCATAATATGCTACGCGACTACTAAATATGCAATATTCATATAAAGAGATCAAAAGTATCTCTCTATTTTAACAACTATGCTTATTATGATACCGAATATGAAATATAATTAGTCATAAACAGTACGCAAAATTGGCTGTCTTTAATACAATTATGCTTATTATGCTAACGACGAAGAAATATACAATATTCATTAACGGTGATTAAAAGCATCTCTCTATTATAACAACTAAGGTCATCATGCAACCCGACAAAGATATAGACACTAATCATAAACTGTGAGCAAACGAACCTCTCTATAATTTCAACTGAGCTTAAAATCCTCCGCGACTACGAAGTATCCATTGGTCATAATTAGAACGGAAAGTGGCTGTTAGTAATATCAACTGTGTTTGTTATGCAAGCCTTCTAAGAAATATTTTATTTGAAAAAAACCGTGAGCAAAAGAAACACTCAATAATAACACCTGTGTATATTATGCTCCGCGACTCAGTAATTTTACATTGGTCATAATCAGAACACAAAAGTGGCTGTCAGTAATATCAACTGTGTTTATTATGCTCCCCGACTAAGAATATAAATTTGACAGAAACCTTGAGCAAAAGTAACACACTATTTATTAATAACAACTGTGCATATTATGCTACCCGACTAAGAATTAGACATAAATCACAAACTGTGATCAAATGCATCTCTGTAAATAAACAACTGTGCTTAATATGCTCCGTACTAAGAAATATACAATATTCATATACAGTGATCAAAAGCATCTCTCTATAATAACAACTGTGTTATTTATGCTCCGCGAAAAGAAATATACAATATTCATATACACTGATCAAAAGCATCTCTCAATAATAACAACTGTGTGTATTATGCTCCGCGGCTAAGAAATATACATCAGTCATAATCAGAACGCAAAGGTGGCTGTCAGTAATATCAACTGTGTTTGTTATGCTACCCTACTAAGAAATATTATATTTGCAAATAACCGTGACCAAAGTAAACTCTCTATAATATCAACTGCGCAAATTATGCCACCCGACTAAGAAAGAGAAACTAATCAGAAACTGTGAGCAAAAGTACCTCTCTATAATTTCTACTGAGCTTATTATCCTCCGCGACAGAGAAATATACATTTGTCATAAATAGTACTCAAAAGTGGCTGTCAGAAATATCAACTGTGTTTGTTTTGCTACCCGACTAAAAAATATAAATTTGCCAAAAAACGTGAGAAAAACAAACACACTATTATAACAACTGTCCATATTATGATAACCGACTAAGAATTTAACATAAATCATGAACTGTGAGCAAAAGAACGTCTGTAAAATAACAACTGGGCATAATATGCTCCGCGACTAAGAAATATACAATATTCATATACAGTGATCAAAAGCATCTCTCTATAATAACAACTGTCTTTATTATGCTCCGCGACTAAGAAATATCCATTGGTCATAATCAGTACGCAAAAGTGGCTGTCAGTAATATCTACTGTGTTTGTTATGCTACCCGACTAAGAAATATTTTATTTGCAAAAAAATGCGAGCAAAACAAACACTCTATAATCACAATTGTGAATATTATGCTACCGAAATATGAATTTAACATAAATCATGAACTGTGAGCAAAAGAACGTCTGTAAAATAACAACTGGGCTTAATATGCTCCGCGACTAAGAAATATACAATATTCATATACAGTGACCAAAAGCATCTCTCTATAATAACAACTGTGTTTATTATGCTACCCGTCTAAAACATATACATTAATCGTAGACTGCCGGAGAGATTTTCAGGAAAATAGCATACCCTGTAGTTCTTTGTATTAAATATTTAGACACTATTCATTAGAAATCCAACCAGAGCACATTAATATATCAACATGCTTGAATTTTTGAAAAAATTTACTTCAGGATTTCGACAAAAAGTGATTACACATACTTTCTGTTTAAATCGATACAACGCCGTTAACATGTAAGTAATCCTTTGTTTCTAAACTTGAAAAATGACGGCTATCTTATTAGTTATCAGATCTCAAAAATTGAACAAATCTTATTCACTAAACGAAACTTACATCATTTAAACAAAATCGACAAATTTGTTTTTGATGAACCATGGATGACGAAAAATACATATATTTGAGTTATATCTATCACAACTCAGTATTATTCAAACAGAATATACTAAAATAGATATTATTTAGTCTAATTTTCTTATTTCGGGTATTTCTACTCAAAAATTATAACATTTAGAAATTACAAAAGCAAGTGGCAGGCATGTGGAGCAGTTCACTTTTATACTACGTCATCATAACAATTTATGAAAATTTTGATTTTTTGAATGAAATCGATAGAGAGTACAAAACTATGTCTAAATCTGTATTTTCTTGAAATTTGAATTATTTGATCGACCTGTTTTGCTCCAAATACAACGTGTATCAATAAGGCAGTCTACAGTTGATCAGAAACTTTGAGCAAAACGACCTCTCTATAATAACAACTGTCTTTTTTAAGCTCCGCGACTAAGAAATATCCATTGGTCATAATCAGTACGCAAAAGTGGCTGTCAGTGATATCAACTGTGTTTGTTATGCTACGCGACTAAGAAATATACAATATTATATACAGTGATCAAAAGCATCTCTCTATTATAACAACTATGCTTATTATGCTACCGACTATGAAATATACATTAGTCATAAACAGTACGCAAAATTGGATATCTATAATTACAACTGTGTTTATTATGCCCACCGACTAAGAATATAAATTAATAAGAAACGGTGAACAAAAGTAACACACTTTAATAACAACTGTGCTTATCATGCTACCCGAGTAAGAATTAGACATAAATCATAAACTATGAGCAAAAGAACATCTGTATAGTAACAACTGTGCTTAGTATGCTACCCGACTAAGAATTAGACAT
The DNA here is from genome assembly GCA_028753945.1 of Hexactinellida sp. DTS-2022. NCBI lineage: Eukaryota > Metazoa > Porifera > Hexactinellida > Hexactinellida sp. DTS-2022. Next base: position 3,014,051 of record JAPNXP010000011.1, on the reverse strand, counting down.
AAATCATAAACTGTGAGCAAAGGAAGCTCTGTAAAAATACTACTGTGCTTAATATGCTCCGCGACTAAGAAATATACAATATTCATATACAGTGATCAAAAGCATTTCTATATAATAACAACTGTGTGTATTATGCTCCGCGACTAAGAAATATACATTGGTCATAATAAGAACGCAAAAGTGGCTGTCAGTAATATCTACTGTGTTTGTTATGCTACCCGACTAAGAAATATTTTATTTGCAAAAAACGTGAGCAAAACTTACACTCAATAATAAGAACTGCGCATATTAGCCTACCCGACTAAGAAATATACATTAATCACATTCTGTGAGCAAGTGAACAACTCTATAATAACAACTGTGCTTAATATGCTCCGCGACTAAGAAATATACAATATTAAAAAAAGGTGATCAAAAGCATCTCTCTATAATAACAACTGTGTTTATTATGCTACCCTACTTAGAAATACACATTAATCAGAAACTGTGAGCAAAAGGACATCTCTATAATATCAACAGTGATTATTATCATCCGCGACTAACAAAAATACATTGGTCATATGCGGTGCTCAAAATACCCTCTCTATAATACCAACTATACTTATTATGCTACCGACGAAGAAATATACAATATTCATTAACGGTGATTAAAAGCATCTCTCTATTATAACAACTAAGGTCATCATGCAACCCGACAAAGATATAGACACTAATCATAAACTGTGAGCAAACGAACCTCTCTATAATTTCAACTGAGCTTAAAATCCTCCGCGACTACGAAGTATCCATTGGTCATAATTAGAACGGAAAGTGGCTGTTAGTAATATCAACTGTGTTTGTTATGCAAGCCTTCTAAGAAATATTTTATTTGAAAAAAACCGTGAGCAAAAGAAACACTCAATAATAACACCTGTGTATATTATGCTCCGCGACTCAGTAATTTTACATTGGTCATAATCAGAACACAAAAGTGGCTGTCAGTAATATCAACTGTGTTTATTATGCTCCCCGACTAAGAATATAAATTTGACAGAAACCTTGAGCAAAAGTAACACACTATTTATTAATAACAACTGTGCATATTATGCTACCCGACTAAGAATTAGACATAAATCACAAACTGTGATCAAATGCATCTCTGTAAATAAACAACTGTGCTTAATATGCTCCGCACTAAGAAATATACAATATTCATATACAGTGATCAAAAGCATCTCTCTATAATAACAACTGTGTTATTTATGCTCCGCGAAAAGAAATATACAATATTCATATACACTGATCAAAAGCATCTCTCAATAATAACAACTGTGTGTATTATGCTCCGCGGCTAAGAAATATACATCAGTCATAATCAGAACGGAAAAGTGGCTGCAAGTAATATCAACTGTGTTTGTTATGCAACCCTAGTAAGAAATATAATATTAGCAAAAAATCGAGAGCAAAAGAAATACACAATAATAACAACTGTGCTTATTATGCTACCCGACTAAGATATATACATTATTAATCAGAAACTGTGAGCAAAACGACCAGTATATAATAACAACTGTGTTTATTGTGCGCCGCGACTAAGAAATATACATTGGTCATAATCAGAACGCAAAGGTGGCTGTCAGTAATATCAACTGTGTTTGTTATGCTACCCTACTAAGAAATATTCTATTTGCAAATAACCGTGACCAAAGTAAACTCTCTATAATATCAACTGCGCAAATTATGCCACCCGACTAAGAAAGAGAAACTAATCAGAAACTGTGAGCAAAAGTACCTCTCTATAATTTCTACTGAGCTTATTATCCTCCGCGACAGAGAAATATACATTTGTCATAAATAGTACTCAAAAGTGGCTGTCAGAAATATCAACTGTGTTTGTTTTGCTACCCGACTAAAAAATATAAATTTGCCAAAAAACGTGAGAAAAACAAACACACTATTATAACAACTGTCCATATTATGATAACCGACTAAGAATTTAACATAAATCATGAACTGTGAGCAAAAGAACGTCTGTAAAATAACAACTGGGCATAATATGCTCCGCGACTAAGAAATATACAATATTCATATACAGTGATCAAAAGCATCTCTCTATAATAACAACTGTCTTTATTATGCTCCGCGACTAAGAAATATCCATTGGTCATAATCAGTACGCAAAAGTGGCTGTCAGTAATATCTACTGTGTTTGTTATGCTACCCGACTAAGAAATATTTTATTTGCAAAAAAATGCGAGCAAAACAAACACTCTATAATCACAATTGTGAATATTATGCTACCGAAATATGAATTAGACTTAAATCATAAACTGTGAGCAAAACGCCATCTCGATAATAACAACTGTTTCATTCTCCTCCGCGACTAAGAAATATACATTGGTCATAATCAGCACGCAAAAGTGGGTGTCAGTAATATCAACTGTGTTTGTTATGCTACGCGACTAAGAAAGATACAATATTCATATACAGACATCAAAACATCTCTCTATTATAACAACGTGAATATTATGCTACCGAAATATGAATTAGACATAAATCATAAACTTTGAGCAAAACGACCTCTCGATAATAACAACTGTGTTTATTATGCTGCGCAACTGAGAAATATATTTGGTCATAATCAGAACGCAAAAGTGGCTGTCAGTATTATCAACTGTGTTTGTTATGCTACCCAACTAAGTAATATATTATTTGAAAAAATCGTGAGCAAAGAAATTCTCTGTAATAACAACTGTGCTTATTATTCCACCCGACTAAGAATTAGACATAAATCATAAACAGTGAGCAAAAACTCCTCTGTATAATAACAACTGTGCATAAAATGCTCCGCGTCCTAGAAATATACAATATTCATAAACGGTGATCAAAAGCATCTCTCTTTATTAACAACTGTGTTTATTATGCTACCCGACTAAGAAATACACATTAATCAGAAACTGTGAGCAAAAGGACATCTCTATAATATCAACAGTGCTTATTATCATCCGCGACTAACAAAAATACATTGGTCATAAGAGGTGCTCAAAATAAACTCTCTATAATAACAACTATCCTTATTATGCTACCGACGAAAAAATATCCAATATTCATAAACGGTGATTAAAAGCATCTCTCTATTATAACAACTATGCTTATTATGCTCCGCGACTAAGAAATATACATTTGTCAATAACGATGAGCAAAGTAATCTCTCTATAATAACAAATGTGTTTATTATACTTCCCAAATAAGAAATATACAATTGTCAATATCGATGAGCAAAGTAAACTCTCTATAATATCAACTGCGCCTATTATGCCACCCGACTAAGAAATAGAAATTAATCAGAAACTGTGAGCAAGCGAACCTCTCTATAATTTCAACTGAGCTTATTATCCTCCGCGACTAAGAAATATACATTGGTCATAAATTGAACTCAAAAGTGGCTGTCAGAAATATCAACTGTGTTTGTTTTGCTACCCGACTAAAAATATAAATTTGCCAAAAAAACGTGAGCAAAACAAACACACTATAATAACAACTGTCCATATTATGATACCCGACTAAGAATTAGACATAAATCATGAACTGTGAGCAAAAGAACCTCTGTATAATATCAACTGGGCTTAATATGCTCCGCGACTAAGAAATATACAATATTCATATACAGTGACCAAAAGAATCTCTCTATAATAACAACTGTGTTTATTATGCTACCCGTCTAAAACATATACATTAATCGTAGACTGCCGGAGAGATTTTCAGGAAAATAGCATACCCTGTAGTTCTTTGTATTAAATATTTAGACACTATTCATTAGAAATCCAACCAGAGCACATTAATATATCAACATGCTTGAATTTTTGAAAAAATTTACTTCAGGATTTCGACAAAAAGTGATTACACATACTTTCTGTTTAAATCGATACAACGCCGTTAACATGTAAGTAATCCTTTGTTTCTAAACTTGAAAAATGACGGCTATCTTATTAGTTATCAGATCTCAAAAATTGAACAAATCTTATTCACTAAACGAAACTTACATCATTTAAACAAAATCGACAAATTTGTTTTTGATGAACCATGGATGACGAAAAATACATATATTTGAGTTATATCTATCACAACTCAGTATTATTCAAACAGAATATACTAAAATAGATATTATTTAGTCTAATTTTCTTATTTCGGGTATTTCTACTCAAAAATTATAACATTTAGAAATTACAAAAGCAAGTGGCAGGCATGTGGAGCAGTTCACTTTTATACTACGTCATCATAACAATTTATGAAAATTTTGATTTTTTGAATGAAATCGATAGAGAGTACAAAACTATGTCTAAATCTGTATTTTCTTGAAATTTGAATTATTTGATCGACCTGTTTTGCTCCAAATACAACGTGTATCAATAAGGCAGTCTACAGTTGATCAGAAACTTTGAGCAAAACGACCTCTCTATAATAACAACTGTCTTTTTTAAGCTCCGCGACTAAGAAATATCCATTGGTCATAATCAGTACGCAAAAGTGGCTGTCAGTGATATCAACTGTGTTTGTTATGCTACGCGACTAAGAAATATACAATATTATATACAGTGATCAAAAGCATCTCTCTATTATAACAACTATGCTTATTATGCTACCGACTATGAAATATACATTAGTCATAAACAGTACGCAAAATTGGATATCTATAATTACAACTGTGTTTATTATGCCCACCGACTAAGAATATAAATTAATAAGAAACGGTGAACAAAAGTAACACACTTTAATAACAACTGTGCTTATCATGCTACCCGAGTAAGAATTAGACATAAATCATAAACTATGAGCAAAAGAACATCTGTATAGTAACAACTGTGCTTAGTATGCTACCCGACTAAGAATTAGACATAAATCATAAACTGTGAGCAAAGGAAGCTCTGTAAAAATACTACTGTGCTTAATATGCTCCGCGACTAAGAAATATACAATATTCATATACAGTGATCAAAAGCATTTCTATATAATAACAACTGTGTGTATTATGCTCCGCGACTAAGAAATATACATTGGTCATAATAAGAACGCAAAAGTGGCTGTCAGTAATATCTACTGTGTTTGTTATGCTACCCGACTAAGAAATATTTTATTTGCAAAAAACGTGAGCAAAACTTACACTCAATAATAAGAACTGCGCATATTAGCCTACCCGACTAAGAAATATACATTAATCACATTCTGTGAGCAAGTGAACAACTCTATAATAACAACTGTGCTTAATATGCTCCGCGACTAAGAAATATACAATATTAAAAAAAGGTGATCAAAAGCATCTCTCTATAATAACAACTGTGTTTATTATGCTACCCTACTTAGAAATACACATTAATCAGAAACTGTGAGCAAAAGGACATCTCTATAATATCAACAGTGATTATTATCATCCGCGACTAACAAAAATACATTGGTCATATGCGGTGCTCAAAATACCCTCTCTATAATACCAACTATACTTATTATGCTACCGACGAAGAAATATACAATATTCATTAACGGTGATTAAAAGCATCTCTCTATTATAACAACTAAGGTCATCATGCAACCCGACAAAGATATAGACACTAATCATAAACTGTGAGCAAACGAACCTCTCTATAATTTCAACTGAGCTTAAAATCCTCCGCGACTACGAAGTATCCATTGGTCATAATTAGAACGGAAAGTGGCTGTTAGTAATATCAACTGTGTTTGTTATGCAAGCCTTCTAAGAAATATTTTATTTGAAAAAAACCGTGAGCAAAAGAAACACTCAATAATAACACCTGTGTATATTATGCTCCGCGACTCAGTAATTTTACATTGGTCATAATCAGAACACAAAAGTGGCTGTCAGTAATATCAACTGTGTTTATTATGCTCCCCGACTAAGAATATAAATTTGACAGAAACCTTGAGCAAAAGTAACACACTATTTATTAATAACAACTGTGCATATTATGCTACCCGACTAAGAATTAGACATAAATCACAAACTGTGATCAAATGCATCTCTGTAAATAAACAACTGTGCTTAATATGCTCCGCACTAAGAAATATACAATATTCATATACAGTGATCAAAAGCATCTCTCTATAATAACAACTGTGTTATTTATGCTCCGCGAAAAGAAATATACAATATTCATATACACTGATCAAAAGCATCTCTCAATAATAACAACTGTGTGTATTATGCTCCGCGGCTAAGAAATATACATCAGTCATAATCAGAACGCAAAGGTGGCTGTCAGTAATATCAACTGTGTTTGTTATGCTACCCTACTAAGAAATATTCTATTTGCAAATAACCGTGACCAAAGTAAACTCTCTATAATATCAACTGCGCAAATTATGCCACCCGACTAAGAAAGAGAAACTAATCAGAAACTGTGAGCAAAAGTACCTCTCTATAATTTCTACTGAGCTTATTATCCTCCGCGAAAGAGAAATATACATTTGTCATAAATAGTACTCAAAAGTGGCTGTCAGAAATATCAACTGTGTTTGTTTTGCTACCCGACTAAAAAATATAAATTTGCCAAAAAACGTGAGAAAAACAAACACACTATTATAACAACTGTCCATATTATGATAACCGACTAAGAATTTAACATAAATCATGAACTGTGAGCAAAAGAACGTCTGTAAAATAACAACTGGGCATAATATGCTCCGCGACTAAGAAATATACAATATTCATATACAGTGATCAAAAGCATCTCTCTATAATAACAACTGTCTTTATTATGCTCCGCGACTAAGAAATATCCATTGGTCATAATCAGTACGCAAAAGTGGCTGTCAGTAATATCTACTGTGTTTGTTATGCTACCCGACTAAGAAATATTTTATTTGCAAAAAAATGCGAGCAAAACAAACACTCTATAATCACAATTGTGAATATTATGCTACCGAAATATGAATTAGACTTAAATCATAAACTGTGAGCAAAACGCCATCTCGATAATAACAACTGTTTCATTATCCTCCGCGACTAAGAAATATACATTGGTCATAATCAGCACGCAAAAGTGGGTGTCAGTAATATCAACTGTGTTTGTTATGCTACGCGACTAAGAAAGATACAATATTCATATACAGACATCAAAACATCTCTCCATTATAACAACGTGAATATTATGCTACCGAAATATGAATTAGACATAAATCATAAACTTTGAGCAAAACGACCTCTCGATAATAACAACTGTGTTTATTATGCTGCGCGACTGAGAAATATATTTGGTCATAATCAGAACGCAAAAGTGGCTGTCAGTATTATCAACTGTGTTTGTTATGCTACCCAACTAAGTAATATATTATTTGAAAAAATCGTGAGCAAAGAAATTCTCTGTAATAACAACTGTGCTTATTATTCCACCCGACTAAGAATTAGACATAAATCATAAACAGTGAGCAAAAACTCCTCTGTATAATAACAACTGTGCATAAAATGCTCCGCGTCCTAGAAATATACAATATTCATAAACGGTGATCAAAAGCATCTCTCTTTATTAACAACTGTGTTTATTATGCTCCGCGACTAAGAAATATACATTGGTCATAATAAGAACGCAAAAGTGGCTGTCAGTAATATCTACTGTGTTTGTTATGCTACCCGACTAAGAAATATTTTATTTGCAAAAAACGTGAGCAAAACTTACACTCAATAATAAGAACTGCGCATATTAGCCTACCCGACTAAGAAATATACATTAATCACATTCTGTGAGCAAGTGAACAACTCTATAATAACAACTGTGCTTAATATGCTCCGCGACTAAGAAATATACAATATTAAAAAAAGGTGATCAAAAGCATCTCTCTATAATAACAACTGTGTTTATTATGCTACCCTACTTAGAAATACACATTAATCAGAAACTGTGAGCAAAAGGACATCTCTATAATATCAACAGTGATTATTATCATCCGCGACTAACAAAAATACATTGGTCATATGCGGTGCTCAAAATACCCTCTCTATAATACCAACTATACTTATTATGCTACCGACGAAGAAATATACAATATTCATTAACGGTGATTAAAAGCATCTCTCTATTATAACAACTAAGGTCATCATGCAACCCGACAAAGATATAGACACTAATCATAAACTGTGAGCAAACGAACCTCTCTATAATTTCAACTGAGCTTAAAATCCTCCGCGACTACGAAGTATCCATTGGTCATAATTAGAACGGAAAGTGGCTGTTAGTAATATCAACTGTGTTTGTTATGCAAGCCTTCTAAGAAATATTTTATTTGAAAAAAACCGTGAGCAAAAGAAACACTCAATAATAACACCTGTGTATATTATGCTCCGCGACTCAGTAATTTTACATTGGTCATAATCAGAACACAAAAGTGGCTGTCAGTAATATCAACTGTGTTTATTATGCTCCCCGACTAAGAATATAAATTTGACAGAAACCTTGAGCAAAAGTAACACACTATTTATTAATAACAACTGTGCATATTATGCTACCCGACTAAGAATTAGACATAAATCACAAACTGTGATCAAATGCATCTCTGTAAATAAACAACTGTGCTTAATATGCTCCGCACTAAGAAATATACAATATTCATATACAGTGATCAAAAGCATCTCTCTATAATAACAACTGTGTTATTTATGCTCCGCGAAAAGAAATATACAATATTCATATACACTGATCAAAAGCATCTCTCAATAATAACAACTGTGTGTATTATGCTCCGCGGCTAAGAAATATACATCAGTCATAATCAGAACGCAAAGGTGGCTGTCAGTAATATCAACTGTGTTTGTTATGCTACCCTACTAAGAAATATTCTATTTGCAAATAACCGTGACCAAAGTAAACTCTCTATAATATCAACTGCGCAAATTATGCCACCCGACTAAGAAAGAGAAACTAATCAGAAACTGTGAGCAAAAGTACCTCTCTATAATTTCTACTGAGCTTATTATCCTCCGCGACAGAGAAATATACATTTGTCATAAATAGTACTCAAAAGTGGCTGTCAGAAATATCAACTGTGTTTGTTTTGCTACCCGACTAAAAAATATAAATTTGCCAAAAAACGTGAGAAAAACAAACACACTATTATAACAACTGTCCATATTATGATAACCGACTAAGAATTTAACATAAATCATGAACTGTGAGCAAAAGAACGTCTGTAAAATAACAACTGGGCATAATATGCTCCGCGACTAAGAAATATACAATATTCATATACAGTGATCAAAAGCATCTCTCTATAATAACAACTGTCTTTATTATGCTCCGCGACTAAGAAATATCCATTGGTCATAATCAGTACGCAAAAGTGGCTGTCAGTAATATCTACTGTGTTTGTTATGCTACCCGACTAAGAAATATTTTATTTGCAAAAAAATGCGAGCAAAACAAACACTCTATAATCACAATTGTAAATATTATGCTACCGAAATATGAATTAGACTTAAATCATAAACTGTGAGCAAAACGCCATCTCGATAATAACAACTGTTTCATTATCCTCCGCGACTAAGAAATATACATTGGTCATAATCAGCACGCAAAAGTGGGTGTCAGTAATATCAACTGTGTTTGTTATGCTACGCGACTAAGAAAGATACAATATTCATATACAGACATCAAAACATCTCTCTATTATAACAACGTGAATATTATGCTACCGAAATATGAATTAGACATAAATCATAAACTTTGAGCAAAACGACCTCTCGATAATAACAACTGTGTTTATTATGCTGCGCAACTGAGAAATATATTTGGTCATAATCAGAACGCAAAAGTGGCTGTCAGTATTATCAACTGTGTTTGTTATGCTACCCAACTAAGTAATATATTATTTGAAAAAATCGTGAGCAAAGAAATTCTCTGTAATAACAACTGTGCTTATTATTCCACCCGACTAAGAATTAGACATAAATCATAAACAGTGAGCAAAAACTCCTCTGTATAATAACAACTGTGCATAAAATGCTCCGCGTCCTAGAAATATACAATATTCATAAACGGTGATCAAAAGCATCTCTCTTTATTAACAACTGTGTTTATTATGCTACCCGACTAAGAAATACACATTAATCAGAAACTGTGAGCAAAAGGACATCTCTATAATATCAACAGTGCTTATTATCATCCGCGACTAACAAAAATACATTGGTCATAAGAGGTGCTCAAAATAAACTCTCTATAATAACAACTATCCTTATTATGCTACCGACGAAAAAATATCCAATATTCATAAACGGTGATTAAAAGCATCTCTCTATTATAACAACTATGCTTATTATGCTCCGCGACTAAGAAATATACATTTGTCAATAACGATGAGCAAAGTAATCTCTCTATAATAACAAATGTGTTTATTATACTTCCCAAATAAGAAATATACAATTGTCAATATCGATGAGCAAAGTAAACTCTCTATAATATCAACTGCGCCTATTATGCCACCCGACTAAGAAATAGAAATTAATCAGAAACTGTGAGCAAGCGAACCTCTCTATAATTTCAACTGAGCTTATTATCCTCCGCGACTAAGAAATATACATTGGTCATAAATTGAACTCAAAAGTGGCTGTCAGAAATATCAACTGTGTTTGTTTTGCTACCCGACTAAAAATATAAATTTGCCAAAAAAACGTGAGCAAAACAAACACACTATAATAACAACTGTCCATATTATGATACCCGACTAAGAATTAGACATAAATCATGAACTGTGAGCAAAAGAACCTCTGTATAATATCAACTGGGCTTAATATGCTCCGCGACTAAGAAATATACAATATTCATAAACGGTGATCAAAAGCATCTCTCTTTATTAACAACTGTGTTTATTATGCTCCGCGACTAAGAAATATACATTGGTCATAATAAGAACGCAAAAGTGGCTGTCAGTAATATCTACTGTGTTTGTTATGCTACCCGACTAAGAAATATTTTATTTGCAAAAAACGTGAGCAAAACTTACACTCAATAATAAGAACTGCGCATATTAGCCTACCCGACTAAGAAATATACATTAATCACATTCTGTGAGCAAGTGAACAACTCTATAATAACAACTGTGCTTAATATGCTCCGCGACTAAGAAATATACAATATTAAAAAAAGGTGATCAAAAGCATCTCTCTATAATAACAACTGTGTTTATTATGCTACCCTACTTAGAAATACACATTAATCAGAAACTGTGAGCAAAAGGACATCTCTATAATATCAACAGTGATTATTATCATCCGCGACTAACAAAAATACATTGGTCATATGCGGTGCTCAAAATACCCTCTCTATAATACCAACTATACTTATTATGCTACCGACGAAGAAATATACAATATTCATTAACGGTGATTAAAAGCATCTCTCTATTATAACAACTAAGGTCATCATGCAACCCGACAAAGATATAGACACTAATCATAAACTGTGAGCAAACGAACCTCTCTATAATTTCAACTGAGCTTAAAATCCTCCGCGACTACGAAGTATCCATTGGTCATAATTAGAACGGAAAGTGGCTGTTAGTAATATCAACTGTGTTTGTTATGCAAGCCTTCTAAGAAATATTTTATTTGAAAAAAACCGTGAGCAAAAGAAACACTCAATAATAACACCTGTGTATATTATGCTCCGCGACTCAGTAATTTTACATTGGTCATAATCAGAACACAAAAGTGGCTGTCAGTAATATCAACTGTGTTTATTATGCTCCCCGACTAAGAATATAAATTTGACAGAAACCTTGAGCAAAAGTAACACACTATTTATTAATAACAACTGTGCATATTATGCTACCCGACTAAGAATTAGACATAAATCACAAACTGTGATCAAATGCATCTCTGTAAATAAACAACTGTGCTTAATATGCTCCGCACTAAGAAATATACAATATTCATATACAGTGATCAAAAGCATCTCTCTATAATAACAACTGTGTTATTTATGCTCCGCGAAAAGAAATATACAATATTCATATACACTGATCAAAAGCATCTCTCAATAATAACAACTGTGTGTATTATGCTCCGCGGCTAAGAAATATACATCAGTCATAATCAGAACGCAAAGGTGGCTGTCAGTAATATCAACTGTGTTTGTTATGCTACCCTACTAAGAAATATTCTATTTGCAAATAACCGTGACCAAAGTAAACTCTCTATAATATCAACTGCGCAAATTATGCCACCCGACTAAGAAAGAGAAACTAATCAGAAACTGTGAGCAAAAGTACCTCTCTATAATTTCTACTGAGCTTATTATCCTCCGCGACAGAGAAATATACATTTGTCATAAATAGTACTCAAAAGTGGCTGTCAGAAATATCAACTGTGTTTGTTTTGCTACCCGACTAAAAAATATAAATTTGCCAAAAAACGTGAGAAAAACAAACACACTATTATAACAACTGTCCATATTATGATAACCGACTAAGAATTTAACATAAATCATGAACTGTGAGCAAAAGAACGTCTGTAAAATAACAACTGGGCATAATATGCTCCGCGACTAAGAAATATACAATATTCATATACAGTGATCAAAAGCATCTCTCTATAATAACAACTGTCTTTATTATGCTCCGCGACTAAGAAATATCCATTGGTCATAATCAGTACGCAAAAGTGGCTGTCAGTAATATCTACTGTGTTTGTTATGCTACCCGACTAAGAAATATTTTATTTGCAAAAAAATGCGAGCAAAACAAACACTCTATAATCACAATTGTAAATATTATGCTACCGAAATATGAATTAGACTTAAATCATAAACTGTGAGCAAAACGCCATCTCGATAATAACAACTGTTTCATTATCCTCCGCGACTAAGAAATATACATTGGTCATAATCAGCACGCAAAAGTGGGTGTCAGTAATATCAACTGTGTTTGTTATGCTACGCGACTAAGAAAGATACAATATTCATATACAGACATCAAAACATCTCTCTATTATAACAACGTGAATATTATGCTACCGAAATATGAATTAGACATAAATCATAAACTTTGAGCAAAACGACCTCTCGATAATAACAACTGTGTTTATTATGCTGCGCAACTGAGAAATATATTTGGTCATAATCAGAACGCAAAAGTGGCTGTCAGTATTATCAACTGTGTTTGTTATGCTACCCAACTAAGTAATATATTATTTGAAAAAATCGTGAGCAAAGAAATTCTCTGTAATAACAACTGTGCTTATTATTCCACCCGACTAAGAATTAGACATAAATCATAAACAGTGAGCAAAAACTCCTCTGTATAATAACAACTGTGCATAAAATGCTCCGCGTCCTAGAAATATACAATATTCATAAACGGTGATCAAAAGCATCTCTCTTTATTAACAACTGTGTTTATTATGCTACCCGACTAAGAAATACACATTAATCAGAAACTGTGAGCAAAAGGACATCTCTATAATATCAACAGTGCTTATTATCATCCGCGACTAACAAAAATACATTGGTCATAAGAGGTGCTCAAAATAAACTCTCTATAATAACAACTATCCTTATTATGCTACCGACGAAAAAATATCCAATATTCATAAACGGTGATTAAAAGCATCTCTCTATTATAACAACTATGCTTATTATGCTCCGCGACTAAGAAATATACATTTGTCAATAACGATGAGCAAAGTAATCTCTCTATAATAACAAATGTGTTTATTATACTTCCCAAATAAGAAATATACAATTGTCAATATCGATGAGCAAAGTAAACTCTCTATAATATCAACTGCGCCTATTATGCCACCCGACTAAGAAATAGAAATTAATCAGAAACTGTGAGCAAGCGAACCTCTCTATAATTTCAACTGAGCTTATTATCCTCCGCGACTAAGAAATATACATTGGTCATAAATTGAACTCAAAAGTGGCTGTCAGAAATATCAACTGTGTTTGTTTTGCTACCCGACTAAAAATATAAATTTGCCAAAAAAACGTGAGCAAAACAAACACACTATAATAACAACTGTCCATATTATGATACCCGACTAAGAATTAGACATAAATCATGAACTGTGAGCAAAAGAACCTCTGTATAATATCAACTGGGCTTAATATGCTCCGCGACTAAGAAATATACAATATTCATATACAGTGACCAAAAGCATCTCTCTATAATAACAACTGTGTTTATTATGCTACCCGTCTAAAACATATACATTAATCGTAGACTGCCGGAGAGATTTTCAGGAAAATAGCATACCCTGTAGTTCTTTGTATTAAATATTTAGACACTATTCATTAGAAATCCAACCAGAGCACATTAATATATCAACATGCTTGAATTTTTGAAAAAATTTACTTCAGGATTTCGACAAAAAGTGATTACACATACTTTCTGTTTAAATCGATACAACGCCGTTAACATGTAAGTAATCCTTTGTTTCTAAACTTGAAAAATGACGGCTATCTTATTAGTTATCAGATCTCAAAAATTGAACAAATCTTATTCACTAAACGAAACTTACATCATTTAAACAAAATCGACAAATTTGTTTTTGATGAACCATGGATGACGAAAAATACATATATTTGAGTTATATCTATCACAACTCAGTATTATTCAAACAGAATATACTAAAATAGATATTATTTAGTCTAATTTTCTTCTTTCGGGTATTTCTACTCAAAAATTATAACATTTAGAAATTACAAAAGCAAGTGGCAGGCATGTGGAGCAGTTCACTTTTATACTACGTCATCATAACAATTTATGAAAATTTTGATTTTTTGAATGAAATCGATAGAGAGTACAAAACTATGTCTAAATCTGTATTTTCTTGAAATTTGAATTATTTGATCGACCTGTTTTGCTCCAAATACAACGTGTATCAATAAGGCAGTCTACAGTTGATCAGAAACTTTGAGCAAAACGACCTCTCTATAATAACAACTGTCTTTTTTAAGCTCCGCGACTAAGAAATATCCATTGGTCATAATCAGTACGCAAAAGTGGCTGTCAGTGATATCAACTGTGTTTGTTATGCTACGCGACTAAGAAAGATACAATATTCATATACAGACATCAAAACATCTCTCCATTATAACAACGTGAATATTATGCTACCGAAATATGAATTAGACATAAATCATAAACTTTGAGCAAAACGACCTCTCGATAATAACAACTGTGTTTATTATGCTGCGCGACTGAGAAATATATTTGGTCATAATCAGAACGCAAAAGTGGCTGTCAGTATTATCAACTGTGTTTGTTATGCTACCCAACTAAGTAATATGTTATTTGAAAAAATCGTGAGCAAAGAAATTCTCTGTAATAACAACTGTGCTTATTATTCCACCCGACTAAGAATTAGACATAAATCATAAACAGTGAGCAAAAACTCCTCTGTATAATAACAACTGTGCATAAAATGCTCCGCGTCCTAGAAATATACAATATTCATAAACGGTGATCAAAAGCATCTCTCTTTATTAACAACTGTGTTTATTATGCTACCCGACTAAGAAATACACATTAATCAGAAACTGTGAGCAAAAGGACATCTCTATAATATCAACAGTGCTTATTATCATCCGCGACAAACAAAAATACATTGGTCATAAGAGGTGCTCAAAATACCCTCTCTATAATACCAACTATACTTATTATGCTACCGACGAAGAAATATACAATATTCATTAACGGTGATTAAAAGCATCTCTCTATTATAACAACTAAGGTCATCATGCAACCCGACAAAGATATAGACACTAATCATAAACTGTGAGCAAACGAACCTCTCTATAATTTCAACTGAGCTTAAAATCCTCCGCGACTACGAAGTATCCATTGGTCATAATTAGAACGGAAAGTGGCTGTTAGTAATATCAACTGTGTTTGTTATGCAAGCCTTCTAAGAAATATTTTATTTGAAAAAAACCGTGAGCAAAAGAAACACTCAATAATAACACCTGTGTATATTATGCTCCGCGACTCAGTAATTTTACATTGGTCATAATCAGAACACAAAAGTGGCTGTCAGTAATATCAACTGTGTTTATTATGCTCCCCGACTAAGAATATAAATTTGACAGAAACCTTGAGCAAAAGTAACACACTATTTATTAATAACAACTGTGCATATTATGCTACCCGACTAAGAATTAGACATAAATCACAAACTGTGATCAAATGCATCTCTGTAAATAAACAACTGTGCTTAATATGCTCCGCACTAAGAAATATACAATATTCATATACAGTGATCAAAAGCATCTCTCTATAATAACAACTGTGTTATTTATGCTCCGCGAAAAGAAATATACAATATTCATATACACTGATCAAAAGCATCTCTCAATAATAACAACTGTGTGTATTATGCTCCGCGGCTAAGAAATATACATCAGTCATAATCAGAACGCAAAGGTGGCTGTCAGTAATATCAACTGTGTTTGTTATGCTACCCTACTAAGAAATATTCTATTTGCAAATAACCGTGACCAAAGTAAACTCTCTATAATATCAACTGCGCAAATTATGCCACCCGACTAAGAAAGAGAAACTAATCAGAAACTGTGAGCAAAAGTACCTCTCTATAATTTCTACTGAGCTTATTATCCTCCGCGAAAGAGAAATATACATTTGTCATAAATAGTACTCAAAAGTGGCTGTCAGAAATATCAACTGTGTTTGTTTTGCTACCCGACTAAAAAATATAAATTTGCCAAAAAACGTGAGAAAAACAAACACACTATTATAACAACTGTCCATATTATGATAACCGACTAAGAATTTAACATAAATCATGAACTGTGAGCAAAAGAACGTCTGTAAAATAACAACTGGGCATAATATGCTCCGCGACTAAGAAATATACAATATTCATATACAGTGATCAAAAGCATCTCTCTATAATAACAACTGTCTTTATTATGCTCCGCGACTAAGAAATATCCATTGGTCATAATCAGTACGCAAAAGTGGCTGTCAGTAATATCTACTGTGTTTGTTATGCTACCCGACTAAGAAATATTTTATTTGCAAAAAAATGCGAGCAAAACAAACACTCTATAATCACAATTGTAAATATTATGCTACCGAAATATGAATTAGACTTAAATCATAAACTGTGAGCAAAACGCCATCTCGATAATAACAACTGTTTCATTATCCTCCGCGACTAAGAAATATACATTGGTCATAATCAGCACGCAAAAGTGGGTGTCAGTAATATCAACTGTGTTTGTTATGCTACGCGACTAAGAAAGATACAATATTCATATACAGACATCAAAACATCTCTCTATTATAACAACGTGAATATTATGCTACCGAAATATGAATTAGACATAAATCATAAACTTTGAGCAAAACGACCTCTCGATAATAACAACTGTGTTTATTATGCTGCGCAACTGAGAAATATATTTGGTCATAATCAGAACGCAAAAGTGGCTGTCAGTATTATCAACTGTGTTTGTTATGCTACCCAACTAAGTAATATATTATTTGAAAAAATCGTGAGCAAAGAAATTCTCTGTAATAACAACTGTGCTTATTATTCCACCCGACTAAGAATTAGACATAAATCATAAACAGTGAGCAAAAACTCCTCTGTATAATAACAACTGTGCATAAAATGCTCCGCGTCCTAGAAATATACAATATTCATAAACGGTGATCAAAAGCATCTCTCTTTATTAACAACTGTGTTTATTATGCTACCCGACTAAGAAATACACATTAATCAGAAACTGTGAGCAAAAGGACATCTCTATAATATCAACAGTGCTTATTATCATCCGCGACTAACAAAAATACATTGGTCATAAGAGGTGCTCAAAATAAACTCTCTATAATAACAACTATCCTTATTATGCTACCGACGAAAAAATATCCAATATTCATAAACGGTGATTAAAAGCATCTCTCTATTATAACAACTATGCTTATTATGCTCCGCGACTAAGAAATATACATTTGTCAATAACGATGAGCAAAGTAATCTCTCTATAATAACAAATGTGTTTATTATACTTCCCAAATAAGAAATATACAATTGTCAATATCGATGAGCAAAGTAAACTCTCTATAATATCAACTGCGCCTATTATGCCACCCGACTAAGAAATAGAAATTAATCAGAAACTGTGAGCAAGCGAACCTCTCTATAATTTCAACTGAGCTTATTATCCTCCGCGACTAAGAAATATACATTGGTCATAAATTGAACTCAAAAGTGGCTGTCAGAAATATCAACTGTGTTTGTTTTGCTACCCGACTAAAAATATAAATTTTCCAAAAAAACGTGAGCAAAACAAACACACTATAATAACAACTGTCCATATTATGATACCCGACTAAGAATTAGACATAAATCATGAACTGTGAGCAAAAGAACCTCTGTATAATATCAACTGGGCTTAATATGCTCCGCGACTAAGAAATATACAATATTCATATACAGTGACCAAAAGCATCTCTCTATAATAACAACTGTGTTTATTATGCTACCCGTCTAAAACATATACATTAATCGTAGACTGCCGGAGAGATTTTCAGGAAAATAGCATACCCTGTAGTTCTTTGTATTAAATATTTAGACACTATTCATTAGAAATCCAACCAGAGCACATTAATATATCAACATGCTTGAATTTTTGAAAAAATTTACTTCAGGATTTCGACAAAAAGTGATTACACATACTTTCTGTTTAAATCGATACAACGCCGTTAACATGTAAGTAATCCTTTGTTTCTAAACTTGAAAAATGACGGCTATCTTATTAGTTATCAGATCTCAAAAATTGAACAAATCTTATTCACTAAACGAAACTTACATCAT
Source organism: Hexactinellida sp. DTS-2022 (assembly GCA_028753945.1). Classification (NCBI taxonomy): domain Eukaryota; kingdom Metazoa; phylum Porifera; class Hexactinellida; species Hexactinellida sp. DTS-2022. Next base: position 2,995,228 of record JAPNXP010000011.1, on the reverse strand, counting down.
TTAAACAAAATCGACAAATTTGTTTTTGATGAACCATGGATGACGAAAAATACATATATTTGAGTTATATCTATCACAACTCAGTATTATTCAAACAGAATATACTAAAATAGATATTATTTAGTCTAATTTTCTTCTTTCGGGTATTTCTACTCAAAAATTATAACATTTAGAAATTACAAAAGCAAGTGGCAGGCATGTGGAGCAGTTCACTTTTATACTACGTCATCATAACAATTTATGAAAATTTTGATTTTTTGAATGAAATCGATAGAGAGTACAAAACTATGTCTAAATCTGTATTTTCTTGAAATTTGAATTATTTGATCGACCTGTTTTGCTCCAAATACAACGTGTATCAATAAGGCAGTCTACAGTTGATCAGAAACTTTGAGCAAAACGACCTCTCTATAATAACAACTGTCTTTTTTAAGCTCCGCGACTAAGAAATATCCATTGGTCATAATCAGTACGCAAAAGTGGCTGTCAGTGATATCAACTGTGTTTGTTATGCTACGCGACTAAGAAAGATACAATATTCATATACAGACATCAAAACATCTCTCCATTATAACAACGTGAATATTATGCTACCGAAATATGAATTAGACATAAATCATAAACTTTGAGCAAAACGACCTCTCGATAATAACAACTGTGTTTATTATGCTGCGCGACTGAGAAATATATTTGGTCATAATCAGAACGCAAAAGTGGCTGTCAGTATTATCAACTGTGTTTGTTATGCTACCCAACTAAGTAATATATTATTTGAAAAAATCGTGAGCAAAGAAATTCTCTGTAATAACAACTGTGCTTATTATTCCACCCGACTAAGAATTAGACATAAATCATAAACAGTGAGCAAAAACTCCTCTGTATAATAACAACTGTGCATAAAATGCTCCGCGTCCTAGAAATATACAATATTCATAAACGGTGATCAAAAGCATCTCTCTTTATTAACAACTGTGTTTATTATGCTACCCGACTAAGAAATACACATTAATCAGAAACTGTGAGCAAAAGGACATCTCTATAATATCAACAGTGCTTATTATCATCCGCGACAAACAAAAATACATTGGTCATAAGAGGTGCTCAAAATACCCTCTCTATAATACCAACTATACTTATTATGCTACCGACGAAGAAATATACAATATTCATTAACGGTGATTAAAAGCATCTCTCTATTATAACAACTAAGGTCATCATGCAACCCGACAAAGATATAGACACTAATCATAAACTGTGAGCAAACGAACCTCTCTATAATTTCAACTGAGCTTAAAATCCTCCGCGACTACGAAGTATCCATTGGTCATAATTAGAACGGAAAGTGGCTGTTAGTAATATCAACTGTGTTTGTTATGCAAGCCTTCTAAGAAATATTTTATTTGAAAAAAACCGTGAGCAAAAGAAACACTCAATAATAACACCTGTGTATATTATGCTCCGCGACTCAGTAATTTTACATTGGTCATAATCAGAACACAAAAGTGGCTGTCAGTAATATCAACTGTGTTTATTATGCTCCCCGACTAAGAATATAAATTTGACAGAAACCTTGAGCAAAAGTAACACACTATTTATTAATAACAACTGTGCATATTATGCTACCCGACTAAGAATTAGACATAAATCACAAACTGTGATCAAATGCATCTCTGTAAATAAACAACTGTGCTTAATATGCTCCGCACTAAGAAATATACAATATTCATATACAGTGATCAAAAGCATCTCTCTATAATAACAACTGTGTTATTTATGCTCCGCGAAAAGAAATATACAATATTCATATACACTGATCAAAAGCATCTCTCAATAATAACAACTGTGTGTATTATGCTCCGCGGCTAAGAAATATACATCAGTCATAATCAGAACGCAAAGGTGGCTGTCAGTAATATCAACTGTGTTTGTTATGCTACCCTACTAAGAAATATTCTATTTGCAAATAACCGTGACCAAAGTAAACTCTCTATAATATCAACTGCGCAAATTATGCCACCCGACTAAGAAAGAGAAACTAATCAGAAACTGTGAGCAAAAGTACCTCTCTATAATTTCTACTGAGCTTATTATCCTCCGCGAAAGAGAAATATACATTTGTCATAAATAGTACTCAAAAGTGGCTGTCAGAAATATCAACTGTGTTTGTTTTGCTACCCGACTAAAAAATATAAATTTGCCAAAAAACGTGAGAAAAACAAACACACTATTATAACAACTGTCCATATTATGATAACCGACTAAGAATTTAACATAAATCATGAACTGTGAGCAAAAGAACGTCTGTAAAATAACAACTGGGCATAATATGCTCCGCGACTAAGAAATATACAATATTCATATACAGTGATCAAAAGCATCTCTCTATAATAACAACTGTCTTTATTATGCTCCGCGACTAAGAAATATCCATTGGTCATAATCAGTACGCAAAAGTGGCTGTCAGTAATATCTACTGTGTTTGTTATGCTACCCGACTAAGAAATATTTTATTTGCAAAAAAATGCGAGCAAAACAAACACTCTATAATCACAATTGTAAATATTATGCTACCGAAATATGAATTAGACTTAAATCATAAACTGTGAGCAAAACGCCATCTCGATAATAACAACTGTTTCATTATCCTCCGCGACTAAGAAATATACATTGGTCATAATCAGCACGCAAAAGTGGGTGTCAGTAATATCAACTGTGTTTGTTATGCTACGCGACTAAGAAAGATACAATATTCATATACAGACATCAAAACATCTCTCTATTATAACAACGTGAATATTATGCTACCGAAATATGAATTAGACATAAATCATAAACTTTGAGCAAAACGACCTCTCGATAATAACAACTGTGTTTATTATGCTGCGCAACTGAGAAATATATTTGGTCATAATCAGAACGCAAAAGTGGCTGTCAGTATTATCAACTGTGTTTGTTATGCTACCCAACTAAGTAATATATTATTTGAAAAAATCGTGAGCAAAGAAATTCTCTGTAATAACAACTGTGCTTATTATTCCACCCGACTAAGAATTAGACATAAATCATAAACAGTGAGCAAAAACTCCTCTGTATAATAACAACTGTGCATAAAATGCTCCGCGTCCTAGAAATATACAATATTCATAAACGGTGATCAAAAGCATCTCTCTTTATTAACAACTGTGTTTATTATGCTACCCGACTAAGAAATACACATTAATCAGAAACTGTGAGCAAAAGGACATCTCTATAATATCAACAGTGCTTATTATCATCCGCGACTAACAAAAATACATTGGTCATAAGAGGTGCTCAAAATAAACTCTCTATAATAACAACTATCCTTATTATGCTACCGACGAAAAAATATCCAATATTCATAAACGGTGATTAAAAGCATCTCTCTATTATAACAACTATGCTTATTATGCTCCGCGACTAAGAAATATACATTTGTCAATAACGATGAGCAAAGTAATCTCTCTATAATAACAAATGTGTTTATTATACTTCCCAAATAAGAAATATACAATTGTCAATATCGATGAGCAAAGTAAACTCTCTATAATATCAACTGCGCCTATTATGCCACCCGACTAAGAAATAGAAATTAATCAGAAACTGTGAGCAAGCGAACCTCTCTATAATTTCAACTGAGCTTATTATCCTCCGCGACTAAGAAATATACATTGGTCATAAATTGAACTCAAAAGTGGCTGTCAGAAATATCAACTGTGTTTGTTTTGCTACCCGACTAAAAATATAAATTTGCCAAAAAAACGTGAGCAAAACAAACACACTATAATAACAACTGTCCATATTATGATACCCGACTAAGAATTAGACATAAATCATGAACTGTGAGCAAAAGAACCTCTGTATAATATCAACTGGGCTTAATATGCTCCGCGACTAAGAAATATACAATATTCATATACAGTGACCAAAAGCATCTCTCTATAATAACAACTGTGTTTATTATGCTACCCGTCTAAAACATATACATTAATCGTAGACTGCCGGAGAGATTTTCAGGAAAATAGCATACCCTGTAGTTCTTTGTATTAAATATTTAGACACTATTCATTAGAAATCCAACCAGAGCACATTAATATATCAACATGCTTGAATTTTTGAAAAAATTTACTTCAGGATTTCGACAAAAAGTGATTACACATACTTTCTGTTTAAATCGATACAACGCCGTTAACATGTAAGTAATCCTTTGTTTCTAAACTTGAAAAATGACGGCTATCTTATTAGTTATCAGATCTCAAAAATTGAACAAATCTTATTCACTAAACGAAACTTACATCATTTAAACAAAATCGACAAATTTGTTTTTGATGAACCATGGATGACGAAAAATACATATATTTGAGTTATATCTATCACAACTCAGTATTATTCAAACAGAATATACTAAAATAGATATTATTTAGTCTAATTTTCTTCTTTCGGGTATTTCTACTCAAAAATTATAACATTTAGAAATTACAAAAGCAAGTGGCAGGCATGTGGAGCAGTTCACTTTTATACTACGTCATCATAACAATTTATGAAAATTTTGATTTTTTGAATGAAATCGATAGAGAGTACAAAACTATGTCTAAATCTGTATTTTCTTGAAATTTGAATTATTTGATCGACCTGTTTTGCTCCAAATACAACGTGTATCAATAAGGCAGTCTACAGTTGATCAGAAACTTTGAGCAAAACGACCTCTCTATAATAACAACTGTCTTTTTTAAGCTCCGCGACTAAGAAATATCCATTGGTCATAATCAGTACGCAAAAGTGGCTGTCAGTGATATCAACTGTGTTTGTTATGCTACGCGACTAAGAAAGATACAATATTCATATACAGACATCAAAACATCTCTCCATTATAACAACGTGAATATTATGCTACCGAAATATGAATTAGACATAAATCATAAACTTTGAGCAAAACGACCTCTCGATAATAACAACTGTGTTTATTATGCTGCGCGACTGAGAAATATATTTGGTCATAATCAGAACGCAAAAGTGGCTGTCAGTATTATCAACTGTGTTTGTTATGCTACCCAACTAAGTAATATATTATTTGAAAAAATCGTGAGCAAAGAAATTCTCTGTAATAACAACTGTGCTTATTATTCCACCCGACTAAGAATTAGACATAAATCATAAACAGTGAGCAAAAACTCCTCTGTATAATAACAACTGTGCATAAAATGCTCCGCGTCCTAGAAATATACAATATTCATAAACGGTGATCAAAAGCATCTCTCTTTATTAACAACTGTGTTTATTATGCTACCCGACTAAGAAATACACATTAATCAGAAACTGTGAGCAAAAGGACATCTCTATAATATCAACAGTGCTTATTATCATCCGCGACTAACAAAAATACATTGGTCATAAGAGGTGCTCAAAATAAACTCTCTATAATAACAACTATCCTTATTATGCTACCGACGAAAAAATATCCAATATTCATAAACGGTGATTAAAAGCATCTCTCTATTATAACAACTATGCTTATTATGCTCCGCGACTAAGAAATATACATTTGTCAATAACGATGAGCAAAGTAATCTCTCTATAATAACAAATGTGTTTATTATACTTCCCAAATAAGAAATATACAATTGTCAATATCGATGAGCAAAGTAAACTCTCTATAATATCAACTGCGCCTATTATGCCACCCGACTAAGAAATAGAAATTAATCAGAAACTGTGAGCAAGCGAACCTCTCTATAATTTCAACTGAGCTTATTATCCTCCGCGACTAAGAAATATACATTGGTCATAAATTGAACTCAAAAGTGGCTGTCAGAAATATCAACTGTGTTTGTTTTGCTACCCGACTAAAAATATAAATTTGCCAAAAAAACGTGAGCAAAACAAACACACTATAATAACAACTGTCCATATTATGATACCCGACTAAGAATTAGACATAAATCATGAACTGTGAGCAAAAGAACCTCTGTATAATATCAACTGGGCTTAATATGCTCCGCGACTAAGAAATATACAATATTCATATACAGTGACCAAAAGCATCTCTCTATAATAACAACTGTGTTTATTATGCTACCCGTCTAAAACATATACATTAATCGTAGACTGCCGGAGAGATTTTCAGGAAAATAGCATACCCTGTAGTTCTTTGTATTAAATATTTAGACACTATTCATTAGAAATCCAACCAGAGCACATTAATATATCAACATGCTTGAATTTTTGAAAAAATTTACTTCAGGATTTCGACAAAAAGTGATTACACATACTTTCTGTTTAAATCGATACAACGCCGTTAACATGTAAGTAATCCTTTGTTTCTAAACTTGAAAAATGACGGCTATCTTATTAGTTATCAGATCTCAAAAATTGAACAAATCTTATTCACTAAACGAAACTTACATCATTTAAACAAAATCGACAAATTTGTTTTTGATGAACCATGGATGACGAAAAATACATATATTTGAGTTATATCTATCACAACTCAGTATTATTCAAACAGAATATACTAAAATAGATATTATTTAGTCTAATTTTCTTCTTTCGGGTATTTCTACTCAAAAATTATAACATTTAGAAATTACAAAAGCAAGTGGCAGGCATGTGGAGCAGTTCACTTTTATACTACGTCATCATAACAATTTATGAAAATTTTGATTTTTTGAATGAAATCGATAGAGAGTACAAAACTATGTCTAAATCTGTATTTTCTTGAAATTTGAATTATTTGATCGACCTGTTTTGCTCCAAATACAACGTGTATCAATAAGGCAGTCTACAGTTGATCAGAAACTTTGAGCAAAACGACCTCTCTATAATAACAACTGTCTTTTTTAAGCTCCGCGACTAAGAAATATCCATTGGTCATAATCAGTACGCAAAAGTGGCTGTCAGTGATATCAACTGTGTTTGTTATGCTACGCGACTAAGAAAGATACAATATTCATATACAGACATCAAAACATCTCTCCATTATAACAACGTGAATATTATGCTACCGAAATATGAATTAGACATAAATCATAAACTTTGAGCAAAACGACCTCTCGATAATAACAACTGTGTTTATTATGCTGCGCGACTGAGAAATATATTTGGTCATAATCAGAACGCAAAAGTGGCTGTCAGTATTATCAACTGTGTTTGTTATGCTACCCAACTAAGTAATATATTATTTGAAAAAATCGTGAGCAAAGAAATTCTCTGTAATAACAACTGTGCTTATTATTCCACCCGACTAAGAATTAGACATAAATCATAAACAGTGAGCAAAAACTCCTCTGTATAATAACAACTGTGCATAAAATGCTCCGCGTCCTAGAAATATACAATATTCATAAACGGTGATCAAAAGCATCTCTCTTTATTAACAACTGTGTTTATTATGCTCCGCGACTAAGAAATATACATTGGTCATAATAAGAACGCAAAAGTGGCTGTCAGTAATATCTACTGTGTTTGTTATGCTACCCGACTAAGAAATATTTTATTTGCAAAAAACGTGAGCAAAACTTACACTCAATAATAAGAACTGCGCATATTAGCCTACCCGACTAAGAAATATACATTAATCACATTCTGTGAGCAAGTGAACAACTCTATAATAACAACTGTGCTTAATATGCTCCGCGACTAAGAAATATACAATATTAAAAAAAGGTGATCAAAAGCATCTCTCTATAATAACAACTGTGTTTATTATGCTACCCTACTTAGAAATACACATTAATCAGAAACTGTGAGCAAAAGGACATCTCTATAATATCAACAGTGATTATTATCATCCGCGACTAACAAAAATACATTGGTCATATGCGGTGCTCAAAATACCCTCTCTATAATACCAACTATACTTATTATGCTACCGACGAAGAAATATACAATATTCATTAACGGTGATTAAAAGCATCTCTCTATTATAACAACTAAGGTCATCATGCAACCCGACAAAGATATAGACACTAATCATAAACTGTGAGCAAACGAACCTCTCTATAATTTCAACTGAGCTTAAAATCCTCCGCGACTACGAAGTATCCATTGGTCATAATTAGAACGGAAAGTGGCTGTTAGTAATATCAACTGTGTTTGTTATGCAAGCCTTCTAAGAAATATTTTATTTGAAAAAAACCGTGAGCAAAAGAAACACTCAATAATAACACCTGTGTATATTATGCTCCGCGACTCAGTAATTTTACATTGGTCATAATCAGAACACAAAAGTGGCTGTCAGTAATATCAACTGTGTTTATTATGCTCCCCGACTAAGAATATAAATTTGACAGAAACCTTGAGCAAAAGTAACACACTATTTATTAATAACAACTGTGCATATTATGCTACCCGACTAAGAATTAGACATAAATCACAAACTGTGATCAAATGCATCTCTGTAAATAAACAACTGTGCTTAATATGCTCCGCACTAAGAAATATACAATATTCATATACAGTGATCAAAAGCATCTCTCTATAATAACAACTGTGTTATTTATGCTCCGCGAAAAGAAATATACAATATTCATATACACTGATCAAAAGCATCTCTCAATAATAACAACTGTGTGTATTATGCTCCGCGGCTAAGAAATATACATCAGTCATAATCAGAACGCAAAGGTGGCTGTCAGTAATATCAACTGTGTTTGTTATGCTACCCTACTAAGAAATATTCTATTTGCAAATAACCGTGACCAAAGTAAACTCTCTATAATATCAACTGCGCAAATTATGCCACCCGACTAAGAAAGAGAAACTAATCAGAAACTGTGAGCAAAAGTACCTCTCTATAATTTCTACTGAGCTTATTATCCTCCGCGAAAGAGAAATATACATTTGTCATAAATAGTACTCAAAAGTGGCTGTCAGAAATATCAACTGTGTTTGTTTTGCTACCCGACTAAAAAATATAAATTTGCCAAAAAACGTGAGAAAAACAAACACACTATTATAACAACTGTCCATATTATGATAACCGACTAAGAATTTAACATAAATCATGAACTGTGAGCAAAAGAACGTCTGTAAAATAACAACTGGGCATAATATGCTCCGCGACTAAGAAATATACAATATTCATATACAGTGATCAAAAGCATCTCTCTATAATAACAACTGTCTTTATTATGCTCCGCGACTAAGAAATATCCATTGGTCATAATCAGTACGCAAAAGTGGCTGTCAGTAATATCTACTGTGTTTGTTATGCTACCCGACTAAGAAATATTTTATTTGCAAAAAAATGCGAGCAAAACAAACACTCTATAATCACAATTGTGAATATTATGCTACCGAAATATGAATTAGACTTAAATCATAAACTGTGAGCAAAACGCCATCTCGATAATAACAACTGTTTCATTATCCTCCGCGACTAAGAAATATACATTGGTCATAATCAGCACGCAAAAGTGGGTGTCAGTAATATCAACTGTGTTTGTTATGCTACGCGACTAAGAAAGATACAATATTCATATACAGACATCAAAACATCTCTCCATTATAACAACGTGAATATTATGCTACCGAAATATGAATTAGACATAAATCATAAACTTTGAGCAAAACGACCTCTCGATAATAACAACTGTGTTTATTATGCTGCGCGACTGAGAAATATATTTGGTCATAATCAGAACGCAAAAGTGGCTGTCAGTATTATCAACTGTGTTTGTTATGCTACCCAACTAAGTAATATATTATTTGAAAAAATCGTGAGCAAAGAAATTCTCTGTAATAACAACTGTGCTTATTATTCCACCCGACTAAGAATTAGACATAAATCATAAACAGTGAGCAAAAACTCCTCTGTATAATAACAACTGTGCATAAAATGCTCCGCGTCCTAGAAATATACAATATTCATAAACGGTGATCAAAAGCATCTCTCTTTATTAACAACTGTGTTTATTATGCTCCGCGACTAAGAAATATACATTGGTCATAATAAGAACGCAAAAGTGGCTGTCAGTAATATCTACTGTGTTTGTTATGCTACCCGACTAAGAAATATTTTATTTGCAAAAAACGTGAGCAAAACTTACACTCAATAATAAGAACTGCGCATATTAGCCTACCCGACTAAGAAATATACATTAATCACATTCTGTGAGCAAGTGAACAACTCTATAATAACAACTGTGCTTAATATGCTCCGCGACTAAGAAATATACAATATTAAAAAAAGGTGATCAAAAGCATCTCTCTATAATAACAACTGTGTTTATTATGCTACCCTACTTAGAAATACACATTAATCAGAAACTGTGAGCAAAAGGACATCTCTATAATATCAACAGTGATTATTATCATCCGCGACTAACAAAAATACATTGGTCATATGCGGTGCTCAAAATACCCTCTCTATAATACCAACTATACTTATTATGCTACCGACGAAGAAATATACAATATTCATTAACGGTGATTAAAAGCATCACTCTATTATAACAACTAAGGTCATCATGCAACCCGACAAAGATATAGACACTAATCATAAACTGTGAGCAAACGAACCTCTCTATAATTTCAACTGAGCTTAAAATCCTCCGCGACTACGAAGTATCCATTGGTCATAATTAGAACGGAAAGTGGCTGTTAGTAATATCAACTGTGTTTGTTATGCAAGCCTTCTAAGAAATATTTTATTTGAAAAAAACCGTGAGCAAAAGAAACACTCAATAATAACACCTGTGTATATTATGCTCCGCGACTCAGTAATTTTACATTGGTCATAATCAGAACACAAAAGTGGCTGTCAGTAATATCAACTGTGTTTATTATGCTCCCCGACTAAGAATATAAATTTGACAGAAACCTTGAGCAAAAGTAACACACTATTTATTAATAACAACTGTGCATATTATGCTACCCGACTAAGAATTAGACATAAATCACAAACTGTGATCAAATGCATCTCTGTAAATAAACAACTGTGCTTAATATGCTCCGCACTAAGAAATATACAATATTCATATACAGTGATCAAAAGCATCTCTCTATAATAACAACTGTGTTATTTATGCTCCGCGAAAAGAAATATACAATATTCATATACACTGATCAAAAGCATCTCTCAATAATAACAACTGTGTGTATTATGCTCCGCGGCTAAGAAATATACATCAGTCATAATCAGAACGCAAAGGTGGCTGTCAGTAATATCAACTGTGTTTGTTATGCTACCCTACTAAGAAATATTCTATTTGCAAATAACCGTGACCAAAGTAAACTCTCTAAAATATCAACTGCGCAAATTATGCCACCCGACTAAGAAAGAGAAACTAATCAGAAACTGTGAGCAAAAGTACCTCTCTATAATTTCTACTGAGCTTATTATCCTCCGCGACAGAGAAATATACATTTGTCATAAATAGTACTCAAAAGTGGCTGTCAGAAATATCAACTGTGTTTGTTTTGCTACCCGACTAAAAAATATAAATTTGCCAAAAAACGTGAGAAAAACAAACACACTATTATAACAACTGTCCATATTATGATAACCGACTAAGAATTTAACATAAATCATGAACTGTGAGCAAAAGAACGTCTGTAAAATAACAACTGGGCATAATATGCTCCGCGACTAAGAAATATACAATATTCATATACAGTGATCAAAAGCATCTCTCTATAATAACAACTGTCTTTATTATGCTCCGCGACTAAGAAATATCCATTGGTCATAATCAGTACGCAAAAGTGGCTGTCAGTAATATCTACTGTGTTTGTTATGCTACCCGACTAAGAAATATTTTATTTGCAAAAAAATGCGAGCAAAACAAACACTCTATAATCACAATTGTGAATATTATGCTACCGAAATATGAATTAGACTTAAATCATAAACTGTGAGCAAAACGCCATCTCGATAATAACAACTGTTTCATTATCCTCCGCGACTAAGAAATATACATTGGTCATAATCAGCACGCAAAAGTGGGTGTCAGTAATATCAACTGTGTTTGTTATGCTACGCGACTAAGAAAGATACAATATTCATATACAGACATCAAAACATCTCTCCATTATAACAACGTGAATATTATGCTACCGAAATATGAATTAGACATAAATCATAAACTTTGAGCAAAACGACCTCTCGATAATAACAACTGTGTTTATTATGCTGCGCGACTGAGAAATATATTTGGTCATAATCAGAACGCAAAAGTGGCTGTCAGTATTATCAACTGTGTTTGTTATGCTACCCAACTAAGTAATATATTATTTGAAAAAATCGTGAGCAAAGAAATTCTCTGTAATAACAACTGTGCTTATTATTCCACCCGACTAAGAATTAGACATAAATCATAAACAGTGAGCAAAAACTCCTCTGTATAATAACAACTGTGCATAAAATGCTCCGCGTCCTAGAAATATACAATATTCATAAACGGTGATCAAAAGCATCTCTCTTTATTAACAACTGTGTTTATTATGCTCCGCGACTAAGAAATATACATTGGTCATAATAAGAACGCAAAAGTGGCTGTCAGTAATATCTACTGTGTTTGTTATGCTACCCGACTAAGAAATATTTTATTTGCAAAAAACGTGAGCAAAACTTACACTCAATAATAAGAACTGCGCATATTAGCCTACCCGACTAAGAAATATACATTAATCACATTCTGTGAGCAAGTGAACAACTCTATAATAACAACTGTGCTTAATATGCTCCGCGACTAAGAAATATACAATATTAAAAAAAGGTGATCAAAAGCATCTCTCTATAATAACAACTGTGTTTATTATGCTACCCTACTTAGAAATACACATTAATCAGAAACTGTGAGCAAAAGGACATCTCTATAATATCAACAGTGATTATTATCATCCGCGACTAACAAAAATACATTGGTCATATGCGGTGCTCAAAATACCCTCTCTATAATACCAACTATACTTATTATGCTACCGACGAAGAAATATACAATATTCATTAACGGTGATTAAAAGCATCTCTCTATTATAACAACTAAGGTCATCATGCAACCCGACAAAGATATAGACACTAATCATAAACTGTGAGCAAACGAACCTCTCTATAATTTCAACTGAGCTTAAAATCCTCCGCGACTACGAAGTATCCATTGGTCATAATTAGAACGGAAAGTGGCTGTTAGTAATATCAACTGTGTTTGTTATGCAAGCCTTCTAAGAAATATTTTATTTGAAAAAAACCGTGAGCAAAAGAAACACTCAATAATAACACCTGTGTATATTATGCTCCGCGACTCAGTAATTTTACATTGGTCATAATCAGAACACAAAAGTGGCTGTCAGTAATATCAACTGTGTTTATTATGCTCCCCGACTAAGAATATAAATTTGACAGAAACCTTGAGCAAAAGTAACACACTATTTATTAATAACAACTGTGCATATTATGCTACCCGACTAAGAATTAGACATAAATCACAAACTGTGATCAAATGCATCTCTGTAAATAAACAACTGTGCTTAATATGCTCCGCACTAAGAAATATACAATATTCATATACAGTGATCAAAAGCATCTCTCTATAATAACAACTGTGTTATTTATGCTCCGCGAAAAGAAATATACAATATTCATATACACTGATCAAAAGCATCTCTCAATAATAACAACTGTGTGTATTATGCTCCGCGGCTAAGAAATATACATCAGTCATAATCAGAACGGAAAAGTGGCTGCAAGTAATATCAACTGTGTTTGTTATGCAACCCTAGTAAGAAATATAATATTAGCAAAAAATCGAGAGCAAAAGAAACACACAATAATAACAACTGTGCTTATTATGCTACCCGACTAAGATATATACATTATTAATCAGAAACTGTGAGCAAAACGACCAGTATATAATAACAACTGTGTTTATTGTGCGCCGCGACTAAGAAATATACATTGGTCATAATCAGAACGCAAAGGTGGCTGTCAGTAATATCAACTGTGTTTGTTATGCTACCCTACTAAGAAATATTCTATTTGCAAATAACCGTGACCAAAGTAAACTCTCTATAATATCAACTGCGCAAATTATGCCACCCGACTAAGAAAGAGAAACTAATCAGAAACTGTGAGCAAAAGTACCTCTCTATAATTTCTACTGAGCTTATTATCCTCCGCGACAGAGAAATATACATTTGTCATAAATAGTACTCAAAAGTGGCTGTCAGAAATATCAACTGTGTTTGTTTTGCTACCCGACTAAAAAATATAAATTTGCCAAAAAACGTGAGAAAAACAAACACACTATTATAACAACTGTCCATATTATGATAACCGACTAAGAATTTAACATAAATCATGAACTGTGAGCAAAAGAACGTCTGTAAAATAACAACTGGGCATAATATGCTCCGCGACTAAGAAATATACAATATTCATATACAGTGATCAAAAGCATCTCTCTATAATAACAACTGTCTTTATTATGCTCCGCGACTAAGAAATATCCATTGGTCATAATCAGTACGCAAAAGTGGCTGTCAGTAATATCTACTGTGTTTGTTATGCTACCCGACTAAGAAATATTTTATTTGCAAAAAAATGCGAGCAAAACAAACACTCTATAATCACAATTGTGAATATTATGCTACCGAAATATGAATTAGACATAAATCATAAACTTTGAGCAAAACGACCTCTCGATAATAACAACTGTGTTTATTATGCTGCGCGACTGAGAAATATATTTGGTCATAATCAGAACGCAAAAGTGGCTGTCAGTATTATCAACTGTGTTTGTTATGCTACCCAACTAAGTAATATATTATTTGAAAAAATCGTGAGCAAAGAAATTCTCTGTAATAACAACTGTGCTTATTATTCCACCCGACTAAGAATTAGACATAAATCATAAACAGTGAGCAAAAACTCCTCTGTATAATAACAACTGTGCATAAAATGCTCCGCGTCCTAGAAATATACAATATTCATAAACGGTGATCAAAAGCATCTCTCTTTATTAACAACTGTGTTTATTATGCTACCCGACTAAGAAATACACATTAATCAGAAACTGTGAGCAAAAGGACATCTCTATAATATCAACAGTGCTTATTATCATCCGCGACTAACAAAAATACATTGGTCATAAGAGGTGCTCAAAATAAACTCTCTATAATAACAACTATCCTTATTATGCTACCGACGAAAAAATATCCAATATTCATAAACGGTGATTAAAAGCATCTCTCTATTATAACAACTATGCTTATTATGCTCCGCGACTAAGAAATATACATTTGTCAATAACGATGAGCAAAGTAATCTCTCTATAATAACAAATGTGTTTATTATACTTCCCAAATAAGAAATATACAATTGTCAATATCGATGAGCAAAGTAAACTCTCTATAATATCAACTGCGCCTATTATGCCACCCGACTAAGAAATAGAAATTAATCAGAAACTGTGAGCAAGCGAACCTCTCTATAATTTCAACTGAGCTTATTATCCTCCGCGACTAAGAAATATACATTGGTCATAAATTGAACTCAAAAGTGGCTGTCAGAAATATCAACTGTGTTTGTTTTGCTACCCGACTAAAAATATAAATTTGCCAAAAAAACGTGAGCAAAACAAACACACTATAATAACAACTGTCCATATTATGATACCCGACTAAGAATTAGACATAAATCATGAACTGTGAGCAAAAGAACCTCTGTATAATATCAACTGGGCTTAATATGCTCCGCGACTAAGAAATATACAATATTCATATACAGTGACCAAAAGAATCTCTCTATAATAACAACTGTGTTTATTATGCTACCCGTCTAAAACATATACATTAATCGTAGACTGCCGGAGAGATTTTCAGGAAAATAGCATACCCTGTAGTTCTTTGTATTAAATATTTAGACACTATTCATTAGAAATCCAACCAGAGCACATTAATATATCAACATGCTTGAATTTTTGAAAAAATTTACTTCAGGATTTCGACAAAAAGTGATTACACATACTTTCTGTTTAAATCGATACAACGCCGTTAACATGTAAGTAATCCTTTGTTTCTAAACTTGAAAAATGACGGCTATCTTATTAGTTATCAGATCTCAAAAATTGAACAAATCTTATTCACTAAACGAAACTTACATCATTTAAACAAAATCGACAAATTTGTTTTTGATGAACCATGGATGACGAAAAATACATATATTTGAGTTATATCTATCACAACTCAGTATTATTCAAACAGAATATACTAAAATAGATATTATTTAGTCTAATTTTCTTATTTCGGGTATTTCTACTCAAAAATTATAACATTTAGAAATTACAAAAGCAAGTGGCAGGCATGTGGAGCAGTTCACTTTTATACTACGTCATCATAACAATTTATGAAAATTTTGATTTTTTGAATGAAATCGATAGAGAGTACAAAACTATGTCTAAATCTGTATTTTCTTGAAATTTGAATTATTTGATCGACCTGTTTTGCTCCAAATACAACGTGTATCAATAAGGCAGTCTACAGTTGATCAGAAACTTTGAGCAAAACGACCTCTCTATAATAACAACTGTCTTTTTTAAGCTCCGCGACTAAGAAATATCCATTGGTCATAATCAGTACGCAAAAGTGGCTGTCAGTGATATCAACTGTGTTTGTTATGCTACGCGACTAAGAAATATACAATATTATATACAGTGATCAAAAGCATCTCTCTATTATAACAACTATGCTTATTATGCTACCGACTATGAAATATACATTAGTCATAAACAGTACGCAAAATTGGATATCTATAATTACAACTGTGTTTATTATGCCCACCGACTAAGAATATAAATTAATAAGAAACGGTGAACAAAAGTAACACACTTTAATAACAACTGTGCTTATCATGCTACCCGAGTAAGAATTAGACATAAATCATAAACTATGAGCAAAAGAACATCTGTATAGTAACAACTGTGCTTAGTATGCTACCCGACTAAGAATTAGACATAAATCATAAACTGTGAGCAAAGGAAGCTCTGTAAAAATACTACTGTGCTTAATATGCTCCGCGACTAAGAAATATACAATATTCATATACAGTGATCAAAAGCATTTCTATATAATAACAACTGTGTGTATTATGCTCCGCGACTAAGAAATATACATTGGTCATAATAAGAACGCAAAAGTGGCTGTCAGTAATATCTACTGTGTTTGTTATGCTACCCGACTAAGAAATATTTTATTTGCAAAAAACGTGAGCAAAACTTACACTCAATAATAAGAACTGCGCATATTAGCCTACCCGACTAAGAAATATACATTAATCACATTCTGTGAGCAAGTGAACAACTCTATAATAACAACTGTGCTTAATATGCTCCGCGACTAAGAAATATACAATATTAAAAAAAGGTGATCAAAAGCATCTCTCTATAATAACAACTGTGTTTATTATGCTACCCTACTTAGAAATACACATTAATCAGAAACTGTGAGCAAAAGGACATCTCTATAATATCAACAGTGATTATTATCATCCGCGACTAACAAAAATACATTGGTCATATGCGGTGCTCAAAATACCCTCTCTATAATACCAACTATACTTATTATGCTACCGACGAAGAAATATACAATATTCATAAACGATGATTAAAAGCATCCTCCATTATAACAACTATGCTTATTATGCTACCGACTATGAAATATAATTAGTCATAAACAGTACGCAAAATTGGCTGTCCATAATTACAACTGCGTATATTATGCTCCCCGACTAAAAAATATACTTTTGTCAATAACGATGAGCAAAGTAAACTCTCTATAATAACAAATGTGTTTATTATACTCCCCAAATAAGAAATATACATTGTCAATATCGATAAGCAAAGTAAACTCTCTATAATATCAACTTCGCATAAAATGCCCCGCGACTAAGAAATAGAAACTAATCAGAAACTGTGAGCAAGCGAACCTCTCTATAATTTCAACTGAGCTTATTATATTCCCAACAAAGAAATATTTTGACTCATAAACAGTGCGCAAAATTAACTCTCTATAATCACAACTGTTCTTATTGTGCTCCCAACTAAGAAATATGCATTTGTCAAAGACGGTTCCCAAAATGACCTCTCTATAATATCAACTGTCAATATTATGCTCCGCGACAAAGAAATATACATTGGTCATAAACGGTGTGCAAATGAAACTATCTATAATAAGAACCTTGCTTATTATGCTTCCGAATAAGGAATATACATTTGTCATAAATGGTACGCAAAATTAGTTCTCTATAGTAACAACTGTCCATATTATGTTCCCAACTAAGTAATATTTACTTATAAACGGTGCGGAAAAGAATCTCTCTAAAATAACAATTGTGCCTATTTTGCTCCCCCGCTGAGAAATATCCATTAGTCATAAACGGTGCGCAGAACGACCTCTCTATAATAACAACAGTCCATATTATGTTCCCAACTAGGAAATATTTGACTCATAAACGGTGCGCAAAAGAACTTCACTGTAATAAGAACTGTGCTTATTATGCTCCCCTACTTAGAAATATACATTTGTCTTTGACGGTTCTCAAAATGACCTCTCTATAATAACAACTGTGCTTATTATGGTCCCCGACTGAGGAATATTCATTTGTCAAAAATGGTACGCAAAATTACCTCTCTATAATATCTACTGTCCATATTATGCTCCGCGACTAAGAAATATACATTGGTCATAAGCGGTGCACAGTGAACGACCGGGACTAAAATTTTGACCGGGACCAGGACCGTGACCGGGAATATAATTTTTCACCGGGACCGGGACCGGGATTGCTTTTAGGAGGCGATGAATGGAGTTCTAGTTACAATACACATTGTAGAATTTCATCCTAATTGTAGTGTTGAAAGATCACTACCAAATCAAAAGCTTCTTGTTTTTCAATTAGATTCTACCAATCTTATTATATTTCCTCACTTTATCTGCAGTTGGCTTCTTAATAATAGGTATATACTAATATGAATTTATAAGTGGATCTTATGGTGTAATTTGTATTGAATTCCATTAATCACATTTACATCTGTTATATCTTAGAGTAAGTTAGCTTTGCTTCTTGATTCTCTTTCTAAAACATCTGTTAACTATCTATCATGAGTAAACGTCCACGTCCCAGATCGAGTGTATGGTCATATTTCACTGTGGATACCAATAATCAAGCTATAGCTATTTGTAAGGCTGACAACTGCAAAAATACTAAAGTCCGTAGAGGAAAGGATGGAGCTGAGAAAAATGACTTCTCAACTAAAGCTCTTTGGCTGCATCTACAAAATTACCACGAAAGAGACTATGATAGTGCCAGAGATGAACGAAGTGTAACTGAAGCAGCAAAACTAGCAAAGGTAGATGAAAGAGAGAAGAAAAGAGAAGTGTACTCACTCTCTACAGTGCAATTGACGTTATCAGAAACTAATGAGCGCTCCATTAAATGGAATCCAGATAAACCTAACAGCTTTTGGGTGAAAAGCTATTGGTACAGTGGCTGTGTGACGGTTTATTACCATATTCAACAGTTAACAATGCTCAGTTCCATAAAATAATTTCTCATTTAAATAATAGGTTTACCGTTCCATCAGAAAAAACTATTAGACAAAAACTGATTCCCAACTTGGATAGAAAAGTGCAATACAAGATAAAACAGTCTCTCGACGAAAATGATGTCGGAGTATACTCGATAACAACAGACATCTGGTCTAACAAAGGTCAGCGATCATTTATTAGCTATACCGTACATTACATAAATGATGATTGGCAGAGAAAGATAGGAATCCTACGATGTATGCCTTACGACAGTGCACATACCGGAGAAAGTATCGCTATGGTTTTGTCAGGAATCAGAAAAAGCTGGTGTTTGCAGAATGTTCATTGCCTTGTTAGAGATAATGCAGCTAATTTGGTAAAAGGTTCTGAAATTGCAAATCAACAGTCAGTTGGTTGCATGTGCCACATTCTCCATCTTATTGTGAAACATGCGGTATTAGAACAAAGTGGTGTGAAACTGATGAGACAACGCCTCCAAAAACTAATAAAAAAACTCCGCAGACCAAAAGCAAGTGCTATTGTAAGAAAGTTTCAGCAGGAATTTGGAATTCCTAAAAATGTTTGATTCTTTGTGTGGAGACCAGATGGAATAGTGACTACTTGATGTTTGAAAGGGCTATAGAACTAAAACGCGTCATTAGAGCTGTTGAAGATGATGCTCAACTTAAAATCACCACAGATTGTAAACTGACCCCAACTGATTGGGATATTATGTCGAAAGTAATACAACTCCTAAAACCTATTTTTACAGCTACTCTCTCAGTTGAAGGTGACCTAGCTTCAATTTCAGATATCATTCCCATCACAAAAAGAATGAAAATGGAGCTTGAACAAGTACAAGAATTTGGGATAGGAACGTTGAAGATTAAATTATTAGAAAATATCCACAAATATTTAGAGGGTGGCGATACTAGAACACATTTCGTCAATGTTGAAAAAAGTGATGTTCATGCATTTGCAACCTTACTAGATCCAAGATATAAAGGTTTGTTCTTCCAAAGTAAAGCAAATGCTGAAAGAGCTAAGCGAAGGCTAAAATGTGTAGCTAATGATGTTCTAAACTCAAGAAATATAATAGAAACCACTGTTACTATTTCGAACACTGTTGATCAAGTTCAAGAGAGAGACAATGAGTCTAGACCATTATCATGGGAAGACTGTGTTCTTAGTGAGGATGAAGAAAGTGTACTTGAGACAGGAGTAAGTGATACTGAGAAAGAACTTACTGACTATTTCTCCAAATGTAAAAGAATACCTATGGATGGAGACTCTCTAATGTTTTGGAAGTTAAGCGAAAAACAGTTTCCTATATTAAGTCTATTAGCGAGAACATATCTTTGTCCACCAGCAAGCTCGTCGACTTCAGAAAGAGAATTTAGCATAGCTGGAATAATCACAAACAATCGACAAATCAGGCTGCTCCCTACAAACACAGAAAGATTACTATTCCTAAAATACAATCTTCGAGCAATTGGATGGGACACTCAGATTCCTCAACCACCAGAATCATTCATTCAACCAAATGATTTAACTCTCGAAATGTTAGAGGAAAATATGTACCAGGAAAGTAACATAAACCAGATCGATAGTGAATATAGTGATTCCAGTGACGGTGAAGAAAGTAATGAAAATGAATAAACACCATGGTTTATGTTTAGTTGATTATGTAGGAATCATAATAGTTATCAAAAATGTAAAATATATATAATCTTCCATTTCATAAATACTTTAGTAGTCCAGGATAACGCGGTTCATTCATTCAATTAATAAATTTGAATAGCCTATTCCCGGTTAGGATTCCCGGTGAAAAGACGAATATTACCAGGACCGGGACCGGGACCGGGACTCGAAAAATTGCCGGGATTGACCGGGACCGGGACTCAAACCGGGATCCCGGTCGTTCCCTGGCGGTGCACAAAGGTTTCTCTTTATAATCACAACAGTCTATATTACGTTCCTACTAAGAATATATACATTTGTCAAAAATGGTGCGCAAAAGTAACCTCTCAGTAATAAAAAATGTGCAGATTATGTTTCCAACTAAGTAATATATTTACACATAAACGGTGCGCAGAAAGAACGTCTCTAAAATAACAATTGAGCTTATTAAGCTCCCCGACTAAGAAAATACATAAGTCATAAACGGTGCGCAGAACGACCTATCTATAATAACGGTACCTGGAGAACTCGGGCGAGAGGAGAATTCGGCCAAGTAGCACTCGGCTCCGGGGCCCTCGGCCCAGGAGAACTCGGCTTATAGGAAAACCCGGCCCAGGAGTACTCGGCATTTAGGAAAACTCGGCCTGGGAGCACTCGGCCCAAAACTGCTGTTTAGAGCTAATTAATTCAGTTCAAACAAATATTTATTCCTTAATTTATTGGTTAAGTAAAACTATATTTAATAGTAAGATTAGAAAATAATTAAGTTTTTCTGGGACTGTTATCTGAAATAAATTAACTTATTGCGGGGCTGTTATTTGCGATACGCTTTTCAATAGCTGACTTGTAGTTATGTTAACTTTCCTATAATCGCGCCACAGTTAAAATAACTTCCCTTGGAATGTTAGTGTTTCCTTTTACTGATATTTTCTGAGTTTGTCTTTATGGACCAGTATTTGCTGGATAGGAATGAAAACAGCTTCTGAATGAAGCAAAGATATAAGTATATAAAAAGAAATATTGCTGTGCTGGGCACTTGTATTTATTCGATTGTGCCTTCCCTCAACGTCGTTAATAGTTCGGATAGCTCTTTTGAAAACGCACCAATCCGCAGGAGACCACATTGCACCAGTCATCCATGTACGATCCATGTATTCAATCAGAGGTTGAATGTCAGGCGTTGCACATGCTGCGATTTCAATGAAGGAAGGTAGAATATGTTCTTCAGGAATAAAGGTAGGCAAATAGTAATTTAATATATTCATTAATGGATCCTACTGTACCATACGAAACTGCAAGTCCCAGTTCCAGAACTTTTCTCCATAGAGCTTGTCCCCAATGGAAATTACACCCACTAATGATCATGTTTGGGAAAGCTTCTCTTGCTCCGTTCCAGATGGCTGCTTCAAAATCAGTTAGCAGCCTGAATGGGATTATGCTTGGCATTATTTCCTTAATATGCTGGAAGATGGCCTTATAGTCTCGTTTGCGGCGACGTGACATCATGACAAAGGCAAGAGGAACCTGCTTGACTTTGTAACCATTATCATCAGCTAGAAAAGAATGTAAACTGAACAGTTGACAAAATGGTTGTCGAGCAACTTTGAAAGCAGCATCGCTATTGCGATGCTGCTTTCAAAGTTGCTCGACAACCATTTTGTCTCGCAAAATTTAAAAGATTGAGTTGTGGTAAAGATGCAAAAAATATGTCGGGCTCCATGAACTTTGATGTTTCCCTGAAAAAAATCTTGAGGAATCCAATTCAAATCTAAGTGAAATAATATGTCCTGGATTCAGTAGCTCGATTCTTGTGACGTTGGTAATTGCTACTGCGGATGAGATTTGAAGGTTTGGGGCGACTAATTGATGGCTTTCCAGTTGAAAATCAGTAGACATCACATCTTCCACAATTGCAGAAGCAGAACGAAAAACGTTTACCTTGGCAATTTGGCGCACTTTCATTGTAATTTTCACTTTAATATCTAATCCAGGTTGAGCAGGGTAAATATGATAATTAGGACCGGGAGTAAAGACTTCACCAATCTGAATAACGGTGGCAGAACATGTTATCGTTGTCCTTCGGAGAGTGCAACGCCACACAACACGACCAGATCTACTGTGTTTGTGTGATTTCATGGTATATGAATAACCATTACTATCAACTAAAATCTTATTGGACCTTTGTGTACCGTTTTCAATAATTTCGAACGAAAGTTTGTCTTGAGAATGAATAAGAGGCTGATCTGTTTATTCGGGAACCAACTGAGGATGTTCTGGCTCAGGGTCTGATAAAGTATCTTGAAAAGATTCGGATATGTTGAACGAAGGTAGGGCAGTATGTGTTAACTCCTCGCTTGCATTGCTCTCGTGTATCCACTCGGTTGACAAACGGGTGCTTTCAGCAATAGGTTGTGGTAGATTGTGAACATTGCTATTCTCCATTATGAAAATTATAATATGATTCAAGTTTTACAAATACACGTATTTATATATAACTCATTATATTGTTGCTATTGTTTTGAATTTCCACATTGAAGTGTCGATCAATTACATGTATTCAATTTATTTATATCTCTTTGATCACATGAATAGCAAATTAGTGGAGTAGTATTTGACCGAGTTCTCCAATGGGCCGAAGTCGTATTAAGGCGAGTTCTTTAAGGGAGGAGTGATCTTATGGGACCAGTTCTCTTATGGGGCGAGTTCTCTTATAGACCGAATTCGATTTGGGCCGAGTTCACTAGTATTCTAAAATAACAACAGTCCATGTTATGTTCCCAACTAAGTAATATATTGACTCATAACCCGTACGCAAAATAATCTCTGAGTAATCACAACTGTGCATATTATACTCCCAGACTAAGTAATATACATTAGTCATAACCGGAGCGCAAACGTAACCCTCAAAAATAACAACAGTCCATATTATGTTCCCAACTAAGAAATATTTTGACTCATAAACGGTGCGCAAAAGAACCTCTCTTAATCTCAACTGTGCTTATTATGCTGCCCAACTGAGAAATATACATTAGTCATAGACGGTGCCAAAAAGGACCTCATTAAAATAACAACTGTGCTTATTATACTATCAATCTAAGTAATATACTACATTAGTCATAAAATGTACACAAAAGTAGCTGTCTATAATCACAACCAGTGTTTTTTTTAAGGCAAATTAGAGGCCCAAAATGGACCTCTAATTTTTCTCAATGGGCCTCTAATTTTAACGTGCTAAGTACGCAATATCATGAAATGTAGAGTGAGGGCCTCTAATTGTTGGTAGGGCCCTCTAAGCAAATCCTTAAAAAAAACACTGATCACAACTGTTCTTATTATGCTCCCAGACTAAGTAATATACATTAGTCATAAACAGTGCGGAAAGTGACCTCTCTATGATAACAATTGTCCATATTATGTTCCAAACTAAGTAAGATATTTGAACATATACGGTGCGCAAAAGAACCTCAATATAATCACAACTGTGCTTATTATGTCCCTCGACTTAGAATATACATTAGTAATAACCGGTGCGCAAAGGTGACCTCTCTATAATAACAATAGTCCATATTACGTTCCATAATAAGTAATATATTTGCTCATAAAAGGTGCGCAAAAGAACCTCTCTATAATCACCACTGTGCAATTATGATCCCCGAGTAAGAATATATATAGTCATAACCGGAAGCAAAGTAAACCTCTCTATAATAACAAGTCTATATTTTGCCTCCGACTAATAATATTCATTAGCCATAACCGGTGCAGAAAAATACCCCTCTATAATATCAACAGTCCATATTATCTTCCCAACTAAGTAATATACGTATTACTTATAAACGGTACGGAAAAGTAGCTGTCTATACTCATAACAGTCCATATTATGTCCCTACTAAGAATATATACATTAGAAAAAAAACGTGCGCAAAAGTAACTCTCAATAATAACAACTGTGCTTATTATGCTCCCCGGCAAGAAATACAAATAAATCATAAACGGTGTCCAAAAGAACCTCTCTATAATAACAACAGTGCTTATTATGCTCCCCGAAGTGAAATATGCATTGGTAATAAACGCTGCGCAGAAGAACATCTGCTATGAAATAAACATTACACATAAGCGGTGCGCAAAGGTACCTCTCTACAATAACAACTGTCCAGGTTATGTTCCCCGACTAAGAAATATACATTAGTCATAGATGTGAGCAAAAGAACCTCTCTATAATCACAACTGTGTTTATTATGCTTCCCGAATAAGAAATATACATTAGTCATAAATGGTGCGAAAAAGCACCTCTCCAGAATAAAATAGTGGGTATTTTGCTACCCGACTAAGAAAAAAATTACTATGAAATATATATCAGTCATATACGGTACCCAAAAGTACCTCTCTAAAATAAAAACTGTGCGTTTATCCTCCACAACTAAGAAATATACATTGGTCATTAGCGGTGAGCAAAAGAACCTCTCTATAATGACAAGAGTCCATATTAAGTTCCCAAATAAGCAGTATATTACTCATAATCGGTGCGCAAAAGAACCTCTCTATAATAACAACAGTACTTATTACGCTCCCGAAAAAGAAATATACAATGGTCATAAACGGTGCTCAAAAAAACCTCCCTATAATAACAACTGTGCTTATTTAGCTCCACAACTAAGAAATATACATTAGTTATAAACGGTGCGCAAAAGTAGCTGTCTATCAGTCTATATTCATCGATTATGACAAATGTATTTTTCTTAGTCAGGGTGCATAATAAGCACAGTTGTTATTATAGAGAGGTCCTTTTGCGCACCGATTATGACATATGTATATTTCTTAATTGGTTAGCATAATAAACACAGTTGTTACTTTAGAAAGGTAATTTTGAGCTCCGTTTATCATGAATGTATATTTCTTAGTTGGTGAGCATGATTAGCACAGTTGTTATTGTAGAATAGTTCTTTGCTCCCCGTTTATGACTAATCGTGACCTACGTTATATAAGGCCTATGCACCAACTTTTTGAAACTGGACCATGGATTAAAGGAAGGCTATTGATAAATAGGTTATTTATCGTTATCTAAATAACTAGTAGTGATAGACCTCATAAATGTTCTATAACTATATAGGAACATGATATCAAGGTATACATAGCACCCTTCAGAATTGAGCTAAGTCATCATTTGATTACGTAATCGTTATTTTTGGTGGGTATTATCGTGTTTTTATAGCCCGCTTTTAACATAGTTAGACGCGTTATAAATGTTCAAAATTGGAACTTGATGATGCCCATAACTAGTTAAATGAAATATATTGAAATTATAAATGGAATGTTGACACATTCCTCGGTTGCCAGGGATATGTATATTTCCTAAAATGAGCCATAAATCAAAAACTATCGATTTTATGTAAACTAGGCTAGTACTGATCTATCCGCAATTGGTAACTTCCTATTCATTGATAATACATTATATATGCCTAACTACAATAATTTTTGAGATAATAAGATAATTAGCACTTAATTCCTTATGAGGTAATACACTCATTATCTCAAAAATTATTGAAGTTAGGCCTAGAAAATGTATTATCAATGAATAGGAAGTTACCTATTGCGGATAGATCAATACTAGCCTAGTTTACATAAAATCGATAGTTTTTGAGTTATGGCTCATTTTAGGAAATATACATTTCCCTGGCAACCGAGGAATGTGTCAACATTCCATTTATAATTTCAATATATTTCATTTAACTAGTTATGGGCATCATCATGTTCCAATTTTGAACATTTATAACGCGTCTAACTATGTTAAAAGCGGGCTATAAAAACACGATAATACCCACCAAAAATAACGATTACGTAATCAAATGATGACATAGCTCAATTCTGAAGGGTGCTATGTATACCTTGATATCATGTTCCTATATAGTTATAGAACATTTATGAGGTCTATCACTACTAGTTATTTAGATAACGATAAATAACCTATTTATCAATAGCCTTCCTTTAATCCATGGTCCAGTTTCAAAAAGTTGGTGCATAGGCCTTATATAACGTAGGTCACGGACTAATGTATATTTCTTAGTCGGGGAGCATAATATGTACAGTTGTGATTATAGAGAGGATATTTTGCGTACCGATTATTAGCAAATATATTACTTAGTTGGGAACATAATCTGGACTGTTGTTATTATAGAGTGGTACTTTTGCGCACAGTTTATGACTAATGTATATTTCTTATTCGGGAGCATAATAGGCACAGTTGTTATTATAGAGAGGTACTTTTGCCCACCGTTCATGAGTAAATATATTACTTAGTTGGGACATTGCTTACTATATATATACACGGCTGTGTATGTTCCCGACTTCGCCTTCAAAAAAGAAGGCAAGTTTATATTTCATTCAAAGCAAAACCATTCCTTCTATTGTGGTTTATTGGATTGTATTTGGGGTAATCAACCATTGCAAGTCCAATGGAACCACTTTTGAGAATCTCAGATTTGTGGTTAAGCTATTTAGGCGCCATATAATGATGGCGTAGCATGTGGTAGCACTTTGTACTTATCGCTGATATAGAGTCGATTAGAAAACTTAATTTAGTAGCAAGTTGGTGCTGCTAAGTTCTACATTAATTGTGAATTAAATCACAACTATCTAGTAGACGATTGAGCCTTTTCCATATTACTCATTTCTAATAATTTTTGAATATATTTTTCATAAACACCCATAATATTTTATTTTTAACATTACACGATGTTGTAATTGACTTTACAATATTGATTATGGTACATACTATAGTAGTAATTATGCAATAATATTATATATTTGAATTAATGTTATTTATCTGCCATTTTCATTCTTTTAAACTCCCTGACTTGATTCCTTCTCCTAGTATCAGTCACATCCCTATCTAGATTCTTCATGTACCAATTCGATATAATGGAGTTGACTTTCTGTTGCCCGACCATTGAGTGATCATGACACAAACGAGTCATTCCACTCTGATGATAAGTGATTCAGAATATTTTGTGCCTATACTTTTGTGGGAACGTCTACTTCAAGTATGCTTTCTTCCAGATGTTCGAGTACTGAGAAAGCACATTGTGTGTAGCTGGTCAATGAATAAGTTGGTAATTTGAGCCCGCCTTTATTGTAATCATCTAGGTATGCACTGGATACAGGATCATTATTGAGAGCTATTCTGCATACTTCACAATCAGTACTCTTCAGGAAAGAACGAGAGATGTATCCTGAAATGAAAGTGATCACATAGATGGCGTCTTGAGAGATAGATATGTGGTCGAAGTCTTCATGAATCAGTGATTATTTGAAATCTTCTAGAATGATTTACTCTTCTTCTGTAATGGTGGATAAGATTGGAGTGAGTTCAATATTTTTAGTTAGAAATGTTTTAAATTTTAAAATAGACACAGAACGAAATACTTCCTTCATACTAACCAAAAATCTACCCCCCGACATCTGCCTATATTGGGAAAATCTTCGTTCAAGGGGGTCAGTTTGTAAGAGTCCTGTGAGAATGTAGATATATCCTTCATGAATTAATTCAGAACTTAAATCTGCTATAGCCCGACTTGTACTTATAAGAGCATCAAACGTTTGTTTGGAGACCAAGTTTCTTTGACTCTCGCCAATCACTTAGCCAGTTCGCGAACATCTTCAAAAATTCAATCTATCCATCACTTGCGATTAGTGCATTTCCAACAATATTAGGGTGAAACTTTCTTTTGCGTTTAATATCAGCCACCAATTATAGAATAAGTTTAGAAATGGGGAAGTTGTTTTATCTTCTGGAAAAATATTGGTGGATAGCCGTAATTGTTGTCAGATCAGGGTTGGTAGGTTTTGGCCAAGTGGTTAAAACCAGGTGGTTTAAACCTAGTTTAAACCGTCCTGGACAAAACCTCATGAGTGGACAAAACTGGACGAAACTGGACAAAACCTAATTAATGAACAAAATATCAGTTGTTAATTAATCTTTAATCTTTAAAACTGATGAAAGATTAAAAATGTAAAAGGTAAATTGATATACTATATAAAGATGGCTTTCTTGTTATCAGTGTGAAGATTGGATTTGCTTTGTAACCCATTGAGTAAATACAGTTTTCAATGAGAGAATCATTATACAGTAATACCTCGTTTACTTTTTTTTTACGCGTTTTCGTTTACGCGGAACAATTTTTTATGACCAAAACTTTTTTACGCGATCCTAAACTCGTTTTACGCGGTTTATTTATGATTTTTATTCAAATAATTCTATTTTTTTTGGATATTTTCTATAATTTTTAAGATTTAGTGGTAACAAAGCGATTCTACATTTACAAAAAAACAAAAAATGATGATTTAGAGATAGTAGATAGTTAGGGATATGTATTTGTCTTATAGTAAGTTCATCCAAATATATTATTGGTCAAATGAATACATATTTCCTTCACTATTCACACTAGAGATACCCGGGAGTGGGAGGTACCCGAAGGTGTAGGCTTGCGGTGTGAAGTGAATTTTAATTCCCTTCACAACACAATTCCCTTTCTGTGGGAATTCCCGAGTATTCTCACTAGTTGGTTTCTATCTGGATTCCCATAGGTTAAAATAATTTCCATTCCAATCCATATTGGAAATCCCATGGGAATTCCAATGGGATTAACATACACACGGAAACCTTGGCTATCTGAGAGGTCCGGATGTTGCATTATTGAATGTTTAAACACTAGGTAATTAAAATTTTATTCGATGTTGATAATATTTGGAAACGCATCTATTGGTTTAATAAGTGTTACTATGAGAATGAACCATTTTTTTTACGCGATTTCGTTTTACGCGGGGTTTTCAAGGAACGCATCTACCGCGTAAAAAGAGGGATACCTGTACTCTACTATATTAATATACATAGGTTTAATACTTCAAATAGTTTTGTTCAGTTTTGTCCTGTTTAAACCGGTTTAAACCGGTTTAAACCTGGTTTTGTCCACTGTCCGTCCAAAACCAGTTTGGGACTGGACAAAACCCAACCCTGTGTCAGATCGAATATAGACAGAGCAAGGGGGACAGATTGTTTATTATTTCCAGGGTGCAAGGCTTGATATGAAATTTAGGAGCTTTTCTCACATGACATTCAAGTGCTAAATCTTTCACATGAACACTATGAAAGATTGACCAATGAATATATCCTGAAGTAATTTTAATAGCCACATCCATAAGAGAAGTTTCTAGTTCTGGTATTTGGGAACATTTGGTAGCTAAGAGGTTGTTCCGAATATTCTTTATAAGATGCACAGTATCATAAATCAGGTATATTGTGCTTCTCTGGATTGAAAGGGTTGGTTATTGCATTAACATGTAATGTGCATGGATATATACCTTTGAGATGCCTATAAGCGCTAACGTTCGGGAATGGTTGTCACTAACTACTGCTCTGACATTAAATTGTTCCCTGCTTAACAAGTGTATACAGTCAAGTATTCCCTCTTGCATGATTTGATTATTGATTTTGATCAATGGAATAGCTCTCAAAACATACGGGATAGATAGATTTGAAGAGACAATCATGAAGCATAATACGCTTTTGTACCTGAAGTTTAGAGTCACACCATGTAAATCTCTGCCGTCGTATTGTACTTCTTGTTGTAAATACATCTCATCGAGCAATAGTACTGCATCATTATTGAATAAAGAATTTTCTCTCAATGATATTAATCCTTTACAAGTATCGATATGATGTGACTTTAACTTATACAATAGCGAAAAACTTGGTCAGGGAAGAAATTTTTCCAAATATGGATATGCCGAATTAGAAGTATATCGCATAATGAGAGCGAATCTTAAAACTGTAGCGGAATATGGAGGTCTCCCTTTTGGATTGTAATATTTTAACTTTAGTAACTCACCAATAATATATATTTCAATGTTTGATTCTGCGTTTCTACAGTATACTGGGAGATTAGTGAGCATGTCAAGTTAAGTCAGCCTTGATCCTTTAGCACGATCTATATACCCGGGAAGAGGAATGGACAACCTTCATAACTGAGTTTGACATGAAGATTACTATCAATGTGAATGCACTCTTGGATGTAGCAATTCCCGAACAGATCACAACACGGTAAGCTGTAATACTGTCATCACTAATATCTGTATGAAGGTCTCTATATTCTGCAGAATGTTCAACGTACCTGATTACCTCTTTAAAAGTGCTAATTTCGTGGGAAGAATTGAAGCTTTCTAATTCATCTGGCAGGAATATCCGAACTGCTTGTAGCTTCCTAAATTCACTTGGAACTGAGACTAGGCTCAACGGGATGTGACTTGGATGGATGGTTGGGATTGGATTTAACGAGTAATTCAGAACAACTTTATTTTGACGCTGAGTGATCAATGCAGATTCCAGAGTATTTGCAAAACTAGAAATCTTGCCGTTTTTAGGAATGCAACCCATTTATTTGACAATACTGTGTCATCTGGAAATTTGAATACTGGTTTGCTAGGACCATTCTGGTAGTTTGTGCGACAACCTGTCACACAACACTTATTGGGCATGACGAATTGACGATATAGAGAATTACTAACTGAATGATGTTATGACGAATTACAGAGAAAGAATTAGATAGTGTATATATACTTCGTATTTATCCAAGTGCAACCGAACATCTGATTTGAAGTATTTGACCATTTGATATAACATTCCTACTATTCATTCAGTAATTAGTAAATATATGTATTCTGCTATACATAAACTCAATTGCACATTCCTATCGTTCTTACTCTGTAACCAAGTGGTATTTCATTAAATACAGTTATACTAGTGTGTATATTACATTATAATATATACAAATTGCTAACGTCATCATTAAATGGCGCGAAAATAGCTTAAACACAAATCTGAGATTCTCAAAAGTTGTTCCATTGGACTCGCAATGGTTGATTACCCCATATACAGTCCAATAAACCACAATAGAAGGAATGCTTTAGCTTTGAATGAAATTTAAAACTGTCCTTCTTGTTTGAAGGCCAAGAGGGAACATACACAGCCGTATATATAGTAAGCCATGTTTGGGAACATAATATGGACTGTTATTATTATTGAGAGGTGCTTTTGCGCACCGTTTATGACTGATGTATATTTCTTAGTCGGTGAGCATAATAAACACAGTTGATATCATAGAGAGGTAATTTTGCGCTCCGTTTAAGACTAATGTATATTTCTTAGTTGGGGAGCATAATAAGCACAGTTGTTATTATAGAGAGGTACTTTGGGCACCGCGGGGAACATATTCTGGACTGTTGTTATTATAGAGACTTTCTTTTGCTCAACTTTTATCACTAATGTACCACGCGACCCAGTCTTTGTTAAGATGTAAACGAGGCAACTTCATTTTAAGATCATCAAAGTTATCCAAAGCGAATTGTAAACGATCTTGTTGGTTTTGAACGATACTATCGTGAAGACCTTTAGCGAAGTTTTCTTCTTCCTTAGATTCTCGACTAAGACGCTTTGTTTTCTGAGCAGTTGAAGTAAATAAGACGTGCAGCCTTGGAAAATAACTGGTACTGCGTTAATACGATAAGTTGGCCTAATTCGTGGTGTTTCAGTTCAGGTACCATCAGCTTGGACAGTCCGGTCAACCCGTATAATGTCTTCCTCTCTGAAGTGATAAATACAGATGAATATCTTATCTTCTGGGAGTTCAGTAGCCATATCCCTAGTGAGAGCTCTAATCCATTTCTCTTTCAAATCGCGCGGGGCGCTCGGCAATTTAAACATAGTAGCACTGGGATGACCTCTGGAAATGGAATTGCATCCGAATACTGAACAAGTATTGGGCATAACGAGTTACGTAGTAAACTAATATAAATATTTGTAGGTATAAATTAAAGATAATTAAAGAGAAAAGTATTAATGAAGAGAAATGCACCAAGAACAAACAAAATCGCTTAGAAAATTCAAATTCTGGCATACAGTCGACTCGGCTTAAAAGAATCACCTCGGGACCAGGTTACTAGACCCAATAAGCGGAGAAATCTATTAACCGATGGCTCTATTAAGCGGAGTCGACTGTATTTCAATTTTGTGAAAAAAATAGAATCATGTAGTCAGGTTTGTTTTAAAGCTTATGGGTTGCTAATAATACTAAACAATTACAATGAAAATTGTATTTTTGACATTTTTAAGCAGGAATCCGGGTAAAATTTGCAAAAATATAATCAAATGTTCATAAGAAACAGTGTTAGTGAAAATATCGAATGCACTTCAAGTTCATCCATAGTCCAATTTTTTAATGTCGATTCCAGTCCTTTTATTACGTAGTTCACGACTGTTGTTTTAATAGAGAGATATATCTGCGAACAGTTTATGTCTAATGTATATTTCTTAGTCGGGGAGCATAATATGCACAGTTGTTATTCTGGAGAGATCCTCTTGCGCACCGAATATGACTAATTTATATCTCTTATTCGGGAGCATAATAAGCACAGTTGTTATTATAGAGAGGTACCTTTGCGCACTGTTTATGAGTAAATAATATATTACTTAGTTGGGAACATAATATGGACTGCTGTTATTATAGAGAGGTACTTTTGCTCACCGTAAATGACAAATGGATATTTCTTAATCAGGAAGCATAATAATCACAATAGTTATTATAGAGTGGTTCTTTTGGCAACCGTTTATCAGTAAATGTATTACTTAGTTGGGAACATAATCTGGACTGTTGTTATTATAGAGAGGTACTTTTGCGCAACAATTTTGACAAATGTATTTTTCTTAGTCGGGGATCATAGTAAACACAGTAGTTATTATAGAGAGGTTATTTTGCGCTCCGTTTATGACAATTCTATATTTCTTAGTCGGGAAGCATAATATGCACAGTTGTGATTATAGAGAGGTTCTTTTGCGCTCCGTTAATGAGTAAATATATTACTTGGTTGGAAACATAGTATGGACTGTTGTTATTATAGAGGGGTACTTTTGCGCACAGAATTTTGACTAATGGATATTTCTTATTTGGTGAGCATAATATGCACAGTTCTTATTATAGAGAGTTTCTTTTGCGCACCGATTATGAGTAAATATATTACTTAGTCGGGGAACAAAATAAGCACATTTGTCATTTTAGAGAGGATATTTTGATCACCGATTTTGAGTAAATATGCCTCTTAGTAGGGAGCATAATATGGACTGTTGTAATTATAGAGAGGTCCTTTTGGACACAGTCTATGACTATTCTATATTTCTTAGTCGGGAAGCATAATATGCACAGTTGTGATTATAGAGTGGTTCTTTTGCCCTCCGTTTATGAGTAAATATATACTTAGTTGGGAACATAATAAGGACTGTTGTTATTATAGAGAGGTACTTTTGCGCACCAATTATGACAAATGTATATTTCTTAGTTGGGGAGCATAGTAAACACAGTTGTTATTATAGAGAGGTAATCTTGCGCTCCGTTTATGACAAATGTATATTTCTTAGTTGGGGAGCATAGTAAACACAGTTGTTATTATAGAGAGGTAATCTTGCGCTCCGTTTATGACTAATGTATATTTATCAGTTGGGGAGCATAATAAGCACAGTTGTTATTATGGATAGTTTCTTTTTTAATCACCGTTTATGAGTAAATACACTACTTAGTTGTGAACAAAATATGGACTGTTGTTATTATAGAGAGGTGTCTCTATATTAACAACTGTGCTTATTATGCTCCTCGACTAAGATTATTACATTAGTCCTAAATTGTGCGAAAAGGTATCTATCTAGGATAACATCTATGCATATATGCTCCCGAATAAGAAATATACATTGCTCATAAACTGTGCGCAACACTCCGTCTCTATAATAACATCTGAGATTATTATGCTCCCCAACTAAGAAATATACTTTAGTCAAAAAAGGTACCTATCTATAATAACAACTGGGCTTATTTTGCTCCCCCACTAAGAAATATACATTTGTCACAAACGATGCGATGGTACCTCATTATAATAACAACTGAGATTATTATGCCCCCGTCTAAGAAATATACATTTGTCATATACGGTGCACAAATGTACATCTCTATAAAAACAACAGTCCAGATTATGTTCCCTAGTAAGCTATATATTTACTCATAAACGGTGCGCAAAAGAATCCTCTCTATAATCACTAATGTGCTTATTATACTCCTCGAATAAGATATATACATTGCTCATAAACTGTGCGTAACAGTCCGTCTCTATAATAACATCTGTGGATATTATGCCCCTGTATAAGAAATATACATTTGTCATAAACGGTGTGCAAAAGTAGTTCTCTATAATAACAACTGCGCATATTATGCTTCCCAACTAAGAAATATACATTTGTCATAAACGGTGCACAAAAGCACATTTCTATAATAACAACAGTCCAGATTATGTTCCAAAATAAGTAATATATTTACTCATAAACGGTGCACAAAAGAACCACTCTATAATCACAACTGTGCATATTATGTCCCCGACTAAGAAATATACATTGTCACAAACGGTGCGAAAAAGTATCTATCTGGAATAACATCTGTGCATAATATGCCCCTAACTAAGAAATACACATTTGTCATAAACGGGGCGCAAAAGTACCTCTCTATAATAACAACTGAGCTTATTATGCTTCCCGACTAAGAAATATACATTTGTCATAAACGGTGCACAAAAGCACATTTCTATAATAACAACAGTCCAGATTATGTTCCAAAATAAGTAATATATTTACTCATAAACGGTGCACAAAAGAACCTCTCCATAATCACAACTGTGCTTAAAGTGCTCTTCGACTAAGAAATATACTTTAGTCATAAACGGTGCGAAAATCACCTATCGAGAATAACATCTGTGCATATTATGACCCTGTCTAAGAAATATAGATTTTTCATAAACGGTGCTCAAAAGAACCTCTCTATTATCACAACTGTGCCTATTATGCTCCCCGACTAAGAAATATACATTTGTCATAAACGGTGGACAAAAGTACATTTCTATAAAAAAACAATCCAGATTATGTTTCCCAGATAAGTAAATATTACTCATGAACGGTGCGCAAAAGCACCTCTCTATAATCATAACTGTGCATATTATGTCCCCGACTAAGAAATATACATTGTCACAAACGGTGCG
Organism: Hexactinellida sp. DTS-2022; assembly: GCA_028753945.1. Taxonomy (NCBI): domain Eukaryota; kingdom Metazoa; phylum Porifera; class Hexactinellida; species Hexactinellida sp. DTS-2022. The sequence goes on along the minus strand of JAPNXP010000011.1, from coordinate 2,958,895 downwards.
AAAAAGTATCTATCTGGAATAACATCTGTGCATAATATGCCCCTAACTAAGAAATACACATTTGTCATAAACGGGGCGCAAAAGTACCTCTCTATAATAACAACTGAGCTTATTATGCTTCCCGACTAAGAAATATACATTTGTCATAAACGGTGCACAAAATTACCTTTCTATAATAACAACAATCCAGATTATGTTCCCAAATATGTAATATATTTACTCATAAGCGGTGCTCAAAAGAACCTCTCTATTATTACAACTGAGCCTATTATGCTCCCCGACAAAGAAATATACATTTGTCATAAACGGTGGACAAAAGTACAATTCTATAATAACAACAGTCCAGATTATGATCCAAAATAAGTAATATATTCACTCATAAACGGTGCGCACAGGAACCTCTCTATAATCACAACTGTGCATATAATGTCCCCGACAAAGAAATATACATTTGTCAAAAACGGTACGCAATAGTACCTCACTATAATAACAACTGAGATTATTATGCTCCCCGACTAAGAAATATACTTACTCATAAATGGTGCGCTTAGGTACCTCTCTATAATGACAACTGTGCTTATTATGCTCCCCGACTAAGAAATATACATTTATCATAAACGGTGCACAATAGTGCCTTTCTATAATACCAGAAGTCCAAATTATGTTCCCAGAAATAAGGAATATATTTACTCATAAAAGGTTCGCAAAAGAACCTCTCTATATCACAACTGTGCTTATAATGCTCCTCGACTAAGAAATATACTTTAGTCATAAACGGTGCGAAAAAGCACCTATCTAGAATAAAATCCGTGCATATAATGCCCGTCTAAGAAATATACATTTGTCACAAACGGTGCGCAAAGGTACCTCACTATAATAACAACTGAGATTATTATGCCCCCGTCTATGAAATATACATTTCTCATAAACGGTGCAAAATGTTCAATTCTATAAAAACAACAGTCCAGATTATGTTCCCAAATCTATACTATTAACCCGCTGATAACCACTTGTGACCCACATGCCCATATATGGGCATAAAGTGGTTTAGTTCCATTTCCGTGACCCATCGGTGGTAAACGTCGTGTTAAAACACAAGCCTGCGTGGGTGTATATAATATTTGTTTGTATGTTACGAGTTGATTGAAGAAAGTGGACGGTTTCCAAATGTGATTTTTGGCATATAGGGGTAACCTTTGGCACCCGCCAACATTTTGAGGTTTCCACTAAAAATTTCTCACACCTCGAAAAGTTATGACGTCATTCTCACATTTCGAGAACCTGAAAACTCACTTAATGGCCCATAATTTGCGCCCTCTAAGAGATAAAAATATGAAAATTTAAGAGAATATTCACATTAATGATGCGGACACGTTGGTCACACCAGATTGCCAATATGCTTACTCATTATCGCATGATGACGTAATCACAAAATTTTTACATTGTTAAATTCGACTATTTAGGCCTATTTCGCTTTATAATCAATATTAGGAGTATATAAACCACACACCTACCGCGAAGCTGTTTGTGTGTGGTTGTGTTCTGCCGCGAAGCGACATAGCAAGCGAAGCGCGCTAGTGGGTAATATATTTACTCATAAACGGTGCGGAAAAGAACCTTTCTATAATCACAAGTGTGCATATTATATCCCCGAATAAGAAATAAACTTTAGTCTAAAACTGTGCGCAAAAGTACCTGTATATAATAACAACAGTCCATATTATGTTCCCAACTAAGTGTTATATTACTCATAAACATTGCGCAATAGAATCTCTCTATAATAACATCTGTGCATATTTTACCCCCGTCTAAGATATATACTTAGTCATAAACGGTGCGCAAAAGAACCTCTCTATAAACTCAACTGTGCTTATTATGCTCCCCGACTAAGAAATATTCATTAGTCATAAACGTTGCACAAAAGAACCTCTCTATAATCTCAACTGTGCTTATTATGCTCCCCGACTAAGAAATATACATTCGTCATAAATGGAGCAAAAACACCTCTCTTTAATAACGAGTGTGCTATTATGCTCCCCGAAAAAGAAATATACATTGGTAAACTGCTAAGCGCCTCGATTATCAGAGGGAACACCAGTCTGCCTATTTAAGCTCTCAGACTGACGAGGAAACTGCTGCGCGCCTCGATAAGAAGAGGGAATATGCTACCGTGCTGAGAGCAGGAGAGACAGCAGAGCAGCATGCTGAGCGTATCCAGGAAATGGTTGAATTGTATGCTAATTCCCTCATTTCTAAGTCTGCTTTGAATTTAGCTCGGTCACAATGTGCCTGTGAAGTAGCCGCTAACTTTAGCGCCGAGTTTTCAGTTGCCAGTATGACTTTTTCCTGCACTTTTTGTGATGCGAAATTTGGGAAAATGAAAAACCTTCAAACCAGCACCAAATTATTACCTAAGTTTCCACTCTGCTGTGGACAGGCCAATGTTGTTCTTCCCTCTTTTGCTACGCCGCCTGACCTGCTTGATCACCTGCTGACAGCGGGTGACACCAGAGGGAGAGCTTTCAGAGATAACATCTGAGCGTACAACTCTGCTCTTGCCCTCGCCTCGCTCGGAGTTAACCTGGATAAGCAGCTCGCCAATGCTAAGAGAGGAGTGTACACATCCGTATTCACGGGACTGTACACCACTACATTGGACAGCTCATGCCGAGAGAGGGACAGGCCCCGGAATTTTCCCAGATATACATCCATGACGGTACCCCTGAGGCTGAAGCGGAGTATCGCCAGCAGGCTCTGGGTGGGGCGTCCCTACCCGAGCTCCCGTGGCTACAGGCTATGCTGCACGACGTCAATCCGTATGTCTCATTCTTCAGACAGGGAATAGACGTTATGCGAGAACATGGAGGTGCAGACGTGAGGATGACGATTAGATCTGACGGCGCCTGAGATCCCCGTCGGTACAGCGCCCCCACTGCACCTGAGATCGCCGTTATCATGCCCGGAGACGGATATAACGAGCTGGAAGCCAGCAGAGACATTGTCCTGCACGCGCGGAGTGGGGACTTGCAGCGCATTACCGTGACCCACCGCGCCTACGATCCCCTGCATTATGTGCTCCTATTCCCTCGAGGTAAGTACTGCTGATTTATTTAGAGACTGCTGATTTATTGAGATTATTAATCATAGACATTATCATTGCTGTGCACTGTTTATACTGCTTCTCTTAGGTGAGGATGGCTGGCAGTTTAAATTCCCTCACAGCAGAGGAAAGGGCTGCGTCACTCCGATGGAGTAGTACTCCTACAGACTGATGGTCCGGAGCAGCCTGAGCTACCTGCACGTGTTCGGGAGACTTCCATCAGTACCTGGTGGATATGTACGCTAAGATAGAGCAGCAGAGACTTAACTACATAAAGTTCAACCAGAGGCAGATCAGGAGTGATCTCTACAGCGGTCTGGCTGACGCTCTGTCCTCAGGCGATACGGGCGCCGGTGAGCTGGGACGCAGTATTATACTCCCCTCCTCTTACACAGGTAGTCCAAGGCAGATGTTTGAATTGTATCAAGACGCTATGGCTATAGTCAGGAAATATGGTAGGCCAGACTTATTCATTACATTTACCTGTAATCCTCAATGGGAGGAGATTACGTCCGCACTGCTATTAAATCAGAAAGCGAGCGATCGCCCTGATTTAATAGTTCGAGCATTTCACCTTAAACTGCGTGAATTATTCAGGGGTATAACAAAAAAACATATTTTCGGTGAACCCCTTGCCTATGTGTATACCATAGAGTTCCAAAAGCGGGGCCTACCGCATGCTCATATTCTAATTATACTTACCGATGAGGATAAGCCGCGAGACCCGTCTGTGTATGATAATATAGTGTGTACTGAGATCCCGGACCCAGTTCTTAAACCGAGGCTACATAGCATTGTGAATCGCTGTATGATCCATGGTCCATGTGGTTTGTCTAACAAAAGCGCCGCTTGCATGCGTGATGGTAAATGCTCTAAGAGATTCCCGAAATAATTTTCTTCCGTGACCAGCACTGCAAATGATGGGTACCCTAATTACCGCCGCAGGGATAATGGCCGTAGCGTGCGAGTAGGGAAGGTTCTTCTTGACAATCGGTGGGTAGTCGCATACAATCCCTATTTGCTGTTGAAGTACAATGCACACATTAATTTAGAGATTTGTATCACAGTTACTGCCGTAAAGTATCTCTTCAAATATGTGTACAAGGGTCATGATAGACCCATTGTTGAGTTCAGTTTAGGCGAAAATGCGAATACTAGCGTACCTAAGCGTAAGGCGAGGTCGCTACGTCTCTGCCACGGAAGCTTGATACCGTATATTCGCCTTTGACCTTCATGGTAAATTTCCCCACGTGATCAGGCTAGCTCTCCATCTTGAGAATGAGCAGTCTGTGGTGTCTCTGCTGACGCGGACATTGGAGATGTTCTGAGCAGACAGAAGCATACCACACTAACTGCATGGTTCGTAGCTAATGAGAAATTCCCCATTGCTCTAGAAAACACTTACACGGATTTCCCTGACAAGTTTGTGTGGGACAAAACTAAGCGTGAATGGAAACTTAGAGTTAAGGGGCATGGTAAAATGATAGTCCGTATGTACTCAGCTCATCCAGGGGAGGGACCACGTTTCTTCCTGAGGACACTCTCAACCATGTCACAGGTTGCACGAGCTTTCAGGACGTCCGTACTCTCCCTGATGGCACCGTCTGTGACACCGATAAGGAGGCATGTCTGAGACGAGGTCTGCTGGAGGATGATCAGGAAGCTTATCAGTGTTTGGCGAAGGCAGCTACCTGTTCTATGCCAGCACAGTTGCGTCAGCTATTCGTGACTATTCTCCTGTTTGTTGAGCCATCTATTCCACTCGCTCTCTGGGATAAGTACAAACACTCTTTCGCTGAGGACTTCCTGTATCGTGCCAGAACTGTATTCGCTAATGTAGAACTCGACGAGCATATCTTAAATAGTGTATTGTTTGATCTTGAGTACCGACTGCAGAAACATGGAAAGTCCTTAGCTGATTATCCAGGTATGCCGATCCCTACTAATGTGAGTAATCCGTATGAGGAATCGCGTATCATTATGGATGAGCTTGATTATAATGTTAGTCGACAAAATGATTTAGAGAGTCAAAACTTGCCTCTACTTAATGCTGACCAGTTGAGTATTTATAACATTATAATTGCAGCTGTTAACGATACTAATTCGTACTCTAATGCATTCTTTATCGATGGACCTGGAGGTACCGGAAAAAGGTTCCTTTATAACACGCTGTTATCCACGGTCCGTTCACAGGGTAATATACCATTAGCCATGGCTTCATCCGGTATAGCAGCTCTGCTCCTACAGGGTGGTAGGACTGTTCACTCTAGGATGAAGGTCCCAATCCATTTGAATGAAATCTCTGTCTGCAGTATTTCCAAACAGAGCGTCTTAGCTAGGTTAATTCAGCGCACCAGACTGTTTGTTTGGGATGAGGCTCCTATGACACATAGACATGCTGCAGAGTGTATCGACCGTACATTAAGAGATCTCTGTTCATGCGATATCCCATTCGGTTGTAATTCGGTTGTGTTTGGAGGTGATTTCCGTCAAATTCTGCCTGTAATCAGACATGGGACCGAAGCTGATGTTGTGTCAGCCTGTCTGAACAGATCGCCTCTCTGGAGTCATGTTAAGGTTCTTAAACTCACTATAAACATGCGACTCCGTAATTTATCTTCAGGTGATGCATCCAAAGTTAGTGACTTCTCCAAATTCCTTTTGAGAGTTGGAGAAGGCACTGAGCCCGAGGATGAGAATCATATGATTCACGTAGACCGCAAATTCGTAGTAGCAGGTGAGTCAGTTTCTAATTCTAATGTTGCTACTTACGGCGATATTAAAGTTAACTATAATAATCCAGATTATATTTCTCGCCGTAGTTTGATTTGTCCTAAGAATGATACAACTGAGCATAGCCTACTCTATATATGGCCTGACAGTAACCTAGAAAATGTGGACCAAGGATGAAGGAGAAGATGGTAATATTTATCCAACCACAATATTTAATTTCAAAAATAATAATCATAATCAACCACATTAATTAGTAATATTCTTGAAATATATACAATTATTGATCAGATTTTATTCCAAACTCTTCTATTGGCGTAAATCTCATCCTTTTAATTTCGCTTTGGTATTTTATTCATATTAGCTTCTATTCATGCCTAACTCGTGTTCTGTCCCCGGATGCAAGAGCAACTACAACCCAGATGACCATGTTCCTTGCCTCAAAATCCACCAACCCTGAATCATGCCTGGACATACGCTCTTCGTCGTGAGGATATCGGTGACCTGAAGGTGGTCTATGTATGTATCAACCATTTTCAGAAAGAAGACATAGACTACACTTTCCAAGTCCCAAGAGGAGATGTTACTTTTACTGAAGTACCGCGGGCAAAGCCAAAGCTGAAGGAAGGCGCTGTACCAAGTTTACTGCCCGGCTGCCCAGCATATTACTCATCCAAACCTTACAAACGGAATCGCTTCTCATACGATGCAAAAGAGGAAGAATTGATGAACCAAACACTACAACTCAGCTAGAGATCCGAGAGTCAAGAGAAAGAGAAGTTTGTTGTAACTCTCCACAGGACTTGAAAGATAAGTTAACCTTGATTTCTTTACCTTATAGTTGGTTGGTGTGGTTCCGTAATGAAAGCAACATAACGTTTGTTCTCGCTAAAATGGCTGAAAAAATATCTCCGTAGATTTGTACTTTGAAATCAATGCTTATTTATCCACCTCAGCCTATTTTAAGACAGAGTATATCCGTTTCTATTGCTGCAATTAGTAACATCCGAGAAATTGAATCTGTTTTGCAGGAACTTGCTTTAAAATACAACTCTAGTTGTTATTGTGATTATCCCCTTAAGTTCGGTTGTGCATCCTTTGAGTATGTATGTCAATTATATAATTCAGAAAGAACAAGTTTATCCAAGTTAGCTCCTCATTTGACTATGGAGTCATGTTTTCCGTCTAGCATAGAGCGTCAAAATGTAAAACTGGTTTTGAAAGTCGTTAACGAATTAACAATATCTGCGCTAACTATCCAGAATATAGAAATAATACTCCGGAGTTTGTTGATACCCTTCTTACTGTTTAGAAATTATTCAACGTTAACACACCATTTAAAGGAATACGTTTGAACGATAATTTCTCTAGACCTTTGACTTTTAATGACGAGCGATTTCTATTTTTGACTCATGTAGTTTTGGTTAGATGCTTGGCAAACTGAGTAAACAAACATACACCAGTTTTATACATTCTTGTATTACCTTACCACAAATTACCAACCATTTGACTCAATCTTGTGGCTTTACATATCTGTTGTCCTCCTTTCTACAGACGGATCCCTTGGAACACCATTTCGGTCTATACCGTATGATGTCGGGTTCTAATTATCACATCTCCTATCTTCAAATCCTTGAAACGAGCGTCGACTTGAACTTTCTAGCATAGTCAAACATATTTTCTGACCAACAAGACAGTTACTTTCAATCTATTCAGTCATTTGTTAAGTAATTTTCTTCTCCGTATAGAGTATTCCAATACTGATGGTGAGTTCAATTTGGAGCCATTTCTTGATGCGATTAATGATTTATCAACAATTGATTGTGGTTCACAGTTGCTTCAATCATTAGCCTTTATTGCAGCTATACTGTCCATCAGTACCTGAAACAAACAAAACCGTGTCATGTCTGTACATATGCTAACAGTTGATAAAGAATTTCTCCTTGTTTTAGACTTGGACTCTCAGTATAAACTTCTGCAGCTAACGGACCGTGGCGGACTTAAATATCCATCTGAGCCAGTTTTAAATTCCATATTTGTTATATGGAAGACCTTTAGTGCCATCGAAAACAATAAAGAGCTGATGGCGAAGCTTGTAAGTGGACCTTCTAGAAAAATACTAGTTGAACTCACGTTGCTGTATTTGGAAGATAGCGATAATCGTGATCCAAGTATTTGGAAGTCTACTTGTATTAGCTGTGGTGTGTTTAGTTGGAACATCTTATCGAAGCTCGTCTTTACTGCAGCGAATTGCTTTCTTGCAAACATTAACAAAGTTAAGAATTATAACTCGCTGGTTCTTTCAAAAAGTATAGAAAGCGTAAATTTAAGAAATTCTCTTAATTATGTGTCTACTTATTTGTATTTACCATGATTTGTATTACTCTGTTATTCTTATTTCCATTATGTAGTTAAGTGTGTCGTGTGTCACTGCTAGAGCCAGAGAGAGAAAGAGGAGAGAGGAAAGAAAGCAAATAATTGTGTATTATTTACTGTATATTAATATAGAAATTGTACTGTTTGTGTTTATTATTACTATTAAATTATGAAAATCCAATCACCGTTCTCATTACAGCTAATACTAATCACGGGCTAGCACGGCTGACTTATGTTAACGACCTAGAGACCCATAAAGAACTTAGTAGTTCAATATTGAAAACATTAAAAAATTAAAATTTCCCATCTTCTTGTGCATCCCTGGTACATCTACTGTCAGGCCATATATAGAGTAGGCTATGAACTGAGTTTATAAATCAATACGTTATGAACCTGATACCTGGGGAAGCGAGCACCTTATTAAGCGCATACTCGGTCGGTAAGGAGCAGGCGGCAATGTACCCTACTGAGTTCCTAAATTCTATTACACCAAATGGTTTTCCTCCTCATCGACTGTACCTTAAGGTTTACGCTTCTATTATTTTATTGCGTAGTCTTGATCCGACTCAAGGAATGTGTAACGGCACTCGGTTAACTGTAAAAGGATTCCTAAATCGGATTATTGACGCCGAAATTGCTACAGGTGTTCATAAGGCTAAACGGGTTTTTATTCCACGCATTCCCATGACTCCATCTGACTCAGATTTTCCGTTTGTGCTCAGAAGGAGGCAGTTCCCTATTCGTCCTGCCTTTTGTATTACCATTAACAAAGGGCAAGGACAGAGTTTAGAAAATGTGGGCATATTCCTACCATCTCCGAATGCTATTTTCAGTAATGGCCAACTTTATGTCGCATTGAGCCGAGTTCAAAACCCTGCCGGCTTAAAAATTATGGTTTGTGGCGGCACTCCCTCCTCAACCGGCGGAGCCTTGGTTAAGAATGTAGTATATCGTGAGGTATTCCAGAATCATTTGGATAATGTAGTGCACTCCACTCAGGATACATGTACCATGGATGTATCTCTTCCATCCTCTCCCCTTTCGCAGTCTGATTCCGAAGACCCGGTCTTTAGTCATGCGAAAAGGGTATCTGTACAAGATGATTCTGAGCCACTCAGTAAGAAACCTAAGCTAACTGAATTCAGTGATAATATCCTCAGTCCATTCCTGGATTCCCAATCTACTCAGTCTCCCATGAGTACTGTTTTGCCTGATTTGATATTTGATGGTATTATCACAGGTCCGGAACATAATTTGGGTATTGATTTCCTCAACTGTTTTATAAATACTTTGACTCCCCTTATGCAAAGGAGTATTGCCAGTAGTATTGGGTTAGATGTTGAACCAATTTTAATGACTAGAAAACCATTACATCGACTTCTGACTTAATTCTCAATTATAATTATTACCAATGCTTCTTCAGTAATATCTTGAGTAAACTGAATATGAGAGTGTTTGGCACGTGCTCATGATATTTTTGGAGATTATTGTGCAATTCTTCATGGAGTGGTGTCATAAACGGATTTCCCTGTACATTTCGTCGTAGAATTACCTTTAAGGGAGATAAAAGACAATTACTTAATTATTCATAGGCGCGCTTCGCTTGCTAGGTCGCTTCGCGGCAGAACAAACCACACACCAACCGCGAAGCGGTTGGTGTGTGGTTTATATACTCCTAATATTGATTATAAAGCGTAAATAGGCCTAAATTATCAAATTTAACAATGTGAAATTTTAGTGATTACGTCATCATGCGATAATGAGTAAGCATATTGGTGATCTGGTGTGACCAATGTGTCCGCATCATTAATGTACATGTTCTATTAAATTTTCAGATTTTTATCTATTAGAGGGCTCGAATTATGTGCGATTAAGTGAATTTTCAGGGTTCTCGAAATGTGACAATGACGTCATAACTTGTCGAGGTGTGAGAAAGTTCGAGTGGAAACCTCAACTTGTTGGCGGGTGCCAAAAGTTACCCCTATATGCCAAAAATCACATTTGGAAACCGTCCACTTTCTTCAATCAACTCGTAACATACAAACAAATATAGCACTCACCCACCCAGGCTTGTGTTTTAATAGTATAGATTGGTGTCGTAAATAGTGAAAAAACACCGAATTGTTAGTATGCTTTGAAGTCGATTGAAAAATTATTTACAGTAAAGATTACGAAACGACAAGTAAGTGTTTTAAATACCTTGAATCAATCAAGTTTTTAAAGTATTCCTTGCCTCGAGAATCTAAACAGTTGTTGTTTGTCCTAAAAGGAGATGAATATTTTGTAATATATACCTCAACTAGTAGTCATCACATTTCATTCCGACATTAAATCTAAATATCATTTGTGGCTTCTTGCTTGCTGGCTAATCCTTAGAAACTTCAGACTTTCTTTTACGTGATCTTGTAGTTCGACTCAAGGTATTCTCGCGTTGTTGGTTAGGTCGAAATAGACGATCGTAATTTTCTTTCAATCCTTTGGTGTTTGGAATAAAGGCATGGCTATCTGTTAGCCGTGATACAGTAAATGGACCGATATAATTCTCCTGTTGCTTAGAATTAGGCATTTTCTTTAATTTGGGCATGTTAGTATACATAATTTCACCACCCTCGTGTATCTCAGATCTATATAATTACAATCAAGTCAAGTTAACACCAAGCAGTGAACTAAATTTAATATTGTACTTTGATCGAATGTATCTATTTTTCCCAACTACTTTTCAGATACTTGGTGAATGAACATGCCAAATTATTACAATCAATTGAATAAATTTTGGAACATTTTCTATAGAAATGCCCTATATTACAAAAAAGCAAATAGTGCTTGCTAACAAACCTATTTTAAGTAATTTTTTTTATCATACTGCCTTTTTTGCTTCAGTTGCTCAGTCATAATATTTTCATAAGCAAGTTTGTACGTGGTATCACGAAATTCCGTCAGTGCAGCAATGGAATCATCTGGGTGTTCAGTTGGGGGAGAGAAAATGTCTTCTTCATCTTTTTCAGCAAGAAAGTAGCATAGAGAAAAGATAGCTTCTTCTTCATCATCATGCTCCTATGCAGACACTGATACATGTTGACGGATCGGACAAGTTCTTCATACCGAGAATCTCTATCCCACATAATTCTGAATGGTGTAGTGCCATGAGACTTTTTGAACGTTGAGTTCATGCAAAGCACAGCGGATTTTAGGAGTTGATCCAATCCTTTCCACACTGAATGTGCATCTTGTTCAACTTACTAAGGAAATAATTAGTATTGCAATGGAAGCTGATTAATTGGGACACCTCGGGAGCGTATTTTTCCCCCCAGTTAAGATGTTGAGTCCCAATTAACGAAGATAATTCAAAGATAAGAATCCGTTCTAAATATTTGTTCCGATTAAGCAGAATACCCGTTAGTAATCCGTCTCCCGATTAATTAAGCGGATCCACTGTATTATAGTTAAAGATAATTCGAGAAACTAATTATTTAAAATGCTAAAAATATTAAGTTTTCAGTATTTTGTTATTAGCCTCAACCAATCCATTCGCCATTGGGTGGTATGCTCGAATACTGCGATTTGGAACATTCAATTTGTGATGGAACTCCTGAAATATCTAGGAATATGATAATTATACAAATATGTTAGTTAGGTACTAGAACTTTACTAAATGTATTATATTATTGTATATAATTCTAATTAATTTAGCATGAGTACCTTAGATGTAAATGCCTTCCCTTGGTCGTGTTGAATGATATCGGGTAATCCTAGATCGATGTAGATATCTTACAATTGACCTATAGCCTCAATAGTTGTTTTATTTTTGAGTACTCGAGCGACGACGTACTTAGAAAGGTAACACACAGTAACAAGAATGTGTTTGTAGCCATCTGATGTTTCAGGGATATCGCATATTAGATCCATCCCTATATGTTTCCATGGAACATTTGGAGGTGGGATAGGTTGCAGCTTCTTTTGAGGATTGTGGTAGCACAGCTGTTTGTTGACTAATGTCACAAGGTTTCACCTATAACAGTGGTTCCCAACCTGGGGTGCATGAACCCCTTGGGGGTGCAAGGGACACGTCTCGGGGGCGCACGGGACAAGGAGTGGAATGAAGATTGTTCATTCTAAATAATATATAGCTATAATCTACAAGTTATATGTCTCGACTATATTGATTTATAACTATTGTGTTCTATAAGTTACCCAACGCTTTTTCAAAGAGGGCTTGGTCCGTATTGGTCTATTTACCACAAGCTACCTTTTGGCATTCCCCCCCCAAATATTGGTGCACCTCATAATTTTATCCTCCCTAAATCAGCAAAATATTGTTGCCATAAATTGTTAGTAATACTCAATGATATTTGAAAATCCTCTTCACCCCAGAAAATTTTTCTCGCTCGCTTCGCTCGCTCGTCTATAAATCAATGTATACTTAAATTAACCTTGTGATATAATTACATACTGACGCCTCCTGTTTTATATAATCGATGCCCTTGTAAATAGAATCCTTCAGACCTAGGTATGTTCGGGGGGTGACCACCAAATTTTCGGGTATCAGAGGGTTCACGAGTTAAAAAAGGTTGGAAACCACTGACATATAATAACATATCATGAGGATTTTCAACAATTGCTGCTAAGTTAATAGTAGGGCAGATTAGCTAATGGATGTGGACATCCCGGACCAAAGCACCAAATTTTTACCACGTACAGACCATTGCTTGGGCACTCGATTTTTGGTAGGATCCACTTCCGCCGGATACATTATGACCTCCATCATGCATTTTCAAAATGGTCACTTTAATATTATTCGGACAAAAGTCCGCATTCACGAACTCATGTCAAATGACTTCGTATATGGTTATTATATGCATAGTCGTTATCAGAACAGTGTGCGCTGTCGAAAGATGGGTCACTCGGTAGGGTTGCTATCATTTTTGAGAATGGAATGTTCAACATTCCACCGTTGTCAAGGAAACTTTTTAAATCTTATATGGTCATGTGACCCCTCTAATTAACGGAAATTCCATGCTGATTACGAATATCTTATTTCCTGATTGGATTAAGTATCACTTTAAAAGTTATATTACATTTGGTGGTTCCCAGGAGCACCAAAGAATCTGCTAGAGAAAAGAGTGGTAAAGCAAGGCTGTAACCTCTCAAACGGAATATCAGTAATTCAGTATTCATGAATAGTTGCCCTACCGAATACGAATACTGATATTCGGTTGAGTAACCGAATACGAATACTGATATCAGGTTGGCAACCAAATTTCAACTATTCGGCAAATAATATTCGGTTCAACCAAATATATTAGTATTCGGTTTCAACCTTGAGGTAAAGGTATTCGAAGAAAGGTTGCAAGTAAGAATAAGCTCCCAAGAAATTGGGCTGATTTCTTACATGATCCAACTAATAAACAAGAACTGTTTGCATTTCTTTCCAACAAGATTGTCAATGTGAATTGTCCAGGAGGCAAATAAATAATCATCACGACTGGTGCCTCAGATATTCTTCGAGGATTTGATCGTTCTATTGCACGATGTGATCATGGGGAAGATGATACCAAACTGCTGATCCATTTACAGAATGCCCTTCTCAATAGCTGTACTAATTACTAAGTGTCTAGTGCGCACAATTGACACGGATGTAGTATTGGTGATCCTTGTTGGAAAGTTACACTTCTTGATTACCATAAGCAAAGATGTGAACATTTGGGTTAGCTTTGGTACAGGAAAAAACTTTTATATACTATAATATCAATGCTATCTACGAAGAACTAGGAAGGGAGAAATCTCCGGCCCTTCCTGTTTATCATTGTTTTCACGGGATGTGATACTACAGCTGCATTCTATGGGAGAGGCAGGAAGTCAGCATGGAATGCATCGAACTGTTATCATGATGTGACAGTTGCCTTTACCTACATGGTACTCAACCCAGTGGTGTTTTGCCAAAAAAAGAAGTGGGGCCTTTTCAAATTAAGCATTTTCTTATAAAACATAGGTGAAAACGGCCCCAATAATGAATACTATAGATAACTGATAGGAAGGAGCGCCCCCCCTGGGATATAAGCGCCCCTCAAGCGAAATAAGTGGGAGTCCCCCCCCCGAGCCCCCCCAAAAACATCACTGGCTCAACTCTTATACAAAAGTAGAATTCGATGTTCAGAATTTCCAGCTGGTGGAACGCTGCACTTTATACTTTATGATAAAGCAAGTAATTTGCAGTATGTGGATGAAGCAAGAAAATAAATGGTTTATCAGGAGAAAACAATGGAGAGAATACCGCTTATCCGGGCTGCACTACTACAACAATCAAAACGAGTTGCATTTCAGTCTGGAATATGGTGCACTAGTGAGCAAATTGAACAACGGATACCTACTCCAGAAGCTTGGTGCTGAACCAGAAATGCAGCAGTCCGGAAATTTCATGGTCCGGACCAGGCATGGGGCCAAGCCCCAAGGGGCTTAAGCCCTTTGGACTTAAGCCCATTTTTGAGAGGGCTTAAATCCGGACTTAAGTCCTCCTTTAATAAAAGGGCTTAAGTCCGGACTTGGACTTAAGCCCTTTTCAAGGCACTTATTCATTAAAATAAGGTATGGATTTCTAAATAAATAGAGTAAAAGGACTTAAGTCCGGACTTAAGCCCTTTATTAAGGGCTTGAGCTTGGACTTAAGCCCTTTTTCAAAAAGGGCTTAGAAAAAGGGCCCGGGCTTAAGCCCTTCTGATATGGGATGGGCTTGGACTTAAGCCCTTTTGAAATGGCTTGACCCCATGTCTGGTCCGGACCGGACAATAAGGATTTTTTTTGGACAGTCAGGACCGGTCCATACCGTATGATCAAAATATTGGATTGGAAATAGCTGGTCCAGACCGCACTCGAAAATAAGCAGCCCAAACCGACATGAGACCGGTCGGTCCGGTCTTGATGATAAAACCCAATCATGGGTTCCTGTATGGAACAGTTTACCTGTGGCTTCAAAGGCATGCAGTGAATTAGTAAATGTAGCTTCAAGAGTAGAAGTGATCGTGGCGGTAGGTGCGCGTGCAGAAAAGCGCGTTGGAAAAGCACAGAATTTTGTAGTTGTAACTGTGAAAAGCAATATTTTTAGTGTCATGGTACGAACCATAATTTTAGTATACATTTACGGTCTTCACACAATTCTCACTTTATTACTTTTAGTAACTAATCATTAACCACTAATAATAATTTTGATTTATGTAAACGCCCCACGTTGAAACAACCTCAGGGCGATTTACAATAACAATACATACAAACAGTTCAAATAATATACTATGTACAAGAAACAGTGCAGAAGTAAGTATATGTGCAGGAATTGGGTTAAAACGTGAACAGCGTTTATACTTTGAAAAGATACGTTTTTAGCTGAGTCTTAAAAGTTTCTACACTTTGAGCTCTTCTCAAAGATTCAGGCAATTTGTTCCATTCTCTGGGTGCGGCAATAGAAAATCCCGGTCACCATACCCTGAGCAACTACATGCTCCAGAAGGTATCGCAAGGAGCATGAGTGTGCTTGATCTTAATGTCCTTGTTGGAATATAGGGTATCAGTCCGCATTCTGAACACGTTGGAGTTTACCAATCTCTGAAATTGGTAACCGTATAGTAAACTGTTACAACAGTCAATACGTGAAGAAATGAACGCATGGACAAGACGCTCTGTAGTTTTACGGTCTAGAAATCTACGTAATTTCCCAATAGTCCTCAAAGCAATATTATTTGCAGCACAACTAACTTTAGCAACATGAGATGACATTACTAAGTGGCTATCGTAGACTACTCCGAGATCACGCACTGTAAGGGCTGGACTAATGATAGAGAGACCAATCTGAATAGGTGGAAGTGGCTCAGTTTTTAGGTAGCGAGAAGTTATGTGAAGAACTTCAGTTTTTTTTTAATTTAACATCAGTTTATTTTTTATCAACCAGGAGCGTATGTCAGCTATGCAAGATTTAAGGGATATCAGTGTGTCTGCTCTAGTAGACGAGTTGAAACTAACATATAATTGTGTATCATCAGCGTACATCATCGCATCAACTTTATGTTCTTTTATGAGCAAACTCAGAGGTCCAATATACAGCGTGAAGAGCTTTGGTCCGATTACTGAACCCTGTGGTACTCCACATAATAAGGGTTTGTATTGTGAGGTAACTTTTTATGGATAAAAATATATGAGTTAAAAATTTCCAGCTTGAAACCGCTCGAACCGAATATCAGTATTCTGTCTGTCCACTCAAATTGTTACAGTAGAACCTAGTTAATAAGAACACGCAAGGAAGGTCAAAATTTGCTCGCTTTTATAATTTTTTTATTAACTGGTGCATATCTATTGAAAATGATTTGAAGGTGTAATATTTCGGTGATCAGTATAATAAATAATAGATGCTACCCAGGGTTTGTTAAAAGGCCGATCCTCTTGTTAAAGTTGCACCAAGGTTTTTTGGAGTTACACCACGATTCGGGTCGGCAGCGGCCTCTGCAGGGTTGAATTACACCACGATTAAGGGTCGGCCGCGGCCGCTGCAGAGTTGATACACCAAGGCTGCCAAGTTGCACCAAGGTCTCAACCTTTAAAAAATAACCAGTTACTCGCCATAATCCTTAGACTGATTAATACAGTCACAGGCGTCGTAACCCGCCCAGGTCTCAGAAAAGTCCTGGGGGTCCAGAGACTTTAAAGAAGTTACCCACAGCTTCCCGGATATACCTGGAATCCGGATAATAGACACTTAGTATATAGTTGGGATACGAACTACGGCCTAAAAGTGCTGAAACACCCCAATATTTGACTAGACTTGTATTGATTTGAAAAATTTTTATTTAATTAAATCCAAATTGAATAGATTGAACTGAATTGAATGATCTGATGAAAGTTCAATAATGATTTGATAGAGTTGATAGAGTGGAAGAAGGAAAAAGCGATTGAACTGAATGATCTGGTAACCATTTCGAAAGCGATATGTTGCAATATTTAAATAAAAATAATTCAAATCATTGAGTTTGACCCAACGTTGGCTGCGGATGTATGGCCAGATTTTCTGGTCCAAAAAGCTTGGATACACAACTGTTTGTACACCGTAGCAATTTTACTTCCTTAAAATAATGCCGCATTATTGAATTATACTGACTAGGTAATATGGCTAATACCTCTAGGGTGCCGGGAAATTTCTACCTCCATTATAATATGTCAGCCACGAAAATCCTAAATAAACCCCTGACTAGTGCAGACATATATCTACAGTGGAGCCTCCCATAACGGACACTCCAAATAGCGGACAACCTCTAAATAACGGACAACCGTCGTGGCACGGATTTATTTATTTAGCATATGTCTAATAGAAAAGCAACCTCTAAATAGCGGACAACCTCTGAATAACGGAAACGGTTCCGGTCCCAAGGTGTCCGTTGTTCAGAGGCTCTACTGTAATTATTTACACATAGTATATCTATACTATTGAAATACAAACCTCTATGTGTGTGTGTGTGCAAATATATATATATTTGCTTGTATGTTCCGGGCAGGGGCGTCGGAAGCGTGAAATTGGGGAGGGGGCAATCAGAAGTTAGAGGGGGCACAGACAAAAAGCTAATTCTTAGTAGTATAAAACCCAACGTGATTTTATGTCTTTTTTGATAGTTTCACTTCGGATAAGAGCAGTGGTATCATGACATTTGAACTCATGTGTATCATTGGTGTTGTTATTTCATCTATTTGGACAGGCGAGGGGATGCACAGATGAGGAGGGCACCGTGGGGGGGCACCGAGATTTTTGAGGGGGGCACGTGCCCCCCCCCTTCTGACGCCCCTGGTTCCGGGTCGATTCAAGATACTCGACCGTTTCCAAATCTGATTTTTGCCATATAGGAGTAACCGTGGGTCCCGACAACAAGTTGAGCTCTCCACTCAAAGATTTCTAAACATGATCAAGTTATGACGTCATTCTCACATTTCGAGAAGCATGAAAATTTAATGAATCGCAGATAATTCGCGCCCTCTAATATAAAAATCTGAAATTTTAATAGAACATGTACATTAATGATGCGGAGATATTGATTATGCTACGTTTGTCCCCCCTGCATCCTAAGTGCCCCTCCTTGGGGTTTAAAAAATACATTGATCAAAGCTGAAGCCGCCCACCCCTCACATTCCAAAACTCTACTTTGCCCCACCTTGCCTAAATGTCTGGATGAAATAATAAACCACACACCAACCGAAAAGCGGTTGGTATGATTGGTTTATTTGGCTGTGTTCTGGCGCGAAGCAACATAGCACACGAAGCGCGCTAGAATATTTAAATATCCACCACCTATCAAACATGTGCAGCGATCCTAACATAGCACTACACACCTCTCTCACCAGGTTCCTAGGAAATCTCCGAATATTTGGAAGAGACCCGGCGGACATTCTCCAAAATATCCCTCATCACTTTCTTCCAGTCAAAAACACTCAACTCCTATAATTAAAACGACTATGTTGAATATTAATCCTGTAAAATATCATACATATCTTGTATTAATAATCCCGAGATTAGATAGCATCATAACCCGGAATCCCTAGACTGTAAGTCCTATTTCTAAGGTTTATTCAGTTTGTACGTATAATAGAATAATTCGTATTTGCTACATCTCAGAGGCTGAGGGTACATGGTTTTCATTTTACTGAACCTTTACAAATTATTCAAATTTGATTATGATGTTAGTTATATCTGGAAAATTGGAAATTAGGATGTGATCACATGTATTGCATAGAGAAACCGTTTAAGTGTGATTACTGGTATAAATTTATCACGAAAGAATTAGCTGTAGAATATACAACCCATAGAGATAATGTAAACTCTAAATTAAGGGCAAGAAATTTGGTAAATGAACAATTTTATCACAAATTGGTTCAGGCTGAGCCAGTTTGGAACAGGAAAATATAGCCAAACAATATACTTATTATAACTTAATTGTTCCATTGCTGGACACCATGCAAACAACCTTTTACCCGGACATCTGACATAGGTACGGGACATTATCAACCTCAGCTGTCATTCGGGAAATACACCGAATTCGTTTCAGAATAATCGAAGTAAATTCGGTTCTTGAATGTTTGTAAATATTAACATTTGTAGTTATAAATTGAGTTAAACAATGTGAAGATACACGTAAATAGAAATGTTTTACATTAGCCACAATGACATGAAATGGTTAATAACTGGAAATTTTTATATTATGTTTTCGCCAGCTTAATAAATCATAGCCTACTCTATATATGGCCTGACAGTAACCTATAAAATATGGACCAAGGATGAATGAGAAGATGGTAATATTTATCCAACCACAATATTAAATTTCAAAAAGTATAATCATAATCAACCACATTAACTACTCAGTACTCCATCCTGGAAGTAATAAGCAGTCAGTTTCTCTTGCATTGGCTATTTTTGATTCTAAAACAACAACGCAAAGCGCCAATGTCTAATTGGAGACGATTCTGTAACACCAGCATTTCTAGAACATATGAATGCATGGTGGCTTATGTAAATGCGAAGGAGCGGTATCACCCTAACCCGATCGGTATTGCGATCGATTTGAATACTTGTCAGAATAAAATCGTGTTTCTGCGGGGAATGAACGAATGGCTTACAACTTGGAAGCCGTCAGTAACACTCGGTTTTTCCAAGCAAACCTTTCATGATATGATCACACCTTCAGTGCTATTATCGACTGTCATCTGCATTGATCAGAGATGGTTATGACAACTCGATTCCAAACAGATCCTCTGGAAAGACGTTCAACAGATCGATCCTAACAGATCCTCTGGAAAGACGTTTCTCACATTACAGACAAATGAGTGGAGGTCGTTTCCTTGTTAGTTTGACAGAGGTTCTCCGTTCAGAATCGATTATTTCTTACCAGGAGCTGCTTAAACGCGAAATAGATTTTATTGAATTACAGCTCCATACTAAAGACGACATCAATCAGCAAATTGAGGAGTATATTTTTGGTATTCAATCTAACCCTTTGAACAGCTTGTTTTATCAAATGATACAAAAGATATCGTTGTGTATTTTTCAGGATACATTACCCGTTCTCTCCTTAAATATTCCGAATGCCAAGATTGTTCCTAGCTTCTTCATAAAGATCCAATATAAACTTGTTTTGTCAGCGCATTAAATAGGGGCGGCCTTCAGTTACCATTTTCAATCCTTTATAGTTACGTAGAAAGCGCGTTTAGCTGTATTGAATATTTAGAAACAAAGATGCTTGCAACCAAGATACCATTAAAACTTCTTATATGCAGTCTACTTAAAGAGCTATCAAACCAATTGGACACAACCTTTTCTAGTGAATCAAATTATCCTGAATGCCGAAATCGAATAAATTCCATCATTGCTAACTTATACCTTACAGGAATATCAAGAGAGATTAGTGAAACTAGACGCAAAGACCAAGTGGAATCGTTCAAGGAAAATAAGCGTTAAAGTGCTTTTGTAATTGTTATAAATTAATATTCAATGTTTATAGCTTTTTACTATTATAAACTATTATCTCTGAACGATTACAAATCTATTTGTGACATTAAAATTAATTAATTAATGGAATAGCTGATCATCTCGTATTTAGAGACATCGGCGGTTGCAAGTTGTGTATTAAGTAAGTAGACTATAAAATTTTGTACTATCTGTATATAATATAGGCATATATTTCATACCCCAAAGGCTACTAATCACAAAATGGCGACATTCTAAAAAAAATTTAAAATTATTAAACAACCAGGTCCAAAAATACAAGTAGTATCCGAATTAAAACTTACTATTTTCGTACATAAAACGTATATAATTGCTGGTTTATATATATTCATTCTCATTATATATTCGGAAAATGTATTCTAAGTATATTAGCAAATTATTTTCATTTTCACGCAGTTCTTTAGACTCGAATTTTATATTTTTGTATATTTGTGGTGTCATCATTAAATGGCGCCTAAACAGCTTAACCACAAATCTGAGATTCTCAAAAGTGGTTCTAATGAAATCGCAATGGTTGATTACCCCATATACAACCCAAATAACAACAATAGGAGGCATAGTTTAACCTAAAATGAAAATTAGAAACTGGCCTTCTCGGTTACATATCTAGCTGTATATTAAGTAGGCCATGGTTAGCTATAATACAAAATCGGTAAATTCAATGATGAGGTAAGATTTGAAGGAGGTAAAACATGTGGGTAAAAAGGGATTTATCCGGAATTACTAATGCCAAAAAATATTATCAGAGACAGGGGCGGAGCCAAGGGGGTGCTACGGCACCTCCTGAAACTCTGTCAGCACCCCCAATGGGGGTGCTCAGAGAATTCAAGGTGTGTTTAGAATTTATTGTATTCAAGTTGAATAGCATAACAAGCATACCTGCCAACCTATTTGAGTCATATCCCTCATAGGGCTCAAATCTTCCCCTGTACATTGGCCAATATCTGTGTACATCTCCCAAAGATTTCTCGCTCGCTACGCTCGCTCGTTCTGGGAAATATTATTCAGGGAATTACGAAAGACATATCAAAATTATTACTTTGAAAAGGTACAGTTGAAACCGGATATTTTTAACACATTTTCTTGTAAATAATTAATTATTGTTGTTGTTGTAAAATCGGGTATTTTTAACAATCGGAAATTTTTTAACAAATTTTCGTTAAAAGAATGTGTTAAAAAAAAAATCCGGTTTCAACTGTATTCAATTAAATATATACTGTATAGGGATTCCCTAAACGCTTGAAAAATAAAGTATAAACCAAGTTGTGCCTTTATGTCGTCAATGTAGAATGCATTTCAGAATATACTATCATCACTGTAGATGTTTTAGGCATCATTTAACTTATAATTAGTAAATTAAAAATCCCAATACAAATGGAATATATCCCTGTATGTTTACAGAACAGCCAAAATGGTTAAATCCCTGTACTACAGGGAATCCCTGTACGGTTGGCAGTTATGAACTAGCCCACAACAATACGTATATAAGAATTAGCATGAATGTCTAGTCAAATTTAGCACTTTGTACTTTGATATCTAAGTCATAGGCGGTTCGAGAAACAAATCTGAGGGGTGGGCAGTGACTATTTCAGGGGTTCTGTATCTTCAAATTCCTAACTAAAATTCAACATGTTAATCTCTTATTAATCTCAAATATGTAAATACAATAATGTATAGTGAGTGAGTGAGTTAGATCTATCTATAATTATACTAAAGGTATATAATTGGTGCCATATGCGAAACTGAACTTCAGGTCTGGGTGGGCACGGATCTTGTGATGCGGATGTTACCAACTAAACACGATACAATAATTACATAACTAGTAGGGTGTCCTAAAAAAATCGAAATTTTTTGAAATGTTTATGGGGGACTCCCTAAGAAGTTTTATATGTCATAAAATTATTGTAGAAAAAATTTCAGGTATTTATGAACTGATTTAGGGGTCCCGCAATGGCTTCGTAATTATATTTTTACACCTGTTTTTGACAATTTCAAAATTTAATTTTTCCTAGAAATTTGCTTTAAAAGGCTAACCTGGGTGATTCGACCATGCAGATTTCAGATTCACAATCAGAGATTTGTTATCTTCGATACTTTGGATTTGAATTTACTGAATTCACAGCAACCGGAATATGGAGCAATCCATGCTATTGAAAAAATATAAATTGTACAGATAATTTTTGGGACACCCTAATAACTAGCTAAAGATAAGTAGCTTCTGGATGTCTAATATCTCAGTTTTAGAGTTCTCCATAACAGGAGTATTACCCATTGAATAGCAAATCTAGGAACCTGATTTTGTGAAGCTATTTGTTCCTCTTATCCCGAAATTCTAATTTACCGTGTTTGCATTAACGAGCTTCTGCTGAAATTCCTAAAGGTAAAGTCAAATAAGTCTACCGCATTCGTTGTTTTGGTATCTCGCCAAACTAAGATCCTGCCGTTGGGCAATAGAGGAAGGGGGCAGTGGGGGTGGCATATGCCTCCCCCCTCCCTTTGGATTCGCCACTGATCTACGTATGTTCGACTTATTGCTAATTTGTTAGTTTCCGAATATTAGATTTGCGTATCAACCCAAAGTAATAGCTACTTTCTATAAAAGACCACCGTTATAACATGACACAATAATCATTCAAACATTCTGGCAGGTTGTAACTGGACTAATGATTGCACCCCCTGAAATGCAACTGCACCTGCAGTTGCACCCCCTCTTTTGATGTGCTAGCGCCGCCACTGATCAGAGACCTGGCACCAAATTAAGTGCCAACCCAGGAGGTAAATGTAAACACACTGCAAGCATTTTTGCACCTAAGCGATGCTAGACGGCACCTAGATAAACCCCTGCTCCAAAGGAACATGCTGTCGGCACAGCTGAAATTTTTAATTTTGGATTTATCCAACGTTTGCACGCCTAATTAAGAACTATAGTTGTAATTTAGATAATTTATATAGTTAATTAACAAATAATAGAGAAGTACTTAGTTTTCAGGATTAGAAGATCAAGATTTATACAACAGTTGAAAAATAATTAGTCACAAACATGCAAATATAAAAAAGGAGTTAAATATGTCAAGATCTTGTTTCATAATGGCCTGATTTAGAAATATATCGCACCCATTTAACCACATCATGGTCAGAGTAGTTCAACTTTGATTCAAATACCTTAAGATATCGGACCTTTAATCCAGAACATGCGAAAGGTACTTCAAAGTTCATAGAAATAGGAGGTTTTATACCCTGTTTAAGTTTTCTATCAGAAAATGGAAGTAGCTCTATATCAGCGCTCAACTGAGATTCTCTTCCACCAGTCATCTTCTTTAATTTCCACAATATCGAACCCTCACCTTTCTTATGTTTCGCTTTGCCTTTATTTGCTGTCAATTTTACATCTGATGTGTTTGGAGGAATGGGTATACGTACTTCAATACTTTGTGCTTGTAAAGTGGCTTTAAACATAGCCTTAATAATAACCCGTATTTCCATATGATTTTTAACAGTTTCCCTAACTAAAGGTATTATTCTGAATGGTAGAGTTATTTCCTTAGTTGTTCTGTATTTCATTAATTCAAATTCTCCATCAGGTGGAATAAAACTAATAGAACGGTCAGATTCAAACTTTGAAAGCTTAACACAATGATGAAATTGACAATCATCGATAGCAATACCTAAAGGAGAATCAACACAGTATAAAGTAGTTCGCTTTTGTACTAGAAGGCAAGTAGGTAAACAATTCAATAAAATGAATAGCTGCAATTACATATAGTAGTGGTTAATAAATTTTGAATTATATAAATATTAAATTAACCGGAAAGTAGAATAAAGTACTGGAAAGATGAAGCACATGTATTAAAAATAATATATACCTACATGTATAAAACCTCAAGACTGTGGTCAGTTTGATTCATAATTAAACGAACAGTAGATTAACGGACTATAATGATGAAAATATATGTATTCCATACATTTTAGAACCTTAGAAACCATAGTATGTAGTCACACTCAAGAATTTGAAAGTAGAAAATATGATAATTAGCACGTTACAACATTCTGTAAACCAAAATGAAGTTCAATGTTGTTTGTCCTAAGATGAATGTTCAAATTGGGAAATTGAAAAAGCGTCCGATATTCTGACCAACTTTACACTTTAGATCGAAAATGCATTTTGGCGGGAGTAGAAATAATTCAAATCTAAATTTAGAAAAAAGACAATTTAAAACGCAAACTAGTCAGCTGGTTATTGCCTCCTAGAAAAAATCGGGCGGTTGGAATATTTCCACAGTAAAATCTCCACAAAAAAATTCAGAAAAAAAACAAAAACAGCGTTATACGGAATGAAAACCAGCTAAAATCTATTAAATAATGTTTAAGAATACACATACAGTAAAACATCCAATTAGGGAACACTTTGGGGACTGCTGAAAAGTGTTCCTAATATGGAGGTGCTCCTTGATAAGAGGTCTTCCTTTTAGGAGCCTATCATAAACTTTGTGAGGTATAATGCAGGTTATAAACATGTGCAAGATGTACTACTATGAGTAATGAACATTAACGTTAATCAAATAATATAATTTAGTTTTTTTAATAACCATATTCAGCATCACACACCTCATTGAGTATGTACGTACACATTTAACGAATCTGGTTATTAAATGTAATAAGTACGTAGTCCAATTGGAGAAACTTTGAAGAATTCTGTGAGACATTTCTGTGACATGTGGCAACGCTTTTCTACAATATGTCCATGAACAACACTCTCAGTACTGATGATTGAACCTAGCACACTAGGATTGTGAAACGCATATAACTTAAGCACCTCTAAAGCTCTGATAACATCCTTGTCAGAAGGCACTGAAGGTTCCGGTAAGTCCTGAGAAGTCTCATCCAGGGTGATGTCCTGATCGTTGATACATGAGTGAAGTTCAGATTCCCAGTCCGTTGATTCCAAAGTATGAACCTGGTTGCCACTGTCAATGTTCACATACTCCTCGGTGGTACAGGACTCTCTCTCGGTAATTGTTGCAAGGCCTTTCAAAAGACTGTTTAGTTGATCTGTTGACTCTGATGTATCGAAAGCCTCGAATCCCTCGAAGAAATTGAACCCACTACGAGCGTAGCACTTCTGGATAGTTTCCTGTGTCACATCCTGCCAACTTTGTGCGACCAAGTAGATGGCATCTAAGACGTTGACGGATTTGACAAGTTCATCTCCAGTTTCACAGGAGTCAATTTTAGCGATGACGTGACGGAGTAGTCGCTTCCTGTATCCGGTTTTCAATTTCTTGATAATACCCTGGTCCATGGGTTGCAGTTCTGATGTGCAGTTGGCAGGGAAGAACTTGATCACAACATTGGAGAGTTTGATCCGCGGATGGCTGGGAGCATTATCCACGAATAGCAAGATGTTCCTCTTCTCCTTTGCCATGCTGCGGTTTAAGTCTTTCAGCCACTCGTCGAACATGGTTGTGTTCATCCAAGCTTTCTTGTTGTTTTTCCAAATCACAGGCAGCTTTGAGACATCCTTGATGTTCTTGAAGCATCGGGTCTTTTTGCTCTTCCCAATCATCAGCGGAATCAGTTTCTCTGTCCCTGACATGTTGGAACAGAGGAGAATAGTAAGTCTATCCTTTGGTATTTTGGTCCCATGGCTGGAGTCACCCTTCTGGACGAGGGACTTAGTTGGCAATGCTTTGTAGAAGAGGCCTGTTTCATCACAGTTGAAGATATCGTCAGGACTGTATTCGTCGATGAGAGAGTCAAGGCGTTGCTTCCAGGTTTTGACGACGTCTTGGTCAACACCTGCGCTGTCACCACTCAAGACTTTGAAGTTGATGTTATAGCGAATACGAAACTTTTCAAGCCAGCCATTTGAAGCCTTGAAGTCAGTCTGTTCGAGTTCTGTCGCGATATTCAGGGCTTTCTCTTGGAGGATAGGACCTGACACTGGGATGTTCTTGGATCGGGCTGCAACGAACCACTCCCACACTTGCTCATTGAGATCTTCGTTTATAGATTTCTTTAAGCGTTTGGCAGCATGATTGCAGTTGTTCTCGGCCAATGTCTCAAGTTCTAACTTTCGTTTAATCACGCGGTTAACAACTCCAAGAGAAACGCCAAACTTAGCGGAAACTGCCCGCTGACTACTTTTTTCCCCTTCCTTCAAGATCTCTAACTTCTGTGAAAATGTTAGATTATTTCTGGATTTTGTGGAAGACATTGGTGATACTGTAATTTGTTTTGGAAGATTGATATGCCAAAGATTTGAACCCACTGAAGATCTTCATACAGCCAGGGGTATTTGTATGCTTACTAAACAATGCAAAAATGGCTTTTTTTTTTCCATTCAAGTATCAATGAACTAAGCCATTCTTAAAATCATATGTAACTTGGGTAATTGGCTTCATTTTTATATAAGTAGTATACTGCCATTTCAATAATTAGTCATGAAAAGAACAAAACAAACATCGGTCACACTGAGAACCACAAATATGGTAAATACGAATGCTCCTTAATGAGAGGTCCATCTGAATGGTTAAGTGACATTTGGGACACAAAAGTGTGTTCCCTGTTCACTGTAGGGAGGTGTTCCTTAATGGGAGGTAGGTATCAATGTTAAAGCATACGATAAAATCGGGACTTAAAAAAAGTGTCCCCTAAGCAGAGTTGTTCCTTAATCGGAGGTGTTCCCTAATGGAGGTTTTACTGTATATGTTTTGAATCACCAAATAATCAAGCAAAATTAAATAGAGAACGGATTCTAACAATAGATATTTGTAATTTTTTAGAAATAGAATTTTCCAATTTTATGCATAACTTTGAGATATTGCGTAAGCATTTTCTAGGCTTTCAATATTAAAGAATAGAACGCATGCATATAATTTAGCATTTAGCTATCTCAAAATTTAATCTATTACCTCTTGGTTCCACATTGTGGGAACCGCTGATATACAAAGGTAAGTATGTTGAATGATAATGAAATAAAAATATACAGAAGTAATAAAGTAACAACAACTATTAATATTCAAGTTGAATTTTACAATTATGTGTTATTACTTATTAGAATGTTAGACTTCAAGTAATCCATGGTTGAATCAATCAGTGCATAGTAATATGGCCTTATATAACGAAGGTCACGGATCAAATATGTTCTGTGGGATATTGTGTTGAGTATTTATTTATGACTGCCAGTGGAAGTAGAGGAAATTGCACATAAAATTAAGAAGAATTCGCTGGCAGAGTACACCTGCATTCCAAAATATAGCTATAAAAATACACAATATTTTTTCTTTATTTAATAAATACTAGCGCGCTTGGCTTGCTAGGCCCATTAGCGGCAGAACACAACCTCACGCCAACAGCGAAGCGGTTGATGTAGGGTGTAAACTTCTAGCATGAATTATATAGCGTAGATAGACCTAACAA
The DNA here is from genome assembly GCA_028753945.1 of Hexactinellida sp. DTS-2022. Classification (NCBI taxonomy): domain Eukaryota; kingdom Metazoa; phylum Porifera; class Hexactinellida; species Hexactinellida sp. DTS-2022. Next base: position 2,930,747 of record JAPNXP010000011.1, on the reverse strand, counting down.
TGTCAATTTAACAATGCTAGATTTAATGATTACGTCATCATTCAAAAATGAGTAAACATATAAGTAAACTGGTATGACCAACGTGTCCGTACATAAATGTATCTATCCCATTAAATGTTCAGATTTTATCTCTTAGAGGATGCGAATTATGTGACATTTACGTTTCTCAAAATGTGAGAATGACGTCATAACTTGGCGAGGTGCGAGAAATTTTGCCTGGGAATCTAAAACTTATTGTCAGGTCGGGTGCCAAAGTTACCGCTAAATGCCCATAATTACTAAACAATGAAATAACTTTTGTCGAATTTGACTATTAATCTGAAACACATTGCACAATAGTATATACAGTAGTCTCCCGAAACGGACACTCCGAGAAGCGGACAACCCCTCTACAACGGAACTCGTGGAACGGAATGAATTTTCTATACAGTAATAGTTAATGACCAGACTCCGAGAAGCGGACATATCTCTAAAACGGAAAAAATCCATCCCCTCAAAGTCCGTTATTCGGAGACTCCACCGTAACACTAAAGACAAGGAAAGTGGTTAAATAAAATACACAATTGATTTCAAATATGTTAATTAATTAACCCCAAGGTGTCTCAAGCTCCTCTCAGTTACCGACCTGGGTGACACAGTGGGCATTTAGGTGGAAAAAGGGTAAGGTATACGCATAATACGAATTACTTTATACGTAGTATAAGTAATACGTATCCAAAAAAAGACGCATCAATTAACTAAGTTATCTTGCAAATAAATATACCACTTCAGTGAATATATAGCATCATGAAAAATGAGAAGATCTTGAATTTCTCGAGACGCAAACATTATAACAGAAGCTTCCATTCAGTGACTTTAAGGATTACGATCATTTTGGATCCGAATAACATCAAACAATTCGGTGTCAATTTGATGAATTAAAGTTTAGCAGGAAGCTGTCGGAAAATTAGAGGAAACACATTTTTTGGCATACTCAGATGTCAATAATAGTGCCAAAACCGGATACTACTAGGTCTAAACCTAAGTGATGTAATATTCATGTAAAAAAGTATCAATTGTGCGAAAAGCCACGACGTGGGTCACGTAAAGAATTGAACCGCATAATTAGGGTTTCTGAAAAGTGACAAAATGTTCAAGAAATATAATCAACAATGATGGGTGAACAATAAAAATTTGTTAATTTTGTTGATTGTTATAATTTATGACATAATTATCATGACTGTCTAGAACTACGTTTAGGAGACGAAATAGATCATTTTTGATAATGCGATTCAATTTGCAGGTACCGAAAACCTATATGTCAATAATAATTTATTAGAGTATCTAACATAGTTTTCCTATTTCTACACTAGTGGGGTCAAAAATTAAGGTTCCGTGACCAACCTCTGGCTAGTTAAGTTTTATGCCTGATTTTGATACTTTAGGATATAACTCGCGATTTAAGCTCCCATGCCGCTCTGGAAAGTTTGGGCAAACTTTTTTATAGCGAGAAATTCAAAGGGCCTCCGGCAATCATTTTGAAAAATTATGGCCCCTCTCTGAACATTTCATAAATTGAGATTAGAGTATTTTTGAACAGTATGCAATAAGTAGTAGCTGCACTGAAAATTTCAACTCAATCGGGACTATACTTTTAATGTAATAACCTTTTGAAGATTCTTACGTCATTTGTCACCATGGGAGGTCCCTTCTTTAAACTATTTTTATAATGGATTTGAAGCATATCTCATCCTATATACATGCAATAGCCTTTTAACTCGCTATGTAGTATGTCTCCATGTAAATCTCGGTAATAGACCTAAATTTACCACTTTGACTATTCTGGGATCTCACATGGGGGTGACGAAGCAAAGAAATTGACCCATAATCGTTTTATTCGGCCACTTTATATATATAATTATCACAATTTTGACGTCATATGACTGGATTTTTTAATTTTTGTATAGTCAAAGTGGTAAATTTAGGTCTATTTCCGAGATTTACATGGAGACATACTACATAGCGAGTTAAAAGGTTATTGCATGTATATAGGATGAGATATGCTTCAAATCCATTAAAAAAATAGTTTAAAGAAGGGACCTCCCATGGTGACAAATGACGTAGGAATCTTCAAAAGGTTATTACATTAAAAGCATAGTCCCGATTGAGTTGAAATTTTCAGTGAAGCTACTACTTATTTGCATACTGTTCAAAAATACTCTAATCTCAATTTATGAAAAGTTCAGAGAGGGGCCTTAATTTTTCAAAATGATTGCCGGAGGCCCTTTGAATATGTCGCTATAAAAAAGTTTGCCAAAACTTTCCAGAGCGGCATGGGAGCTTAAATCGCGAGTTATATCCTAAAGTATCAGAATCAGGCATAAAACTTAACTAGCCAGAGGTTGGTCACGGAACCTTAATTTTTGACCCCACTACACAGACCCCTGAAAATTCCCACGGCGAAGGGCCCCAGAACTCCAAACTTGGTCCCAATGCGCGATCCCTAGCCCGTTAATGGACATCCTAGCCGTCCCGGAATCGGTAGACAACTTCTCAAAACTAAGCAAAGACTGAGCAAGAACGTAGATTTTACTCCAACTATCTGAAACTAATTCAAATTAAGTTAATACATAGATTCACAGTGGATAATAGAAACGGGAAATAGGCCTGATTTTCAAGTTGTACAAATCTATTCAATAACAAGTTAATCATAATTAGCACTATCGAAAACCTATAAAGCATATCAATTGGAAATATATTCGTGTTACAACCATACCCTAGACCAAGGGTGCTCAAACCGTGGCCCGCGTGCCTCATGTGGCCCGCGGATAATTCGCTTCTTTTCAATTATATATACTCAACAAATGCATCAATGTTCCTAGTTTGAATACAGTATTTTGTAACTATAGTTTGCATTTACGAATTCTATCAATTATTAGATATTATTAGAAAACGTAGGAGGCAGAACCTAAATTGAAATGGCGAGTTCTAGCAGAAAACGAGATTACAGTTCAATCTCCTCCCAAAAATATCTCGCTCGCTTCGCTCGCTCGTCCAGGGAATTATTATACACTTGTATAAATATAGAAACAAAGTTGTGCCTTATGTAGTCAATGCAGAATGCATGGCATAATTTACTATCATATCTGTAGACATCTTAGGCAATATTTACACATAATTAGTAATTAAAAATCCCTGTACGCCTGTACAGAATGGCCAAAATGTTTAAAATTCTTTTACAGGACAGGGATCTCTGTACGATTGGCAGGTATGATGAAGTTTATCAAAAATATGTCAAGATCAGCAATGACAGATGAGTACATTTCTCAGCTTATGTGTATTGCTACTTCAGCAAGAGAACCAAATTTTGATAAGCTAATAAAAACGCAGGATTAACTGCACAACTCCCACTAGTTATTTATACTTCCTAATATGTGATTAGATTAGTTTATATTTCCTCAGTATCATCGTTTATTTCTCCATTAATGCTACTTGAAATAAAATAAAAAATGTGTTAAATAAGAAATGTTCACTCTCAGGCCCGCAACACTATGACATTTATCCATTTTGGCCCGCGGTCTAAAAAGTTGCCCACCCCTGCCCTAGGCTATTATTGACTAACGTCAAAATCAGTGGTGTTTTGCCAAAAAAAGAAGTGGGGGGGGGGCGCTCCCTTTTCAAATTTAGCATTTATTATAAAAAATTGATGAAAACGGCCCCCAATAATGAAGTGGGGGGCCATGTACATGCCATAGGTTCATGCCAAAGCCAAAGTCTAGGAACTTTGTTCAAGATCTGTCTATACTGCTCAAATTTCATAAATATACTATTATAGGCAGGGTTTCATCTAGGCGTATGCGACGCGCCTCCAGGCGCGTGATTTCAAAAGAAAAGTTTTCTAGGCGCGCGAAAATCGAGAGATGCTCCCATAGACGTAATACAAATTGAGCATTTTAGGCGCGTGTGAGCGAGCTCAATCTTTATCTAGGCGCGCGGGAAATTTTGCCTGGATGAAAGCCTGATTATAGGTGATAGGAAATTTAGAAATTTCAACTTGATGTTAGATTCTATAGATAACTGATAGAGGAGCGACCCCCCCCCTGGGATATAAGCGACCCCCTAAGCGAAATAAGTGGGGGGGGGCGACATCCCGAGCCCCCCCCTGAAAAAAAACATGACAGGTTAAAATATTAATTCATGGTCAATATTTGTGGTTAAAATCATTTACCCAATATTTTTTATAAATCTCTTTTGGTATTAGGCGCATAGACTCATAATTTTCAGTAATAAATGAGATGTATAGTACATCTTGAATGACACCAATCATAGGCGTAGGCTCCGGTAGGGTTGGTGAGGCCATGGCCCTACCAATAATTTGTCAAGAGCCATCATCTTCTATTAAGTATGATGCAAGTTAGCATAAATGGCCCTACCAATCCGGGCAATCCCCATCCCGAGTATACGCCCCTGCCAATTAGCTAAACTACTTGCTAAAATATTTGTTGGCGTAACATTTTGTATTTCATGAGCTGACTACCATTTCGGACATCATATCCCCTCAAAATAAAGTGTTGAAACTTGTTGTGGATAGATTGGCCACATAATTTGAAACTTTTATATTATACATTTATATACGGGCTATATAATAAAATAAATTACAGCCCCGCGAAAAGGTGCGACGGCGACCATGTATTTGGTTGAAGAACTGGACGCAGAATTTGACATATTAATTAAATAGAATAATATATTTGTTGTATACTCCAAATATTGAATATACATTCATTTTAGTTGTTTACTAGAATGAATAATAAGCAAGCATTTGAATTCTTAAATAATTACCCATCGATAAGATATGCAACTGCAGCTACTGAAGAATTTATAAAACAACACGAACTTCCGGATGAAGAGAACACATCAATGATCAATCCGTCGAAATTTTTCCAACATTAAACCTGATCGAGGAAGAATAATGAACTCGAAAGTTGGGAATCGTTGGTATTTTATACATGTACTTCCTTACTCTATCCATGGCCTACTATATAATACGGCTAGATAAGTCAAGTATTTGCCATTTTATTTCCAGGCCAGTGTTTACTTTCTAATTGCTCGTAAAATAAATTACCTATTAGCATGGAATAAACTAAACTTAGGTTTTCAAATACGCTGGAAACATCTAAAATACTTTTGAGAATGATTTCTCATCGGATTTAACCACAATAATGTAATCAAATATACATTACGAGCAATTAGAAAGTAAACACTGGCCTGGAAATAAAATGGCAAATACTTGACATATCTAGCCGTATAATATAGTAGGCCATGCTCTATCAGAAAAAGCGCATTTCTGACCATGGAATTCAGAGTAACCGCGTACGGCGTACTGTACGGTACGGTACGGACTTAGTACGCAGATTATCCTTCCGTACCGTACTTACGCACTCCGTACGTACTTACTTAATGATAGTATAGAATCTTATCTTTCAGCACCTAGCCGTCCACCATAATTTGAGACTCCTTGATAAATTATCATCCTATGAATATGAGGAGGAAACAATTACTTGGGAAACTGTTATTTGATCAGATTAGTAATATTAGTTTTATTTAGCAGATTTGTTTGATACCAAAGTAAAGTTTTTCGCGTGCGCGATCAGATTATTAGGTACCGAATTGTTTATTTGTAATCGCATAATTTCGAACTATAATAGATTAGAGCATTGTTTATTAATTAATTTTCGAATTATAGAAATAATTGTATATATTGTAAATTGTTCACAACGTATTATTGCGTACCGTACGACGTACCTTACGAAATAATACGGTACGAACGTACGCGGTTACTCTGATGGAATTATTTTCAGTGCAGAGATTTGTTGTGATATACGAAAACTACTGTCAAAACTCACAAGCAAAAGTTTACGACACCGGCTTAACCCTATCCTCCAGCTGATTAACACATTTGCAGATAATGAGAAGGTATAATCTAAAGTGATTGCTATCTAATTTTACAACTAATTTGCAACCAAATTCATGACAGAAAGACATCAGACATTTGTAAATCCTGGATTGGCGAAGGTACTTTCGAAAAAAATACCCAGTTTTAATGTCAACTCACAAGTCAGCTTTTTTTAGATCTACTAGAAATCGGGAAAAGGCGATATAATGCACTACGAGTAAATCCGAAAATATCATTATATCCTCATATGATAAGGTGAGTAGTTATCGCAAAAACATTATCCTCTCTGATGATATAGAATTTGTTCGAAAAATGATGATATAATTGGCGTTTCCATCTCTTATCAGAAAATTGTACACCAAACTGTCGAACGTAGTCTTGAGGCTCATGTTTCTGCATGAGTACAATTTCCGATCACTGTGAGGGTAATTTGATGGGCTTGATGGATCAGGTTCATATCGATTTACAGTCAATTTCGTGAAAATTTTCACTTGAACTACGAAGAATTATATACACTTTGTCTTTCGCGTCACAAGAATTTCTGATTCCAAAGGTGAATGTGCATTTTCGAATCAAAATCCTAATGACACTTTCGGTATTAGGCCAGTGGCATTGATTTCACAAAAGGAAAACGCGGAAAATGTACAATTAGCAAAGCTTAATAGCAACCCGTGTTTGCCACTAAATTAACTGTATTATAACGCTTGGGATCTGAAAAGCGGTTGCTAATAAAGCAATATTGCAAATAGGGGAGTTGGTAATAAAGCAAATCCACTGTAATTTAATATCGTACATGTTGCGAAACAATAAATAAATACTACAGTAATATTATTAATAGATAAACAATTTGCAAGTACGTAATTACAACTTCAACTAACATATTTTATATGCATTTGAGTATATCTTTGGTACAAATTCTTATTCAAACTTGGCTATTTCCTTAGGTAACTCTTAATTGTACGTATAGCTATTGTGTTTTAACGAGACTGTTCTTTCTAGCATGCTGGGCAGTGTTATAGTGTACATATCAATAATAATGCTTCTGATGTATTAATGAATGTTCAACAAAGGGGAAAATATATGCCTGAAAGTATTTCAGAGCCTAAAACTAGTAAGAAAACTAATGGATAGTGAAATTACATTTTTGACAGATAGGAATGCAGTTGGCGTGCTAATGAAGAATCATCCGCGGCTATAAGCCTTGACACTGCACTAAAGACACTCTATGGATAATTGATGGACATCACCAAATATTTATTAGTCGAGGATACATAATCCCATTTACGTTTAGCAAGTTTGATGGGTATAATCAACGAGAACAGAATAAACAATTGAAACGTCAACTCGATAACTTGTCTGCTTCTGTGCTCCATACAATGTCGGAACACTTGTGTTTTTTGCATAGAAGAAAGTTATTGGGGTAGATGTGAATGAGTGGAATTTAAAACTGATGTTGAGAGTCTTGCACAATGATTATCCCAAATATGCATACTATTTGGAATGTTTCAGAGTAGTTTAACATCCGATAATAAGATACAAGGAGCTAGAGTCTGAAATCTAATTCCTATTGTTCAAATACTTTTGGTAAGTTAGTGTATAAAGAAACCCAATAAATAAATAAAACAAATCATACCAAATAAAATGAATTTCTATTCAGATTTGAAAATGAATTCAGAAGAGAATTTATTTAGTATCTACGCGAACAAAAATATCCTGTAAGCAGCACATTGCTCACGGCAAGATGATCCCCCAATTTGAATTATATGACTTCCGATAAATGACTACACTGTCTTAATTAGTCTCTGATAAATGACTACGCTGTCTTAATTAGTGTGGTTGTGCTAGATGCTAAAATTACCAACATTAGAGATCCCAACGTCTAATAATACTATGTGATTATTTTCCAAATTACTAATATTTTTATGAATTTTGAATAATAACACATTTTTTTACAATTTATAGAATATTTTTGGTTGATACGTATTCAGAGTTATATTAGATAAAGAAGTTGACTCCGGGAAACGGTTTTATATTTTCATCTGCTACTCTGGGTCGATTTTTCGAGGGGGATACTATTCGAGTATATGAACGGTTTTCTTTAGAGCTATGATTACCTATACAAATATATTATTATTTTCCAATATGAAGAGTATGGTGCTTTATAGTTATTTGATCTCAGAACTACATACAGTCACTCGGGTTAATTTGGACATGTTTGTTTCAGTCCTATTGTCCCATTAATTGAAAATTGATTAAGCGATCTAGTAGCGATTTGTAGCAACTAAATCTGGTTTGCACTATTAACTAAGAAACTCTGCCTTATAAACATACAAAATTGGATCAAGCAAATATGGCTGATTAGGGTTAAAGGTTTTGAAGCGGCTCTCGGGATTGATTGCCCAGAAAGCTTCAGTTTGATACGTTTTTCGGTAGCTCGTATTGTTTTGGTCGAAAAGAGACATACATCCCCCTGGGCAATACTGGCAGACCGAGACGATCGGCGAGAAGCCTGGTTAGATTTTGCCAGTGTGCATCGGCGATGCCAAACATAGTGAACTCAGCACAGTGTGGAACCATGAGGTAATAGGTCAAAGTTTGACAGAGCAAAATGCTAAATTAAATGCGGTACATTCGATTCTACAATATTGAAAGAGTAGAAAAATTTTAATATGATATCATTTCCCTGGCTAAGTATATCATGCTTACACAATATCTCAAAGTTATGCATAAAATTGGAAAATTTAATTTCTGAAAAACCACAAATAACTAATGTTAGCGTACGTTACTCAATTTTATTATGCTTGATTCTTTGGTTATCCAAAACATTTATGTGTATTCTTATACATTATTTGATAGATTTTAGCTAGTTTTTGACCGATCCAACAATGTATTAATTATTTGTGAGTTTTTTCGGACTATTTTGTAAGTATTCCACTTCCCGATTATTTAATGCAAACAATTTCGAGGGGAATAGTTTGCGTGTTAATATTGTCTATTTAGCTAAGCTTCGATTTAAAATATTTATACGCCCGCTCAAATATATTTTTGAGCTAAAGTAAAAGTGGGTCTAAAAATAGGACGGTTTAAAAAAAAAATCCCATTCTGAACATTCATCTTGATTGACTAATTTTCATCCTAGTTGTTAACGAATAATGGTTTAAAATAATAATAATTGATTTTGCTTGAATAATGTAATCTGTAATAGCTATTCAAATTTGCCAAAATGAGTGAATTTGTTTCTAATAAAGACACATATGATACTTAAGTAGCTAACGACGGAAGTATCACTATATCTGTACAAATCTCCAATTGAAATTAGTCCGTATGTTGTGTAATAGCAACCCTGTACTGGTAAAATCGTTTCAAAGCTACAATGGTATATAAAGGCCCTGCAAACTGCGTACAAGACACTATATACAATAATTCACATGTGGAAAGTTAGAAATAAATGTGAATTCATACTAAATACGTAGTTACTTAATTATTTTGTATTAGCCTCCTAGGTATATTCATAAAAATGTTAACGTAAGAAAAGCAGCTTTTGCTGTGTCAAACATAGGGCGTAGCCTCGAGTTAAAAATGGTATTATGGATTATGAGCAGTGGCGGCGCCAGGGGGGCCATGGCCCCCCTCTTTTGAGGCTGCCCCCCCCCAGGAATAACAATGTTGAACAGTGTGCCCCCCCCTGAAATCCATCCTGGCCCCCAAGAGATCCCCTATCTGAAAATCCTGGCGCCGCCTCTGATTATGAGTCATCATAGGTAGGATCTTTCGGGACAATTTGGTTATACTTAATAGAAATACTGATTCTGCGCAGGGTTGCCAATCCAATCCAATCCAATCGAGAAGATTTTCGATTGCCGATTGCTGCATTTTTCATCGATTGGATTGTCGATTGGATTGATTCGATTTTTATCGATTGGATTGCAATAGATGATTTTCATCGATTTTTTTCGTATGTTTGTTTTTTCAATTTCTAAATAATGCCAAAATATAAAATGCTCAATTGCTCGTCAATTAAACCCAATAATATATGTTTTAAGTTTGAACATATGATGAAACATAACTCTTTTTGATATAATACTGAGGAGTAAACGATAGAAAAAAATCAGAGAAACAATCCAAGAAATCGATGATATTTTGGATTGTCAATTGCGATTGGATCGTCATCCGAATAATCGATTGTCCAAATTTGGTCGATTGGATTGGATTGTCGATTGTATTGGATTGGATTGGCAACCCTGATTCTGTGTAAATTATTGGTAGAGCCATGGCTCTACCAAACCTACCAATCCTATATACATTATCAATTTTACTAATTAGCATAAAATATAGAGATAAATATTTGATTATTACATAGACGCATATCAAAAATATTCAAAACAAGTACATTATGATGTCATTTTCACATATTTCTAGTTGGGTTAGAAAAAAAATAACAATATTTTTGGATCCTACTTAGTCGATTTCATACCTGTACCAATGCAACTTGTATGCGTACCAATAAAGTAAATACATATTACTCCATAATCGTCATTTAACCAGACTGTGAGATACTTCCTAATGATAACTTTTATTTAGTTAGAATAGGGTCAAGTCTACTAAATGGGCATAAAACTATTTGTTTGAATGAAATTATAATTCAATGATTTCTAAACGCTTATGTCTATTTCATCCACCGGTGTTAATTGATAAGTTTTGTAGCCAATAGCACGCGAGTTAAATTTGATAAACAGCATGCAGTCTTTCAATATTTTCTAGAAGTAGCATTAATCTTTCATCGCTGCCAACATTATTAGCGATTTGAACTCTCGCTCAATCGCACAACACCAATTGGTGCACATAAATACTTACTTGCCAGTGTGAGTCAATTGTGGCCATTGTACAGAGTGCGGACACGTTTGTCACAACAGATTGCCAATATGCTAACTTATTATCGCATGATGACGTAATCACTAAAATTTCACATTGTTAAATTTGACTATTTAGGCCTATTTACGCTTTATAATCAATGTAAGAAGTATATAAATTACACATACCAACCGCGAAGCGGTTGTTGTGTGTGGTTGTGTTCTACCGCGAAGCGACCTAGCAAGCGAAGAGCGCTAGTACTTATTAAAACACAAACCTTTATATACGTATGTGTATATATATATAGATATATATTTGTTTATATGTTCCGAGATGATTGGAGAAAATGGACGGTTACCAAATTTGATTGTTAGCATATAGGCGTAACTTTTGGCACCCGCCAAAAAGTTGAGGTTTCCACTCAAAAATTTATCCCACCTTGACAAGTTATGACGTCATTGTCACATTTCGTGAACCCTGAAAATTCACTTAATCACACATAATTCCCGCCCTCAAAGAGGGAAAATTTAACAGAACATGCACATTAATGATGCTGACACGTTGGTAATACCAGATCACCAATATGCTAACTCATTAGCGCATGATGACCAAACCACCTAATTTGTCGAGCACTGGTACAGACCTTGCCTTCCGGATAGTCCAATGGATCATCAGATCAACCAACAAGCTATTCTGTAAAGTAAGCACTCACTTGTGCATCGAGATCAGCAACACCTGAAGAGCTATCCAGGACAGAGTCCCATCCACTGCTCTTGAACTTGAACCTGGATATAAAATTGCACTACTGTGCTGGCTAGCCTGCTGTGATGTAGACATAACAACTGTCACACTAATACAGTAGATGTCGGATATAAGCACACTGGTTACAAGAACACTAAGTTGGAAAACCGTCAATCAAATGATGTAAGATTTTGACCTGACTTAAGGTCTATAACTGGGTCATCTTCGCAACTACGTATAGTGCGCTTTTGTTGTTCCAACCTCAAAAGCATATAATAATAACTGCTCCATCGTGTTTTTTCACCCATGATCAAGTCGTTTTGTTGCACAACTACATCATGTTCATCATATGTTCACCTTCCAAAGCTGTTTGGAGATTATGCAGAATATGCCGTGAACTACGAAATAAATAAAAGGACATGCATCTGAATTAAATAAATGGACCATATATATGTCAGAAGAGCCAAATAGCAATCATTCATTTATGTACAATTAATGCTGTTCGAGTACAAGTTTTATAGTAACTGTCCAAAAAATGGTTTTTCATGATTTATAGTTCAATTATTAATGAATAATACTTATCAAAACACAAATGCATGAAATTTATTAGAAGTAAACATTCATATTTGTACTGCAAATATGACATCCATTAAGCTTGCATCACAACCTATATAGTACTTGAATTTTTTAATTTGGCAATTTTCACTATTTGAATTTGCAAGTTCTCTGAGTTTTGAGTTAACATTCCTGACTTTATTGGCTAGAATACAGTTTGCTGCAATTGATGTGATTTTACGGGGTATAGTCCATCCTTGTTGATTACAGGATCCGCACGTATTTCTCAAGCTGACACATTGTGTATCCTCTATGTATGTGAGTTAGATTAATACCCTTTTAGAAGGTCCTGCCAAAAACAGCTGCATCAAGTTAGAATCACCTTGTATTGTTATATAGATCTTCAGAACAATAATAATAGCTTCTATCACAATATGCGTTGGCCATTTGAGAGCACCTCGGTCGATAAGCTGAATGAATTTGTAAGTATCCTTTTCATCCACAATTTCTAGCTCTTTATCGTGTGTCAGCAAGGACAAACAAGCTTTGCACTTACTAGATTGTTTGAAATATGTATGGACTGCATAACCTCCTACAAAGGCATTTGATTGAAGTAGTGAAATTTCCAGGATGAGGGTCGGAAAAGATTCCATTGCTAGGCTATATGTGTCTAAATTTAATGAATCTGATGGTTCATCAAGTGGTAAAGAAAAGGATTTGATTATAAATTTTAGATTAACGTAATCTGATTCGTTTTTTTTGAGAAAATCTTCAGTATGGTTGATAGTTTAATACACCGTTCGCTTTCAAGTATTTGAGTAAAAGTGATATGATATTGTGCACCTAACATCATAAGGTACAATCCAAAGTGATGTTCAATCGGGTCATTCTGTATCGTGATGTGAGTACATAATAAAAACCACAGTTATGATGAGATGATTTACGATTTCGATCAGCGTTAGACATGAATGGGAAAAGCTAGTAAATGTATGAGGAATTAATTTTCATATTTATCCTCACGAGACCCCCAATGTGCAAGCCAGTTGATAATGAGTCTGAGGAAATTTAAACGTTCATCATTATCGTGAAGAGGTCTTGAAAGCTCATCATTAAGTCGTATGTGTCTATGTGTAGTATTTAAATTGAATATCTTCCATACTTTATAATAATGTCTAGAAATTCGCATGTCTAGAGGGATTCAAAGTCTGTTCGCTAAGAGTTGTAAGTGTAATAAATATTTTCAAAGCCAGGTTGACATTTTGTCCTTCTAAAATAGTGGGCCAACAAGCCTTTGCTGTTAAACGATGTGCCTGTTGGAGGACCGAAGTTTGCTCATTTTTGTAAGTATTCAAACATCTTAGTTAGGAAGATTAACGCATTTGGGTAGGCAAACGAACGCTCGTGATCTTTTTAATTGATCCAATTGTTACTAATTGATTTAATTATGTGCACGAAGTCTAAGATTAAAAGAGTTTTATTTCTGGATCATTGGGGCGAATCACGGTAGGAGATAAAGTCTTGATATCTGTCGAAAATAATTTGAAAAAAACTAACGTTAAGTGGATAGTTGTCAGTGCAGATGACTTGCACTGTCAGACCACAACATTCTACATGACAAATAACAGATTTGACAACTGCAAAATATCTCGTCAGCAGAGTTAGAAGAACATGGAATTAGGCGGACAATTTGCGACCACATTCTGGATAAGCTTTGATACCATTATAGCGAAGAGTTCTAATTGGTTCATTAGGTAACATGTAATATCCGAGTATTCTTCCTCCTCCCTTATAAGCAACGGTGGACTTGACATGTATCTCCTCCATTTGTAAAACTACATTGCGGGATCTATCACTAAAGTCTGAAGTTGCTTGCGTAAGAAATGCTAGAAAATCGCTTTGTAAACCAAAGTTTGAATAGAGTTTCTATAGGGTTCATGGATGCGGTAAGGATACACATCCTAGATATTGTAAATATATGTAGCTCGCTGGAGATATGAGATGAGCTTGTAATGCCATAACTTGGGTAATAACATTATATCTCTTCCTCTTCTTATGTACAAGAAAATTATTTAATTGGCATTCAGTAAATTGAAGTTGAGATAAGAATATTCGGGATCAACGTCATTAATTAAGTATGGAAAATGCGTGTATAATGCACTAATAGATAAAGTAATTTGATTTGAAGCTTGCTTAATGTGATATTCAGATGAGTTCAGGTTACTAGATAAGATGTCTGGTAAACGTACTACTGTAATTTCGTTAAAAAGTTTCAACTTGTCGGGTATCTGATAAGAAGTTGAGTGCAAGAGGAAAAGCAATATCATCACGAAATGCCAAGACACTAAGGTGATTACTAATTGTCAAACAATATTTTACCCTGAAAGCCAGACCTGATAGTAAGGGCTGATAGATGTGAATAGTATCGAGCTCAGAATGCCAAACCATCTAATTATCAGGTTAATCAAGCGATGATATCTTCGAAATTAGGTCTTCGAAATCGTGGACTCTAAACCTTAAATCCTCCAGTTTTTGTTGCTCGAGGCTTAGTTGGAGAGCTTTTGCAAATTGTTATTCTTCTTTTGAGTCTCGTGTAAGTCGAGTGGGTCTGTCCAGAGACGCTGTCGAAAGATATGTAGGGCATCCTGGTAAGAGAGAAGGCACTGCATTTGGACGAAGTTTTGGTCTTTCACGCAACTTTTCGGTGACACTTCCGTCAGCTTGCAAAATTTTGTCTGCAGTGACACTGTCCTCGGGGTGAAAATGAAGTTGGCAAACATATACGTGTTTAAAATTTTCAATGTCCACTCGACGAAGTGCTCTTAGTCAATGATGACGTAGTTCTGGTGGGTCAGTTGGAAGTTTAAAAACTGGTGTGTATGGCGCACCAGGGTAATTACCACAACATCCAGGTTCGGATGCACTAGTTAAGCATCAAATTACCCAAACTGGCTAAATATGCTAGGAAACAATCTACAACAACCAATTAAATATTGTTGAATGAGCAGAGGAATAGAAAACGATCTAGTTTGCTAAGAGTATTTATACTTGCGAGAATCTCACCCAGTATATGCCTACCCTACTTACATTCGTTGCAATATAAAATTTCCTGAGGTAGTACAAAGTGTTAAGTTATTTTTTCCTTAATTAACAATACTTAATCAATATTAATGGTGGATAATAAAGGACTGTAACCAACCAAAAACATAATTCTTAATAAAATCAATTTCAATCATTAAGAACTTTATTAAGAGAGTAGATACAACATTTTCACTGATTCTTTCAGTTCCTAACTATCAATAACGTAAATGTCAATAATACTTCATGATAGGCTATGAGCTACAATAATGCTTTTTCCCTTAAATTGTCATTCTCACCCAATGTGCATTTTTTATACCAAATTGTTCACCAGATTCGTATTTTATAAGCCGGAGATGTTCTAGGTGGCGACATCTTTCTGCTTCATTCAGCCAACTCTTATGTGAAGTAAAGGTTCAAAATCCTCTATGTTATGGTCATCAATATTAATCCGTATTATATCTCTCAAATATCAACTCAGGACAAATTTTAACGAATTCATGCATGAAAAGTTATGAAAATGCTGATATTCTGCTGTTTAACATCAATCTAATTCAGAATTTCTCCGTAGAGATCAGAAGAACTGAATTAATTAATAAGTTATACTATAATTAGCATCTGATCGCTGATGGTACACTCTTTTAACTTCAGCACTTTCTGGAGGAGAAGAGCCACTTCTAATCACACCCTCAAACGCGCAAGCCAATGTATAGATTTTGCATATAAAAGTGACGCAATCATCCAGCACTGTGAAATCACACCTTTTAACTTCACTGAATGAATAATTTAGGGGGCCCAGCTCAATTATGAAAGATTTTGATCATTGTAGTCAATTGGAAGTTTGTTAAATCGATGAATCGCATTGTTAAACAAATGTGGTTGACGTTATTATATCCTCGAACTTTTGGATAAAAAAACTAACAGACCATCTTTGGTGTATTCTCAATAAAATAAATATGGGGATCGATTAATGTATCCAACCACTCGTGTGATATTATACCACACGAGTTATCTCGGTAGGTCTCGGTCGTTTCACGACGGATAACTCAACCACTACGCGATCTCCAGCTTTGCAATAGACAATAAAGATTTACATAAAAATTTAAAAAAAAGTGGTTACGTAATCAGCAAACTTGTTTATCCTATAGAACAATGGTTCTCAAACTTCTCACAGCGCGTACCACTTTATCACAGGGTTGGGTTCAAGTACAATTTACTTAAGTACTTCTGTAATTAAGTACATTTTTTGAGTACTTGTACTTGTACTTAAGTACTTTCACCATTTATCCGTTGTACTTGTACTTGTACTTAATTACTTTCCTCATTTTTCTAAAGTACTTGCACTTGTACTTGAGTACTTGTTACTCGTGACTTTTTTATCATTCAATATATTTCCAACACACATCATTGATGTTCCTCAAATCCCATCTCAAATAAAGTAGTGTTACTTAATTAATACTTAGTATACTTAGTATATTACTTGACACGAACACAATTCCTACTTAGTATATTAGGAATTGTGTTCGTGTCAAGGACTACTGCTAAATCAATTAAATAGATTTGGATGATACTATATAAACTATGTATTTAGACTATTTAGCAATTTCTACTATTATTACGAGAGATTTATCATAAGAGCTTGGGAAGTACTTGTACTTGTACTTAAGTATTTTCCTAATTTTTTCATTGTACTTGTACTTGTACTTAAGTACTTCAAGTTTACCTGTACTTGTACTTGTATTGTACTTGAATATATGAAAAGTAGTAGTACTTGTACTTAAGTACTTTCAAATGTACTTGAACCCAACCCTGCTTTATCAAATATTATAGTCTCCGCGTACCACCATAATGATCGATATAAGAATACACCCCTGAAAACGACGTACAGCATATCGTACTAAAGTACATTTCCATTGTATTCAATAACATTTAAATTTTGATGTATTTTAAAAGTATAATGATGTACCCACTCTCAAGGGCGTAGCTAGGAGAAAGTCTCTGCGCGGTCAAAGATACAAGCAGCGAGCGTGGCGAGCGACCTAAATGGGATTTGGGGAGAATACCCAGGATTTTTTCAGAGTTAATGTTAACTACTGATCTACCTGCAGAAAGCATAATTTCCTAATTAAAACAAAATACAATTTATTTAGAATGTGTACTCTAGCAACATTAGAAAAATTGAAGGTATTGACGGTTAAATAATATCAACAACAAACTGCCAAAAATTCAAATGGCTGAATTATGGGAGGAGCAAGTGCCCCCTTCCCCTGCCTCCTCCTCCCTCCGCCTATAGCTCCGCGTACCACTAGAATGAGCTTGCATACCACCAGTGGTACGCGTACAACCGTTTGAGAACCACTGCTATAGAACATTTGGAATGTAGTCTCTAGGTTCATTTTGAATTTGTTTTTGAAAACAACAATAATATTCCTATAAGAAATGTGTAGATACGGAATTCGAAATCAGCATTCATGTTTAGGCTTAATTTAACGCTATCTCAATTATAAATGTTTGTTTTAATCCCAAAACTTTAATGCAATCAAGACAAACAGAATAACACAAAACAATCGAGTATTAATATTTAGATTAGTACTGGAGGCCAGGCTGGACGATCAGCATTTCAAGCTTAGCAATTGTTCTAACAGTCATTGCCTGAATAAGTATCATCGTGACCTACGTAAGGCCTATGCACCACCTTTGTGAAACTGGACCATGGATTAAAGAAAGGCTATTGATAAATAGGTTATTTATCGTTATCTAAATAACTAGTAGTGATATACCTCATAAATGTTCTATAACTATTAACTATATAGGAACATGATATCAAGGTATACATAGAACCCTTCAGAATTGAGCTATGTCATCATTTGATTACGTAATCGCTATTTTTGGTGGGTATTATCGTGTTTTTATAGCCTGATTTTAACATAGTTAGACGCGTTATAAATGTTCAAAATTGGAACATGATGATGTCCATAACTAGTTGAATGAAATTTATCGAAATTATAAATGGAATGTTCACACATTCCTCGGTTGCCAGGGAAATATATATTTCCTAAAATTACCCATAACTCAAAAACTATCAATTTTATGTAACTATGCTAGTACTGATCTATCCGCAATTGGTAACTTCCTATTCCTTGATAATTCATTTTTTAAGCATAACTTCAATAATCTTTGAGATAATGAATGTATTACCATATAAAGAATTAAGTGCTAATAATCTCATTATCTCAAAGATTATTGAAGTTAGGATCACATTTATAGTAGCGTCTCAATCTACTAGAGCGCCTCAAAATACCACTGTATAATTTGTAATAGCATATCCATGGTTTATATTAGTGTATCATACAGCGCCTCAATATACGATAGCGCCTCAAAATACGATACAACAGGCCTTATATAACGTAGGTCACGGAGTCATGTAATTCATGTTCCTCTGGAACTTTATCATCCAAAATAAAATTCTGAGAATTGAAAGAGCAAATTAAGAAATGCAAATAAATACAGCTAGCGCGGTAGTCCCTATTTTCATTGAAGGAAAGTGAATTAACTGTATCGTTTCAGACAGTATAATCAGAAATTTTGAATTTGTAATATGGTTGGACATTTCAAGTTCGGACAGATGCTGGGGGAACAGATGCTGGGTTGGGTTTTAATATATTTATTCCTACTCTCTTCCCGGGAAGAGAGTAGGAATAAATATATAAAAACAGTTGACAAGCTTTGTACCTCTTTCATGGCAGTTAATTCATTGTCATGGAATGTGAGAGTCAAATGAAAGTTAATTCAATTTCAATTGAAAGTGAAAGTGAAAAAGGGATTTTTGAATGTTAGGTTTTACCCAGGGAATGAAAGGTTCACGAACGAACTAATTGAACTTGAACTGAACGAATTGAACGCAGGGCATTTAAGGGATTCACGGTGAACGAACTGAACGAACGTCAACAGTTTCCGAATGGCAATTGAACGAACTGAATGAACTGAATTGAACGAATTGAACGGATTGAACGAACTGAACTGAACGAACTAAACTGAATAAATATAAATTACAAATATAGATTCATTAAATATAATAGGTGACTGCAAAAGTGCTGATTCCGTACATCCCTAGTGGACTCATGTCTCTTAGCTTAGATTCTAGCTTCTTAGACTGAACTTCAATAACAGTTTGGAGGACCGAACAGTCTATCATAAACGGAATAGTTCGACCCACTGACTGTACACTGTTACGAACTGAACGAACTTAATTGAACGGATTGAACGAACGCGGATTAGCCCGTGAACGAATTAAACGAACGCTGGTGGAGCTGAAGTTAAGAGGTGAACTTGAACGAACTGAACGTGCGTCAATTTGAGATGAACTGAATTGCGTCAATTCAGTCCGTTCGTGAACCTTTCATTCCCTGGTTTTACCCCAATTCGTCCGAGAGTTGTAACAATATTGATGTGCCACAATTAGCTACCCTTAGTTACAAAATTTATATGTTTGTCAGTGCTGAAAACATAATTGCAAATCTAGCAAGTTAATCTCCGTATTTTAGCAAATTCGATCCAGTACCAGGGTTTCATACAGGGGTTGTAGGGAGGGGAGGGCATTTGCCCCCCCCCCCTGCTCCTTCAAGTGCCCCCCTAGAAAAACCACTTACGCTACGAAGTTTAATTTATGCCCCCCCTTAAGAACATACACAGACCAGCCAAAAGTATTTGAACAATTGGAATTTTTATCCAGACACAATAGTCGTCTGGTAACTTATTAACGGCTGTTTAAACTACTCAGAAATGACTATAAATATCTTGCTATAGTCATAAAGTAAAAAATATTTTGAATTTACTTCATTTTAGTCACATACATGAAGTGGCATAAGTGTATCTGCCACGTGCCACTTGTGGCACAAGTGGTACAAATGGGAATGTGGCTGTATTTCAGTAGAAAATAAGCGTATTGATTTGAAATTATTCCTAGAGTAATTCGACCATGTGGAATCCAAATCTGCAATCAGAACTTCTATATTCTCATTCAATCTTGATGATCAGAAATAATTTATTTAATTAGCAAATTATAAAGTTAATGAGTTCAACACCTCTTTAGATATGTAAATTCATAAGTTTTGTTATTTTATTATAATTTAGTAAATTTACTTATCGTTTTATGTAATTAGAAGTGTTGCCGCATCTACCAATGCTATTAGGCTGCTAGAAGCTTGAATGTATAAATACAATTTATTGCTGTTCAAATACTTTTGGCCGGTTAGTGTACATATCCCAGAGTGCCCCCCTTGAGAATTTACATAACCCAGATGCCCGGCCCCCCTTGTATGCAAATCCTGTATGAAACACTGAGTAGTATTTCCCTGCATTAACCTCTTCCTCAGGTGCCTACGGTAGGCATTTCACAGAAATAATATTTCTCTTTCCACCTATCACCATTTGCTATCAATGGAGGCGGAGGACTTATAGGGAACAGTGGCGTGCAACCAAAAAAATGAGAATAGACTACACTTAAGATTTGATGAACACCGACTAAACGAATCCGCATATTCAGTATTGATATTTGGATTAGCGAGGGTGTACTGTATTGAATGTTTATCATTTCACATCTACATATACTATATGTCTGCTGTAAAATAATGTAAATTGGTAAGCTGGAGTGATACTTTACTAATACATACATGTACATAAACTCAAGGCCTCGCGGAACACTCCAGTTTGTATATCAAAGTTGTTTGATGGTTCTACAAAACGAGGTCGAATCGATTATCAATACCACAGGAATATAGAAATTAGAAATACAGGGCCGTGCGAGCCTATTGATACCTGCCCAGGTCAAACCTAACTAGAGTAAGCATCATTGCTACCCATTGTTAATTTTTTAAAATATTATTAACTTCTTAAACTCTTAACTCGTAGCTGCCCAGGAATGTTGAAGTGAAAATGAAAGTTAATTCACTTCCAATTGAAAATGAAAGTGAAATGGGATTTTTCTACTCATACCTTTGACCCCAATGGAAACTACGGGTTTATTAACTTATTAATCAATATCATCATGGTTTCCTTTATTTGAGTTTTCGCTAGAAAATTATACTAGTTTAAACTTTAAATATTATCTTATTATTTGTTTTGAAACTCAGCAAATTAGTGAGAACCAGTCAGAACCTGGTCTGAAAAATTCTGCCCAGGTTTGATTTGGTCAGTTTGTATTAGTGGCACGGCCCTGGAAATAGAAGTTTGTGAGTCAAATAAAGTAAATAGATATGAGACAGATTAGGAAAAAGGCCTATGAGTTAGATAGAGGTACAGCCTATGAGTCAGAGTTGGTAGGATCTATTGAGTCAATAAGCGATGAGACATACTATTTTTTAGATTTTTGTTATGTCATCATCACTGTAAATGTGCTAAATCATTTCAGAAAGATACGTCGGAGGCTACGACCGTTAGTACGTATGTTGGAAGATTCCTTTTAGCCCACTTCATTACAGAGATATTCTAGTTTCAAAATGAATATATTAGGTGAATGGTGAGGAAATTTCTTGTATGTTGGGTTTTCACAAAACGCCAACCAACACATTAGAAATAATGAATTCACGAAATTGGAATACACATTTTGTTAACGAAGTCACCACCACCTCAAGGTGTTAAATCTAAATTGTGAAGGTGCTACGTGGAATGATGGAGCAATTGATAAATTGGAAGTGTATCTAACTAGTATCAACTCTGTGATTAATGATAGTTAACTAATTTGTATCAATTGTATTACTATATAATACTAATTTTGATGTACAGTTAAATTCATAAGTTCAATAATTTTCAATAACTATTGATATAGCCAAATTGAATAACTAGTGCACTCTGAAATGTGTAGAATTAAATTCCAAATCGAATATATATAAATTTGAAAATTGGGCACTATATATTGTTCCTGTTGTGACATTAGAGGTACAAAACGTGTCCAAAAATATAAAAAAACATGAAACTAGGTACAGATATGCAACCCAAGAGACATCAATCATTAAAATTTGGGCTCTTTGTTAATAAAACTCTGTTCTGTGCAAACTTCAAAGGGTACGGACTAAATAAACAAAAATTACAAATCTGTGATAGCATGCTGTATTGGTGGGACTATTGGTGATGTCTCCAAAAGAAAATTCTGCGGGCACAGCATCAATTTAAGTTTTCTATGGTCATTATAACTACATATATAGTTGTTTTAATCATTTCAAGAATGTGTTTCGGGCGGTAAAGACATTTAATGTGTTGGAAGTTTCCATAAACCTTACTTGATTTCAAAGTGATTCTAGTTTCAATATAAATATAATAAGTCTAGTCAACATTTCTCCGTGTTTAAAAACATTTATCAATTACATTCAAAACATCGAATTTCACAAAATTGCAAAAATACATTCTTTGACATGACCTCAAGGTGTTAATCCCCATTTATAGAGTTTCAACGTGGCTAATGATCAATTGATAAATATGAAGTTTGTTTCTATCGGGTATAATCTCTTAGATTAATGATATTTAACCAATAAGTCAAAAATAAATAAGTTTCCTAATAAATTAATACCAATTACAAGCTAAATTAATTAAACCAGCGCAATTCGCTTCGCGATTGGCTTAATAGACATAAAATAGTCAAATTTGAAAGTGTGAAATTTCAATTCTAGGGTCATCATTCGATAATGATTTAGCATATTTGATAATTTGGTATGACCAATGCATCCGGCTCATTAATGTCCATGTTCTATCAACTAATAGATTTTCTATAAGAGGGTGCGAATTAAGTGCGATTAAGATAATTTACACGCTTCTCAAAATTTGAGAAAACGTCATAAATTAGCGAGGTGTGGAAATTTTGAGTGCAAACCTCAACTTGTTAGGTTGTTGTCGGGGCCAAAGTACCGTAATATGCCAAAATCAGAATTTGAAGCCGTCCAGTTTCTTTAATCAATCGGAGCATACAAACCAATCTATACGCAGTATTCCCATTATTCTTAAAGGAATGATGGGAATGCTAAGAAAATTCGCAATAAGAGTTTAGATACATAATGTAAAGATTTCAATTTTGAAATCATAATTTGAGTATTCTATATCGTTTTGTAACTAATGGATATCAAATATAATAATACTAAACTATTTAGTTAAGGAGTTCAACACCTTTATAAAAATTAAAATTAAAATTGGATAAATTCACTCCCAACAAATTCATATCCCAATAAAAAATAATTTGAATATTGAATTGATTGTACAGTAGAACCTCGTTAATAAGAACACCAACGGACGGTAAATTTGGTTCGCTTTATCCGAGGGTTCGTATAAACCGGAGTATGCCCATTGAATAGCTATTGTAGAGACTTGATCTTGTGGAACAGTTTGTTCGTTATATCCGAAAATTCGTATAAATCGTGTTCGTACAAACGAAGTTGTACTGTATGTCATGTATGTCATAACTCCAAGATACGTGGAATATTCTTTCAATATATAAAAATTCCGAGATCAACAAATATTCCTGTAGTAAATCAGTACTGCATGCATTCTAGTTTCTTTAATACCTACGTAGTTATATGGTTGGAGAGTAGTTAGCTAAATAGTAGGCAAGGGGATTATGAAATATAATCCCATCAGCGTAGGTAATTATAAAGGATAAGGGTTTATGCGGTGTAGGCGAATGGGGACAATAATTTAGTTGATCTAATATTGCGAATAAAAAAATACGTGAAAATCAGTAATCAGTAAACAAAATCAACTCATGTGATTAGGCTGTGGATAGGGGTCTATCGGTCATTAATATATAAAAATATAATTGAGAAAAAATTCCACATATACAAAAGAGTAACAAAACTGTACTCGACTATTTTGTAAATATTTTCCAAATACACGTAGATTCAAGTTTTGTTGGATTATTCCAAATAAACTCCAACCTCCCTTATCCGGGCATTGTGTCCCGGAGGGGCCTGTAAGTCTGAGTTTCCCGGGTCTTAGAAATACAATAGCTGGTACCATGGAATTTCAGTGTCTGTCTAATCCATATTTTCTAACTTTATTCAAAATGTAAAACAGATGTCCTTAACGGGTTGTGGGTAATTTTAAGATATGTATCTGTTAAACAATTTTGCATTAAACTCCATTGTTGATTAAATTAATACATATTTAGTTTGTCGTTACAGTATACCAAAAGAGTGCACGATTTACGCTGGTGCACGGAACTGGGAGTTCCGGATGAAGAAGATTTGAGTGTATACTCAAGTTTTATTGGGTTAATAAAACTAGCATGGTGTACCAACTACAAGAATTTATTTAGTACAAGCTGCTCGTCCGCGCGACTTAAAACTTGCACTCATGTCTGTGGCCCTCACTTGTATTTGAAGCATGTTCATTTTCAAATAATAAGTCGTTTTGGTGAGTGGTCCTTAACAGGCTTTCATCCAGGCAAAAATTTCTGCGCGCCTAGATTTAGTTTGAGCTAGTTCATTTTTCATTTTGTACGCCTAGTTTGCACATTTTGTATTAACTCTATGGGAGCATCTCTCGATATTGTACGCCTAGACACGATTTTTGTACGCATAGATTAAAATCCATCTAAATTACGCTCCTTTAGGAGCGCCCAATACGCCTGGATAACACCCTGGTCCTTAATAGTATAGTTATATCCGTGGATCCTGGCTATAGGTGTGTGTGTGTATTATAAGGGCAGAGTAAATAAACTGGACATTTGTGATAATTGGATCAGAAAATTATCTAGATATGTATTAAAGCTTGTCATGTATAATAATATACCAACTCCAGGGCAGTGCCACTAATACAAACTGACCAGGTCAAACCTGGGCAAAATTTTTATAAACCAGGTTCTGACCAGGTCAACCTGGTCATTTAACCAGGCTATGAATATTCATTAAATAAATAAAATTCGTGTAATGCACTGCACTGAAAAAAGTGGACACCATCTAGAATCTTGATATTAGTCTTTTTACTAAATACATGTAATTAAATTGATTATAATATATCGCGTTGTAAGTTATAAAGCTATTTAACATTTGGTATGAAATATATATTTCAGATCATTTATCAAAATTACTGTGCGTTAAAAATATATAATTTTTTCCCATGGGAAGCAATGATGCTTACTCTTGTTAGGTTTGACCTGGGCAGGTATCAAAAGGCTCGCACGGCCCTGAACTCCAAAATAAAATATTAAATATCACTAAGGAACTGTACAAAAATGATACAGTGGACACCTACTTTGGGATATGAAAAGTTATTGTATTGATTCGTAATTATTGGATATCAAATAGACTTACAAGTTAAAATGAATGTTAGAAATGCATTGCTAAACTTCAGAATACATTAGTATTTGGGTGTTTTTCCGAATTTTAATTAGAGGGGAAAATGGACATAAGATCTGATCAATTGGCTTAAGCACTGTTACACATCAGTACGGAATATACAGACAAATAAAATAATAAATAATAAAAGATATAATTTAATACTTAAAAAAGGAAAATGCTGTCGTCACAGTTACAATTTTGGATTTTTTTCGCCATGTCATGAACGCCTCAGGGTGTTTAGTTTAGACCCATCATTCAAGTTGTTACGAGACAAAGGAATGATTGATAAATTTCAAGCTTCTCTCTATCTTAAACCATCTTGAGTTTAATGCCATTCAGGGGTGGCGGGAGGGTGGGGCCAAGTGGAGCCTATGCCCCACCTGAATTTGGGCGTGCCCCACCTGAGGTGTATCACAGGGCAAGGGTGGGGTTGGTTAACCGATCCGAGTCTACGGTTACAATTCGATTTCTCGCTACGGTTAACCGGTTAACCGCCCATCCTACTCAATACAATAAATCTATATTATTAAATCTCGATTGTTGTGTGTGTGTGTGTGTGTTTGTGTGTTTGTTTGTCCGGATTGTATTAAAGTGACGGGGGGATAGAAACCGCATTAATATATGAGATATAAATTAACTTTCAAATGTTATAATAGGTAAACAAGTATGCTGAACACGAATTTCGCGTTTATAAATTTCTCATATGAATATTTGTTGTTGTTGTTTACACAAAATAGGTAAACAAACAAATTAAAATTTAAAATCAACCTAGAAGTTAGCTTCCAAATGTTATAATAGGTAAACAAGTATGCTGAACACGAATTTCGCGTTTATAAATTTCTCATATGAATATTTGTTGTTGTTGTTTACACAAAATAGGTAAACAAATAAATTAAAATTTAAAATCAACCTAGAAGTTAGCTTCCAAATGTTATAATAGGTAAACAAGTATGCTGAACACGAATTTCGCGTTTATAAATTTCTCATATGAATATTTGTTGTTGTTGTTTACACAAAATAGGTAAACAAATAAATTAAAATTTAAAATCAACCTAGAAGTTAGCTTCCAAATGTTATAATAGGTAAACAAGTATGCTGAACACGAATTTCGCGTTTATAAATTTCTCATATGAATATTTGTTGTTGTTGTTTACACAAAATAGGTAAACAAATAAATTAAAATTAAAAATCAACCTAGAAGTTAGCTTCCAAATGTTATAATAGGTAAACAAGTATGCTGAACACGAATTTCGCGTTTATAAATTTCTCATATGAATATTTGTTGTTGTTGTTTACACAAAATAGGTAAACAAATAAATTAAAATGTAAAAATAGTGTAGTTAACCAATGAGAATTTTCTACTTAAATTATTAATTTAATTGGTTAATTTTTATAACAGCTTTATGCATGCACGAATTATTAACCAATGAGAATTAACTAATTAAGTATGCAGAGAGCTTTATATAAATAGCTGTAT
The DNA here is from genome assembly GCA_028753945.1 of Hexactinellida sp. DTS-2022. NCBI lineage: Eukaryota > Metazoa > Porifera > Hexactinellida > Hexactinellida sp. DTS-2022. The sequence continues at coordinate 2,903,794 of JAPNXP010000011.1, read as the reverse complement.
AGTAGCCGTATAGAGCTCAAGAATAAATTTTGTTCAAGAATGTCGGATAATAATTTTCCAAATACTAAACCGTTCAAGACGGAAGCTGAGCGAAAGCGCTCAATGCGTGAGAATGAGACTCCTGGCGAAAGAGCTCTCCGTCTTGAGAAGCAACGAGAGCGGCAAACCTCTCGGAGACTGACGCAGTCTGAGGCCGAATCAGCTGAGCGCTTGGAGTACCAGCGCGAACACCAGGAGGCCCTCAGACAAAGTGAGTCTGAGGCTGAATCAGCTGATCGCTTGGAGTACAAGCGCAAACACCAGGAGACCCTCAGACAAAGTGAGTCTGAAGCTGAATCAGCTGAGCGCTTGGAGTACCAGCGCGAACGCCAGGAGACCCTCAGACAAAGTGAGTCTGAGGCTGAATCAGCTGATCGCTTGACGTACAAGCGCAAACACCAGGAGGTCCTCAGACAAAATCAGTCTGAAGCTGAATCAGCTGATCGCCTGGAGTACAAGCGAAAACACCAGGAGATCCTCAGACAAAGTGAGTCTGAGGCTCAGTCAGCTGATCGCCTGGAATACAAGCGCAAACACCAGGAGGCCCTCAGACAAAGTGAGTCTGAGGCTGAATCAGCTGATCGCTTGGAATACAAGCGCAAACACGAGGGGGTCCTCAGACAAAATGAGTCTGAAAATGAGCGAATAGTTCGTTTGAAGTCCCGGACTCTGTTGTATGAGACGAGTAAGACTCTCCAATCTAAGAGGTACCTCAATTTAGCTAGATCACAAATCTCTTCTGAGGTTAGTGATGGTTTGGTTGATGAACATTCAATAGGTAGTATGTCCTATAATTGTTCAATTTGTGATGCTAAGTTTTGGGAGAGTGAAAAGCTTTCCACAAGTACGAAAGCATGTGCAAAGTTTTCCCTCTGTTGCGGAGAGGGCAAGGTTGTTCTTCCCTCCTTAGATAAACTTCCTGAGTTGCTAGGCCATCTGCTCACAGCTGCTGATAGCAGAGGCAAGTACTTTAGGAGCCACATACGAGCATACAACTCAAGCCTTGCGTTTTGTTCCCTCGGGGCAAATATCGACAAAGAGCTTGCTAATGCTAGACGTGGTGTATACACCTTCCGTATTCAGGGCGTTGTGCACCATTACATTGGAAGTTTGCTTCCAAATAGTGATGAGGCACCAGTTTTTGCCCAGATTTACATCCACGACGGTACCGCAGAGGCTGAAGTGGAAAACCGTCAGAGACATCTAGGCGAGGCCGAACTTCCTGAGTTAAAGGCCTTGCAGCAAATGCTACATGAGGTTAACCACTATGTCTCACACTTCAAGCACGCAGTTGATCTAATGCGAGCACAAGGAGGAGTGGACATCAGGCTGATCATCAGAGCTGATGGTTGCCCAGACCCACGCCGATACAATGCTCCTTCTGCTCCTGAAATTGCAGTGCTGCTCCCAGGTGGAGGTTACTCTGAGGGAGTCGCAAACAGGGATATTGTGCTGCATGCCCACAGTGGTGGTCTCAAAAGGATCACAGAAACACACTGTGCGTATGACTCGCTACATTATGTCTTACTGTTTCCCCTAGGAAATGATGGCTGGCACCTTGGTATCCCTCATAGCAGAGGTAGACGCGATGTTACTGCACTGGAGTTCTATAGCTATCGCCTGATGCTCAGGAGCGGGCTTAACCACCTGCACCTCTCGGGAAGGCTATTCCACCAGTATATCGTTGACATGTACGCTAAGATTGAGCAGCAGCGGCTCAACTACATTAAGCTCAATCAGCAGAAGATCCGAGTTGATCTGTATAGTGGATTGGCTGATGCTGTTTCCAAAGGAGACACTAATGCGACTGATTTGGGACGGAATATTATTCTACCCTCGAGCTATACCAACTCTCCGAGGCAAATGTTCCAACTTTATCAGGACGCAATGACAATAGTGCGGAAATTTGGTAAGCCAGATTTATTCATTACATTTACATGTAATCCGCTTTGGGACGAAATAACGAGTAGTCTTTTGCCTAACCAGAAGGCTACTGATCGTCCCGATTTAATTGTTCGTGTTTTTAAACAAAAGCTAAGGGAATTACTAGATGACATTCTTAAGAAACATGTTCTTGGTAAAACCGTTGCACACGTCTACACAATTGAATTTCAGAAGCGTGGTCTTCCGCATGCTCATATATTGGTGATCTTAGCTGATGATTGCAAACCACGTGACCCTTCTGATTACGATAAAATTGTATGTGCTGAACTTCCTGATCCTGATCTCAATCCGAGATTGCATCAAATTGTGAAGCGCTGTATGTTACATGGCCCATGTGGTACTGCAAAGAAGGCTGCTGTTTGTATGCGCAATGGTTCATGTGCTAAACAATACCCAAAGAAATTCTCTGACGTTACTACCACCACTAAGGATGGTTACCCATTGTATCGGCGCAGAGATAACTCCCGTACTGTAGAGGTAGCAGGCATGAAGCTTGACAATCGCTGGGTTGTACCATATAACCCATACCTTTTGTTAAAGTATAATGCTCACATTAACGTTGAAATTTGCAGCACAGTTAGAGCAGTTAAGTACCTCTATAAGTATGTCTATAAAGGCCATGACCGAGCCATTATCGAGTTCCAGCCGGGTGATCACACTGATAAACCCCGGCAGGTAGACGAAGTATCTAATTATGTGGAAGCTCGGTATATATCTGCATGTGAGGCTTGCTACAGAATATTTTCTTACGATCTCCATGCTAATCTGCCACATGTGATGAGGTTAGCTCTTCATCTTGAAAATCAGCAATCTGTCGTTTTTCGAGATGACGCTGATATTGAGGATGTGTTAAGTGTAGAAAAACATTCCACTTTAACAGGATGGTTTCTAGCTAACCAAAAATTTCCATCTGCTCGGGCAATTTCTTACTTAGATTTTCCTGAATATTTTGTATGGGATAAAACTAAGCGAGAATGGAAGCCGCGAGTTAAGGGGCACGGTAAGATGGTTGGTCGAGTGTTTTCTGCTCATCCAACTGAGGGAGAGCGGTTCTACTTGAGAATTCTGTTGAATCACGTCACTGGCTGTACCAGCTTTGAGGCTATTCGTACTCTTCCTGACGGAACTGTTTGTGGTACCTTCAAGGAGGCCGCATGCCACCGCGGATTGCTGGAAGATGATAGCGAATATGATATGTGTTTGGATATGGCTGCTTCGTGGCATATGCCTCCACAGTTACGTCATCTATTCGTTACCATTCTACTCTATAACGAACCATGTAATCCTGCGGCTCTTTGGGAAAAGTATAAATTTGCTTTTTCTGATGACTTTCTGCATCGTGCTAGAAAATCTGTCCCCGATATTGAGGTCGATGAGCACATACTTAATGCTGTATTAGTGGATATTGATAAGCGTTTGCAAAACCAGGGTAAATCTCTAGCAGATTTCCCAGGGATGCCAATACCCATTCATACCAGAAGTCCATACGAGGAGGCTCTTCTAATTCAGAGAGAATTAGATTATAACGTTGATGAGCAGCTAGCAATAGTTGTTCATGATGTTCCTTCTCTTAATTCTGATCAGCTTAGTGTGTTTACCTCTATAATAGCAGCGGTAAATGATCCTGAGCAGTATCCCAAAATATTCTTTGTAGATGGTCCCGGGGGCACAGGGAAGACATTCCTTTATAATATACTTTTGGCTCAAGTTCGCTCGAAGAGTCAAATTGCCCTTGGGTTAGCTAGCAGTGGCATAGCCGCTCTCCTCCTCGCAGGAGGGCGGACCGTCCACTCTAGGTTGAAAGTTCCCATTGATATCAATGAGTTATCTGTATGTAACATTTCGAAACAGAGTGCTTTGGCACAGCTAATTAAGCGTACAAAACTTTTGGTATGGGATGAAGCGTGCATGTCAAATAAGCATGTAGCTGAGTGTGTTGATCGCAGTTTGAGGGATATATGTTCCTGGATCTCCCCTTTTTTGGTAAAGTAATGGTTTTTGGAGGTGACTTCCGTCAGCTACCCCCTGTGGTTAAGCATGGGTCGAGAGCCGAAGTGGTCTCTTCCTGTCTGAACAGGTCATATCTCTGGCGTTATGTTAAAGTAATGAAGCTAACTATAAATATGAGCCTCCAAACATTATTGTCACAAGATGCCCTCGAGGTCAGTAAATTTTCCAACTTTTTATTAAGAGTAGGAGAAGGCACTGAACCTGAGGATGAAAATCAAATGATTCACATAGATAACAAATTCGTAGTAACCAGGTGATTCCATTACAGACTTGGTTACTTCAGTCTATGGTGATATAAATGAAAATTATGCTGATCGTGATTATGTAAGTCAAAAAATTATTCTGTGTCCTAAAAATGATACAGCTGATTTAATAAACGATTACGTAATTCATCAGCTTCCTGGTGATGGTATAACTCTGTTGAGCGCAGATTCTGTAGAAGGTTCTGCTGCAGTAAATTTTCCAAATGAGTTTTTAAATTCCATCACTCCTAACGGTATGCCTCCTCATCGGCTATTCTTGAAATTGTTTGCGACTGTAATTCTATTGCGTAACCTTGATCCCGATGAGGGTCTTTGTAATGGTACTCGGTTGATTATTAGAGCATTCTCAAACCGAGTAATTGACGCGGAGATCGCAACTGGTACAAACAAGCATAAGCGAGTGTTTATACCACGAATTATATTGACTTCTTCTGAGTCTGAACTTCCGTTTATTCTCAGAAGGAGGCAGTTTCCAATCCGCTTAGCCTATTGTATCACAATTAACAAAGGGCAAGGTCAGAGTTTGGATACCGTTGGTCTATATCTGCCATCCCCTGAAGCCATTTTTAGTCATGGACAACTCTATGTTGCATTGAGTAGAGTTAAAAATCCATTGGGACTAAAAATAATGGTATGTGGAACTGACAAATCAAAATCTGGGGAAGTTTGGATTAGAAATGTAGTCTATAGGGAAGTTTTTAAATCCTCTTCTCAAATTGAGCCCATAGAAGACATAGATGAAATATGTTCTCTATTGAATGAAACATTCCCAAGTTCCCAATTGACAATGACTCCTTTGCCTGAGGCTATTGCTCCTGCAAAGAGAGAGTCTGTCCTAAATATATCTGATGGCAAAGGTAAAATCATGAAACTTTTTGAGTTTAATGACAGTACTATTAGCCCATTGGAAGTTATAGACAAAATGGATATAGCTGAATACACTGTATCACCATTATCAGATCGTGAATGTATATTTGATGCAATAATTCGAGATCCATTCGATTTGTCAGAGTCTTTTCTCAATGGTACGGTGAATAATCTTACTATCCCAATGCGGCAGAAGATTGCGCATTGTATTGGATTACACGCGATACTAATTTTACCTATTCGTGAGACTCGAGGTGCAGTAAGCAATTATTACACCTCACTTACAGCACAACTGACAACATATTTTGGTCAGAATGTTTCAGTGTATAATGTTCAACCAGATGGTAACTGTTTATACCGTACCCTATCTCATATAATATTTGGCACTGAAAATTTTTTCGAGATATTAAAGTACAATCTGATTAATACATTCATTACCAGTACCCAGCATCACTACAATGTTATGCGCACATCTGGCATACACAGTGAGCAGGAATTGCATGAACATATTAACGCTATTTCTGCACCCAATGCTTGGGGTACAAATGTTGAACTTAATATGTTAGCCGCCTTGGCTGGAATTGACATATTATCAGTTGACTGTACTCATGTCAACTCAATGAATTGGAACATTCTCCCTAACTATTTACACAATAAGTTAGACACTCCTATTGAATGTGATCCGATTTTTAATGCACAGAAAGTCTGTATTTTACATCATAGACTTAGTAGCCGTCTAGAAGGAAATGAACATTTTGATTCCTTCTTTTTTGCTTAGTAATGTTTCATCGCAATGATGAATATTACGTCGGCTGCTTACAGTTCAGGCTCTCTAAGGTCAGAACTAGCGCCCTTCTTGATGAGTTCATAAGTTCATAACTTAGAAAATTCTTTCAATCAAAGTTTTTGATACTCATCATTTTTTATTGGCCAGGAGTTTAATTACTCTTTATGATCACTTATCTGATTATTTTATGGCTCCGGCTGCTGTGGGCTCTGTTATACTTGATTATATTTGGTATCTACACGAGACCCACTTAGCGCCATTAAATCTGTGCAATTTTTGTATTATTAAATTTCACATATAATTTCATAACACTCGATACCTACACTCGATACCTTCCAGTCATCAAATTCACGAAACAAAAAGATAAATCATGATAGTGTACCCCAGTAGAACTATAAGCATGTCTATCAACATTCAGGACATTTCACAATAAGGTTAGTAATTATTATTGTGTATTCATTGATACATTTGTTACCCAGTTTTACAAAATAGAATGAGCTGTACAAAGGTAAATACTAAGCAAAAATCACTCTGTCTCAATAACAACTATCTACTGGGTATCGAGTCAAAAAAGTACAATGAAACTTGAAACAAAAAGATAAATCCTAATAGTGTACCCCAGTAGAACTATAAGCATGTCTATCAACATTCAGAATCATTTCACAATAAGGTTAGTAATTATTATTGTGTATTCATTGATACATTTGTTACCCAGTTTTACAAAATAGAATGAGCTGTACAAAGGTAAATACTAAGCAAAAATCACTCTGTCTCAATAACTACTATCTACTGGGTATCGAATTAAAAAAGGACAAACAGCAACATTCTCTAGCTATATTCCTATTTTTTTCAATCCGACTCTCCAATCCTTTCAATATTTTCAACAACTTTTCAATCCGAACACTGAAATCAACAAGCTACTTTTCAATCTTTTCAACCTGAAGACCATTTCACAATAAGGTGAGTAATTTACTTGATATTAATTGTGTAATTCATAGATATAAGATATACGTATCCTTACTCAATTACAACTGTTGGAGCTAGATAGCCAATTAAATTTAACTTTGTCGCTAATTTTCATTCAAACTAATCTATGTGTAAGGATCTAAAACATATAAATATAATCAATCTGAAACAATGTAATATAATTCGAAAATACTAATATTCAAATGACGTCCGTAATAATGGAAACTACCAACTCAGTCCCCCCTGCCACCGAATCAGACTCAGTCCCCCCTGCCACCGAATCAGACTCAGTCTCCCCTGCCACCGAATCAGACTCAGTCTCCCCTGCCACCGAATCAGACTCAGTCCCCCCTGCCACCGACACTGTACCCCCAGCCACCAACTCACTCCAAAAAAAAAAAATTACAGGAATAGAGGGAGTAGAGGGGGGGCTTCTATCAACCAGCAGCTCGCATTCAGGATGATGGATGTCTTGGACAAGGTGCTCAAGGTAATTTACAATATGTCATTGTAACTATTATGGTATTTAATATTTCTTTCCCCTATTTTTAGCCAAACCAGTTTAAGAAAAAAAATAACAGACAGAAAAAGAAGTAGAGAGTTGTGTAAATACTAAATAGTAATATTTAACTTTTAGATAATTATAAGAGTGCTTATAAGAGTGCTATATTACTAACAAACTTTCTAGATAATTATAATACTAATATTATAATAATGAAATCAGTATAGTGTAATTTGCATAATTCTAAGTATTAGATTAGAGGGAGTAATAGAGCATAATAACTAATAGGCTTCAACAGGTACATAATTTGTTTACATATACTGTATTACTAACAAACTTTCTATCTTTATTCAAGCCAAAATCAGCACACTCTCTAAGGAGTTCCTATCTACGGGGTATCGAGTCAACGAATACACAATCAACAGCACTCTCTAAGGAGTTACTAACTACGGGGTATCGAGTCAACGAATACACAATCAACAGCACTCTCTAAGGAGTTACTAACTACGGGGTATCGAGTCAACAAATACACAATCAACAGCACTCTCTAAGGAGTTCCTATCTACGGGGTATCGAGTCAACAAATACACAATCAGCAACACTCTCTAAGGAGTTCATATCTACTAACAAAAACTCAATGAGCAACAACTTCCATATCCATAGGTGTCACTCGAAGGGAGAAGGGGCCTGGTAACACGAGTGGCTCGCAGTAGACGCTTAGTAGTTTTGCTGTGTAAACCCTCCAGGGGATTGGAAGTACAATTGTGTAAACAATTATAGTTTTAATTCAAGTGGTATGCATGTTCTATTATATAATGTTTCAAATTATATCATATACCATTAATAGCAATTAAATCTCCAGTGCCTTACAAACTATAAATCTCGGGATAAATATCGTTGTAAGCTAAGCAACATTTTGGTTGAGCAAACTAAATAATTCCCGAAGGTCATACAGGTAGAATTCAACCGATATATTTAGTAACTAATTATCATAGATCGTTGAGTTAATGTATATTATAGTTGCTATTTGAGAAAAAGAAGTACCATGACTGTCTCGATTCTAAATTCCAAAGCTAACAGATCAAAACTATCTTTAGAAATAATTTATTAATTAACTGATTATTAGTTCCAGATTTATCTATTCTAAAATCGTTACATACAAAGTTACCCGCAATTTAATCTTAAGAAATATTGTAATATAATTATTACTTAATAAGTTTAGTGAGGAGTAAGGCCGCATAGCGGCCGTTAACTTGAGGTGCGTAGCACCGATCTGTCGCAACGCGACCGAGACCGAAGGGCTCGTCCTTCGTAAAATTTGATTAGTGGCCAGGCAGGTAGCAACAGGGGGGCGAGGGGGAGGCGACTGCCCCCCCAAAGTACTTCTCGCCCCCCCCTCCCAAGAGAATTTAGGAAGTGTTCGTTATAGTAAATAGAGTGATTCGTCCCCCCCCATGCCCCCCCGACTCCCTGCACTTGCCCCCCTGAATTACATACTATAGCTACGTGCCTGGATTATACCACAGAATAAGACTCAGCTGTATAAAGTATAACCGCATAAGTATATTAACTGATACATTTCGTGCTTTAGGTAAATTTAAACCAATGTTGTCTAAGAAAATTTAATAAGTGGTGATGAGAAATGGGTTAGGACTACATATTCTGATGAAATTCAAAAGATTTTAATACTTTATACATTAATTTCTCAATAAATCTGCTGATAATCAACAGATCGGCTAACTGATTAATAAATCTCTAACCGTTAACCAATGTCTGCAACGGTTAACCGGTTAACCGGTTAACCGAATCCAGCCTTGCACAAGAATAAATTAATGTTAGTGTAACCCACCTGAGGTAGGCTGTGCCCCACCAGTGGTACCTCGCTAGCGCCGCCACTGATGCCATTCATTAATCATGTATTGATAATAGAATATATCGTGACCTTCGATATATAAGGCCATACCACTGAGTATATTTTTCTGGACATGGATTACTTAAAGTCCATTGATAAATAGGTTATTTAGATTTATCTCCATAACTAGTAATGATAGACGTTATAAATGGCCTATACCATAAAGGAACTTGGTATCAAGGCATACATAGCATCCTTCAGAATTGTGCTATTTAACCAAATGATTACGTAATCACTATTTTCGGTGCAAAATATTGTGTTCTAATAACCTGATTTTTCCATAGTTAAACGCGTTATAAATGTTCAAGATTGGAGCACGATGATGTCTAGAATTAGTTAAATGAAATACATTGAGTTATAAATGGAATGTTGACATGCGACACATTCCTCGGTTGCAATGGATATGCATATTTCCAAAAATGAAACATAACTAAAGACAATCAATTTTATGTGAACTGGGCTAGTTCTGATCTATCCGCAATAGGTAACTTGCTATTCATTGATAATACATCATTTATGCAACTTTTGAGATAATCAGATAAATAGCAAATAAATTTCCTAAAACAAAAAAATATATACAGCCAGCCTTGAGTTTTAATAGTAAAGAAATCATATGTGTATATATTTGTTTTATGTTCCGAATTGATTGAATAAACTGGACGGTTTCCAAATGTGATTTTTGGCAAATAGGGGGAACTTTGCACCCGCCAACAAGTTGAGGTTTCCACTCGAAATTTCTCACACTTCGACAAGTGATTTCGAGTGGAAACCTCAACTTGTTGGCGGGGGACAAGAGTACCCCTATATGCCAAAATCACATTTGGAAATCGTCCACTTTCTTCAATCAACTCGGAACATACAAACAAATATATACATATAGACACCCAACCTTGTGTTTAAATAGTATACACTAACCAGCCAAAAGTATTTGAACAGTAATAATTTGTATTCAGACATTTGAGGTTATACCAGCATAATAACATTAGTAGATGCTACAAAATGGTTATTTCACATGAAAAGATATGTACAGTATAATAAAACAGCAAAATTCTCGGATTTACATTTTTATGGAGGCATTAAACTCATTAAATATGTAATTATATAATTAAATAATTAATTAGTGATCATTAAGATGCAATGTTAATGTATTAATTCTGATAGCAGATTTGAATTCCACAAATCAATCCGAATATTTTCTACTGTAATACAGCCACATTTCCATTTGTGCCACTTATGCCACAAGTGGCAAGTGGCAGAAACATTTATGTCACTTCGTGGATATTTTCTAATTTGTATTGAAATCACAATATTTTGTAATGTATCTATAATAAAATATTTATAGTCATTTCAGAGTAATTTAGATATCCATTAATAAGTTACCAGACGAGTATTGTGTGTGCATTAAAATCCCTATTGTTAAAATACTTTTGGCTGGTTAGTGTAGATAGATAGATAACCTATTTATCAATGGACTTCAGGGTTGGGTTCAATTACAATTACAGTTACAATTACGCTATCCTTAGAAGTTAAACTACAATTACAATTACATATATAGGGATGTGGGGTTATCAATTACAATTACAATTACAATTAAGGGAATTGTGTTTGTCAATTACAATCACAATTATTTCAAAACGTAGTTACCTTATTATAGGAAATTAACGCGAATTGGAGCTGAACATTTTCAAATACATGAAATTAACGCGAATAAATTTTATAAAAAATTTTCAGGATTATTGATCTCCTTATTGAATACTATTATTGTGCCCAAATAGGCTTCCTATCTACTTGATAAACATGGTATATCCTTTCAAACTAGTTGCACATCTGAAAATATGTAGCTCGGAGGTTTGTCCATCCATTGTAAAATTTTGCTAAATAGCAGGAAATTAAGGTCATGGACGCGAAGGAAAATAACGCGATTTGGAGAAATTCGCGTTAATTTAATGGCGCGTTAATTTCCTATTTTAAGGTATTTGTAATTGAATTAATTACAATTATAATTGAACCCAACCCTAGCCATGAGACACCTGTCCTGAAAATTTCAGGCCTTAGCTATTAAAACTCTGTTCTGTGGAGGATCCACGGACCAATAATAATAATAATAAATCCAAAATTGCAGCCTGTGCCGACGCATGTTCCTTTGTGGCACTATATTTTGTTGGTTGTTTATTGATAGTGCCTCCAAAGGAAGATGCTGTCGGCACAGGCTGCAATTTTGGATTTTTTTTTCCGCCCAGTCATCAACTCCCAAGGTGTGAAGAACCATTTGTTAATTGATCCGAGCCACAAGGAACGGTAGATAAATTTGAAGTTTGTTTCTATCATAAACCATCTTGAGTTTAATGCCATTCATTCATCATATATTGATAATAAATTATATTATCAGTTAATTAATTTAGCAATGTTATCCACGGTGAATTGAGTTGAGTCAACAAATTCCTTAGATTATATTATTATATTTATTCCATTGTATAGTAATACTACAATTAAATAGAAGCCAGCTGGAATTTATAAGTTAAATCTATATAATTATCGAAAGTAGAATCACTAGAGTAGGATTTAACAAGCTAAATCAATATAATTATTACAAGTTGAAACAATAGAATTAGATTTATCACTTTACTGAAATTGAAGTGTGAGTAAACAAAGAAATTTCAACCCCCATTTATAGCAGAAATTGACCCCTTTATTGAAAAATTTCTTCTCCCATCAGACGCAGAATTTTATGGCGAATCCAAATGTGAAATAAAATTTGGGGGTTTAGTAAAACAATTTTTGAGTTATGGACCAGACAAAATTTGAAAGGTGTTAAAGATGTGTCCAAAATTTATAAATAAAAAATCGTAACCCCAGGTGAAAATTAGACGTCGAATCCGAAACTACATGCCAAGTTTCAGCCCTCAATGTATATAGGTGTGGCCAGGGCACCTGCTAAGGAGAAAAAATAATAATAATAAAGGCAGTGATTCCAATACTGGGCCACTATACTAAAGTATAGTCGGCACAGTAAAAATAAAGGCAGTGATTTCAATACTGGGCCACTATACTATAGTATAGTGGGCACAGTAATAAAGGCAGTAAGAATAGAACTGGGCCACAATAATATAGCATAGTCGGCACAGTGTAACTAAAGATAACTGCAAGGGTGGTTTACCATTAAGTTGGGCGAATATGCTAGTACTAATTGAGTAATTACCTACGGCATGTACAGAATTGACTGAATAAAATAAAACAAATCGAGGGGTGATTCCAGCATTGAATGTTTTGGGGGCAAAATCGGGCAGGTTGCGGAATTAAATTAAATTCGAAGAAATGAAAAGGAAACAAATTTTATAAACCACAGTCCCATGTACTATCTATCGATAATTATTACATCATGGCCCATAGGCGTCATTAATGGGAGGGCAGGGGGGGGCAGGCCCCCCTAGTTTTTAAAACTGGGGGGGCCGAGTATCCCAGGCCCCCCCAGTTTATTAACCTCGATGTTTCATAGATTTATTGTTTTTTACAAAGAATGCGACTATTCATTCTACAGATTCATTCGCAAGGTGTTACAAAAACAAATTGTTAATTTATTGTTAATTGTGTAATGATATTAATAAGGAGATAATATTAATAATGAGGTATAGAGATAAACCTTTTTTGGCCCCCCCAGATTTTGAAGGATACCAAAAATATCGACGCCTATGTCATGGCCTATAAACCAAATAAATCACGAGGATAGAATAGGGGAGGTAGTCTTCTAAACTTCGCTCCGAAACAGGATGAAATTAGTAAATTTGTAATAATAATTATACACATGATCACATCCCTAGGCAAGGATATTGAGGGATTATATCCATAATATATTTAGTGAGCTACTCCTGCTAATTATGAGAAAGGAATTAAATAATTCACAAAGGCAGTATAAGGAGAATAAATAAATCTAAGAGCTAATGAATATTCTAGTCTCTGATAAAACGGGAAACAAACCACTTTGAGACTTTTTTGGGCCATCCATGGTTTGAGGTTTAGAATGTTTCTCTAACATAATTTTATCATTCATGCCAAACTTGCATTCAGGCATGCCCGAAAGGTAAGACTTCATAACAACACGACCAGACACGTGATTGGAAAGTATCTGACCCTGAGCAGACATTAGCAAATTAACATCTTCTAGAACGTCTAGAAACAATTCATTTTTTTTATACTTGATATTTTCTTTACGCCAACCAATCTGCCCGGTAAGTTCTTTGGTAAGTTCGCGTTGCTCTTCAATTGTACCAATTTTGGTACCAGTTTGAGTGATCAGAATCTTAAGAGTAGAGACATCTGTTCGTTGGGGGTAACCAAAATCTAACACTTCATCCAAAAGTTCATATATGAGAACAAAGTTATTTTTAATTGCCTCATCAGAAACAGTACCGAAATATGAAGAAAAGAGTTCCAATAATTTGCTCAACAGTTCAAATACGAGTGCTACATGTAAATTCTGTTTACTAGCTACAGCAATCCAAACATTATTTCTCTTAATCCAACAAAAGTTAATCCTGGCTATGCTCACTACTGGGGATCTGACTGCCTGACGTGCGTGAATTACAGTTACGCGGAATGCGTCAGCAGCTTGACGTGAAATATCGTCTCGATATTGTCTACTGATGAGAACTTCACCCTTGAAATTGTATATAAAGACACCACCAATCATGAACCAAAAATAAAAAACTACAAAGCAAAACAAAGCAAAAAAATGCAAATTGATAGGCAGTGATTTATAGTAGGTAGAATTACAAGAAATCAAATGCCATGTAATTCTATGAGTGAAAGTGAAAAAGATAAAATGCTGAAATAAAAAATATGATTAGAAAATAAACTAGTTAGACGCATAGTATTAAAAAAGGTCTTTAGTGCTTAATAATATAATTTTCTAAAATTTTCTAATCGGACAATTTTGAATACCGTATTCTAAAATAAAATTATGCTAAAGTCAAAATTCCATCTAAACGAGCCCTTCGGTCAAGGTCGCTTTTCGACGAATCAATGCTACGCACATCAAGTTAACGGCCGCAATGCGGTCTTACTCCTCACAAAACAATTTATTATATAGTTAGAAAATATTTGTTATTGTTATACTTATATTTTTTGTGGTTTTCAAAATTTGTCTAATACAAATCTCCAAAGGGGACTTCCCGTAAGTCAGTGGTTCCCAACGTATTTTAACTCGTGAACCCTCTGATACCCGAAAATTTGGTGGTCACCACCCGGACATACCTAGGTCTGAAGGATTCTATTTACAAGGGCATCGATTATAAAAAACAGGATGTTGGGTGAAAATCATATGGTCTCATTAGGATTAAAAGCGTCAGTATGTAATTATATCACAAGGTTAATTTAAGTCATAGACTCCTTTAAATAAGGACTGTAGGCGCTCATTCTCGGGTCCTGGAACTTGGGTCCATTAGGTATTTCGTAATCGGTTAAAGTTAGACACATAAAATGTATTATTGTCGTATAGGAAGTCATAGTTAAGGAGTCCAACGGTCATATTGGATTATCGAAAATATTTGTGGAATGTGAGTTATGCGGTTTTCACACCTTTTCATATATGGTAATATTGTTAAAATCTCGAGATCAGTTAGCTTTAGACATTTGAAATGTATTATTGTCGTATAGGAAGTCATATTTTGGGAGTACAACGGACATATTGGATTATCGAAAATATTTGTGGAATGTGAGTTATGCCGTTTTCACACCTTTCCATATATGGTAATATTAATAAAACCACGACAACAGTTAAAGTTAGGCATATTTAAATATATTATTTGCGGATCTGTAGCATAATATGGTGAGCTATTTGTCGTGATAATTATTTGCTATACCTATAATGTATAAGTTACAAGTTTGGATTCGATTAGTATGATTGTTAGCATGGAGAAAGTATTATCAGTACATTGACTGTATCTAAAAAGTGTTCACAATTAATAATTTTCTTCTTGTAACTTTTCCCTCCGTCGAAGACATCCAATCTGTTTCTCACGATCACTGAAGTGGTTAACTTGAGCTTTTAAGAGAGTATTAACTAATGAGCATAGAGCTACATTGTCTTCAGCAAGAGGATGATCAAAAAATGAAAGGAATATAATTGCATATGTTCGACAACTATTTTTGGCCCTCGGAAGTAACTCAAGAAGATTAACAGCATTTTGAACAAAACAAGTCGTGGACAATGTTAGCACTCTCAGCCCTCCCCTGTCGAGTTCTTCTAGAAATTCAGTAGATACTAGGTCCCCTTCCATTTCACCATGCTTAAATGTTATATATCCAGCAATGAACACTACTTTGTGCTTTAAAGTATTGCCTGAATCAAGGAGGAGTTGCGTGTCCTCAATACTGATCTCTTGCATTATCTCTATATTCAGTGATGTTTTTTTGGGGGGGGGCTCGGGGGGGCGCGCCCCCCCACTTATTTCGCTAGGGGGGGCGCTCCTTCCTATCATGTATCTATAAATTCATTTTTGGGGGCCGTTTTCACCTATGTTTTCTAAAAAAATGCTTAATTTGAAAAGGGAGCGCCCCCCCCACTTCTTTTTTTGGCAAAACACCACTGTCTATATCTCCCAAACTGACTGGCGTTGTACATTCTGTGCAGGTAAACTCTGGAATTCCTTGAGGAATTATATTGTATTTCAGCAACTGATGTAATCGCTGTGCTTTGGCTGCTGAGAGTACATCAACAATATCAATGTAAAAGTTTCCTCCATTGCGCTGTCTGGCTTGTCCAAAAAAATTTCCAAGGGGTCTTGTGAGAAAACTGCAGGAAGAATTTACTGAAAATTGTGGTAAGTCAATAGATAATTGGCGGCTACAATACTATATTTTGTTGTGATCTTAAAAGCATCGGCAGTGAATTGAGTAAGCTTTTTTTGTCGAAATCTTCCTCCTTCCCATCGACAGGAATCTATAACGTCGCATATTGCTGATAGTTTGCTAAAGTTGTCACAATTTAACGTCCAAGGTGCACGATGTGGATCACGAAGATGTATTGTGCTAAACTTGTCTTTTACGTTCATCATTCTGAACCAGTTTGTTACCAATGTGAGAAATTTAATAGTTCCCTCATGATAGTCGATAGTACCCTTTAAGGCTTTGAATGCTGCAATCGTCTTTTCATGAAAGACTTGACATACCAGCGGTACGCTCTGTCTTTGTAGTGGTTTAGGAAAGACTGAGGTGTGAGTAAGCTTTGTAAGACGTAATGGCATCTTTTTATCTTCCTCATATAGTGCTTGGATGTCTCTCCAACATGCCAGATATTCTACACCGTTCTTTTAAAGGACAATTCCTTGGTCCTCTCAGTTATCCAATTATTCCTCAAATTTTTTAGGATATGAACGTAATCATAAATTAAGTACATATCGACACCGCATACCTCCACTTTCCCAGGACCACCAAGTAAGCGGTACACACCTTGATTTAGCGGACAGTTATCACAGATAAAGGATATTGGCTGGATATCCATTTTTCTCAATCCTTCAATTGTTTCCATCAAAATATCTCGAGCCTTCGCTGCATTTATTTTAGAAACTGGATGAACACCAATCACTAAGCGTGGCCCTCCGTGATGGCAAACAATTTCTATACAAAAGGCAGATGTAGCAACTGCTTCTGTCGCATTAGCAGCATAACCAATGTTGTGGCCTCCTGTTAAGCGCGTGGTCTTCAATAACTTTACCTCATCAAATAGTATGTTAACAAGACGTTGCTCAGATTTCAGTACTTTGAATATGAGCGGCAGATTGGTGTTTGCGAAACTACGAGACATTAAATTTCGAACAAGTTGTTCCCTAGGGAGCTTTATTATTCTGTAATTTCTTATCATCCTGTATGCAGCTGGAGATATACAAAGAAGTTCTCCAGCAAAAATCAGTAGGTGTTTTGTATACCGGATATTATTATCTGAAATCAAGAGAAATTCTAGCTGGGTCTCTAGGAACTGAAAATGTGTTGATTCTTGTACATCTATTGTCATTTGTTTCAACTCTTCCATGGCCTTTAACAAATGATCATTGTTAGAAGTTTCATAATTATTAACAATCGAGAGGATTTCTTCCATCTGAGACCATCTATGAAGGAGGCTATTCTTCTGTAGATTGAAAATTATATTTGGGATTTCATAACCATTCTTTTCTACCTTAGACAAATGAAGAAACCCAAAGCAAGACTCTACTTTCTTAAAGCAGAAATACTGAACCACTTTACTCCCTAATTCATCCACCATTATAAAACTGTCAATTTTTCTCCGTGAATTCTAACGCTGAATGACGTGAATCGTATTTCAAATTCTTCTGCAAAAGTGGTGAAATCTAAGATCTTATCACACTTGTCAATATACTCTCTCTGCAATTTATCCCTTACAACAGAAGTAGTCTTTCCTGTTGGCCTTGGATGTGTAATAGATTGCTTCTGACAAGACTTGGGCACACCTTTAAAATATGTAGGAGGTCCAATCGGTCGCTTTCCTCCCCGTACAGTTACCCATTTACATTCAAAGTGTGATGAACAGACAAATATCTCTTTTCGATCTTTAAGACTCCCAGGTTCATTAGGCATGGCCTCAATCCATCTTGTCCTTTCAACCCTATCTGTGGGAAAACTGACAACTTGACTATACGTATGGTTCTCCATCATAGTTACCACGACAGTTGAAAGCTGCACAACGTTTTGGCATGATTACTGTGCTTGTGAGATCATATGCTAAATATTGTAAATACGAAATAAAATGTAAAAACTAAGCATTATTATTCTTTACCATCAACATTTAGTTCGATAATACCTTCTCCATGCTAACAATCATCTAATCGAATCCAAACTTGTAACTTATATATACTTGCCAACCTAAAGCAAGTATTTGGCGGGACGGAGGAATGAATTATTTTGGCGGGGCATAAGGAAGGTTGGCGGGACAAAGAACATTAGTACATAAATAAGTGAAAACACTATAAATACTACTTAAGGTTGGCTAAGTATTGGCTTTTAAATGAATAGCTATTAGATGTACGGATGTCCTAGTAATTGTAATAATTTGATTATCTCAACGGAAGGAACCTTGCTCCAATTGCATAAAACGAGACGTCCCACTAAAAAACGGGACGCTAGTCAATTCTACAGATTTAATACCTAATTGGAAGAAGCAATGCTCAGATCTTTATATTTTATAGTTATTGTCACAAAAATGAAATACAGGGTACAGAAAGCGGGACAAACGTGTCTAAAAGCGGGACGCGGGACAATTCACAAAATCTTTGCCAAAAAGCGTGACGTCCCACCAAAAGCGGGACGGTTGGCAAGTATACTTATATATTATAGGTATAGCAAATAATTATCACGACAAATAGCTCACCATATTATGCTACAGATCCGAAAATAATATATTTAAATATGCCTAACTTTAACTGTTGTCGTGGTTTTATTAATATTACCATATATGGAAAGGTGTGAAAACGGCATAACTCACATTCCACAAATATTTTCGATAATCCAATATGTCCGTTGTACTCCCAAAATATGACTTCCTATACGACAATAATACATTTCAAATGTCTAAAGCTAACTGATCTCGAGATTTTAACAATATTACCATATATGGAAAGGTAAGAAAACGGCATAACTCACATTCCACAAATATTTTCGATAATCCAATATGACCGTTGGACTCCTTAACTATGACTTCCTATACGATAATAATACATTTTATGTGTCTAACTTTAACCGATTACGAAATACCTAATGGACCCAAGTTCCAGGACCCGAGAATGAGCGCCTACAGTCCTTATTTAAAGGAGTCTATGATTTAAGTATACATGGATTTATAGAAGAGCGAGCGAGAAAATTTTTCTGGGGTGAAGAGGATTTTCAAATACCATTGAGTATTACTAACAATTTATGGCAACAATATTTTGCTGATTTAGGGAGGATAAAATTATGAGGTGCACCAATATTGGGGGGGAATGCCAAAAGCCGTAGGTTGTGGTAAATGGACCAGTACGGACCAAGCCCTCTTTGAAAAAGCGTCGGGTAACTAATAGAACACAATAGTTATAAATCAATATAGTCGAGAGATATAACTTGTAGATTATAACTATATATTAAAATCTTAATTTAGAATGAACAATATTCATTCCACTCCTTGTCCCGTGCACCCCCAAGGGGTTCATGCATCCCAGGTTGGGTAGAGGTGTGCTGGATCCAAGGGGCCCAGGCGGGATTAAGGCCTTATTACTACTCCGAATTTTTTCGGGGGCCCTACGGGCCCACGGTAAGCAAGTTTCCGGGAGGTCCGGGTGGGGGTCCGGGCGGGATTCCCGCCTGCCATGTATGGCCAGCACGCCCCTGAGGTTGGGAACCACTGCCGTAAGTGGTGGTCGTAAATAAAATAAATTTTGGCTATCTGGCAAGCTATGTTTGTTCTCAGAATCAATATTTAACGATTATAAGCGTACGGAGTAGGTAGTCGGTTAACATTTTTGAATTATGACTCAGAATTTCTTTTCAACCATTTAGTAAATATCCCACAAAAAATGACCTTTCTATTCATTTTTTGCGTACAAAAAACGTCACTATTTATAAAATTAGGTTGAATCGTGACCTTCGTTATATAAGGCCTTACTACTACTCCGAACCATGGATTACTTAAAGGCCATTGATTATTAGCTGACATATCTTTATCTCAATAGTTAGTAATGAGACCTGAGAAATGCATTATAATTATATAGGAAGTTAGGAACATGATATCAAGGCATACATAATGGGTCTAGCACATTTGCGTACATTACATTTGCGTACAAAGTTTGTCATTCACAGTTGCGTACATCTCACTTGCGTACAATACATTATTATTTGTAGACTATTCAAATTGATTTATCTAATTAATTAAAAACAGGAATGAAAATTTAATGAGTATAACTGAAAATAACAAGCATAATAATTATAGGAAATAATTTATTAAAATATGGTTCTAAAAGCAAGCCCTCTTAAGAACACTAATACAGGCCTGTGATAAAATGAATTTACTAAGGTTATAATTGCTTTTTCATTATCAATCGTTTTTTTCGTTTTTTTGGGGTCTTCACCATGGGTAAATTTCAATTGTTTTAACTCGACATTACCCTGTTCTGTTTAAGGCAACGTATAAATTTCCAAACTGTAGGTTGGTGACAACCACATGTGCTTAGAAATCCACGATGCATGCTTCTAATAAATTTGTACTTCTCGGCAATCCTTGTGGAACAAGATGAAAATTGTTCCAAAGGGATATAGGAAAGAGAGGAGGATTCCTTTCCCCATTCAAGCTTAGAAGGCCTATGTAATTTTCCTCAAAATATCTGCAGAGAGGAGATGCATTTTCAGGGAAAATCATGACCAGTTGTTGGAAAGACCAGCTGACTAGCTCTGGTGGTACGAATGCTAGAGCAGGTAGCATACGCATGGTTAATGCAAATTTCGGATCAGTATGGTATTCTGACTGCAGCCCAAGAGACTGAAGTTTCCTAAAAACTGACTGTGAGAGATGAAAAAACGTGAGGATTGTCGTTTGTTTCTCTCGCTAGCTTCCTCATTAAATCTTTCATGACTGTTACCTCATCTTTACCGTATTCCTGTGGATGAGAATGTTCCCCATACTTCTTGATGATTGTCTCATTAACGGAGTGTATTCTTGCTTTACAACCTCTTACGTCACACCTCCATTCCTTTTTCGAAGTCCCCCGATGGAAAATATATATGTACCCGTGGGATAATTTGTCAGTACCCTTGGAGGATTTGACAATGCTGAAGGTTGTATCAATATTAGTAGCCATTTTTTAATTGTTCGAAATTGGTGCTTAGCTAATTCCTTTTATATATTAGTTTGTATACTTTTCACAACTTACTGAACTAGTTAGTATACGTATATTGTATATTTCTTTTGTACGCAAGTGTGATGTACGCAACTGTGAATGACAAACATTGTACGCAAATGTAATGCACGCAACTGTGAATGACAAACATTGTACGCAAATGTGATGTACGCAAGTGTGATGTACGCAAAAGTGCGGCTCCCATAAATAATACCCTGTAGAATTGTGATATATCACCATTTGACTTCAATAATCTTTGAGATAGTGAGAATATTAGCACTTAATTCTTCATATGGTAATACACTCATTATCTCAAATATTATTGAAGTTAGGCCTAGAAAATGTATTATCAATGAATAGTAAGTTACCAATTGCGGATAGATCTGTACTAGCATAGTTCACATAAAATATATAGTTTTTGAGTACTGGCTCATTTTAAGAAATATGCATTTCCCTGGCAACCGAGGAATGTATTAACATTCCATTTCTAATTTCAATATATTTCATTCAACTAGTTATGGACATCCTCATGTTCCAATTTTAACATTTATAACGCGTTTAACTATGTTAAAAGCAGGCTATAAAAACACGATAATTCCCACGAAAAATAGCGATTGGGTAATCAAATGGTGATATAACACAATTCTACAGGGTATTATGTATGCCTTGATATCATGTTCTTAACTTCCTATATAATTATAATGCATTTCTCAGGTCTGTCATTACTAACTATTGAGATAAAGATATGTCAGCTAATAATCAATGGCCTTTAAGTAATCCATGGTTCGGAGTAGTAGTAAGGCCTTATATAACGAAGGTCACGGTTGAATCAAAATTCTAAACCAATCACCTTTCGCCCATAACGATAATCTATGTGATAAATAGCTCAGAATATGTCTTTAGCAAATAGAGATACTCATATCCTCTATTCTATCAGGTGTAGTCTGAAGAAATCCCCCTATCGGACTTTTGGATTAGGATAAGACTGTACGCCCAATAAAATAGAGGTTAAAGTTGTTAATTAGATTTCAATTTAGATCTATCTATAATATCTTCTATCACAGGGTTTTTTTAAGGCCGATCTTGGTGTAAAATTTGCATCAAGATTTTTTGCAGTTACACCACGATTCAGGTCGGCAGTGACCTCTGTAGTGTAGAATTACACCACGATTAAGGGTCGGCCGCGGCTGATCCAGTGTTGAGTTACACCAAGGCCGCGCTGAGTTGCACCAAGGTCTCAACCTTAAAAAAACCCTGTTCTATCATATATGTGAAGATGAAACACCTAACTTCAAAACTAAATTTGTGTTTTTGGCTGAATCAGACGTAATTTAGTGTTACTCTTTGCCTATTAGCAAACAAATATCGTGCAATTGGCAATTTGCTATTACGCGAACACCACTCTATTTGAATTCAGGGAAAATTGTTTTATTTTATTTTATATTCAAAGTAAGTATGTTAAAATCAAGGACTCGTTTAGATAAGGACTGGAACGTCGCTTCCTCGAGATTTTAAGTGAACTTTCACAGTTCTCGAAATGTGGCAATGACGTCAGAACATGTCGAAGTGTGAGAAATCTTTAGTGGAAACCTCAACTGTTGAAGGGTGCCAAAGGTTACCCCTCTATGCCTAAATCACATTTGGAAACCGGATGCTTTTTTCAATTATAAAATTTGAGCTCATAGACTCAAGTTAATTGCACATAACTCCCGCCCTTTAAGAGATAAAAATCTCAAATTAAATAGAAAATGGACATTTATAATGCGGACACGTTGGTCCCACCAGATTGCCAATATGCTTACTCATTTTCGCACGATAAAGTAATCACTAAATTTCACATTTTTAAATTTAACTATTTAGGCCTATTTACGCTTTATAATTAATGCTAGATATATATAAACCACACACCAATCGCTTCGCGGTTGGTGTGTGGTTGTGTTCTGCCGCGAAGCGACCTAGCAAGCGAAGCGCGCTAGTCTATATAGATATACTGTAGCATCAATATATATAGGTACACTGTAGCATCAATATATATAAAAACTAGCGCGCTTCGCGGCAGAACACAACCACACACCTACCGCTTCGCGGTTGGTGTGTGGATTACATACTTCTAACATTGATTATAAAGCGTAAATAGGCCTAAAATGTCAAATTTAACAATGTGAAATTTTAGTGACTACGTCATCATGCGATAATGAGTAAGCATATTGGCAATCTGGTGGGACCAACGTGTCCGCATCATTAATGTCCATGTTCTATTAAATTTTGAGATTTTTATCTCTTAAAGGGAAGGAGTTATGTGCAACTAAGTGAATTTTCACAGTTCTCGAAATGTGACAATGACGTCATAACTTGTCGAAGTGTGAGAAATTTTGAGTGCAAACCTCAACTTGTTGACGGGTGCCAATAGTTACCCCTATATGCCAAAAATCACATTTTGAAACCGGAAACCTAATGCTTTTTTCAATTTTAAAATTGGAGCCTCTCAGACTCAAATTAAAACCCCGAGACCGCGACGTTCCAGTCCTTATCTAAAGGAGTCTATGGTTAAAATAGTCACATATTGCTTCATTTAGGGAAAAAATGGGGGAAACCATGATCGAGATTATCTCAATATAATTTTCAGCAGGAGGATGCGTGCAACTACTGAGAATTCTGACGAAGATAAGAGAGATTTTGATATAATTTTTATCAGCACTTTGAATACCCCAAACCAGAAGCTTGGGCGAACGCGATTAGCAAAATACATCAAATTACAATAAATAATAGTCAAACAATTCGTGAATGATATTTGATATTTTTTAAAACCTGACTTCAGTCGCTCTCTTCTTATTTTATGGCTCAGAGAAGTCTAAAATCAAAATCGCAATCGTCGCCTCGAAGAATTAGGCTTTAGAAAGTTGAACTCAGCTTCAGAACATTCGAGAACAGCTATAATCTAAGTAGAAATTTTCACGTGACTATGTTATATTGGATAGACGCTCATAATCGTTATATAAAAGAATCCATATCAAGACAAAAAAAATCCAAAATTGCAGCCTGTGCCGACGCATGTTCCTTTGTTGGCACAATATTTTGATTGTGGTTTATTGATAGTGCCTCCAAAGGAACATGCTGTCGGCACAGGCTGCAATTTTGGATTTTTTGCCAAGTCATCAACGCCTCAAGGTGACAAGAACCATTTGTTAATTAGTCCGAGTCAAAAAGAACGGTAAATATATTTGAAGTTTGTTTCTATCATAAACCATCCTGAGTTTCCTGCCATTCATTCATTATGTATTGATAATAAAATATATTAATAGTTATTTATTTTAGCAATGTTATCCACGGTGAGTAGAGTAAAGTCAATAAACTCCTTATATTATTTTATTGTATTTTAATACATTGTATTACAGGGAATGAAAGGTTCACGAACGAACAGAATTGACGCAATTCAGTTCAGGTTCCAGTATACTTCCCAACACTTTTTCTACAGTTTTTTGCAGATTTGAAAGATCTTTTTTTGTTTTAGATTCCCAGCGGCGAGATATACACTAACCAGCCAAAAGTATTTGAACAATTGGAGTTTTAATGCAAACTGCAATAATCGTCTGGTAACTTATTAGAGGCTGTTTAGACTTATCTGAAATGACTATAAATATCTTGCTATAGTTATAAATTAAATAATATTTTGAATTCACGTGATTTTAGTTAATATCCATGAAGTGGCATAAGTGTATCTGCCACGTGCCACTTGTGGCACAAGTGGCACAAATGGGAATGTGGCTGTATTCCAGTAGAGAATAAACGTAATCATTTGAAATTATGCTCGTAGAGTAATTCGACCATGTGGAATTCAAATCTGCAATCAGAACTTCTATATTCTCATTCCACCTTGATGATCAGAAATTATATATTTAATTAGCTAATTATATAGTTAATGAGTTTAACACCACGATATAAATGTAAATTCAAAAAATTTGCTATTTTATAATACTTCACAAATCGTTTTATGTAAATTGCAGTGTTGATGCATCTACCAATGCTATTCTGCTGATAGAAGCTTGAATGTATAATACAAATTATTGCTGTTCAAATACTTTTGGCCGGCTAGTGTATGCAAAAATGCAATAATATTCGACCTAGGTAACACTGAGAAAATTTTAAATTTTATAAAAACACACTTTTGGGATACACAAGTTTTTTCCTCTTAATGATTAAGACTTGTTTCCTGTTATATTACATAGAGAAGCTTCTAATCTATCATGAATGACAACTTCTTTTGATTACTTATGAGTCCAATTTTTCATCAATAACAGTGGACATCACTTTTTTATGATTAAGAAATCTAATAAAATTAGAAAGAAATGTTACTAATGAAATCCCTACATTCAAATGATGGAACTCGTTGAGAGCTGTCCAAAACAGTTGAGATTTTGTTTCTAGGTTGTATATGAGCCAAAATGGGTCTTCCAAATCGACAAAAGTTGCGACTGGAGATGGCGGGGTCAGAAAAAAATGACCCCCTACAGGAGTGGCTTAGGTGGAGGTCACAAAAAAGTCGGAATTATTAAAAGTTTTCAATATTTATATACAAAATTTTGAATAGAGATGCGGCATAGGCTGTTCTATCCATAAATGATATAAAACCTATAAGTGGCAAAGTACCCGAAATTGGTAAATTTAGAAGGATACTGGAACCTTCATCTCAAATTGACGCACGTTCAGTTCGTTCAAGTTCACCTCCTAACTTCAGCTCCTCCAACGTTCGTTCAGTTCGTTCATGGGCTAACTCGCGTTCGTTCAATCCGTTCAATTAAATTCGTTCAGTTCGTTCAATTAGTTCAGTTCAGTTCGTTCAGTGTACAGTGAGTGGGTCGAACTATTCCGTTTATGATAGACTTCGATCCTCCAAGCTGTTATTGAAGTTCAGGTTAAGAAGCTAAAATCTAAGCTAAGAGACATGAGTCCACTAGGGATGTCCGGAATTATCACTTTTGCAGTCACCTATTATATTTAATGGATCAATATTTATAATTTATTTTTATTAAGTTTAGTTCATTTAGTTCAGTTCGTTCAATCCATTCAATTAGTTCAGTTCGTTCAATTGCCGTTCGGAAACCGTTGGCGTTCGTTCAGTTCGCTCACCGTAAATTCCTTAACTTATAAATTCCAGCTGGCTTCTATTTAATTGTAGTATTACTATACAATCAGGGAATGAAAGGTTCACGAACGAACTTATTGAACTTGAACTGAACGCAGGGCTTTTAAAGCTCTCTGTCGCCCCCCGTGCTACTAGTTAGTACTAACTATATAGGCATTAACATCGCATTGATAACTACCCAAATTTCTCAAGTAACTTTGTTTATGGTAAATTTCAATTAATGTTAAATCAATATAAATATCGCAAGTTGAATCAATAGAGTAGGATTTAACAAGTTAAATCTATATAATTATTACAAGTTGAAACAATAGAATTAGACTTAACAGTTTTACAGAAATTGAGTGTGAGTAAACAAAGAAATTTTAACTCCCATTAATGGCAGAAATTAAACCCTTTGTTGAAAAATTTCTTCTTCTATCAGACGCAGAATTTAATGGTAAATCCAAATGTGAAATAAAATTTGTGGGTTTAGTAAACATTTTTTTGAGTTATGGACCAGACAAATTTTGAAAGGTGTAAAAAATGTGTCCAAAATTTGTTAATAAAAAATCGTAACCCCAGGTACAAATTAGACGGTCCCATCGCACCTACATGCCAAGTTTCAGACCATCAAATATAAAGCTCTGGCCAGGGCACCGTCTACGGAGAAAATAATAATAATAATAAAAATAATAAAATCCAAAATTGCAGCCTGTGCCGACGCATGTTCCTTTGGTGGCACTATATTTTGTTGGTTGTTTATTGATAGTGCCTCCAAAGGAACGTGCTGTCGGCACAGGCTGCAATTTTGGATTTTTTTTCGCCAAGTCATCAACGCCTCAAGGTGTCAAGAACCATTTGTTAGTTGGTCCGAGTCACAAGGAACGGTAGATAAATTTGAAGTTTGTTTCTATCATAAACCATGTTGAGTTTAATGCCATTTATTCATTATGTATTGATAATAAATTATATTATTAGTTATTTATTTTAGCAATGTTATCCACGGTGAATGAGTTAAGTCAACAAATTGCTTATACCACGTATTATATTATTTTATTTTATCCATTGTATAGTAATACTACAATTAAATAGAAGCCAGCTGGAATTTATGAGTTAAATCAATATATTTATCGCAAGTTGAAACAATAGTGATAGATTTAACAAATTAAATTCATAGGCGTCGTAAATGCAAAGGTCAATCCTTCGGGCCGCCCGGAAATTCCGGGTAATGTCCAGGTAAACTCCGGGTATAGTATTAGTAGCATAGGGGCAACCCTTCCGGGCACCCGGGCGGGTTACGACGCCTATGGTTAAATAAATATAATTATCGCAAGTTGAAACAATGGAATTAGATTTAACAGTTTTATTGAAATTGAAGTGTGAGTAAACAAAGAAATTTCAACCCAATGGTTATGGCATAAATTTAACCCATTATAAAAAATTCTTCTCCCATCAGACGCAGAATTTTATGGTTAATCCAATGGTAAATAAAAATTGGGGTTTAGTAAACATTTTTTGAGTTATGGACCAGACAAAATTTGAAAGGTGTTAAAGATGTGTCCAAAACGTATTAATCAAAAATCGTAACCCCAGGTGCAAATTAGACGGTCACTCCGCACCTACATGCCAAGTTTCAGCTCTTTATCTATAGAGGTGTGGGCAGGGCACCGTCTACGGAGAAATAATAATAATATCGATAATAAAGGCAGTGATTTCAATACTGGGCCACTATACTAAAGTCTAGTCGGCACAGTAACAATTAAATATGCATTGAAATGTATTAAATCTTAGTCATTGAAAGGCTGAGTCATAGCCTACTCTATATATGGCCTGACAGTAGATATACCAGGGATGCACAAGAAGATGGGAATTTTTATTTTTTAATGTTTTCTATATTGAACTACTAAGTTCTTTATGCGTCTCTAGGTCGTAAACATAACTTAGCCCTGCCAGCCCATAATTAATATTAGCTGTAATGAGAACGGTGATTGGATTTTCATAATTTAATAGTAATAATAAACACAAACAGTACAATTTCTAATATTAATACTACAGTAAATAATACACAATTATATGCTTTCTTTCCTCTCTCCTCTTTCTCTCTCTGGCTCTAACAGTGACAGAGTAATACAAATCATGGTAAATACTAATAAGTAGATACATAATTAAGTGAATTTCTTTAATTTACGCTTTCTATACTTTTTGAAAGAACCAGCGAGTTATAATTCTTAACTTTGTTT
This sequence comes from Hexactinellida sp. DTS-2022, assembly GCA_028753945.1. Taxonomy (NCBI): domain Eukaryota; kingdom Metazoa; phylum Porifera; class Hexactinellida; species Hexactinellida sp. DTS-2022. The sequence continues at coordinate 2,875,269 of JAPNXP010000011.1, read as the reverse complement.
GCAAGAAAGCAATTCGCTGCGGAAAAGACTAGCTTCGATAAGATGTTCCAACTGAACACACCTCAGCTAATACAAGTAGACTTCCAAATACTTGGATCACAATTATCACTATCTTCCAAATACAGCAACGCGAGTTCAATATTATTTTTCTAGAAGGTCCACTTACAAGCTTTGCCAACAGCTCTTTATTGTTTTTGATGGCACTAAAGGTCTTCCATAAAACAAGTATGGAATTCAAAACTGGCTCAGATGGATATTTAAGTCTGCCACGGTCCGTTAGTGCAGAAGTTTATACTGAGAGTCCAGATCTAAATCAAGCAGAAATTATTTATCAACTGTTAACATATGTAGACAGACATGACACGGTTTTGTTTGTTTCAGGTACTGAATGGACAGAATAGCCTGCAATAAAGGCTAATGATTGAATCAACTGTGAACCACAATCAATTGTTGATAGGTCATGAATCTCATCAAGAAATGGCTCCAAATTGAATTCGCCATCAGTAGTGGAATACGGACAAGAAATGACAGGACAAATGACTGAATAGATTGAAAGGAAGTGTCTTGTTGGTCAGTAAATATGTTTGATTATGCTAGAAAGTTCAAGTCTATGCTCGATCAATGATTTGAAAATAGGAGATGTGATAAATAGAACCCGACATCATACGGTATAGACCGAAATGGTGTTCCAAGGGATCCGTCTGTAGAAAGGAGGACAACACATATGTAAAGCCACAAGATTGAGTCAAATGGTTGGTAATTTGTAGTAAGGCATACAAACATGTCTAAAACTGGTTTATTTTGTTTATCAGTTTGCCAATTTTTTCTGGTTTAGTTTGCCAAGCATCTAACCAAAAACTACACAAGTCAAAAATAGAAATCGCTCGTCATTAAAAGTCAAAGGGCTAGAGAAATTATCGTTCAAACGTATCCCATTAAATGGTGTATTAACGTTGAATAATTTCCAACAGCAAGAAGGGTATCAACAAACTCCGAAGTATTCTTTCTATATTCTGGATAACGCAGTTCGTTCTAGATAGTTAGCGCAGATATTGTTAATTAATTCGTCAACGACTTTCAAAACCAGTTTGACATTTTGACGCTCTATGCTGGACGGAAAAACAGGACTCCATAGTCTAATGAGGAGCTAACTTGGCTAAACTTGTTATTTCTGAAATATATAATTGACATACATCTTCAAAGGATGCACAACCGAACTTAAGGGGATAATCACAATAAGAACTAGAGTTGTATTTTAAAGCAAGTTCCTGCAAAACAGATTCAATTTCTCGGTAGTCACTAATTGCAGCAATGGGAACGGATATACTCTACATTAAAATAGGCTGAGGACTGAGGTGGATAAATAAGCATTGATTTCAAGGTACAAATCTACTGAGATATTTTTTTCAGCCTTATTAGCGAGAACAAACGTTATGTTACTCTCATTATGGAACCACACCAACCAACTATTAGGTAGAGAAATCAAGGTTAACTTATCTTTCAAGTCCTGTAGAGAGTTCACCACAAACTTCCCTTTCTCATGACTCTCGGACCTCAAGCTAAGTTGTAGTGTTGGTTCATCAAGGCTTCCTCTTTTGCATCGTATGACAAGCGATTCCGTTCGTTATGTTAGGCTGAGTAATACGCTGGGCAGCCGGGCAGCAAACTTGGTAAAGCGCCTTCCTTCAGCTTTGGCTTCGACCGCGGTACTTCAGTAAAAGTACCATCTCCTTTTGGGACTTTGAATAGTCTGTGTTCTTTCTGAAAATGGTTGATACATACATTGACCACCTTCAGGTCACCAATATCCTCACGACGAAGAGCGCATGTCCATGATTCAGGGTTGGTGGATTTTGAGGCATCTTGAACACAGGAACATGGTCATCTGGGTTGTAATTGATCTTGCATCCGGGGACAGAACACGAGTTAGTCATGAATAGAAGCAAATATGAATAAAATACCAAAGCGAAATTAAAAGGATGAGATTGTACGCAGGGCCGGCGGAAGAGGGGCGGTTGGGGCGGCCTGGGCCGCCCCACTTTTTCTGTGATTTTTTGGTACTCTGAAATTTCCCGGGCGTGTTTTTTGACTCTGCAATCCTCACAATTATCATTATAATACAAGGCCGCCCCACCTCTCACGAACTTCCGCCGGCCCTGAATTTGTACGTCAATAGAAGAGTTTGGAATAAAATCTGATCAATAGTTGTATATATTTCAAGAATAATTCTAATTAATGTGGTTGATTATTATTATTATTATTGAAATTAAATATTGTGGTTGGATAAATATTACCATCTTCTCCTTCATCCTTGGTCCATATTTTATAGGTTACTGTCAGGCCATATATAGAGTAGGCTATGCTATGGCTGAGTATATTCTGTGGTTACTTAGAAGTATTTAGAGAATCTATAGACATCTTCTATAGCAGGGTTTTTAAGGTTGAGAACTTGATGTAACTCACGCGGCCTTGGTGTAACTTAACTCTGCAGCGGCCGCGGCCGACCCATAATCGTGGTGAAACTCAACACTGCACAGGCCCAGGCCGACCCGAATCGTGGTGTAACTCCAAAAAATCTTGGTGCAAAATTTACACCAAGATCGGCCTTAAAAAAACCCCTGTTCTATAGTGAATTTTCAATTCGCTATTGAGAACACCGTTTTAATGTTCTTTGTAAAATAAAATACTGGCTAGAACCATACTCTATTTCTATCATATTGATATATATTTAACATTTGTATAGTTATTATAACTCATTCCAACAGCATTATACAATAGATATGTATATCAGAAATTTGTGGTTTGTGATATATTTGGAGGAAATATAAAGTACATTGCGCATGCGCCTCCCAAGTACCTTGCGCATGCGTGGTAAATTGAGTATATAATTTATTTACGTTTTCACAATTAATTAATTAAGGGACTAAATAAGCCTACTTTTTTTTAACAGTATATGTTAGGGTTTATCATCAAATATATAGTCACGTCGCTTAACATCGATTTCGGAAAACGCTGGACAAAAGCACCAAATTTTTATACGTAATCTTTATGACCTCGGCATCAAATTTTTCCGCGGCCCCACGACGAACGGATACATTTTCGATGTTATCTTGGACTTTTAAAATTGCGGCTCTCTACTAAATCGCCGGTATTACTCCGAACGGCAACTTTCCAAATCAACCCTGGTCTATTTTTAAAGACCAGATTCGTTGTCCACTTGAAATTCCCCGTTGCTTAAGGGGTCACTTGCCCATAGTTTATCCCTAGTACGCAATAATGTATCAGGAATGTGACAACATTCCTTTCTCAAAATTTGTTCTAAACATATTGAGTGACCCCTTGTTCGACTCCCAACAGCTATTTGAGTCTAGTTATAAACATAGTGACACTCTAAATAGTTATTTGATGCTGTTTACGACAATTTCCTTAGTTACCATTACTCTAATAGTCCACCAGTGGGTAAAAGGACCCAGGTGGAAAATTAGAGAACATGGACCATTAAAGAATTTTGCCTTAAGTAACATCAAATTAAATATACATAATATACTAACATACGTTATAGTTAAAGTATAGTAGAACTCGGTTAAGACGTACCACCCAGGGAAACAAGAGAGGGTACGTACTAACTGAGGTACGTCTTATCTGTACACATAATCCACAAGTCGAAATGTTGACTTGTTTGATGATATAAATACGATGTAGGAAGGGGTTTTTCTAGGTGCCTGGCCGGCACTTTTAGGTGCCGGCCAGGCAATTTGCAATCCAAGCACTCAGATGTAGTGAAAAAGTGCTTGAATTGCGATTCAATTTAGGTGCCGGGTTGGCACTTAATTAGGTGCTGGGCGTATGGATAGATTTTCTGGTCCAGAAATGCTTGGATAAACAACTGTTTGTGCACCGTTGCAATTTACCTAATTAATATAGTGCCGCATCATTGAATTATACTAATTATGTATTATGGCTAATACCTTTAGGGTACCGGAAAATTATATACCCATAATAAAGTGCCAGCCACGAAAATCCTAGATAATCCCCGGGATGTAGGGTATTCAAGTCTTTAACATACTTAATACTTAACGTTGAGATTAAACTATTTAGTTTTAACCTACTCATTTAAACCAATTACTAACTGAGTTCTGCTAATAGTTTTCTAGAGTACGTACTAACCGATTTAAAATACAAGGATATTTATTTACTTGGGAATAGAAATAGGTACGTCTTATCAGAGGAACGTCATATCTGAGTACGTATTAACCGAATCATTTATAGTGGATTAGATAGGAGGAAAAATCGGCTAATAGAGTATGTAGTATCCGTCTTAAGACTCTTAACCCTACTTCATGCAACTGCAGGAACAGTCAATTTGCTATCGATGATTTCGTGAGTGTGTAATTTGTCGGGACCTAGCAGCAATATTTCTAAAAACTCTGTTAAGTTAACTAAAAGATTTTAGAGCTTAAGTCCAGTATATCTATACTATTAAAACACAAGGTTGGGTGTATATGTGTATATGTGTGTGTATATATTTGTTTGTATGTTACGAGTTGATTGAAGAAACTGGACGGTTTCCAAATGTGATTTTTGGCTTATAGGGGTAACTTTTGGCACCCGCCAACAAGTTGAGGTTTCCAGTCAAAATTTCTCACACCTCGACAAGTTATGACGTCATTGTCACATTTCGAGAACCCTGGAAATTCACTTAATCGCACATAATTCGCGTGCTTCAAGGGAGAAAAATCTGAAAATTTAATAGAAGATATATATTAATGATACCAGATAACCAATATGCTTACTCATTAGCGCATGATGACGTAATCACTAAATTTCACATTGTTAAATTCTACTATTTTAGGCCTATTTACGCTTTATAATCAATGTTAAAGGTGTATAAACCACACATCAACCGCGAAGCGGTTGGTGTGTAGTTGTGTTCTGCTGCGAAGCGACCTAGCGCGCGAAGCGCGCTAGTCTATTATTAAAACTTGATCGTTATTTGTTTGTTTGTGTGTTTGTCCGGATTGTATTTAGGGAATCGAAACCGTATTTCTAATTAAGATATAAACTAACTTCCAGTTGTTATAATTGGTAACAAATTATTTAAAATTCAAAATCCACCTACAAGTTAGCTTCCAACGGGTATTATTGGTAAACAAGTTAAAACTATGGAAAATGGTTGAAAGGCTTCTTATAACATCCACTACCATTTTGCATGGTAGCAAGGATGATGAGTAACTTGAGTTAACTTGAGGTGTGTAGCACCGATCCGTCGCAAAGCGACCGAGACCGAAGGGCTCGTCACCATTATGTGTTTAGTGCCCAGACTGTTTCTAGCTACACTCAGTTCTCTCTAAACGTCCACTTCTCTATTTGCCCACCTTAATTAGTTTCGATGTTATTTAAGCTAGCGTCCACATGGGCCCCCTAACTACAGATGGACTAGTAAAGATCAGATATTATTACGTATTACTTACGTACAGTTCATACTCCCTAATAGTTTATTTTGACTCTATATATTCTCGATTATATTTGCTTGTACTAATATACTTTAACTATAACGTATGTTAGTATATTATTTATACAAGCTGCTCGTCCGCGCTACGCGCGTTCTTACAACTTGCACTCGGCCTGCGGCCCTCGCTTGTATTAATGGCAAATACCTTTTCTAATGCTATGCCTGTTGTATTTAGATACTGTGGAGTGTAAAAGAAATTTAACGAAAATTATACATCCCCCTTTTCTTACGTCACGTTTTTTGGCATTTTGGAATAAAAACTACGATCTGTGACATTCGTAATCCTTCTCACCCTCGAAAGCGTTAAGTAACGTTCGAAGGCCTCATTCGCAGGTTAATTATATTACGGGAAATCATTTAGGAATTATAAAACCTGTCCGATCCTATGTACAAATGACCGTGTATAGAGTAACCTTTAGCAGATTCTACTTTACAGTATGTAGTGCCCCCCTAAGCAGTATATTTAAGCTGACTGACCGCGTTCGCGCGTTCTCACAACTTATTCTCGAGCCTTCGGCCCTCGCGTGAATTTACAACAATTTTGATTCCTTAATTAGAGTAGACAAATTTTTTATTTCAGAAAGAAAGACTTTTAGACTAAATCATAATAATATATGCTCATGAGCCTCGGTAAATTAATACATTAATTCATGCTAAAAAAGTAAGAAATTTATTCCTAACTAACAAATAGATATCTTTTTTCGGGTTTATGAGTAGCAAATCTGAAATGTAATTGATTAATTAATCAAAAGTTTGGAAATGAAGAGTGTATATGGTGGAATGAAAGGTTTGAGTTTAACTTTTACTAAATAGACTATTTATGCGATTAATGGGACTATTGAAGTATTAACTTACAGGGTAAAATTTATTTGTCAAATGAATTGGCCAGCATTATTTGTGTTTATTTTTTCAGCCAATAAAATTGCAGTGTCAGTCATGCATTATATAATTAACAATTAACAATTATTGTTTTGTCACCTTTTGAGATGGAAAGATGTGAATATTTTTCTTAGATATTAGAAATTGTTTCTAGATACCCTATTCCCTACCACTCTGCCAAATTTCAGTTCCTCAATCAATTCCAAACAAACAAACAAACAAACAAAAAACAAACCCTCGCGATTTAATATATAAGATTTGATGTTGCTTAGGCAAAATTCTTTAATGGTCCATGTTCTTTAATAGTCCACCTGGGTCCTTTTACCCACTGGTGGACTTAGAGTAATGATAACTAAGGAAATTGTCGTAAACAGCATCAAATAACTATTTAGTGTCACTATGTTTATAACTAGACTCAGATAGCTGTTGGGAGTTAAACAAGGGGTCACTCGATAGGTTTAGAACAAATTTTTAGAAAGGAATGTTGTCACATTCCTGATAGATTATTGCGTTACTAGGGATAAACTATGGGCAAGTGACCCCTTAAACAACGGGGAATTTCAAGTGGACAACGAATCTGGTCTTTAAAAGTAGACCAGGGTTGATTTTGGAATGTTGCCGTTCGGGTTAATACAGGCGATTTAGTAGAGAGCCGCAATTTTAAAAGTCCAAGATAACATCGAAAATGTATCCGTTCGTCGTGGGGCCGCGGAAAAATTTGATGCCGGGGTCATAAAGATTACTTATAAAAAATTTGGTGCTTTTGTCCAGCGTTTTCCGACTTCGATGTTAAGCGACCTGACTAAAACCATAAGGAACTAGCTCGCAGTTTCTACAGCATTAGTTTAGTTATTATTTTATGTAGTTTACTTATAATTTACTCTCAATTCTGTTATTTATATCAGACTCTATATACTATTCTCTTTCAGTCTTCTCAAGTAGGTTCCTAATTAGACTTCCGGAGCCCTAATCAGTTTGTAACAGTATTGTTAATTATTATCGAATGCCAAGAGTAACCGAAGGAAACGCCAAGGAACATCTTTTCTCGGCCGTGCGTAAGTTCACGGAGCTTACAGGCGAGCAACTTGGGATGGTATTTACTACTAAAGGGAATATCACAGTAATTGGTAAAGAACCTTTCAAGGAATTTGTAAATATCCACCGGAAGGAAGTGCAAGCTGCACTAGCAGCCTCGTACAGCACAATGCCCAATGAACAGACTCCGTATACTCTAGAAGACAATGATGAAATAGAAATATTGGATCTGCTCAACTCTTCCATCAATCCTTACAGCTTCACATAGAAAAACTACGTATAGTTCTCTCCTTTGCGATAAGGACCTCTATGGGTAAGTTATCATATTTTATTAATTTGCTTAAGTGCTAAATAATATATTGAACTATCTAACCATTTCAAATCAGGTGTGGGAAGATATTGGTCAAAAAAGATTCGCCCTAGGTGGTGGGATAAATCTATCGGCTTCCACAATATCAAAGCTGAGTATAGTAAAGATGAACTAGTCCGGCTTATTAAATGTTACCGTCATCATCAAGTCCTTCCCAGTTTACGCCTGAATCACCGATACGTGATCGTTCTCCTATTACTTCTCCTCGTTTTGCTAGTACACCAGTTGGGCAACGGTCTAGCTCTCCAATATTTCCGCCACCACCTGAATTTAATGAATGCTCTTCTCCAGCAAGGAATTCACCATCTCCATTGATTCATGGTATGTTATACTTGAATTATAAACAATAAACCTTGGCATATCGAAAGCTTTAGGTTTATGTTTTGTATTTTCCATAGATAATAATACTTAATCAATTCCCTCGAATTAATGGGATGCAGAATATCTTAGAGACAGTCCCAGTTTCATCCTTGCCCTATTCACAGCATCCAGAACAACCACGACAGCTCTCGAGCACACTGGCCAGATTCTTGTGCGGATCTTGAAGGCATACTATCTATATTTGATTCAATGTTTGAAAACACTTCAGAACAAATTGACATTCAGTTAGCGAAAATCTACCCTCAGAAGAATGTTTTCAATTATTATAAGCAGCTGATGCAACAGCAAAAGGGAGTCAGTGATTGTGGTCTATTTGCTGCTGCTGTATGTACTGCTCTTGTGCTCAAAGTAAATCATTCAGATTTGCGGTGGGATCAATTACTAATGCGCTCTCATCTATCTAAGTGTTTGGTTAACCAACGTTTAACCGTCTTCCCTACACCGAATACTGGCATCGAACATCTCAAAGTTTTGAACAGGAGGGTAAAGAGCTTTCGACTCTACTGTATATGTAATTTGCCAGAATATCACAGAAAATTTATGACCATGTGCGTTGACTGCAATGAATGGTTTCACAATCCCTGTGTCGGTTTTTCAGATGAATACATTCTATCTAACAGAATCTCGAAATTATTTAGATGTACTAATTGTATTCCCGCTTCTTAATACTGTACGCGGACGTTTATGTTGGTTTACGTGAATACAAAACATATAAATATTATTTATGTTTATCAAAAATATCTCTATTCGTTTGACTTAAGAAATAACGGGTTGTATAAATATATTCTCTAGTTTCATGTAAGATAACTGGGTTGAAATCCGTCTTAGTAGAGTTGTTCGCAGGCTTCTGAGTTAATCGTTGTAACTTTTCTTGTTTGAATGTTGCGAATTGAATACGCAGGATTGCATTTATGATTAGTTGAGTGGAATCGATCAATCAGGAAAGTACTTTTGCTAAATGCTGTGGGTTCTCTAAAGGGATGGAATGTTGATAATATTCATATATAAATATTTTTTATACTATAAAATAATGGTACTTATAATCACCTTATTATACAAGTGTTGTGTAGATCAGTGGTACTCAAACTGTAGTCCGCGACCCACTAGTGGGCCGCGAGGAAATTGTTACTGGGCCGCGGAAAGATCATGAAAGTTGTTCAATATTTTATTTAATGGATATCAATCTCCAATTATTTGTTGTCATTGTACAATTGTTGGGTATAATATCGAAATCTCCCTCACTCTCATTCAAAAATCATCAGATGATGATCACATAATCTACTTCCTAGAATGCTGCTATAATTTCATCAATCCTGCAAAAGATAAAACAGTAACGTGAAATTCAAACATAATTTTATCTTCCACAATACACTCCCCTACCAAAAGTAAAAATTTCCATAGAAAATAGCAATACAGTCTGGGGCGCCGGCGACCCGCCGGAGCAACGGGTACACAAGTAGAAATAATAAACCAAAAGCGGGGGGGGCAAAGCCCCTGCACCCCCTTCAAAAATTGACCGGGCAACGGGTGCACCGTGCACCCGTGCCGCCGGCGCCCTAGACAGTCAAACCTCCAAGATCCGGACACGTCCTTCAACCGGGCAACATTTTAGTATAAGTTCAAAATTAAGTCGCCTTTTTTTGGTTATTATCCCCAAATTTAGTTTATCTTTGCAGATTTGAATGTCAAACATGTTGCTAAAAGTAAATCACCCTTATCAGGGTAGTAAATATTGGTTTGGAATAGGCCATATGGAAATTTCGCTACTTTATATACAATTCATTTTCGAAATTTATGAACTGCTTGGGTAAAGTTACACCAAGTTTCGATGAACGGAGGACGCAACAGGCTAGAGTCCCCCTCGACAATAGTTTTGGAGACATCAGGCCATAAACACTAGTTGATTATGCAACAAATTTTATGGTTATTTCCGAGATCCGTGCAAATTCTAAGATCCGGGCACCCTCCGGACGAGGCTGCCCGGATAGGGGAGGTTCGACTGTATAATGTGTCTAGAAAATTTTATATTGTATTCGTAATATATGGACATTGAAAAATTATGTCAGATTCTTTTTCTACGCATTTGAAATAACCATTGCAGGAGCCTTCACCTCTGTTAGCTACTGATTAGGTTGAAAATTACCATCCATTGCCACTATGCATTGGCGCCGATTTCTTATGATTTCCTCTAAAATTTGGGCGGGTCCGGACCCGCCCAAATCGGCGCCTATGCCACTATGTACCACTTATTTCCACCTTATACCATGTTGGAATAAATGTACATGGTGCCACCGGATGTTAATTTTCAAAATAATCAATATTATATTTATTTGAAAGCTCTACATAGGTTAATTGGATGCTTTGAACACGATAATACAATCAAAATGACCACATCTCATATAATTTGATAATATTAGACTATATTATACTATTTCCAATGGAAATTTTGGGTTGTTGAATACTTTTGGTATGGGTGTGTATATTAGGTTGACATTAATTAGAAACGCTTTTTATAATTTACTGTCGATTATCCACAATTGATAATTTCCACGTATTCGCATCATAAATGTTGAAACATTACAATAATCAAATTTTATTAAGGTCGAGACTGCGCGAAAATACGCGAGGTCCGTGTAATTGTGATAACGAAATTATTGGTCCGCGACATGTAAAAGTTTGAGAAGCACTGGTGTAGATTACATGCATTATCGTAAATAATGAACTTTGGGAATTTTTCGAAGTGACGCATTAAAATATTGAAAACTGTGACTGTTGATTCCCCTGAAGTGAGTATCTTGAATCCATAACAGATACCGTGACGGCAGGACATGGTTATCATCCTGAGGGAAAATTTCTTGTGTTTAGGGTAACCCTTGGTACAACCTTGGTCTTTGTTATGATCAGGGATACCATAGTTTGGTAACCTAAATACAAGTTATATTTCATAATTACAGGTAAACCTCCCAAAGCGGCACCTCCGATTAGCGGCAAACTCCGAGAAGCGGCACAAAATCATTCTCCCGATGGGTGCCGCTTTAGGAGTTTACCTTACGAGCAACCTCCGAGTAGCGGCAACCTCCGAGAAGCGGCACAAAATCATTTCCCCGATGGGTGCCGCTTTGGGAGGTTTACCTGTATTCAAATAGTTTTAGTTTTTAATTTCAGAACTTAAATCTCATAATCGTACCTGAACTGAATTTGAAATGCCGGAAAGAAATCCAAGAAGGCTTGACCATAGTTAGAAAGAAGACGCCTTCTGGTTTTTCTCGCGTAGAGATGTTCTACTTTATCGATTACATCCAGTAAGAAAGCAGATACGAGTGGATGAAGACGTAGAAATTGTGATGGGAGGACCTCTAGTTTGTACGAATTGAATAAAGATTTGAAATTTACCATCTTCCTGGAAAGCATCTCTATCTGTTTAAGATTGACTGGGGCACCATTAACTAAATCCACAACAAACAATAATTCTTCTTCATTGAAAATTGAAAATTGGAACATCCCCGATATGGGCTCTGTTGTAGATAGATACTTCTGGATAGACTTAAGGTGTGGATTATTTGGGCGGTTAGTTATAATGTCCCCATTCAATACAGTAACGTTACCGTTCACGACATAATCATGAAAAGAACCATAATCTAGATCAGCAACTAAAATAGTGAACCCTTGAGGGGAAAGTCCTTCCTTCGCGTACTGTTTTAGAGAATTTCGCGCTCTCGGATTTGTAATCTACACACGTTCTTGAATGGGTTCTTGCATGATAACGTAATCTTCTGTCGGGGGTGTATCTTTGAGGATGTCTTTAAGTGTACCCAGTGTAACTCCATCGATAATTATGGTGTCTGGCGTAGTCATGCAAGTTGGACAGGTAAATAATTTTTGAAGTTAGCGTCAATAAGTCTTAAGTATGCATTCCAAGCTAAATACATAGTATGATACTTTAGATTAAAAATCCTTCCCATCCGCTTCAATTTATTGTTCTTGGCCCTATACGTGGAATAAATAGTTTTGAAATACTTGTAGTATTAACACTACCAGAAGTTTACAATAATTATAATAGTAAACTTACTTCACGAATGCGTAGAGTCGGTTTCTAGCAGTCCTCATCAATTCACTATATTCATAGAGCAGTCCATAGTGAACAAAGTAGCGGTTATTGAGGTTAAGTAGGAGATGTTCACTGCCTTGATAGAAAGTCTCACATCCGCATGGACCACCACAAATTGATTTAAAAACTACAATAATAATATTATTAAGAAGGATCAAGTATAAATTTAGGATATAGACATGTATACCTTGATGGTTTGGAAGATAAATTACATCACTTTCTGTATAAACAATAATTCCCTTCTGGTGAGATTCATAGGGTACAAATAGATAACCATTAACACAAACCGTATCTAAGCTATACCACTTCTCTGGAAGGTTAAGTCCAGTAGACATTTTACTACTATATATATGTTTCATCTCTTGTGTAAATGTGTGAGGAATAGGTTTGGTCGTTTCTGTATTAAAAGTCATCGGGCGATAATCAATAGCAGAGTTGTCTGATTCTCGTGTTTGTTGATACTCGATAATAGTTTTCACTTCAGAGCAACCACTTCTACAATGGATACAATGCCATTGATGATCAGAATACTTATAGGTGTGTAGATTAGCATCGCGGATTATACAGACGATCTTATTGGAGAATTTATGGAGAGTACAAGATCGGACAATAATTGGGGAAGAAACTGGTAGACAATTATCTTCAAAAGCAACCCGATATGCTTTGAAGTGTAAGCAGTCATTAATTACGCATTGGTTACAAACACCATCTTCTATGAAGACCATGCGTCCATGTACAACTTGAATTATACCTACATATACAAGGACAGTAAAACCGACCGTTACCGACGTAGTTAAGTTAATTTCATATGTTTTCTCAAACTAATATTTAACTATTTCACTAAAATGATTTACTTACCACTTGCTTCGTTTAATTCATAATCATTAATTAGGATTATTTCAGAGCCGGTTAGTTTTAAAATGGAAGAGTTTTGAAGGAGCGCTAGAAGATACTGCACTTCGTTATTTATTTCCAAAACTGTCATTGTTAACTCATTTTCATCTTTTTGAGGTTGGTTTGCGATCGATATCGAACCTAGTACTTAAAGTAAGTAATACATTCTCAGAAAAATAAGTTATAATTAAGCAATGAAATTAAATATGAAACATTAATGATTAAGTAAATAGTAAACTTACAACTCTCAGAATTGCAAATTCGTCTGGTTCAGGCTGTTGAGAGAGAGAGAGAGATGAAATTTCAATCTCTTCCATTACATAATCCGACATTTGTATCTCTTCCATTACATAATCTTCCATGTTGGATTGATATTATTAATTGTTTGTTTCAACCATTTGTATTTATATAAACAGTCATAATATTATTTACTGGGTAACAGATTTAGTATTAGGAATTCAACCGCAATAATTACTATCACTAATGTGTCGTTTAGGCATTAAGCAAATGCGGTTGAGGCTGATATCATAATTGAAATTGGTAATTTTATCTTTTAGTCTTTTAATTGTGTCAGAAATTCCATTTATCAAAATTGGTTGTCAACGTAAACTAATCCAATTATTGGGATGAAAAATCTAAATATACTAGGGAAAACGCTGTGTACTTAGGAGGAGCATGCGCAAGGTACTTTTGATGATCAGTGAATATCCATTATTTTTTATAGTAGTCCTGTCAAATTCTGTGGCGCGCAGGTATTCAGATAGTTTGAAAATTTGTCGCATTGATATTTCCCATGAAATCTAACTAAACAAGTAAAGGAGTAAAGTCGTAATGTAACTTAATTCAGTACAATGACAAAATAAATAGGCACAAAAGTAGCTTCGTAAACACAAATATAATAACCTAAATTTCTTTTAATAAACAAATCAAAAATCAAATAGAAATTAGGTACGCGCTGGAACTAGAATAAGTACGCGCTGGGTACTTTTATATATATGGGATCGACGGAGTCTGCTCATTAGGCATCACGCTGGTAGGGTTGTACGAGGCTGTTAGTGAAGCTAGCACTTCCTTCCGATTCACAATTCCTTGAAAGTTTCTTTACCAATGACGGTTATATTTCCTTTACTAGTGAATACCAATCCAAGTTGTTCGTTCACCTGTAAGTTCCGTGAACTTGGCACAGTCGACAACCTTGGCGTTTTGTTCTGTACTTTTTGACATAAAATAATAACTATTCAAAAGTAGGCTTATTTGTTAAAATATATAATATATATACTCAATTTACCACGCATGCACAAGGTATTTGGGAGGCGCATGCGCAATGTACTTGGGAGGCGCATTCGCAATGTACTTTTAATATATGTATGTTTGACCTCAGATACAATACATGTTAATTTTGTGCATTAGTATTGTTACTATGTATAATAGGAATGCAAGAGATTAAACTAATGAGCTGTGGAGTTAATATTACAGCATAAAAGTGTTCAAGATTGTTTATCATCTAGTTATTTGCATCACATCGAATTTGAAATTTGAAATCAATTTCAGTCTACCTAGTAATGTATACCTTGCCGCGATGTTCAATCGTTGAGTTTCAAGATTCTCCGTGCCACAAAACATTTCATACTCGTGGAAAGATCGTTCTAAAACAATCCACTCAGTTGTCAAAGGAAGACGTTGAGTTAATAGTATGGAGGATAGGGAATCATATGAAGAGTTTTAATAATATTTGTCTCCATAAATTTACAACATTTAATCCATTTTGTTGTGACCCATTTCGGCATCATGAAGACAAAAAGTTTCATAAAGGTAGTATTAATGATAATTAATATTGTCAAATAATTTACTGTTCTTAATTGGAAAAATCCCGAAATCTTTTGGAAGACCGTCAATAACATTTATTATGTTTTCCTAAGATTTATGGATAGGTTATGATAATAAAGCTTTCCAGAAGTGCAACGGGAGCATACTTTAAGTCCAGGGACAATTGACATGTCATAAGACATTAATTCGTTCGACTTACTCTTTGTAATGGTTACATTTCCTAGAACTTAAAACACACGGGTCACACGCTGAAGACATTCGACAACAGATAAAGGGAAAATTAGAAAGATTGCAAGAAAAAATAGAAGTAGGAATATTTCAATAAATATTTCGATTACTTCTCTGAATTTATATATTACTTTTTGTTACATTAGTTACCCAAGATAGAAGAAAAATTAGAATGTGTCACTGAGGAATCAGCCTTAATGATATGAAAATTAAAGGATTATCAGTAATTCAAGCTGAGGAATATGATATCTTAATGGATTTAATTCGAGAGAAAATTGCCATTTCAGATACTGATAAGAAGATTCAACTCCTTACCCTAGGGCAGTGGTCGGCAATTAGGTGTAAATTACCCCACTGGGGGTAATTTCAGGTTTTCTGGGGTAACGAGAACTATCCAGAAAGCGATATAAGATGTCAACTGACACAATACAGCCACACTTTGTAGATATTATTAAGGGTAGCAAGTGCCACTTTAGCCATTAGACATGCTACGAACAGAAATAAACTCTGGAGTTTTACTCAGGTTGTCTCGTCTATAGATGAAACAGCTTGTTCTTTGTGTTTATCAATATAGTTTCTGAAATCGGGGTAACGGTGATGCGCTGAGCTCTGAAATGGGGTAATAGTGAAACATAATTGCCGACCATTTCCCTAGGGCCTCAAACTTGCCCTCGCTATACTCTTTAATATTTTTTGGAGTTTCAGACTATTTAGTTCGTGAGTCACGCCACACAGTGGCACGAAACTGCAATTTGGTGATATTGAGTATTTATGTAATTTTTAAGTCATCATATGATAATGAGTAAGCATATTGGCAATCTCAGTGTTTATACAGGATTTGCATACAAGGGTGGAAATCTGGGTTATGTAAATTATCCATTGGGGGGCACTCTGAGATATGTTTGCTCTAATTAGGGGTTGGGGGGGGGGCATAAATTAAACTTAGTAATGTAAGTTGTTTTTCTAGGGGGGCACTTGAAGAAGCAGGGGGGGACCAATGCCCCCCCTACAACCCCCTGTATGAAACCCTGAATCTGGTTTAGCTAAGAAAAGATAAACTTTCACAACTCTTCAATAAAACTAAACAGAGGTGTAGAGCACAGTGTAGGAACTGCTTATATGGTTTTCTATTTTTTGTTTTTATCTTAAACTGTTCTGGTTTTCATGACCAAAGCTACTATTACTATTTTGTTTTTGTTTTGTTTTTGTTTTTATTGTTTTCGCAATTGTAACCGCCTTCATGGCTGCTCTGTTTACGAGTTGGTGTAAATTCTACGAATATTATTTGTTGTTAATTTTCAACGATTTATTCTCCTAACTTTTTCTTCCCCCCGACTTACACTCCATTTCACCCTATTTGTTGAAACATGAATGCCCATCATATGTTCGTGTAAGACGATTAACCAGAGGCAAGCGTTCAAGGCGTGGTATGAAATCCGGTGAACGCGCTAGATTCATTCCACCTCACGTTTCTCTTGAAGGCAAAATGTCCCCGGTGAATCCTAAAATTCGATTGATTATAGTGTATTTTATATGTTTAGATTAATGTATTGGCTATAAACTGACAAAAAGAAACGACTCTAGCTCTTATACTTTCTTAATATAAAATTGTTTGTAAATTGGAACTATTATATATTTGTATTACGATTATTGCAAGTCAGAGAATTGCTCAGTCATTTCTTAAGTTCAGCAATATGGCTTTATATCAAGTTAGTTTAAATACTATGACTGAGCAATTCTCTGACTCTCATTAATGTTAGTTTATATATTGAAGTATTTAAGTGCACGATATATTACATAGAATATCAAAGAATGTCAGTTGCGATATTGAATAATGCTGAATCATCAATAATGACGTCACTAATTTGACATTCTGAAGACTTTTGAGAATTAATTAATTAAAAAAATTTTTCACTTCTCAAATATTTCTATGATATATTAGCTTCATTTCAATGTATAAACTCGCTTTTCAATTTTGGCACTAAAGCCCCTTAAATGTCAGTCGAAGCATCCTTAATGTAGGTAGCTCTTTCCGGAGTTATTGTCGGAATAAAACCTATTGTAGTAACATGTCCAGTGACTTATTGCATGAAATAGCATCTCTGGAATTTCATTTGTTAAGCCTGAATGTTTACATAAAATAATATGTTAACTCAAATAAAAGAACATTATTTTTGAATTCACAATTTAGGGATGAGTTAAACTCATTAACTATATTATTTCCTAATATTTTCTGATGATTGTGAGACAATTTGACAGACTATAAAGATTTTGATTTACAATTAGGAGACCGCATGGTCTACTTATTCTAGGTGCATAATTTAAGGTAGTGTTAATGGTAATAATGTTTCAGCTGTACACGAAGTGTATCTGAGGATGCGGGCGGGCGGCATTATCATTATCTCATTATTTGATGACGGCATAGTTAATAATTATCTGAGCAAATAATCTAATTTATGAGAGCTTATTGGTAAAAAATGCAATCGTTGGCAGAGGCGGTGGAAGCAGTCAGGCCGATCAGGCCATGGCCTGATCACTTTATAACTGCTTCTGCCGGCCCTTGTTGGGTAATGATGTTTGTCATAGTTTCTGATTTTGTTTATAGCTACTTATGCCTATTTTAGAGTGTGTTAATAGTTAATTATACAAAAAATTGGCAACGAATAGTGGCCTTACTCTGAAGTGTGAGTGTAATAATGGAAATAATGAGAATATTCGGCGGGAGTGTATCTGAAGCGGGCGGTGGAGCTGAAACAAGATTCCAACGATCAGTGGACTTATAATTGCTAAAATTATTTTCCAAAGAGTGATTGCCACAACCCAATTTGTACCAATTGTGTTTCAAGTGGCACGTGGCATGGACACTTATGCCACTTCATCGTTATTTGATAAAAAAATAGTTAAAATCACAATGCTATTGAACTATAGCTACTCAGATATTTAAAGTCATATCAGAGTAGTTCAAACATCCATTTGTTAACACGCTACAATAACCTAATAAGTCTCGACTAAAACTCCTGTGAATATACTTTGGGTCAGCTAGTGAATATATGTATAATTTTATATAGCTACCACTAGGTTGCCCCATAATGTGAAAATCAAACAGAAAATCACATCTATTTCAATTGAAATTGATAGTGAAAATGGGATTTTTCTATTTATACCTTTTATCAGGGCAACGAAGGGTTTTAAATATATAGACATATATATACAGTATATATATATTCTATTCTGTACTCACCCACCCTGGTTGCACTTGGATTGATATATACTAGACAATTGTTGTAATTAATATTTATTGATAAATTAAAGCTCTCTGTCGCCCCCGTGCTACTAGTTAGTACTAACTATATAGGTATTAACATCGCATTGATAACTACCCAAATTTCTCAAGTAACTTTGTTTATGGTAAAATTTCAATTAAAGTTAAAATAAATGATATGTCATTTAGTTCCATATTTACATAACTGACTGTAACTCGGAATGTATATGAGCTAGAGAGTCAAACTTTATTTTAAATGATAAATAATAAAGAGAGTAAATAGAATACAAGCTAACTAAGATAATTAGGCTTTTAAATTCCAGAAGAAGTTTAGCCTTAACATTGAATATGTTCCAGATTTTATTTATCAAATGTATGAATTTGACGATATGGCGATTTTCATTTGTTGTATTCTCATTATAGAAACTAGAGCCCCGCTAGCTGTTGATTCATGAAAGATCTTAATTTAGAGCTAAGTTTACATTTTATCGCTCTAAATGAAATGGCGAACATGCTTTTTGATGTTAGTTTGGGGGCTCTGCTCTACTTGAGGCGAGTAATAAGTTAATCCGTAGATATAGAGAACGATTATCTCGTAAGTTCAGTTTTGAAGATAATATTAAAGATGTATTTACTCGAATGTTATGTCAAAGCGACCCAGTCCTCTTACTCAATAGAAAGCTGAAGAAACCAGTACCAGATAATTGCATGTTAGAAGAAGAAATTAGTAATCAAGAACTGCTTGTTAATTCACTTCTGTTACCAGAACTTGATTTAAAAATCTCATCTATTGCATATGTTGTATTTAACACTTTTTGGAAATTGTAAGCATAACTCCCATGACGTCATAACTTGTGAACCATAAGCTTTACAAATTATCTGAATATGTCAATCGATTTTTAGGTTCGATAACCTATAGGTCAATAATACTTTATAGCCTTAACTATTTTTGTAAACAACAACAGCCAATATTAATATTTTAATAACCAAGATTTCACATTATTAAATTTGACTATTTATGCCTATTTACGCTTTATAATCAATGTTGGGAGTGTATAAACTAGGGCTGAAACGAATATTCGAAATGTAACGAACGAACCTTTTTCTAAACGAACGAATATTCGAATATTCGTTCGTTTGGATGACTAAGCATTAAATCAATTTCAAGAGACAAAATACATTGGAAAATAGGTTTTTGATAATGTTAGAATGGTATAATAATAGTCACAAAGTGTATTATACACAAGTTGACTAATAATCAGCTAGTTTAAGGGGGAATATATATTTACTATATCTCTCAGCTATACAAAAGTCTTGTTTTGCCCAAAATTAGTTAACGAATATCCGTTTCAATCTAATATTCGTCCAAACGAATATTCGTTTCTTAACGAATATTCGTTTGCAAACGAACGAATATTCGTTCAATCATTTCGAACGAATATTCGAATATTCGGTATATTCGTTTCAGCCCTAGTATAAACTACACATCAACCGCGAAGCGGTTGGTGTGTGGTTGTATTCTGGCGCGAAGCGACTAAGCAAGCCAAACGCGCTAGTAAAAAGTAAAATGAAACCAAATGAAATACCAGTTAGGCCATATTAAATAAATAACTTGTTAATCATCCCCGTCCGTCCCATATTTACCCCCGTCCGGTTATATTTTAATGTTATCTTATAAACATAATCGTACAGATAAAAGCTATAAACATGTTAAAGTACTAATGTTTAATTAGTCTATTATTTTATGGAATTACTTTAAGTATTTGGGCATTATCATTTAATTTTCTAAGAAAATGAAATTGGTGCAACTACAGTAATAAACACCTCCAAGATTTAGTGGAGTTAGGCTAAAAACGTTATATGGACACGTCTAGAACACGATAAATGATGAAGATAGACCAAAAGAAATCTAAAATCTGACAACAATTAACATAGGCCAAAATCAGTAATAAGCCAAATCATATGGAGAAAATTGATAACATCACAACAAGCCTTTTATAGTGTAAACAATGCTATTACTTACTCTTATGCCTACAATATAAATTTGACTATTACAGAACAGATATCTTTATATGTGTCAATTTCTACTCCTATTTTTAACTTTTCAAAATTTCTGAGGATATCAATTTGTTGACAATCATTACCTAAATCCAGAATACCTGACAGATATAACTGTTAAACTCCAAAGACTTTCTCGTGCTGATAAGGAAGAGAAGATGATGCAATCGGCGTATAAAGAAAGTGTTATTGACAACTAAGAAAATGATGCTAAGTTTTAGTTGCTACTCTTGATTGTATAATTAGTAAATTGAGCCAAATTGAACTCCCTAACGGTTGGCTTTGCCAAAGACCTAACCCATCTATAATCCTTTTCCTAAAAATTTATTTTTATGGTGAAATAAATACAAACGATCGCTCCATAATTATAGATAAAAACTTAATTTGTAAGGCTTTATATAAAGAGACACATAAAATTCAATTATCTTATAATGTACTGAATGATATGAGTTTATTGGAGTAAACAATGATATAGGTTCTCAATATACGTACGTTGATAGATTTAGTTGATAGAGGCTCTCTCAAGTGGCGTCGAACTTTTCCATTTTTCAGAAAATCATGCCGGGGCGAGTTATGAATTTTAAATTTGACCTACTATGAAGTTGTATATTTCCATAAATATCCGAAAAGTTGTTTACCTATTGTGTAACTAATTCCAGACGTTCGGTTTTATCTTACGGAAAATTTCCGAATAATCGATATCTATTATACTTTTTGACATAACACATACAGTACATACTACATTGCATTCTTGTTATACACAAATCTGCATCATACTTCCACATTGATGTTTACCTCTCCTCAACGTTGAGAAACATGTTCCGCCTCACAGTACTCCTCTCGATGAACTCGGCCATCACCTCTTTTAAGGGAAGGATAGTTCGTGCCACATCTCGATGACAATGCAGCATTGCCAGGCTGCTCAGTCTCTCCTGATTCATAGTGCCTCGGAGGTAGTTGAGAAGTCTGTGAAGCATGCTGAACGAGGCCTCTGCCTCGCACGAAGTGGAAGGGAGGATCATGTAGAGCACCAATTCTGTATGGATTCCGGAAAGCATCGCCTTCGTACCAGGCTCCGCTACCAATACGTCCCTCAGCTCTCTATAAGTTGTCTCTCTTCCCTTGTTCACACAACGAGCAAACCATGCTTGCCTCTCGAAGCGGAACTGTTCAAAGTTTGGCAAGTTACCCACGTAGAAATTCACCAGAACACGGAGATCATCATCAGAAATGCTCGGGTCTTCAATTGACCTCCTCAACAATTCTGCCATACGGAGATCTTGATCACGTATCGGAATGAGGGTGGCAGCGCACAGTGGGTTATTATGGCTATTCAGGGGAAATAGGCATTTGCGAGGCAGACAGACCTATCAAATGTATTATTTGCGTATGGGTTATCAACCCTCTACATTCAATTTACATCACTTAATTTTATGTACCGCTTCAATTTTTTTGATTTAATACGTCATCGTGACATCACATATTTACAAAAATATCTATTTAGCTCTATAATGTGTTCCTAAATACTTCGAATGCAATGCATATTATTTTCACTCTATTTAAGACATACTACTTCATGCTTTCACGATTCAATATTAACTTTCAAATTTTTATTATTAATATCATAGATACTAAACTAAGGAATTTATTTGAAGAGCAATGAATCCAAAAGTTTGTCCTGATCCAGTGAAGCCACTTTATCTCCTTTGCACTTCTCCTTCCTGATATGCCCTATTTATCCGCAACGTTTGCACACTAAAACTCTACGGTAACTTGAAAAGAGAGGGTCACTCTGACTAAGAAGTCTAATAAAAACATCTCTGATGTTTAAGGAAAATGAATTCTTTCTTGAAAGGTGTTCACGATAGCGCCTTATTAGCTTATTACAAGCTTCTACAGCCTCTTCTGAATATTCTTTCAGTCCATAACCGTCATTGCAATCACGGATTAATTCTGTGGAATGAGCTAAAACCTTATGCAATGAAGGGGTAATACTTGCCCATGGGAAGGTTGTTAAAATTAGCTCGTAAGTCTGTTTGCAAAGGACATCCATTTTTTCTGTTTCTACCTCCTGGCTACTGTTAAAAACTCGTAAGATAACTGATAGATTCATTTGAATGATTGCAATCTGCTCTCTAACGTCTGCCGGAATTAGACAGGATACCCATGTGATAAAATCATTTTTATTGGAAAAACATTGCCTAGAAATATTCCCTGTTGAAGTAGTACCGCCTTGAGGTGTTGGCTCATCTATTCGAAGGCCAGTTTTTTCAAAGAGAAATTCAGAACAAAACTTTTTCGCTGTTTCGATTGGTTTTGAAGTAGGCGACCATACTCTCCTTCCAGTCTTTAAATGATAAACAAGGAGCATGAACCAATGGAAGACACAAGTATAGCTATGTAAAGGCGACGCCGACAGTATGTTTATATCGGATAGTTGTTCATGAGTGATACCTAACCTATCAGCATGAGGAAGTGATAAATATTCATCCGCATCCACGTAATTGAACAGTTCTTTTGCATCTGCTATGTGCCTATTAATAGGGAATCCGGCCCTGACTAATTCTAGATCTTTTAATTCGTGTTTATGTGCAGTACATAACTGACACGATGCGCCACCAGCTCCGCTTAGAATACCAGACATCTTCCCATCGAGCATACTACGGCTGATTTTAACACGAACAACACCTTCAGGAAACTTTATTCCTTCTTGCTCAATGACTGATACTTCTGGATTAATGAAATTAGTCATAATGAATTTAACGTTCTCATAACATTCTTTCTGGGCCAATAATACAACTGGTCTTACGCCAAATGAAGAATTAGGTGAGTAGTTTTTCCATATTTGCATGTTACTCGAGTTGTGTATGGATAAAATTTTGAATGCGAATAAGATAAAAAATTTCGAACTTGGGGTTGGATTGAGTTGGTAATGATTATAAATCTGATGACAACCAGAACCATCGAGGCCGTCAGCAATTTTACTGATAAAGGGAATTCAAAATCAAGGATCGGAGGTAATGTTTGAAATAGACGTAATAAACTCTGGAATAAAATCCTTCTATAAGATAGTGAGATCCCGATAGTAACATTATGGACATTGTTTACATAGGTTAACTCGTTAACTAGAACGGCATCCTTACGATATTCAGCAAGTTTAGAATAAGATGGAAATATTATGTCCTCTGATTTACAAATTAACCGAAAAGATGTATATTTTTGCTTACCAATTTCGAGAAGATCAAGCAAGAACGTTGATTTATCTATGGACATAATTTTCGATTTATCTGCAAATGTCCCCTTTGAAATGATTTCCTTGCAGAAGTTTGCCGTGCTTACATCCTTAGTCTCGTTAGAAATAAGTTGAAGCGCTTGAGCGGCTATGGTTTTGGCACTAAAATCCTCTTTCTCAGCTATTTGACGGATTAGTTGCAATACTGGCGCTAATCTAGTTCTCAATCCCTTGAAGGTTAACTTTGATAAGTCCTTTCGTATTTCTGCTGATAAGTCAACGGTAAAGATTCCATTGTCAGCTGAAGGTATTTTCTCCGCATCTTGTTTAACTCTAGGAGAGTAAAACATCAACTCCTCCCAGGTGCATAAATTACTTTTCTTTACAAAGCTCTCTCTTCCCGATTTGAGATCGCGAAAATTTCGAGTAATGAAATGAAATTCGCTATCCGGCTGTTGGAATATGTTAAGTAATTCCTCAGAAGCAGCTCTGATTGATGGTTTAGAGTTTAAAAGTTTAAAAGCCTCTTTGTTATTCATTCTATAATATCAACAGTCTAACAATGTTAAAATTTGATCAATTTTGAATTTTTATATTTTAAACATTTTAAGAAATTTATTATTGACTTCTAGAAAATTGGGCAGAAGGGCCTCGGGGCGGCTTGGTGCGGTCCGATAAAATATACCAAATTAAAGTTAAACCAATTAGCTATCATAATAAAAATTAAAAACATCTGCTCACGACTGCTCACCAATATTTTTCACACTAAATAGGCAAAATAATTGTGTCCGATTATTGTTCAACATCATTGAGAGTACACAGAAAATTTTCAGAGAATTTGCTTACGACTCTCTCTTCGTATATTTATATACTAGCATAAATGTCAAAGGAATAAGAATATCATATCCGCCTTTACGTTGCTATGTAATTAAATATCAATTTATAAATAGAATCCAACAGTTGTGAAACATCAAACTTTCACTATGAAAATTGTTTATCAAGTTAGTAATTAATCAACACACAAGTGAAGAACCTGAAGTACTATGACAATGAAAAGTTGGATTTATAGGTTTTAGACAATGCGGAATAAGAATATAATAATATCAAAGCCATTCAGGAGTTTGAAAAATTACACTAATTCCCCATAATAACCCACTGTGCAGCGGCGGTCTTGAAAACATTTTTGAACTTTTCGTGAAATGATCTTGGATAGCAAAGTTGATGCGTGCGGCTTCGGCATCAAACCCATCTTCACCTTCAGCCCTTGCAGCCTTCCTGGGGGCGAAGAAGGCACGATCCGCCCTCGCGGTTCTTGGAAGTTTGGGCACATCGATCCTTAGTTCCTCAGCCTTGGATTTGCACGTGAGGTAGAAGTCCACTGCTATAGTGTCATTTGCTGCGAGGCCGGACAGAGTGGAGACTAAAGAACTCACCCAACCCCGAACATCTCCAACTGTCACCTCGCGCCCTTGGCACTGCTTGTGGATGGGGTTAGTGACGAGAAGAAGCTTTTGAAATAACCGCATACAGAAATAGGTGTCGAAGTCTTCCAGACCCCGAACATAAGATCGAGCCATAGCACGGTTGTCGGCCTTCAGAGATGCATCATTTTGTGCCTCTTCGAGAAGGTCTGTTGATAATCGTATTGCGACTAATATTAGATATAGAAATTTACTCAGGATACCGGTAGTAAATTTGTATTTGCAAATTTGGGGGGGGGGGGCTATTATTGGAGGTAGGCGATTATTCGAATAGAGGCTACTATTAGAGTATATACGGTAGTGGTGAAGGATTGCGTTCTCCATGTCACGATTATCAGTACCCTCCAATCGTGACATGGAGACGCAATCGAGAAGCTCCGTGGTTGTAAAGTTCATCAAAGGATCACCCAAGCGCTATGAAGTGTTCAAAGATATGGTTTCGGATGCTACCAAATACGATGCCCACGAATTGAGACCGCTCTGCCCCACTAGGTGGCTCATGAGGCTCGAGAGTGTGAACAGCCTACTTGAGCACTATACTAAATAAATTGTATCAACTAATTTTTATTCTTACTACTTGTTTCTGATTATTCATGATATATTTTCTGATCTACTATTTTTTCCAAATTCACACTCTATTTATCAATATCTGGGGAACTTTCTGCAATTAACTGATCGTCGATATAGAAGAAAAACTAGAGGTAGGCGGTCTGGACTTTCAGTGAAATCCAGGGAATCTGCAAAATCAATTCCAACCCGTGTGACAAGCTACTGGATGAGAACAAGGAGCACTGTGATTCCCTCGGACCGAAGGATTGCCTACTGGGGTCACAGAATCATTAGAAACATCTCTTTCATCAATCGGAAAGATAGGATAAAATTCGCTGTATGGAATGCCCGCTCTGTTAACAACAAAGTTGATTCTATTTCAGATATAGTAATTTCTAACAATATTGATATTTTTACAATAACGGAGACGTGGATTACACAAGGCAAAGAACACTCACTATGCATGTTGCGTGACTTACTTCCAGGCTACAAATTGAAAAGTCTTCCACGAGCCATGCGAGGTGGGGGACTAGCATTATTATACAGGCGTGATTTTAATGCTAAACTAAATGGAGGTCAGTCTTATGTTTCTTTTGAGTATCTAGACCTGACTTTATCATCCGGCAATTTATTCTGTCGGATAATCTCAGTTTACCGTCCTCCATCTACTTCGAAAAATAAAATACCTTTCAGCCAATTTCTTTCGGATTTCTCAAACTTAATTGAATGTATAATTACCTCACAAACACAGATTATTCTAGCGGGTTATTTCAATATACATTTTGAACTGTTATCAGATTCACAAGCTAGTCAATTTATGGTTCTTCTCGATACTTTTGACCTGCAACAACACGTAAAAGTTCCAACCCAAAGCTCTGGTCATCTGTTAGACCTAGTTATTACAAAACGCTCACATAGTGCTACTATCATTACAACTAGCGTTTTCTCTGATACACCATCGGACCACTCCTACGTGATATGCGATGTATACTTTCCAGCTCCTAAACGATCAAAAGTTTTAGTCAAATTTAGAAAACTAAAAGGAATAAATATTGAACGGTTCAAGGATGATCTAAATCTAGCCAATTTCGGCTCTGAACTAGATACTGTTCACGAACTAGTCAATAGATACAATTCCAATTTAACCCAAGTACTTGACTCTCATGCTCCCACATGTACTAATACTTTAACCAGTCGCCCTCTCTGTAAGTGGTACACTGACGACCTAAGAGGTGAAAAGCGAGAGGTACGTAAACTTGAGAGAAGGTACATTAAGACAAAGTCCTTATATGATCTCGACAAATTTAAAGAGAAATGTCTTATGTATAATCGTCTACTACACTCAATGAAAACAGAATTCTACCGTGATAAATTTGGTAATTGCGACGACAGAGAACTATTTCACTTAGCAAGAGAACTATCAGTACCTAATAAATGCCACATTCTCCCTGATTCTAACTCTAGT
Organism: Hexactinellida sp. DTS-2022; assembly: GCA_028753945.1. NCBI lineage: Eukaryota > Metazoa > Porifera > Hexactinellida > Hexactinellida sp. DTS-2022. The sequence continues at coordinate 2,847,988 of JAPNXP010000011.1, read as the reverse complement.
TCAGTCTCTAAACAAGCTCTTGCAAATCAATTTGTTGAATTTTTCGAGAAGAAAATTGAAAAGCTCCGGAAAGATCTTGACACAGATTTGATAAGTGTATCCCACACTCCAGCTAGGATATGTTCAACTCAACTAAGCTATTTCAAGCCTTTGTGTGCAATTGAGATTGAAGAACTATTTCGAGGATCTAAGACAAAATCATGTACTCTTGACCCAGCACCCACATCAATTGTTAAAAGCTGTCTTGACTGTCTGGTGGAACACATACAAATCATTGTAAATAGCTCGTATCAACAAGCTACATTCCCTCAAAATCTAAAAAATGCTATTATCTTTCCTTGTATAAAAAAAATCTCTCTGGATCCAAATGTGCTATCAAACTATCGGCCTATAGCTAACCTACCCTTTCTCTCTAAAATTATTGAAAAAGCTACCGTTATACAATTGGAAAGCTACCTTTCTAGGAACAACCTATATCCATTAATGCAATCAGGGTATAGAAAGCACCACTCGACTGAGACAGTACTTATTAAGCTGTTTAATGACGTAGGCTGTGCCCTCGATGAAGGACGGAACGCTAAGTTAATTCGATTGGATTTGTCCAGCGCTTTTGATATGATTGACCACGAGTTATTAATTGAGCGCCTACAAGTAAGGTTCGGCATCACAGGAAATGCCCTTATTTGGTTAAAATCGTACTTGTCCCAAAGACAACGGACTGTTAGCATAAATGGGTTTCATTCTATCTCTTGCACTGTATTACGGGGTGTGCCCCAAGGTTCAGTTTTAGGTCCCCTACTCTTTAACCTATTTATTTCGCCGATAGAAGACATCATTCATGATCATCAACTATCAGTACTGTTATTTGCGGATGATACCCAACTGTACATATCTCTTAAGCCATCGCTATTAGAAGAAACTAAAATCCGTCTAGAAACCTGTTTGTCTACTCTGAGGAATTGGTTTATTGAAAATAAACTTAGCTGTAATCCGAATAAGACTAACTTCATATATTTTACTTCCCAATCTCGAATACTTCATCCTACATTTCCAATTACGTCGGATCTTCTGTCATACATCCAGTAGACTCTGAATCTTGGTGTTATTTGGGATAAACATCTACGGATGAAATCTCATATAAGTAGAATATGCAGTGTGGCATCACTAGCTTTAAGCCGGATTGGAGCTCTACACAATTATCTGGATAAATCTTCTGTTGAGAGATTAGTTCATGCATTAATCTCCAGTCGAATAGATTACTGCAATTCCCTACTTTATGGACTACAATCACAAGAACTGAATAGACTCCAGAGTATACAAAATGCTGCAGCTCGTTTAATTTCTGGAGCAAGGAGGCGAGACTACATAACTCCAATACTCAAAAATTTACATTGGTTACCAGTCAGAGCTAGAATAGATTACAAAATATTGCTTATCACATTTAAAATCATTTGTGGCTGTTGTCCGGCATACTTAAGTAAACTGATAACACTTCATCAAAGTAGTCATTATCTTAGGTCTACAGCACACACAAATTTACTATATCAACCTAGATCTAAGTTTAAGAAGTATGGCGATCGTACGTTCTCAAATGCTGCTCCGCGTTTGTGGAATTCACTTTCTGATCACGTAAGAAATGCGCAGACCATAGAAACATTTAAAACGCGTGTTAAAACACATCTTTTTAAAATTTATTACTCTTAATCTTTGATGTACTATCTATCTAATGTATAGTTTGGATTGCTAACAAGATGCACTACATTTCTATTTCTGTAATGTATATTTTTGGACTGTTAACTTACGTACTATAATTCTTTCTGTATCCTTTTGAACTGTAAACGCTTTGGGACACAAGTGTAAAGCGTTCTAAATACTGTTATATTATTATATTATTATTATTCTCGAAAAGTCACAAAAATTATTGTTCAGAAAATGGCCTAAAAACAATAATCGCGTAGGCTACTATTCGAATTAATACGGTAGATACAAATTGTGTCCGAAACAGTATATCCACAGAGCCCTCGGGAGATCTTCTAGCACTTTCATCTGCATCCAGCTTTCCTTTCCGCTCATATTCGATGCACCGTCGTACCCTTGGCCTCGGAGATTCGCATATGGAAGATTGAGGTTGGCAAGGGACTCCTTCAAAATGTTCAACAGAGTTTCAGCATCCGTAGTCTTGGTGTGAAAACTTTAGTGGGCACTAACCCTGAATCAACGTAGCGGATACAGACAGAAACTTGTACACGCCTGCGAATATCCTGCGTTTCATCCATAATGACAGCGTAAAAGAAGCGGCCTTCTATCATGGCAATACCAGCAGTGGACTCCTCGCGGATCTTGGCAACTAGAGATCTTGTAAGCTTATGTCCTATGATTTGCAGTATTTCGTTTTGGATATCCGGACTCATGAACTTAATCTTGGTCTATGACGTCATATACTTCGACACTGTCTCATTGAAGCGAGAAATCACACGCGTGAGATTCCACAAGTTGCCAGTTTCCTTCTCGTCCCCATAACCTCGCAATGGAATACCCTGTGTCAGCTGTGTGCCACATGTGAGGATACTGTCAACAACAGCTTTGAGCCCTGTACGGTTATTCTCGACGGTCTCAGCACGGCCCGCGTCGAGCCTCATGTCCACACCCTGCTTGTTGAGTTCCAGCTGGTACACTCTCCAGGCATCTTGGTGTTCTGTGCCACGGTCATGCTCATTCAGATGGCTTTTGCCTTGCTTGAAACTCTCCCATCCTGCGCCATTCTCAGTTTTGGTCCATTTCGAGGCTCCCAGGCTGTTGTATTTCCTATGTGCAAGAACCCCGTTGGTCTGAAGTGCCCACACACAGATGCACAATGCGACGTTTCAAGGTCCTCTTTGAAGCTTGAGACACTTAAATCCGGTAAACCAATCCCTCTGAAGCAGTGGCGCAAACAGGGTTTTAAACCTGTTACAACAATTCCTCCAATGCCTGCGGATCATTGATTAATCTCAAACCCATAGAATGAGCCGCAATATTCTCTGGACGGTTTGATATATTCCTGAACCACAAGGTCATAATCTCTGGTATATTTCTCTATTACTGAAATCAATAAGAAATAGACAATATTTAGATATTTTGTCCTGCCTTCATCAGTATTGACAAAGATTATTAGAATTTGTTCTGATCAATTTGAATTTTCTATTGAGCGAGCACCAATTTTGAACCAAATTTTAGTGTGCTTCTTCTAGTAAACGTTATAGTAGGGTCCTACAATAGTTTTATACTATAAGTGCCCACTACTAAATTTACCTGTGTCGGACTTCCGGCCGCCGTACGCGATGGCCTGACTAAACCGTTAGGGATAGAGATTTCAAATTTGGACAGTAGATATAGAATTTCCTGGAGATGATCACCTCGAAGCCCGATTTCTCAATTTCGCTTTTGTTCGTCAGTTATATCGAAATTTATATTCTGGGCTAGTGACTTTAATTAATAATTCGAATTAGTTATTGAAAATATAGAGGTTGTATTCTAATAAAGGATGTTATTTCTATATATCAATTAAAATTATTAGGTCGCTAATCAATTCCACGTTTTATTAACGATTATTTACATAAATCAGCCATCTTCTTCATATTGTAATTACTCTATAGTATACTGAATACAATAAAACATATTACATAAGCCTACTATCTGCTAGATAATGACTGTTATTGATTGGTTTGTATTACTTTGCAAGTGAATATGTATTTCATACAAGTGCAATGAAAACACTTGGAAGTTGGAACATTTTACAAGTTGATGATGATGTCAATTATATTATTCAAAATAGTAACTTAAATACTACACGTGTCCTAATTTCTATTTGTAATAATTTTAATTAATCTTTAATTAATTTAAACTATTTAAAGTCTTCACAATTCAAACAATAATTTAATTATATTACACACGATAATTGTAATTTGAATATTGAAATTCTAGTTAAATTAAACATTGGGGAAGTGCAATCAGAAGGAGTACACTCCCTTAAATTAAACATTGGGGAAGTTCAATCAGAAGGAGCACACTCCCATCCCGTCTGTGAGGGGCTTTTTTTAGTTTGTCCCGATTAACCGAAAATTTAGTAATAGCTTCTAATGAAAGGATTCTGTTCTTGGGGCGTTGTCCCAATTAAGCGGCTGTCCCGATTAACCGGGGTCCCAATTAAGCGGAGTACACTGTATAATCATTAATTAGAAACCTCCAGAGGGGTTATAGATAACATATACTTGTTATACATTCTGAATGTCTATGAACTTAAAAAAATTTGGTGACAAATTGTGAACAAATCTAAAACAAAATTGGATCTTGTATAACAGCAATTACTTTGGTCAATTGAATAAAAATATTGATTGAAATATTGAGCATTAACAGGGTGGGTTAAACCTACCCTAAATAATTTTAGGGTGGGTCCACACCCACCCTTCCACCCCACTTTCGGCGCCCCTGGTTATTGGTCACAGGATCCTGCTTCAGCAGTCCGATACATTCAGTACAACTTACTTTTTTTAGCAAATAATAGGAAATATATCCTGCAACATAAGTGATAACTTCTGTGGCATCGTTCGATAATAAAATATGGACATGGTCTTCAAAGCGAGCCTCTGATATGAATTTTGAGACCTGTTCGTCGTCCAATTCCTCAGAGGAGGTTAGTTCTTCTACTCTCAATTCATTCTTAAGAATAGTTTTTAAGGAAATTATAGACTCAGAGCGCATAACTTCAGTTAAACTAACCAGAAATCGACCACCGATCATGTCTGTAATAAGAAAATCTCCTCTCAACAGGATCGGTTTGCAATCTGCCTGTTAGTATATACTTATATCCAGCTGATAGTAGGTCAGAGCTTAAGTCAGCAATGGCACGATTAGTGAATGTAAAAGCTTTGAAAGTTTGCTTGGTTAGTCCGATGAATTGACTGGAATTCCAAGTTTCAAGCCAATCACTAATTGCTCGAAGAAAATCTATTTTATCATTCGATACGAGCGTTTCCTATTCGCGTTAGGTGGAAGCGTTCCTTAGCATTATTAACTACTAACCACCAGGCATGGGTAAGTTCGAGGAAGGCGATAGTGATTTACTCTTCGGGTAAATAACTACGAATCGCAGAAGTGGTAGTTGGTTCAAATACTGCGAGAGCAAGTGGCACTAATTGCTTATTGTTCCAGGATGGAGGCAGAATAAGATAACTTTGGCTCGCTTTCTTTAGATGAGTATTCAAGATTAAATCATGGGTGTATACTTGGTGAAGATGAGACCAAATAACGAAGCCTGGAGGAATGTTTAAAACTGTATCTTGTAGATTAAAGATAAATTGTGGAACCTGGAAAAATCGGGAAGATATAAGATTATTTCGAATATTCTTAACTAAGTGTACTCATAGCCTACTTTACATAAGGCCTACCATCACATGTACCATGGATGAAGTAGTGTATGATGAGAAAGTGATAAACACAGTTCAATGTTTTCAACTTCATTTAGAAATTAATCTGTTATAATAAATAATTCTAGTAAATTAATAGATTTTCTCTATTGAGTCTTTATTGCTTACTTAACAATGTTCAACAATAAGAATACATAAAGAATAATGTGGGTTCAAATAACAATAATACTGAAATAACAATAATAATAATAGAAGAGTAGCCTTCTGGTGTATTTCATTAATGTGAGAACTTCTTCAGTTTTCGCTTTTCTATACCTTTAGATGCACAGCGGAGTTATAATATTTAACCTTGTTAGCTAGTAAACAGTTGGCGCAAGTGAAAATAAGATTTTTTAGGATAGTCAAAATAGAGACACCACAAGAAATGCAACTCGATTAGCAATCGCATCAGTCTCTTCTAAGAATATCAAGGTTACTTCCACAATAATTTTTCTGGATGATCCTTGCATCAATATCGCCAACAAGTTGTCTTTGCTTTCAATTGCAATTAACGTCTTCCATAAAGTTACTATAGATTCGAGGATAAACTCAGATGGATACTTTTCGCCACCACGGTCAGTTAATTGCAAAAGCCTGAACTCGGGTTGTGAATCTTCATCAAAGATAAAGTCTTTGTCAATGGTCAAAAAATCAATGCAAACATGACATGGCTGAGTTTTTAAAATATATTAATGTACTGCATACCAAGCAATAAGAGCTAATGACTGAAGTAAACTACATTCAAAGGAAGTTAGATCATCAATTTCATCCCAGACTAGTTGGACATCGATTTCATCGCCATTATTCGCATCAAGGAATGAGTATTAATCAGTAAATGTCTGAATTGAAGCCACAATCTTGTTGTGAAGGAAAAATCTTTAATATGTTGGAACTTGAGGCGGCGTTCAGTTTCAAGGATTTGAGGATACGAGATATGATAGTTTGAACCTGACATCATACGATATAGGCCAAAGTGATGTTCCAATGGATCTGTCTGTAAAAAGGATGTCAAAAGATAGTTAAATCCACAAAATCCAGTTAAATGCTTAGTTATCTGAGGTAATACAGTACAAGCATGTTTAAAACTGGTAAACGTTTGTTTACTTAACTTTCCTACATTTCCTGGCAAGGCCAGCCAAGTCTCTAACCAAATAACAACACAAGATAAGAATGAAAATCGTTCGTCCTGGTATGTTAGAGGTCTTGAGATATCATCATTCAAACGTTTACCTTTAAGTGAGGAACTTATGTTGAAAAGTTTCCAAATTTGAAGAAGCATTTCAACAGAGTCGTGTGTATTGTTTCGGTCTTCTTGGTTACGGAGTTCATTCTGTAACTTCAGAGCTGCAACAGTTAATTCGTTGAATACATTCAAAACAAGTTTCACATTTTGGCGCTCAATAGCAGAAGGATAACAAGCTTTGATAGTCAAGCTAGGAGCTAACTTAGCTAAGGATTCTTTCTCTAAATTATAGAGGAGACGCACATACTAAAAAAGATGCAGAGTAAACTTGAACAGGATACACACAGTAATCCAGCTTAATGTTCTGAAAGTTGGGAAAGTGAAAATAACATTATATCTCCTTCTCTTCTTGTAAATACCCACATTCTCTAGTTGGCCAAGAATAAATTGTAATCTTGGCAAATCGGAACAATTGGATTTTGTTTCATCACTATATAGATTACATATGGCCTCCTCAATATGTTATTTTGCTTTAGAGATATGGTAAGGATGTTTCTTCTGAGGGGAAGAGCTAAGTTTCAGAGTAATCTCTGTAAACATCGTTTCAATTTGTCGGATATCAGTGATAGAGATAAGTGAGAGAGAAATGGACTCCCCATATATATATCCGTTCACAGATAAAAAAGAATTTATTTCAAGAGAAACATCTGCACCAATATTATGATTTTCCATCTTAGGCAAACAAATCTCACACAATTATCTGTTTGAATCCAAACTAACCAGTCAGTTGGGATTGTTATCAAAGCTAACTTATCTCGTATTTCTTGTATACAACCAACACGAAACTTCTCCATTTCTGTGTTCTCTGATCTCAAGCTGAGATTAGTTGCTTGGTTCAATAAATCTTCCTCTTTGGAGTAGTAAGAGAACCGAGTTCGTTTGATTCTAATTGAAGGGGTAGAGGAATAATATGACGGACAACCAGGAAGGAGAGAGGGGACAGCGCCAGGATTTAATTTGGGTCTTCCTCGCGGGACATCATAGGATGTGCCATCTCCTCTGGGTACCGTGTGAAAATATTGAATATTTTCCTTCGGAAAATGCTTAGCACACACATACACCATTTGAGGAAAGAAATATCCTCACGATGGAGAGCACGTATCCAGGCATGTCGTAACTCAGGTGGACCATCTGGAAGTTTAAAAACTGGGACGCGCTCTTCTGGGGTATAATTACCCCTACAACCAGGGGGCAGAACAGTTCGGCATTGAGAAAAAAATTAAATATCTAACTATTAAAGAGAAACAAAGTCAAATATAGTACTAGGAAGTGCTTAAAATATCGGTGGAAGGAGAATTGTATTAATTAATTACTTAAATTAATAAAAATCAGTAACAAGTTGATCCAACTATTTTTAAAATATTTCTAACTGTACAGTGATAAATGTAAATAACTATGGGTCAATAATAATATCGTACACTACTTCATCCTTAGTGCAAAATATCAGCTTTGATGGTAGGCCTTATATAGAGTAGGCTATGATGTACTGTATCGAGCATCAAGAAAATTTGCTGAGCAGAATTAGAAGGGTTCTTGATCAATATTCTCTATTATCAAGAGGGAAATTATTTACTAAAACTCAATATGCTTTCACGTTAGTTGAATGGTTGTCTGCAATTACTCCTCGAATGTGAAATTTTCCTTCGTTTAAGATTGAAATACAGTTCAAGATTCCATTGTAAACATCAAGGAAAGTAAGTTTAACAATAAGTATTGCTTTTATAACATAAGGAATAGTTTCTTCAATCAACGAAACGACCATAAAGCACAATATACTCTTGAACATGTTTAGATCACCGTCACAACCGATTACACTTTTTCCATCGAATTGGACTTGAGTTTGGAGGTACATGGTACATCTCATCTAGTAGGATAACAACGTCATTTCCAATTAGTGATTTATTTCTAAGTGTACAGAGAGCTTTACTGCTATCGATTGTGTGTGAGTTAAGCATTTTGAGTAAACGTTCACTAGGCAAAGGTATAAATTTGTTGAGAAGTTTGTAAGCAGCATTAGAAGTATACCGAAGCAGTAAAGAAAATCTTAAAACTACTGAAGGATAGTGACGCCCACGGGGATGATAAAAAAACGCAACTTTATCAACTCTTTGATTAATTCGATATGGTAGTTGTGTGACGCATTTCTACAGTAGTTTGGGAGGTTAATGAGCATGTCTAAGGAAGTCAATTTGCATCCAGCTGCTGTGGATATGTAGTCAAGAAGGGAAATAGGAGATGATTCAAAACTGAGTACAACGTGCAAATCATTTGTTACATGTACACACTCTTGAATCACAGCTATTCCTGAGTCTATCTTGACTCGATGTGCAGTAACTCCAAATTCTGAAACATCAACATGGAAGTTCCGGTATTCATCTGCTACTTTCATATAGGAGACAACACTTTCCTTGATAATTACTGTATATTTATCCCTAGAGAGAGACAGCTCAGCTTTTTGAAAAACACGTGGTTTGGGAGACTTTCGCACTCTGATGGGAATAACTGATTGGCTATTAGAAATAGACGAAGGATGTATATTTGGAATAGGGTTGAGGGAATAATTAAGTCGAACTCTTTCTTTACCAAGAGAAAGGTAAGTACTTTCGAAGTGATCGATACAAATCATTGAGCTCTCAGTTATGACGAAACGCTTATTAACAAACTCAACCCACTTCGTACGTAGGGTATCTTTTTCTGGGAATTGAAATAAGGCTCTTCGAGGTCCTGAGGAGTATCCAGTCTTGCAACCAACAACTGCACATTTAAAACCCATAATGCAGGCGGTTAATTAGTTTAGTTAATAACATACAAAATTAAGAGAGGGTAAGATAAATAATTAACACAAGTTTGAGGATGAGATTGTACCAGCTTGTTTCGGCGAGTAAAAAGAAACATTTGTTCAACTGCAATGACAAGTAGTAGTAGTAGTCAGTAATATAAAAATAATTGTTATGGTTTGGTATAAATAAATTAATTGGCCTTCTATTTTGGCCATATATTCGGGAGGTTGCATAGCTGTGTATATATATAGTAGGCTATGACTTAGTCTAAATTTGTTAGCCCGCACAGTAAGGTCGTGTCGAACCAAACTATGGATACTTTTCCAGCGATGTTCGCAGTGGATCCAAACAGGCAGGAAATTTGCTCAAAAGAGTTCAGAATCAATAAAAATAGCAATGCATGGCAGATCCATCCAATTTGTTACGAAACATCACCAAAAATCACCTAATTTTGGCTGATTTATGCCGGGGTGGGACAATGGCCGCCCCGGCATGGTCGATGCCTATGGCTCTGTCAAATATCCGTCTCGTTGTGTGGAAGATTGTGTATGTATCCTGTATGAAATTTTATCAAGATTGATAACTGTAGTTTTGAACAAATAATTTTATTTGGGACAATGTCGAACCAAGTTGGTACAACTTCTATTGAAATGATTACAGATAAATATAGTGATATGTGGAATGATTGGTGTCGGTATAATGCAGTGGTTTTCAACCTTTTTTGTATTACAGAACCCCTAAATTTTTTGTGGCAGCACGCGGAACCCTACACTTCTAATTCCTCTAAGAATATATTTATAACAAATTTAAATAATATTTATTTATTAACTAATATTGTCAGGTACAGTTTCAATGTGAGATCTGTGATTATTTACTTTTGCATATTTCTTTTATTCGTGGTCTGATACTGATAGTCAATAAGCTGCTAAAGATTGTATTTCCGATTGACTATTATGAGCCTCTGATGTATTTACATCGATTTGCCAATAATCCCGCGGAACCCTTGAGTTCCGCGGAACCCCGGTTGAAAACCACTGGTGTAATGTTTGGAACTGCGATATGATACGCCGATATCCTAAAGAAGTTATGCGTAACATGGTCAAACTGCATCCTGTCAAAGAGAGTCCAAATTATAATACTGTGGTTCTGAATACAGGGGGGATTCCAGGAGGGCTCCAAGGGGCGCCATGGCACCCCTTGTGAAAATATTGGAGCCCCTTAGAGGTGCCAATTTTCAATTAATTCAACCTCAAAATATCATAAACATCAATTTTGATTAAGACGACATGTTAAGGATTAATAGAATAATCTTCACCAAAGTTATAACTATGAATGCTGCTAAATAGAAATAACAAACAGTTAAATTCAAGACTATGGTTGTTCACATTTATAATATCTTTATGGCAAACTAACAATTGACTAAAAGAAGTCACGGCCCTGGGTGTTTGAACAATCATAAGTTCATAACAACCATACAATATAATGTTATCAATCAACCTCTACCAATGTATTCACTGACATAATAATAAATAAGGTCACAAATTATGGAAAAATGTGGAGCCCCCTTGGCGCCCCTAGGTCGCCAAGGCTGGCGCCGCCCCTGTCTGAATAGAGATAATACTAAACTGAAAAAATACAATTAACTTATAAATTATAATACCCGGTTCTCGAATCCTTTGCCAAGCTAATACCCGGATATACTCGGGTACCCGGGTATTATTTTTAAGTTCATAGAATACTTTTCAACATGCCTTTAAATGATATTTGTGGTAAAAAGCATCTTTGAAATCGTATTGTTGTTCTTCAAACAAATATTTAAATATTTAAACAGCGTAAAATCATAGTTGCATTATACGTAACGTATAACGTATATATGGTACCATTATACAATAGGTGAACGTATAATGCCCAGTGGCGTATGTAGGGGGGGCAAGGGGGGCCACCGCACCCCCTGTTTTTGCTTGGCCCCCATTTGCCCTCCCCCCACTTATTTAGGTAAATATATTTAGCTAATTTACTAATCCATCCGACCGACCCACCCTGACTGACTCCCTGAGCCCCCCAAGATTTATTCTTGCCCCCCTTAGCCTCCCAGTTCAAAAATCCTAGTTACGCCACTGATAATGCCATCATACGACGTATAACGTATAACGATTTTAACGTCTATAAGGTCCATTATACGCTCCAAGAAAGTATAAGGTATAATCGTACAATGCATCTATGCTAAAAATAAACATTGCTCTATCAAATGAGGTTAAATTTGGATAATTTAGAACAAAGTAAAAATATTGAAAATTTCCAGATTATGTGCCACTCGTGAACCCTACATTTCGCAAGAATAGCTCCTCCTTAGCATATTGTCATTATAGCCTTAAGGCCACTGTAAGTTGGAAACTTGTTGAAGCTCCACCGCCCGCGACAGATATCAATACCGCACGAAAATTGTCATTATCGGTATTCCCGGCGGGGAATAATCGGAAATTTACCCAAAAAAAACATCTTAATTAACAAATATATTATTTTTATGCTCGGCAATACAGAAGGACCATATTTATTGTTTATACAAAGTTTTGAGTATTTTCCAATCGTATTTTCAAAGATATGACCTAATTTGTAGAGCGGACCATTGGTTTCACCTCTTCGAACGATTCTAAGATTGTATTCCTCAACATTGGTAAAATTAGTTATATCATTACTCGATTCAAGTGATCTCTGATAAAGATAATCAACATTAGATTTTTAAAAATAATAAAAAAGTGAAAATTTGAAACTTTATGGCCTATCATCTCATTCCAGGTTACATTTTCTTGTCAATTTGTTTACTCAGGCACCCGATCAGCTAGAATCAAAAGATACGGGTGAAAAATGCTGGCGATTCCAGACTTCCTATACGTGAATAATACATTTTTTGGCCCTAACACCTACCGTTTTCAAAATGACCATATATGGGCATAAACATGTGCCCATTTTTGATGACGCTGTAAATTCCAAATTCCTAAATGATAAAACCTAGAGCTTAGCTCAAACCATCTAATCACATCAATATCCCATTACCAAATCATTGAAAGAACAATTGAGACCATTTCCCAAATGGTTACAATCCTATAAATTCACATGCCCATATATGGTGGTGTCATTTCAGTGATGTGACCATAAATCTTGAAATTAAAAATGTAGCTAGAGCTTAGCTCTAACTTGCAAGTCATTTCAATAATCCATTTTGAAGCCTATCCGATAACTGATAAGGTTAACATCCCTATGCATACTGAAATAACTAATTTATTGATACTTTGAAACGTTCTTTCAAAGTATATTGTATTACAAAAAGTGACGAAACGGGGTTGATCGCAGAGACCCCAATATAGTAGATTGAGTTTTGAAATTTGTTTTACATATTTATATTGTGTATTTGAACTGTTCGACCACCCAGAATTTTCAATTACAAATTTTAACCCTGGATGTGATGTTTGAAGTTCGAATAGGGCAAAAATCGATCAGAAGTTCGACAAAATGACGAAAGTCCAAAAAAAATGGCAAAGCAGAAATCTTAAATTAAGGTTTACCTATCTAAAAAGCTAGAATAGAGTCTAAACCACTTGAATAGGCTTAATGAAGTCAGTAGAATGAAATTCAATATGAATCCAAACTAATAGTAACTATGTTGCCGCCTATGGAGGTCTAGACGTTATTCTAATAAAATCTAAAAAATCACTTAGATCAATGTTTTTAGTCCTAATATATTTTCTAGAAACATCATTTATTTGTGCTATTTAGCATATTAGAGTATACTATGCTTCTGCTCAGGATTCTAGCCATAGAAAAGTATAAATTTGTGCTCGGGAATACCGTTATTGTCATTATTTCCATTGTACATTTATATTTCAAAATAATTAGCCTTTAAGTTGAACACAATTACATAATTTTCTCGAAACAGTAGCATTCGATGTTCCTATAGATATGGTACCTATTACTCATCTGTTTCTAAATATTTAGCAGCTTATACTATTTCTTTTCTAAATCAGTCCCAACCCTGTCAAGCCTCAGCAGTCTGAAAGTTTTATCAACCCTAAGCCTACACTTTACTGATGATTCAGAATATATCCAGGTCCAACGGTTGTAATGTTTGCTTTGATAAGAGTTTTATTATTGTTCAGATGTGGTCATTTTTATTGCAAACACTGCAATGAGAAAGTCCATCAACATCCAGAGCGGGTAGATCATAATCCCAAATTTGTAAATAATCGAGGCGACCTCTCTTTAGATTCTACCCAAGAAGAGCTCAGTATTTCACAAGATGAATCCATTACGGAAAATTCCCTTTCAGTTGAGCAATCGTTCTTACAAGCTGAAATTATTGCCACTTTCGCTGAAAGATTTCATATCACAGCCATTAAAAACTTTCAAAGATAAATTATTCAAGCTACACTTGATGGTAGGGATACCCTTGTTCTTTATCCCACCGGGAGTGGAAAAAGCATATCTTTTCAGTTCCCACCAGTATTTTTAAAGAAGAAGGCTATAATCATAACACCGACAATCAGCTTAATGCAGGATCAAGTCAGAGTGGACCATGGGTCGATGGGTCAGATGGGTCACCTAAATCGATGGGTCAGATGGGTCATGGGTCACGGCTCTGTGACCCATGACCCATGACCCATTTGGAATTTCGTTGTTTTCCCAGTTATAGTACGAATCAATTAACCCAGAAACATTACAGGGTATTTCTTTGGTATTAGAAGTCTACCAAAATTAATTGATTGACAAGCATCATACATTTACAGTCGGATTGTGTTACATAATGTTTAGATATTAAAAATTATATATTTAAAAAGGTCAATGGGTACACGATGGGTCAAAGCGTTACTTGATGGGTCAATGGGTCATGGGTTACAAATGCGATGGGTCAGATGGGTCATGGGTCACCAATGTTGACCCATGGTCCACTCTGGATCAAGTTAACAAACTAAATGGTCTTGGTATCCAGTCAGTTTTTTTGGGTTCTGCTCAATCTGATAAACAAGCTGAAATACTTGGGTTGGATCCTGATAGTGAAATATCTCTTACCTTTGTTACTCCTGAATGGATTACTAAACCCTGTAATCAATCGAAGGTTAAAGAACTTAATAGGAAGAAAAAATTAGCTTTGATTGTAATTGATGAAGCTCACTTAGTAAGCGAATGGGGTGATTTCAGAAATGAATTTTCTGAACTTGGAGAATTAAAGTATTCGTTTGTTGATGTTCCCATTATGGCACTTTCTGCCACTGCCACTACTCATGTTGAAGCTAAAATTAACAAATTCTTAGGAATCCCATTATCAACAAAGCACCCATGATCCATCAACCATCCCAACATTACACTTATTGTTGAAGTGCTGCAACATGATAAGAATATCGGGCATGTCATGCAGTTTGCAAAGAGAGCGGCCCAAATAGCCGATAATTCTTCCGTTATCATATACACAGATTTCATCGCTGACATTGGGCCAATCGTATGTAATCTTCATGATATTGGAACTGAAGCTGTGGGTTATCATGGAGAGATGGATACGACCTCAGATGTGAATCGTATCGAAAATGGAATTCAGGGGAAATTCCGATGATTGTGGCTACAAAAGCCCTTGGAATGGGAATAGACAAACCAGACATTCGGAATGTTATTCGAAATGGCGTTCCTGAAAATATGTTAGCATGGGTACAAGAGTTAGGTAGAGCAGGTAGAGATGGGAAACAAGCGTGTGCCACTATTTTGTATAGAAGAACCGATATTTCTCAGGCAAATGCTTGGATTCTCATTAACCTATATAACAAGGAACATTGTAACTACCTTATTATGGAATATTCCGACTCTTGGAGATATGTACAGGCACAACTTGCTGGTGTATGCCGAAGACGATTATTACTTGACCTATTTGATGAGAAAGATACTCAAAATTACTCATGTGGGACCTGTTGTGATGTATGTAGTTTACAGCAGAGTGAAAATATTCCATTTGAAGATATGCGCAGAGAGTTGGCAGTATTAATCGATGCATTAAATCAAGTAGGATGTAAAGGAGAAGTCAAAGTTGAGGAGTGGATAAGAAGTTACAAAATTTCATGGACGGATGAACATAATGATAAAGTTATTTCTTATGGGAATCATTGTGGGAGAGATATGCATTTTTTGAGATTATTTATAAGGCAGTGCAGTGTGAAGCAGCTAAGGATAATTCACCTTCGATCACTGATCAATGCCAAGAATGGTCTCCTTCTGGCTTTGAAAGCACTGCAGATTAACTGGACAAACAAGATGAAAAACTCCGAGGGGGTTTAGGAACAATTCAAACATTTATAATCGCTATGGTAGACCATATTTGATGGCTGCTGGAGTTGAAGATGGTATAAAGTTTATATTTACAATGTCTCCATTGATATCAAGGGTTGCAGCAGGAGCTGAATTTATGCAATGTAACATTACTTATGATGAGTTTAGGGAATACTCCTATATTTTCAATTCGGTTGTATTCAATGATGTCCTCATGGAGTGTATGGTGATAGGGCGTGTAAAATTGGACAAGCAAGATAAAAATGCATAATGTTGCATATAGCTTGGCTTTCAGGAAAATATTTCAAAAAGTGCCAAGAAATTAATCCTAAATACTTAGAATTTCTACTTGATTTGGTTGTAGACTGGAGTGATGCACAAATCAAGGGACTCCAACAGGTTGTATGGGAAAAGGCAGAGAAATGAATGAAAGGTAGTAAGGTTCACTGGCTACGATCTTGCATCCGAGTAGCTGATAAAGTAGCAGCGTCACAATATAAGACGAGGGAACGGAATTTATTTGTAAGTATAGCAAAGTGTATTCCCCACTTGAGTAGTTCAATTGAAGTTATAGCTTACTTTGAAGTTCTATGCGGGGTTCGTTCAGTTGGTAAACTATCAGAAAGTTTCCCCTCAATTTGCAACACCGATGATGCGGTTTTTATTGATGACTGTTGTGACTGGACAGCTGCAAAGCACTGGGCTCAGTGGTGGACTCGGGATACTCATTTAAAGATGCTGTCAAATATTTTTTAGTTCAGCACCCGAATCATGGAATAATTGTCCTACATCTACAAATGCTGTCGAAAGAAAGAACCAAGATTGTAAAACCTATGGGCCGCATTCGAGTAAATTTGCTATGATAAATGTATTTCTAGTTGATAAGAACGTGTGTTATAAACATATTGCTGCGGAACATGGGTCAAGCATTTCATACAGATGTAAAAATAAGGAAATGAAAATAAACAGTGCTAGAGCAAGGTAGAAACAAAGAAAGGTAGCGTTTAACCCAGATCGTATTGCTCAGTACGGCCCTCCTGACCGAGTTTCTAACTTTGTTTCTGAGAGTAAAACAAAAACACCAAAACGGTCCTTAGTTAAATCCAGCACTCTAATCAGACAGAAAAGGAGAGCTATATGCAGGGAAACCTCTATTGAATGCATTCCTGATGACCATTCAAAGCTTTTAGGGAAGTCTGTTAAAGTTAAATTTCAACTTGATGAAAAGAGAGAGGAATGGTTCAATGGCGTAATTGATACATACAATTTAAAGTCAGGAGTATATGGAGTCTATTTTTCTTGAGATGGAGAAACAGTCGAAATGCCTTTAGATGATGAGGATTTAGTGATTATTTAGAAAAATCCTGATAGCGTAGAAATAGACGATTTCAAACAATCTTAGAACTGTACTTGTAGTCAGAAAGTACCTTCATTGTAAGCACTTTCTACATATCTTAGGTATTAGAATCAATACATTCCTGTTTAGCTATTTTTCGATTAGTTTAGTTGCTGTAGATGATCACTTATTAAATATATATAATTATCGGACTTACTCAAAAATTATGTTCATATCAAATTAATTGCCTAAAAATATTAGAACGGATCATAACCTCAAAATAATCACTATAATTTACAGTATACGTTCAAACCACTAACCTAATATTTCTGTTTAATTTCTGATTAGCTTTCTAGATTATAAAGACATTACGCTCTAGTGTTTAATATCAAACAATTAAACTAGCAAAGTCCATTCTGACCTTTATTTTACTTAGGACTCACTGATTCCACTACTCCAAATGCTGGTCATCGCACCTTATCTAAGTTGTATTGTAAAAAATATGGATAAAATTAGAATTGTCAAATAGAAATCTATATCTCAAATACTAAGAACTCACTAACGAAAATATGGTTAATAGCATATCAACGTCAGAATAGGCATATTATTTTGTACGTAATTATATAGTCAGGTTCACTTATTATTAACCTTCAGGGGGCCAAAATGTATTCATAATACAAAGACTTCATTATAAATTTCGAATATTTGAGATATAGATTTCTATTTGACAATTCTAATTTTATTCATATTTTCTACAATAAAACTTAGACAAGGTGCGATGACCAGCATTTGGAGTAGTGGAATCAGGTATAATTATTCAACCATAACATTGAGGCTAATTATGGCCATAACGCTGTGGGAGGTAATCGTAAATAGGCTTATTTAGGTGAAAGGTCCAACTCGCGTAGAATCCCCCCATATAAAGGCTACTGCACGTGTGTTAATAAAATACGCCAATAGGTTGCTTGCGTAAAATCGTTCCAAGAGTAACTCCAGGGGGAAGTCACGTAAAATGCCCCCATGAGTTACTCTAGGGATTGGTCGCGTAAATGCCCCCAAGAGTAACTCTAGGCATTTTCACCAATTTTACGTAAATGTGTGTACGACCCTATTAACACATTCTAAATAGCCATAATTAGCTAGTATCAAAATCACAAACTCTGACAAGCATTATTACCCAACGATTGCATTTTTTCAATAAGCTCTCACAAATTAGAATATTTGCTCATTTAATTTTTTCTTTTTGTCATCAAATAATGAGATAATTAAAATGAGATTCGAGCCCGCACATATCCTTATATAGACTTCGTGTAGAGCTGAAACAATATTATCATTAACACTGGCATAATAAATTCAGAAAAGTGATTATAAAGAGTAATTAAACTCCTGGTCACATCAAAAAAGGTATCAAAAGGTGGGACACTGGCTATTAGAATTGGGCATAATTACATTAATGAGGTGGTGACGTCAAATTCAGGTGAGGCACAGGCCCCACCTGGCCCCACCCTCGCGCCGCCTCTGAGTGAACTCATCAAGAAGGGAGCCTGAACATGAAGCAGCCGAACGTAGTACTATTAATCACTGCGATAAAGGTTAGAAAGTAAAAATAAGGTAACAAAATGTTCATTTCCTTCAAAACAGCTAAGTCTATGATGTAAATTATGTGCATCAAAAATGGGATCACATTTAAGAGAATGTCTAACTGATTGTGTAATTAGTTAGGGAACATGCATCAATTATTAGCATGTCTATTCTAGCCAAGGTGGATAACATTTTGAGTTCAAAATATCTACCACTTGCATTTGGTGCAGAAATAGAGTCAATATGTTAATGCAGGTAATTGCTCACTGAGTATGCCAGATTTGCGCATAACATTGTAGTAATGCTGGCAGTGGTGTTTTTCCAAGAAGTGGGGGGCGCTCCCTTTTCAAATTTAGCATTTTCTTAGAAAACATAGGTGAAAACGGCCCCCAATAATGAATTCTATAGATAACTGATAGGAAGGAGCGCCCCCCCTGGGATATAAGAGCGCCCTCTAGCGAAATAAGTGGGGGGGGGCAATATCCCCCCGTCGGGGAACCTTAGATCCCCCGTCGGGGAACCTTAGACCCCCCGTCGGGGAAAAGTGAGAAATATATCTGGAAGAGTTGTAAAATAATTTAGAAAATGTAGTTAGAATAGCTATTTACGTAATTACTACATACTGGACCAAGCGTTTTGTTTTCAATGCATACATTTCGGATTTATAACTTTCTACTAGTGTATAATTATGTGGGGAATTTGGCTATTTTTAATTTAGCTGTCCCCTTAATGCAACTTGAATAGAGTAAATGAGTCCTACATAAGTTTGATTTCCAATACTTAGAAAGAAAAATTTATAACCATCAGATGAAGTAAATCTTGATCACAATATTGCAGCTATTGAATAATAATCGAAAAAGAATCATGATCACAATATGACAGTCATTGAATAACAATCGACAAAGAATCATAATCACAATATCACAGCTATTGAATAATAATCGACAATGAATCATGATCATAATATGACAGTTATTGAATAACAATCGACATAGAATCATAATCACAATATCACAGCTATTGAATAATAATCGAAAATGAATCGTAATGTCGCTTCTTTGCTTGAACTAAATGGTATATATATAACTAAATGGTATATAGAGAGAGATAGTATACGAATTCAAGAAAGTAGATCCTTATTTCATACTCATGGCAAAGGCTGTCCGCTTCATGGTGCGATGCACTATTTGTAATGGAATATTTCAAAACGATTATGTTGAAAGACATACAAAATCTAAACATAGAGATTTAGACTTGTCTGGTCGCATAGTAGCGGCTACAGTTATTCTTGAAGAGAGTGTTGGTCGACTAAGGACAATGGATTAAATTGGATTCATCCTTTAGTTCCGGTGTCGACGTCCCTACTTTGAAAAGAACAAGAATTGAAATGACAGAATCTTTTGAAAGAGAACTATTGACTGAAGAGAGGTGTTCTAACATATCTGATACTTTTGTATTTCCCAATACACATACTGATTCTCAAAAGGAAATCCCCAACGAAGAGATAAGAGAGTTTGATGAAAGTGAAGGGAGTTTGATTGGTGAGATGTTTGAAGAGATCGATCCAGCTGGACTCGACGACATCGGCGAAGGTATTTACTAATTGTGTTGCAATTAATAAGTATTTTGAAAATACATAATAAATAGGTTATTGTTGGGGACTTGTATGGTAACCATATATACTATATAAATGTTTAAGGTGGCACAATAAATACAAATACTATTAATTACTATAATAAAAACTAATTTCTACCGAGCTCAGCTGTATATATATTATTTGATTTTATTGTTATCTTAATTTTAGGTACATTGAATGAATGATGAAGACAATATTACCAATGAGTCGGCGAATTTTAGAATACAATCTAGTGCGATAGTTGATTGTCTAGTTCAGAAAGATATTTCAACGTCGAAAGACTGTCATCCAGTACAGCCTCGTTGCATAAAGTTTCCTTTGCATATGATTGGCAAGGTATTCAGAGCATTTACTTCATCCCTGTATGATAAATACCCATGGATAGAGTATTCGGAATGTGAAGATGCTATTTACTGCTATCAATGTAGACATTTTTCCAAAAACATAAAAGAGCCCACATTTGTAAGCCAAGGTATGCGCAATTGGAAAAGATGCTTTGGAACCAGAGTTCGTGAAAATAAACTTATGCAGCATCAAGCAAGCCTTCAACATGCAGAATGTGTTGATGCTTATGCGCACTACCAGGATGTAAAGTCTGGTGGTTTTCAATCATTTGCTGAACTTCAGGACTCTGCACATGCAAAGCTTATCACAAAAAATAGGAAATATATGCGCACGACATGGGAAGTTTTGCTGCTGACTGCTCAACGTAAAATTGCTCAACGTGAGACTGGTAGATAATTTCGAGTTGATGACATCAACGAAGAGGATCTCGACTTTGGTCCATCTTGCGGAAATTTCCTTGCTATACTTTCTCTTATTGCTAAACATGATCCAGTTGCTGCAGAAAGAATTCACTCTGGTCCTATGAATGCGAAGTACACCCACCATACAGTTCAGAATGCCTTTTTGGATATCATGAAGGATATGATCTTAGAACAGATAAAAAAAGGAACTTCATGAGGCTGAATATTTCACATTACTTGCAGATGAATCTAAAGATACCAGCAAAAAGGAACAGGTAGTTGTCGCTGTACGATACTGCTTCAAAAACGCTATCCACGAAGATTTTATCGGTGTTGCTGAAGCACAAAGTTTGGATGCCAATGGGCTGTTCGACACCATTATCCACCAGTTAAGAAGGGTTGATGCGAACATGAAGAACTGTATTGGACAATGTTATGATGATGCATCTGTTAACTCTGGTCATTTGAACGGAGTTCAAAAGAAAATTCCTGAAAAAACTGGTTGTCAAATGGCCCATTGCTTTTGTCGCAGATTAAATCTGGTTATTGTCGATGTGGTAAACTCAGTTAAGTCCGTTGGCAATATGTTAGGACTTTTCAAACAGTTACACTCATTTTTGAGTAGTAGCACTGTTCATGTCAGGTGGGAGGAAAAATAGGAACTCCATGGTGTAAAAAAGATGGAGATAGGAAGATTTTCCAATACTCGATGGTCGTGTCAGGCGAAACAGTTCAACGCGGTATGGAAACGCATCGACATAGTCTACGAAGTACTGCAAGATGTAATCGACAACGACAGCAACATCAGCCGCACCACAGAAGCAACTGGCTACTTGTTGCAAATAGATCGCCGTTTTGTCAGATGCCTTCTTGTTACAAAGCATATTCTGCAGAAAGCCAAATACGCTTCAGATATTTACAAAGACCAACGAACGATCTCAGTGGGGCCATAGATCTAATTGGTACATTAAGAGAGGAAATCCAAGCCTGTCGCACTAGAGAGTTTTGTTAAAAGTTCTGGGATGATGCCGAAGAAGTTGGCGAACGATTAAACCTGCCTCACAACGCACGACCTGTCTGACGAAAACGACTACCAGCAGGGTTGCAAGATTATGTGGTAGATGCTCATGCTGAAAAAGTTTCAGGAGTTGGATTTGATGAATATTTTTGTGATGTTTGTGAGATCATAGACAAAGTTCATACAGAGCTTCAGAAGAGATTTGGCGAGAAGAACATTGTCATGATGAGAAGAATCACATCTTTGTGCCCTAGCTCTACCAGTTTCATGGATGAAAATTCACTCGTCGAATTTGCAAAACTATTCAATGCCGACGCCAGCACTCTCAAATGTGAAATTGCCACCTTTAAGCACATGATTGGAAGAAAATCGGAGCAAGAAAGACCTAAGAGTCTACTTCAGTTACAGACATACTTGCAGAAGTTAAAGGAAGCCTTTTTTGAACTTCAGCGTATTGCTATAATCGCATGCACTTTACCCATATCAACTGCTGAGTGTGAACGAAATTTTAGCTCAATGCGGATAGTAAAGAATGAACTTCGCTCAGTAATGAAACAGGAACGTCTGGACAGTCTATTGATGCTTGGGATTCATCGTGATCGAGGCAGCAAGCTTGATTTAGATATAGTAGTCAATAGGTTTAAGGCTAAATTCCCTAATTGTAGAATTGCACTATAATATAGACATTTTATATGCTATACTATTGTCTATTCATTTATTTGGAACTCATTTACTTGTATCCTTATTATCAGTATTATACTAGTTAGTCATTTCGATTATCGTAATTGAAAACTCTTCATTTACCAGCAACTCAGCTCATATGATCATTTCTAACCTAACGACGCTATTTACTGAATTTGTTTATTGAGTAGCGGGGATAGCAATTCTAGGCTATTTACCTAAATATATCTGTACACAAGGCTACAAACACGTTCTTAAAAGTGTGAGTGTTTACATCTACTTCCGCTAAAAAACAGCAAAACATTTTAAAGGTTAAATTTTATACGGGGCAGCTGATCGCGTCCCTCTATTTAGCCCTCTTCTTCGGGGATCTTAGCCCCCCTGTCGGGGAAATCCTGGCGCCACCCTTGCCCCGAGCCCCCACCAAAAAAATATCACTGAATGCTGGGTACTGGTCATGAAGGAATTTATCATATTGTACTTTAATATGTCGAAATAATTTCAGTGGCAAATAAAATATGAAATAAGGAACGGTAAACAGTTACCAAACTAGTTGAACATAATACACTGAAACATTCTGATCCAAATAAATAATCATTTGTGCTTTAAGTGAGGTATAATAATTACTCAATTCACCTCGAGCAACACGAATAGGTAAATGAAATACAATGGGCAATCTTCTGCTACATGAGGATATCTAATAAGATTATTGGTCGTACCATTGTGAAATTACTCTGACAATTCGTATGAATCTCGAATTAATGCATCAAATGCACGTATACATTCAGGGTCTGATAGGGGTGATACAATGAAATCATCTACATATATATACAGACTAGAGGTGGCGCGAGGGTGGGCCAGGTGGGGCCTGTGCCCCACCTCATTAATGTAGGTGTGCCCAGTTTAATAGCATGTGCCCCACCAGTGCCGGCTGGATAGCGCCGACACTGATACAGACTATTTGTGATTAAATAGTTTAGATGAATTGAGTAGGATGGACGGTTAACCCATTAACCGTGGCGAGATAAGGTCAAATCGAATTGTAACAGTAGCTTCAGATCGTTTTTTTAACAAACTCCACTCATGTTTAAAAGAACGAGGAAGATATCGTTCAGTATATACGACTCAGGCTGTTGTGGGTCTGTCTCCACGAGAACCACTTAGAGCCATCGAAATCAATTTTATTATTACTACATTTCATATAATAATTCGTGACTCCAAACAATTACTCTATAACTTCCAATCAAAATTAAACTATATTAGTGCATTCAGAAGAAAACAATCGTCTGTCAAGATTGACGATCATTTCACAAGGTTAGTAATATTCGTCTACACCTTGATATTTAATAACCAGATTACATATAGAACAAGCTGAGGAAAAGTCATATGAGGAGTTGCAATTGATCAACTAAGGTAGGTATCAATTGATCTACCAAGGTCAGCAATTGATCAACTTTAATCGATCAGTAGAACAAATAAAAATGAATTGGTCAACTAGATTTCCTTAGTTCATAAATTTGACAGTTTATAACATCGACCGTTATACGTAAACAACTATTTCTTAATACTGTACACTTAATTATTCTCTCACATATTTAACGCATCTACACTGCTTCCGTATGGGAGGTTGTATTGAATTTTCTAATTTGCTTTAAATAGCCTACTTTTCGAATTGCCCTATCCCAGGTTTTTTTAAGGTTGAGACGTTGGTGTAACTCAGCGCGGCCTTGGTGTAACTCAACACAACAGCGGCCCCGATCGTGGTGTAACTCAACACTGCAACGGCCGCGGCCGACACAAATCGTGGTGTACCTCCAAAAAATCTTGGTGCAAAATTTACACCAAGATCGGCCTTAAAAAAACCCTGCCTAGTTCTGTACACATAAGAGTATTTTAAAGTCATAAGTTTTCAATTTACTTGTTTACCACTGCTACATTTCTAAATTCTATCTTTGGCTTCCATAGACTATGATACAAATGATAAAAAAGCACAATAGAACTTCCAAGTAAGCACAAGACCTCTTAAGTCTATATGGCTTATATTAATGTTTAAGAAAAATCGGTTGCTAGTTAAATCTCAACTATTACACTCGTACATTCGTACAACTACAAATGTAACGAGGATGCATTTATACCGCCTCAGGTGGTTATAAATACACTAATATTAAAACAATTAATATATACTAATAATGTAACTTTCTTAAGATGTGTTCTTTATCGCAATTTATCGATGAAGGGAACAGCAAAGTTAAACGCAATTTCCAACATAATTGAACCTAAGCATCCCCATAAGCACCCAATCTCAGGATATCACACATAATATATGAAGTTAAAGCTAAATGAAAATCTGCAACCAGAACCTCAATAAAGCGGATAGTGAGGTTTTTAAAGATACTACTCGAAACTAAGCATTTCTCCTACAAAAAATATAGAAACGACTATGTATAGAGCAAGACGTGAAATTGAACCCACCATTCTGCGATCTGTAACTAAGTTTTGTCAACAAATACAAACCACACAATACGCAGTCTATTATAGAGGAGAGGGTAATAGTAGGTTCAGAAATAGGAATATCGGTAACTTTCCCGACTCCTTGCAGAAGTCGAAGATATACAATTAGATGGAACTTTATATACCGTTACCGTACCTAATCAGGAGAATCAGGGGACATCTGGTTCCCTGTTTTCATTGTAATTTGACGAAGCACTCTACACTGCACTACTAAAATTCGTGAGCTTTTTTTGCCTCAGTTGTTACCAATTCATGGAATGTCTGAATGGAAATGGGACTAGAAATGCATTTAATGAAGTATTTTCAGGGAATTCATATTCATTATTTTAATTGCGCGCAAAATGTATGTCGTAAGTTGGGAAACTAGGTCTAGTGAATCTCTACTATAATAATAAAGAATTTAAACAATTAGCTTTTAAATCCTTACCATTCCTTCCAGAAGAGTTGATACCTACATCATTCGACTTACATGAAACACATTTCCTTGTTGTCCAGGAAGACAATAACAGATTTATAAAATTAAAGACATATCTGAGAAAACGTTTGATCATTAAGACTCAGTCCAATGAACTATCCATTATCAATCAACCTAACTATCAATAATGGATAGAAATTTACCACGCCAAGTTAAGGGCAGATATTGTTGAGCCATCCTTGAATCTGGTATTTTATTAAGATTTTAAATGACATCATTAATGACACTTACAGTCAACTCCGCTAAATACAGCCACCGGTTAATATATTCCACTGCATAAACGGGTCAAAGTTTCGCAGGATTTATAGAACGGAATTAAATTTTGGCTAAAAATATTTTCAGTTGGTGGATTTATCCGCTTAATCGGGTCAAAGCACATGGTCACGAGGTGACTCTTTTAAGCGGAGTTGACAGTATATAGATATTGAACGCTTAGGTAGTGGCATTGACATATTTCGCCCCCGCAAAAAGAAGTCTCTCTAATATATTAAAACACAAATAATAATATATGTATACACAGTGACCCCGCTTAATAGAGCTACCGATTAATTAATTTTCCGCTAAATCGGGGGAAAATTTCGCAGGATTTATAGGACGGAATGACATTTGGCAAAAATATTTTCGCTTAATAGATTTCTCCGCTTAATCGAGTCAAGAAACTGAACAGTTTCAATATTCTGATCTTTGGCATATAAGTTAACTTTTGGCACTAGACAACAAGGTAAAGTTTCCACTCAAAATTTCTCACTCCTCGCCATTTTATGAAAAAGCATATTGATAAACTGATGAACCAACGTTCCTGCATCACTAATGTAAATGTTCTATTAAATTTTCAGATGTTAATCTCTTAGGGTGCGAGTTATGTGCGATTAAATGAATTTTCACGCTTCTCAAAATGTGACAAAGACGCTACTAATTACCACTTGGATACATCATCATTAAAACTAGCGAGCTTCGCTTGCTAGGTCGTTTCGCGGCAGAACACAACCACACACGAAACGCTACGCGGTTGGTGTGTGGTTTACATACTTCTAACATTGATTATAAAGCGGAAATAGGCTTAAATAGTCATATTTAACAATGTGAAATTCTATTAAATTGTCATATTTTTATATAACTCTTAGAAGGCGGGAATTATGTGCGGTTATTGAATTTTCAGGGTTCTCTAAATGCGACAATTATAGGCGCCAAGTTTGGGGTTTTTAGGGCCCCCCCCCCCAAATATTGTTGATCGCCCCCCCCCAACATATTGCTGATTGGGGGGGCTGGGAGGTCACTGGGTGCGACCTCTCGGACCTATCGGTGGATTTAATTTTATATGAAAGTGGTACTTTTGATCGACCAAGGGATGATAGAGGGTGAGAATCACGTTTGTTAACTCAATATATCCATATTTCCATATCTGGAAATATTTAGCAAACGTCCCAGTGGACTCCACCCAATCTTTGATTATATTTTCCAAAACTTGACAGCTATGGTGACAATGACGTCATAACTTGTCGAGGTGTGAGAAATTCGAGTGGAAACCTCAACTTATTGGCGGGTGCCAAAAGTTACCCCAGTATGCCAAAAATCACATTTGGAAACCGAATACTTTCTTCAATCAACTCGGAACATACAAATAGGTTTGTGTTTAGTAATATAGATAGTATAGATATAGATATACAGGCAAACCTCCCAAAGCGGCACCCATCGGGAGAATTATTTTGTGCCGCTTCTCGGAGGTTGCCGCTTTGGGAGGTTGCTCGTAAGGTAAAACTCCCAAAGCGGCACCCATCGGGAGAATTATTTTGTGCCGCTTCTCGGAGGTTGCCGCTACTCGGAGGTGCCGCTTTGGGAGGTTTACCTGTATATATATACACATATAGGTTTGTGATTTAATAGTATAGATAGATAGATTCCTTAGTTCAGAAGGGAACTTAAAGAATACACAAGATAGCATTGTTTGAAAGAAACTCGTCATTCTTATTAGATTTCCTCTGTATTCGTAAACAGAATTTCAGGGGCCTTATGGCTCATTTTAGGAAATATGTATTTCCCTGGAAACCGAGGAATGTGTCAATATTCCATTTATAATTTCGATCTATTTCATTCAACTAGTTATGGACATCCTCATGTTCCAATTTTGAACATTTATAACGCGTTTAACTATGTTAAAAGCAGGCTATAAAACACGATAATTCCCATGAAAAATAGCGATTACGTAATCAAATGGTCATATATCACAATTCTAAAGGGTGTTATGTATGCCTTGATATCATGTTCCTAACTTCCTATACAATTATAATACATTTCTCAGGTCTGTCAATACTAGCTATTGAGATAAATAAATGACAGCTAATAATCAATGGCCTTTAAGTAATCCATGGTCCAGCAAAATCTACTCAATAGTAAGGACTTATATAACGATAGTCACGGTTCAGCCTATGCATTTTTGACTGTGGTTTGGCTTTGTCAAGTCCGGTATTATAGTAGTCCGTGGTGTAGTATAATGTATTGACTGTTCAGATGAATGAAGAATTGGGGTATAATTCAAGTGGTGATCGCGTATGCTGTCAAATTTATAGATTTGGTTTTCGAGGCGAATTAGTGAGTAAAGTGATTTGAGAGATGGATCGAGAGGCCGGTAAACTCGTACCGCTGATTGATGGTAAAGTGTCTATTGATGTCAGGTAGTAGTAGACTAGACTAAGGAAGGTGCCCAATTTCAATGGTGAGAAGTGGAGGGATATAATCAAATTGGCTAGGCTGGAGCTTATTTCAAACTTATCGGTCTGTCTACAACAACATTTATTGAATTTCGATGGGAGTAGTTTGGCACATATTGAATGCTCGATGTTAGCGATAACAGAACCGATTATTCCAAGCATACAGGTCCAGGTGAATGTGCTATGACATTGATGGCAGTAGAAGGTGGATGTGTATTTGTCGTTGCAGAGGTTAATGCTTTGTAGGTATTTAATGGTTGTACCCTTAGAGCAGTAAAGTCGTATTGTTCCATCAGGTCAGAGTCTGTAGTCTGCATTCCAAAAGCTTTAGCAATGAAGTCTCTGAGCTTATCGAAATTAAACTCATTGACAAGGGTCATAAGTTCATGGAATTTCGCATCAGATGGTGTAGACCCGAGTATTCAACAAGATTAAATTATCTTCTCCTTAAACAGACTTAATATGGCGATGATATTGTGGAGGGGGCAAGTATTATTTTGTGCAATGTTATTGTATTCCCCTTGCCATGTTGGTAAATTAAAGTCCTCTTGCGTTAACACTCTATTTTCCGAGTTTGTCTTAGGAGGTGATTCTATGCGTGATTTGAATAACTTCTTCTGGGGAAATCAACAACACCACCACTGTAGAAGGACAGCGAAGGGGTTGTCTCGTTCCCATTTATTCCGGAGTATGTTGGCACCAAATTCAGCTTCGGCATATTCGTCATACCATAAGGCAACGCTATGTCATATTTGCTGTTTGAACTCGGAACTTATTTCGGGTCTTGAACTGTATTCAAAAAGAATATCCAATGACCTTAATGTTAAAGCTTTTGTTCCTAGTTTTCTATGAAGTGGTGTAATCAGGGGCGGATCTAGAAGGGGGGCAAGAGGGGCCCGGTTCCCCCTGAGATTTTTCTCATGGGGGGAATTTTTGTAATTTTAGTCATTTTAGTATATAAAAATGGTAATAGATCAATATCTGGCTATCAAAGGGTAATTTTTTTCTGGGAGGCAAGCCCCCCAGACTCCCCTTACCGTCGCTCGTTTACTCGCTCCATACCCCTCCAAATTTTGGCCCCCCCTGAGTCGAAGGGCTGTATCCGCCCCTGGGTGTAATGTATGTGCCTGTTTGTAGAGCTGAAATTACCTCTGAATTGAGCGAATTGAGTTTTTCTGATAGCTTTTTTGGTATCATTATACTCAGTTCATCCATATCTTCGAATGTTTCTTCAGTTAGGTACAAACAAACTCATCAATTACTTCTCCTAAGTTATCAAATGACAAACAATTAGGTTAAGTTCTACCCAAAATTTAAACGGTTTTTGAAATGCAAATGGTTTGCATTCGCATGAGACGCTCTCCTGGTGTATATATATGTTTTAAGGAACTAAATTCTCCCGTTATAACGAAATGCTTGAGACCTCGCCTCGGTTTCAATTCGTATTTAGTGGAGTAAAATCGATTACTTGCATCAAATAATCACATATGTTGCTGGAAATTTTATATTCGAAATCAGCATACTCAATTACCTCAGTGGAGTGATATTTTTTGTTCGATTATTTATTATAATTATTTCAGATTGGTACCCGACACATTGGGCATTTTCAGGGGGTAAGTGGAAATAGGAGAACTATGCTAGATAGACTCTAATGAAGTTTTATTGATATATAGGTTATCGGTAGCTGCAAACTGAATGGCATCATCAAAAATGATGTACGTAGTCTCCTAAACGTAGTTATAGACAATTCATGTTAATTCTGTCATAAATTATATTTAGTTTTGTTAACAAATTTTTTATTGTTCATCGATGATTATTGATTATATTTCTTGAACAATGTGTAATTATTTCAAAAATCCTAATATATATGGTTCAAATTTATTAAGTGACCCACGTCGCCCCTTTTCGCGATTTAGATACTTTTTTATAAGAATATTGCATCACCTAGGTTTTAGAGCAAGTAGAACACAGTTTTGACAATATTATTGACATCTGAGTAAGCAAAAAAGTATGTTTCCACTAATTCGCGACAGTTCAGCTCCCTGCTAAACTTTAATTCACCAATTGACACCGAATTGTTTGATATTAGTCAGATCCCAAATGATCGTAATCCATAAAGTCACTGGATTGGAAGCTTCTCTCACAAAGGTTGCATTTTGAGAAATTCAAGAGCTTCTCGATTGAAAGTGATGCTATATATTTACTGAAGTGGTATATCCATTTGTAAAATAAAGTGTTCAGTGCGCCTCCGTGCGGGGTAAAATACTTTTGTAATTTGAATATTTGTGTAGAAGCAACATTTTAAAACTATATAGATTTCACAGCAGGGCACAGCACTATAAGTCTCATAGTTTTTTGATGGCGTCTAAATGATTTTATTTGTCCGAAACTGAAGCATAAGAAAAAGTTTGCACCAAAAACAAAATATGTTGAAAGACTTCCAATCATTTAAATTGATGTAGTTATATATATATAGTTATAAAATATACTTGAAATCAATCAATCAATTTACTAATTGTGTACATATTATATTGCAATGAACCTAGTCATTTTGATCAACCGCAAAATTAAATTCCTATTGTTCAAATGCATTTGGCTATGAATACCATAACAACTAATTTTATGGTTAGATATAAGTGAAAATTTACATTCCTATGTTAGAAAGTATGGTGAATTCAATGGATAAATGATTAAGAGATTTGGGATACAAAAAAGTAGCCTATTTCCACCTAAATTCCCACTGTGCCGGCCCGAGTTTTATAATACGAAACAAAGTGTGACACACAGAGAGACTGGTAGACCGATATGAGACATATATTAATTAATAATAATATACATCAATAATAGTAACTTATTCGGGAATATTAGTCTGCATTATATTAAGTGCTGATCAAGATTATTCTACACATCAGATTGTACAGGGTTCTATCTACTGGGGGGGTGGGGGGGAAGCTTCCCCCCCAAATTTAACATCCTAGATAGAACCATGTTGTATGGTGACATATTTAGGTTTTCTTGCTGTTGATATCCTATGTCCATAAGATGGTGGTTTAACCTATCGAAGTTATATAGTATATTCATACATAAGTATACAAGAGGACGTATTTGACCCTGCTAATAATCGTTTACTGAATAAGTAATCAACAAGTTTAACTTACTTTGATATCTTT